>OX419738.1:11592500-12842500 GCA_948477245.1 Thumatha senex | reverse complement strand
AGAAGTAAAGTTAAGTACCTGAAAATAACGCTAAGCTTTTTAAACTACCGCGCCCCAGTGGTATATAATTAAACCACTGGGGCGCGATGGTTTAAAGGTTTAAAAGTTAGCAAAACATTTCAGCTAGAGCACCTCTAAGTCCTTTATGATATCACCACATCGCGTTCGAAATTTGACTGCGAACTAATTTCCATTTTAAGCGTTATTGCTGTTCCCGCGTTTTATCCAAAAAGTTTAGAATACAATGCACAAAGATAATTTAAAAAAAGATGTTTACAGTAGATTGAACTAATAATTTTATCTTTTCGTAAAACTAAACTTACTAATATCACAAAGAGACAGGCCGAAGTTCGGAACTTTTTTATCTGGAGTAATTTTCGACAACTGTTCTTGCTGGAGAAGTTGTTACACAAATTAAATAAACATTCAAGGCACAAAAAAAATGTATATTAATATTGTTAGACTTTTTTTTCACACCTTCGTCTAACCCAACGTAAGCTAATATAATCTTGTGGTATGGGATCTAGATAATTGATAAACATACTTATATATTTATAAATACATTTATATTATACATAGGAAACACTGAAACTACGAAACAAACCTTTGTGGATCACACAAATATTTTTTCCGACCCGGGATTGTTTACAGTGAACAAATTACTTAAAGTTATGAAGATTTTTTTACTGACCAAGGTAAGGCAAAAGCTATATAAACATAAAGTTAAACATATTTCGCTTAAAAATTAATAGGATCTAGATTTATCTCTTAAGATAAATCTTAAAATCTAGATCCTATTATTTTTTTAGATTAATAAGATATATCTTAAAAGATAAAACTAGATTCTATTAATTTTATAAACGAATTATGTTTATCATTATTTTTATATAGTTTTTTACAGTACCTTTGTTCAACTCTCGACGTTTCAAATATATTGCAATAGCCCTGGTTTCAAGCAGACTGGGGAACTCAAATTTAGTTTTGCTTAATCTAAGATGGCGCTGTGTAATAAAAATTATGTATTTTACTAGCCAGCCCATTAGCCATTTATTAGTCCGTTAGGTTACTTCTTGTGGTTACAGACTTATCAAACCAGATCACCAGAATATCTCTAACGAATTGGTGCATACTGTCATCAAGTTTATAAACATGTCTTAAAAATACAAAAAACTCGACAAAAATTATTTGTCATATTTGAACTCGTGTTAATATGTCGTAAAATGTCATGGAAGTAATGTTTCGGACAGTGAATATTAATTAAAAAAAAGTGATGTTTAAGGTAAGTTAATTAATCCTATGTTTACGATAAAAATAATCCTTGAGTAAAATCTCAAAGCGTTGCTTATTATTTATACGTAAAATTGCGCAGCAATATAAGCCCACAAGCTTAATTATTATTGCAGCAAGAATGAAAATACACGCACATTTTTATCGTTTATTATTTAGCTAATATCAAAGGCTGCGTAATAAGCATAACTCAGGGAAAATATGCGTGTTAAATTTTTCTCACGTATTAAACTTGGCCCTTAGTCGAGTGGTACAAAATAAAACGCCTTACGCTTTGGCGCATTTCAACGAAGTTCCCTGCAGGTTGTCCTGACTTCAAAGCGGCTTACAAACGGACGCCCCTAGACAACATTCGCTAATTCACTTTGATGTCCCCCATCACTCCCCCACGCTTTATACCACCCCAAGGGGTAATGAGAAAACACGTCTTAAACTTTGAATTTACCGCTATGTAAAATATTATTAAATGCTCGCAACAAATTCCTAATATTTTTAACGAGAAATTATTTCTAACCTCCTTTGTAAAGCAATTTTACGAGTAACTTTAAAAAATCAACAATTTATTAAAATATGGAGTCAAAACATTACTAGAAATTAAAGTAAAAAGAAAGATAATTTAATTTCTTTGATTGCATTGACGACTTTAGTTTTTTTACGGGTCTTTTTTTTACACAATGGCATCTAGCTCTATGTGAGCTAATATAAGATCTAGACAACCGATAAACATATTTATATATTTCTAAATGCATACATTCATCGTTTTGATTCGAGTTTAATACATTATTTTAATATTGCCTTACCTTATTTGTGAAGTCCTCTTTGTTATAAATCAAGACATATCCTTCTCGGATTATTCCACTTTGCCCCACCAGAGGGTCGGCTTGGTTAGGGAAAATGGAATAATTCTCTTTCTCTATTAGATTATTTGGTGTATATCATGTAGCGGTTAAATATTTGAATGTTACTAGGGAATATCGAAACTTAAGAGTAGTCAAGTTTTTCGGATCATCGCGGATAAATAAGGGAAAAGGAAACCCCAGTTCAGCTGCAGTTACAGCATCAATAATAAAAATCGTGAAGATGTCCTTCCACCGAAACCCTAAATATTTAGGGTTATATATATATTTGGTGCAACGGGGTTTAAAGTAAATTGGGAGAGGCCCACGTCCAGCAGTGAACGGCCTGGCTGGTTTTATTGATTGATTGACTGGGGTTTATAGTTTACTATGGTCAAAGCCATTGGAAGTGGTGCACAAGTATAGGTGAAATATGTACAAAATACAATCGTATTAAAATTCTTGTTCTTTTCTGAAGTATTATAAACATTTGCGCTGATTCAAAAAAAAAGAAAAAACTGTTATTTATGAACATCCACAGAGGCAAAAAGATAAGTAAACTATACAAAACAACATTTGATATTAGTCATTACATTATACATGTAAGTTTAGTCCACACACTTAATACATATTAAGCTTTCAACAAAATTGCTCTGAAAAGGCTAGCAGTGGTTACAACATGCTTTCATAAAGTTGATTGAAAGCGATACAAAACGACCACAAGAACGCTTTGTGGTTCATATTTTGTGTCCTCTTTTGTTTACGAAACTGGACATTCTTCTACATCAAACGGATACCGGTAGTCACGCGCAGTTCTTGAGATACATTTATTTGTTACCACAATTTCATTTAAATTAGTTGCTAGCTTTTCGTCAGTTTATTTAGTTCGCATTTGGTTAATAGATTTTTCTATATGAACATGTTTTATGTTTGTATAGAAAAATCAAGTCTTAATAAATAATAGAATTATTAAAGTATGCTCCTCTTGGAAAACTCAGAGTTTCTTAATGTGAAACAATAATCGACTGCGATTGGCAACGGATGTTGATGTATTATGAAAATTGGTGTTATGTTTTTTTTTATCCCGTAAATCCAATTTTATCACAATATGAATTGGATTTGATAATAGCATTTAAATTCAAACGTTTGAAAATTTAAAAATATATCTCATAATACATAAAACTACTGTCAATAGACAAAGCTCCTTGTTATTTTGTGTTAAAGATTTCTTGAATATTGTTAGAATCCATAAGTATTTTACATTTTAATTCAATGATATTTTACTGTCTACGATATCAAAAGATTGAAATTAAATTATTTTACTAATTCATAACTTATTATGTTTTATTTAATTTTAATAAAGCCATTCCTACATTTTAAAATGGCATCCATTGACTTTCTTGCCAGATTCTTCTTCTTCAAGGGTAGGCTGCCCTTGGAACCGGCAACTATAATCGCTCTAATTTTGATATGATTTAAACACAACATTGATTTTGTTTGTATAAATTCATTGCTATATAATTGGTCAAATATCATGTTAATCAAACTAATGTAATTACTGGCGTTTAGAAAAGAGTGGCCATGAGTTTTATTGCCAGGTTCTTCCTCAGGCTCTACCTATTGCTTTGCGAATCTGGCAGTAAATGTAGAAGCTATATTCTTGACGTTCATAAGTGTTACTTTGTGACCTAAATGAATAAAGATTTATTATTATTATTAATAGTTTCTAATATGGGTAACATTAATAACTATAATCACAAACAGGCGTCAGTATTACTGACAAACATACACGTTACGCCTTTATTCCCGAAAGAGCAGGCAGAGGCATATGTTATATACGCCCACACTTCACCATTTTGTATTTAGTTCCACGTAACAGGAGGTGAGCCTATTGTCATGTTGAAATGGACAGACGGAGTTTGTGACTACATTTTTTGAAACGTTTCTAGCCGCTCATGTATTCAACTTGACTTAACGACTGCGATATCAGTGGTAATGACTGAACGTTCGTTCCGAAGCATGTAAATGGATATATTACAAAGCGGTCACCCATTTGAGGACCAGCCGTATCAAAAGATGCTTAACACGGTTTTCCTTTACAGATACTGAGTTAGCGGGACGACCACGGCGCTGTAATAAATAGTGCTTGTGAACCACGTAATTGTGAAGAAATCTAAGAATAAGAAATCCTTGTTATACTAACGCTAAAAGGTTACCCTATGCAAATTAAGGTGCGGCGTGTGAAACAATGTTATTCGTAGACAAAACAGTTATTCGTATTGTTTAGGTTGTAAGGTACGCCTCAATTATATTCAGAACAATTATTACGGTATTTAAATCTGGCGGTTTATCCTCTCTGACAACCCCTTCAGAGATACAGCGTGAAGATAGATATGTAGAAAGTGACGTATACCAAATACTACTTTAGGTGGGAAAAATTAGATTTCCATTATTGAGCAAAGAATATATTTTGAACGAGAATGAATTATCTAATTTTGGGTTAAAGATTTCTGTGTAACCTTATATCAATGATATTTTTGCTCTTAGCCGCAAGTAATGGATTCTGATTTGCAATTAACCACGGCAGATTTTTACAACTTCAACGGAGCTATAAATAGTTATAATTAAATAATTTACCGAAAATCACCCTACTATTCAAATAGGTTAACATGTAAATGTTAATAAAATAACAAGTGCTAAATCATTTAACTAGGAATTTGTTAAAAATTAACACTTGTTATTTAAGACTACCAATTACAGTTACATTGTGTATTCAGTGTGAATACACAATGTAACGTATGTAAAATAAATAAAATAAAAATAAATATCCATCACGCCTTATCCCCGAAGGGGTGGCAGAGGCATATTATATGCCCACTTTTCACCGTGTGGATTCCTGTCCCACGTAATAGGTGGTGAGCCCATTGCCGTGTTGAAATAGACAGACGCAGGTTGTGGCTACCTGCTGTTGAAATTTTTTTTAAGCCGCCTATAAGGCCTTCAACCAGGCTTAACGACCGCCATTTTACTGGCAACCGGGACCAACGGCTTAACGTGCCTTCCGAAGCACGGAAACGCTCGCAAATGTAAATGCCACAAAGTGGTCACCCATCCGACGACCAGCCATAGTGAAAGTTGCGTACCTCAGTGATCGTTTACCGAACACTGAGACCGCGGGGCCACGAGCGCTTCTTATGTAACGTATGTAAGTACTTGGAAGGTACAAAATAACTGTGGCTAGAATATATTAATGTTGACATTAAAAGCAAGACACAACAATCTATCCTATGAAAATTTTGAACAGCCTGTAGAACATACATATACTCGTAAAAATGAAATGTTAACTCAATGTCACAGTGAATATTTTAGGATAAACAAAGTTTACGTCAGCTGCCATCCTTAATTTTGATCTTAATAAAATGCGATACAATTTGATTTTATATTTGATAGGATCATTTTGAACAGAATGGGTGTCTGCTATACTATTGACATTAGCTGTACCATAAAAGTAGGTACACATGCAAATAATTTACCAAAGCACTTTTCTAAACAACACGATTATCGGCAGCACGAGTGCTACACCTCTGGTGTTGCAAATGTCCATAGGCTACGGTGATCACTTCTATCAGGTGGGCCGTATGCTTGTCTGCCATCTCAGTGGTATAAACAAAAGTATATCGGATCTCAATAATTTAAGTAGCGCAAACGCATCGCGTGAATGTCTATTTGGACGCCTCTTCGAGTCCATGATGTTTGATCACCAGTTCTTTCATCGACTTTGCGATTATCGCTTATTAGCTTTAAAATAGAAAAATAACATAAAATAAAACTTTTTAGTAATTTACATAACTTCTCTTAAGAAAATTATAGCTGAGTATAAGACAGTGAAACTCCTAACACGGGTGATACCAGATCTGATTGCATATTAGTTTGTATTGCGTTGAGGAAATTGTTTTTAAATTTGATGATTCTACTCACGAACCAGCTTTCGTATAATATGGTAGTTGGTTCGTTAGGAATATCCTAGTACGCAACGTAACTTTTATGTCCAGAAATAAAACACAGAAAATATTATTGTTAGGCTTATTGCGTTTTCAAGGCGCTATTACCTGTATTCAGGTGCCAAGTAGGTAGGTTCCTTTCAATATTATCCTATTGTACCATTATAGGCAATCGAGATACGCATTGCACGAGATGAGGTGTAGTATTTATTACAAATACCGTTTTATGCTTGTTTTTAGGGCTATGGCATGTAATGGTGTACAGTTGTATAATTATTCCAAAAACAATATTTGTTTAAAGAATCTGCATGTAAATCTGTCGGCCATAGAAAAAAATAAAGTGTGTTGTATAACGAGTGATATGAATATGAAAGGAGTAAATGGTCAGATGACAAATAAAAGGGATAAATGGAAGAAGAAAATAAGCCGCGCCGGCCCCAAGTAAATTGGGACATGAGCAAAAGAAGAAAGTGAGGTTTTCACTAATTAAAACACATTTATTTAGTGAAAACGTCGAATTGATCCATGACAGTCGATAGCTGTAATAAGTAGCCATGGTTAGTTTTCTTTTAACAGCATGTTAGTGACGCGAACAAGCAAGATTTCACCCATTTTAGTGCGTTAAACTCGTCAGTACATCATTCAGTGTAGAGAATATGTACATGTGATAGTGTATATCTGTTTATATAAATACACGGGGCGCTATGCAATACGTTATGCTAGGACATAGTTTCACTTAAGAATATCGGTGACGCAAACATCAAAAGTTTTCCACTTCCAAAAAAAAAAACGCTCGACACTCCAAAAAAGTGTACTTCGAAATTAGATTCAACATCATATTGTTGGCCATTGATCATTCAGTGTGTTGTAATTTGTTGTACTCATCCTCTACGGTGAGAAGTTACGTACAAATGCGTGCGTTGCGGTATACCACTGACATATTTATGAGGTATCAACTCGACGTGTTGTCTCATTCGTATAATTTAATTGGTATTATAATATTCTCTTTGTAATTAATGAGTATTCTCTCTGCTGCATATTTTGGTTGAATGAGCATTTACAGAGTTTAATGTTTTTATATTTTAAATTGTGTTGCTCTGTAGTACTTTAATACAACGAATCATTCAAATAACTTATTGGACTAAAAGCTTTGTCATGTTTCAAATCTTTAAGTTTTATCTGCTCTGCAAGTTAATACATTTCTGACCTCTAGCAACGGTTGAAGCTGCGATATGACGCTGAGATTACAAAATCCCTCCTAAAACACGGGGTTTTATTTGTAACAACTATACCTCTCAAAAATTTTGAGGTCAAAAACCATAAAACAAGTAGTCAAAAAACCGATTGTGATTAAATGGGTAGGTTTCATGCATTTTAATTGTCAAGAGGACGAGGGTTACTTTACAGTCACCGAATTGAGAGGATAAATTATATTGTTGTCGTTTATATGGTAAGAAAAGTTTTAGTTCCCGGCAGCGTCAAACATAAGCATATATGTAACAAACAAATATAAAAATTAATAGAACAAAGTAAGGTGAATTTTAAAGTCATTAAGTAGGAGAATGCTGAGCTGTTGTTACCATATCCAAAATTGATTTCGCGAAATGTGACCAAAATTGTAATTATGTATTTAGTCACCATTCATATTTATATTCAGTATGTTAAAGCACATTATATTTAGTATTCACAAAAATTGCGATAGCACTAACACGTCTTCTCCCTATTCTTGATTATGCAGACGCCAGCTATCCTGATCTCACTGAAGACCAACCTAATTTGTTTGAATCACTTTAAAACTTCTGTTTCAGGTTCATTTTTGGGCTTCGCAAATTTGACCATGTTTTTGAATATCGAAATAGGCTCGAGTGGTTGTCCATACGCCTTCGCCGAAATGCTCACATCCTTTCTCTTTTATACAAATACTTTGCAAACCTAACTCACCTTTTAGTTCTTACATGACACCCTTCTAGTTTCTTAAGGTCGTTTGCGAATCTTATACTCGAAATGCCAATGCATTCCATGACATTTATGGACAATTCATTTACTGCTCAGGCTGTAGGTCTATGGAATGCATTGTCTTTTACCATCCAACGTGTTAATAGCACGATGAAGGCATACCAAATGACACTTTGAACAACTATCTTCAAAAATTATTATTGGCACCGTGCCAATAATATTTTACACAAAACGAGATATCGGGTCTATTTACTAAGCCTTACCCCTACAAGAAACCGATGAAGGACTTATGAAAGCTAGGCAATTATTCATCACTCAATTGCTTATTTTATCAGATTAAACGAATTTGGAGTATTAAACTGATTTGTAGTAGCAGTTGTATGGAAGGTCTGAATACTGTCGACCAATATCGACGCTGATGGCTAATAGAAACTATCTTATGACCCAAAGTGACATTTCAATAACATGAAGAAAATTTGTAATCTAGTAGTTCGTATTAAGTGGTATATATTGAGAAAAACAATAAGAAAATACTGATATAATTATAGTCATAAAATTAAATATTATAGACATAAGAGTATCAAACTATACGGATGACAGAATTAGACAACTATTTAAATATTTATTTAACGTTGATTAAGCGTTGAAACAATGATAAATTTCTGACAGCCTGCGTCTGTCTATTTCAACACGGCAATGGGCTCAGCACCTATTACGTGGGACAGGAATCCACACGGTGAAAAGTGGGCATATAATATGCCTCTGCCACCCCTTCGGGGATAAGGAGTGATGGATATTTATTTTATTTATTTTTATAAATTTCTGACAGTTCTTTTTATTGTTTCAAATATTGGTATCACCCCTAACTTTATTGAATATCGCAACAAGAGAGAAAAAACACAGAAGAACTTTACTGCTCGCTTCATTAAGCAAAAAGTATGCTGATGTTACGATCGAGGAAAACAACCAATTAATTAGTTAAAGTAATTGGTAGTATCGGAACCCGTAACTTTTCCCATTCCCAATAAATCCTTTAGCGGCTTGAATAATGTATGAAAGATTTTATTCAAGGATTTTTTAGATGAAGTCATTTGTAAATTAATGCTTGAATCGTAATGTAGAAGTACCATTTCTTTGGCTTCCATTGATTTACTTTGCATGTGCGCGTATGTGCAAATCGTAGATAGAGGGATCAAAAACGATTGCAGGTTTTGGGTTGAGACCTTTTAGTTAGGGTTAAGTAGTCCGTGTCCGTGCTCCCATTCTATTACCCCTTGAAGAGCTCCACAGTTACGTGAAGAATTTTCTCCAATTGCACAGTATTCCATCACCACAATATGTAAATTGGAGAAGAAATATTTGTATTGTCACAAATATTTGTTAAAACTAGTACAATACGACTTTTTTTTTTTTTTTCGCGGGGCATGCGTTTACGCGCCGTCAACCCTGCTTCGGGGGCAGCACGGATGGTGTGTGGGACTCCCGGCCCTTTGGGGGCCGTCCTACCCACTAAACCCCGCGATGTTCCACCTTCTTCCCAACCGGGTCGCAGGATAGGCCTGAGGGCTATTCACTTCGACCCGGCTAAGGGAATGCCCCAAGATGAGGCTCTCCTCGGGGGGTCAGATGTGCTGTCCCCCACGATCTCCCGGAGGAGATTAGTTTGTGCCCGCTTCGAGCCGTCCCCAAACGTCCCCGTGAGAACAGAGAGCGGTGGAGAGCGATCGAGCGGGCACTTGAAGGCACCCCGGAACACGAGGGGTGCCAGCCGCCTGAAGGCCATTGTGAACGGGGCCCCCGACCTTCCGTCCACGGCCATTATCTAGTCTGCGGCGATCCGGGACTACACCCGGCGCCGCCCTCGCAATTGCCGGTGGGACGGGAGCGTGCGTCCTGCTCGCTCCCGAACCCGCAGCTCCTCTCTTTTTGCCGCCATCACCTCGCTGGCGAAGGAGGCGACGGCGGCCCAGCATTGTCGGCTGCCGGCCATGGCTTGCACCACGGCCGGCAGCGACAAATCCATCCCAACAATGCCCCTGAGGGCATTGCGAGGCCCGTCCCAAGCCGCACACACGGCGAGCGTATGCTCCGCCGTGTCCACGACCCCACTTGGGCAGTGACGGCACACGGGATCCGGCTCCACCCCAGCCACCTCCCACAGGTATTTGGCAAAACAGCCATGACCTGTGAGAAGCTGAGTGAGGTGGTACGTCGGAGTACCGTGCGCCCTCTCTACCCACCGCCGTAGGATGGGCCGGATAGCCCCCACGAGCCGTACGCTCGCGGTGGGGCTCTCCAGTCTATCGGCCCACTTCCAGAAGAGATCATCGCGAGCCGCCTGTCTCCAGCGATCGATCACCTCCGGAAGCGGCCGACCTCCAGTTTGTCGCACCAGGACGCCCTCGATATACACGCGTCGTAGGACTTCAGCCTCGAGATCCCACGGGAGGCTCCCAGCTATAACGCACGCCGCCTCGTAAGAGACGGTGCGATACGCCCGCGCCGCCCTCTGCGCTAATGTCCGCTGCGGTCTGCGCAGCAGCACTATATTGGAAGCGCAGAGAGCGTCCGCCCAAATAGGTGCTCCGTAGAGCGCCTTGGAACGCACTACACCGTCGTAGAGACGACGGCACGTACTACCCGGCCCCCCGCTATTGGGGAGCAGTCTCGCGAGCCTTCCGGCGTATTGGATCAACTTTGGAGCCAATAGCCGGAAATGCTCAGTGAAGCCCCATCGGTTGTCGAGAACAAGACCCAAATATTTTATGGTTTTACCAACAGCGATGGGGGTACCGCTCACCACAATTTGGGAGCCTCGAGAAGGCCCTCGCCGAGGTCCGTGGAAGAACACGGCCTCAGATTTCTCGAGGGCTACCTGGAGTCCCAGTGCCCTGATGCGACTCACAACTTGGGCCACGCCCACCGTGCCCAGAATCTGGGCGTCCCTACATGAGGGGCCCCGCGCGGTGACCAAGGTATCATCGGCGTAGCAGATTACGCCGACTCCCGGCAGCATGGTACCGCGCAGGACCCAGTCGTAACCGATGTTCCACAGGAGCGGTCCGAGAACCGACCCCTGCGGTACACCACACGACATTTTCCTGCGGACCACCCCCGTCCGGGCCGGGTAGTACAATACGACTAAAAAATAAACAAATAGTACCAAATATTTAACCTTCTTTTTCAAAATTTTTTTAATCACTTATTTTATTAGTTATCCCGATATCCAAAAATGAATGCAACTTTTACAATCGGACAATGACCCTCAGGATGGTTAAGATATGTTTTTAAATGCTTTGCTTAAAGAAAAGATGTCTAAATCAGACATAGTCTAAGAAAGGCCTTTCATAAACACCCATGCATATTAGTTTCATTCTGGAGTTTGTAGTACGTTGCGAGCGAAGACACCGAGCATCGATAAAAAAAACGATGTGCTACAAATCCATCAGCCACCAACTTGTTAGGTATAATATTTGACCACATTTATAACTAAAGAACGGCTACAAAAACTAATAAATCAAAATGTCGTGCATCATTGGATAAGTCATTGATAAAAGTAAGAAGCTTTTACAATGTTGTAGTGTACAAACAGACATTATAACTTTTAGATGGAAAGTTATTCATGGAAAGAATCGTGTAACTGAGTTATCCCTCCAAAAAGTTTTAACGATGTCTCGGAATCCCTTGTGACGTAACGTAAACTAGTCATCGTTGCTAGATTGTGTATAGCGGGATTTAGTGGACTTTCTGGGATATTTGCCACGAAAAAAATAAAATAAAAGACAAGTTTTCTCTATATGTTTTGGAAACAGTTTTGCTCATAAACATTTTGTTTTATAGCTAATATAAATTATACAAGAAGCTTTACTAACTCACATTTCATCATAATATTTGGCCATTTTAAAACAATTTATTTTTGTTTCAAGAAAGTGTCTCGAAGGTAAGATACATAAAATGAAACATATATACAGGGCTATACACATTATGTTGGAATACAATCCAACTTCAACAGTAATATATAGAAAATATATTACAATGTAATCAAGAACAATCATACGAGCCTAAAATGTATTGGTATTATCAAAAATGACAATGTGTAATCTGACCATTAAAAATTTCCCGATGTCAAACCAAATAAAAATAAAATAAATATTGTAGGACTTATTTTTTACACTGCAAAATCTAGCTCAAATTATGCAAATATAAGCTTGTGCTAGACAAATCAAAATCAAACTTATATATTTCTAAATATAAGAAAATTATGCGAAGATATAGATCACATAAGTATTTAGTCCGATTCGGGATTCGAAATGCTAAAGTATAATTACCACTGCGTAACCAGTTCAAAAGTCACAAAAATATGCAGTATTCCAGCTCCTCTGGATTGTTATTAAGCTGTTCTCCTATTCAGGGGCTCAAAAATATCTAGTAAATTTTAAAATACTTGTGAGAAGTAATATGGTATCTATGTTACGTAAAAAGATAGTGATAAAACAAGATAAAGCAAAAATTTTAATGTAATTTTATAAGTAACGTTTTAAAACCAGGTTGGTGTAAAGGGCTCAACCAAAATATACGTCACCCAAGGTCATTTGCTAATGGTGCGCCTGCTGACTAACGGATGAGGCAACGGCGCAGGCGAACGGAGTTGGGAGCTAAAACTGCAGTCGCACCGAAAATCAAAAGAGCAATGCCAGAAAACCAGCTACTTGTAGCAACCAAATAACCTCAGAATTTAAAGCCAGGTAGGGTTTGGAAGCAACTAAATACACTAAGATGAAGAAGAAGTTCTTAAACCAGAACAGATAAAATTAAGCAAATAAATTAAGCATCTTTAAAACATTTACAATTAACCTGGCTAAACAACATTCTAAAACAAATGTCGAGCTGTACACGTTAAGAGTGCCACCTCCAAACACATAATAAGTACATAGCCGACAATTTCACGCTAGAACTATTCCTCTCTCACGTCGACTTTTAACGCACATTTGTAGCTTTAAATTCTCATCCCGCTAATAAAATGAAAACAGAAACTTCTGGGCGAAGGCGTCGGTTGTAGGAAGCTCGTCCCGTTTGTGTTCTCTCACTGATATAATTAAAAATTTGTTTAACACCAGAGCACTATAATTAGTCCTTTCAGTTATACTGTAAGGTCATGACTAGCTACTGTTTCTTATCGCACTTTATTTAGCTAAATATGATGTAACTAGTAATGGTCATGTCACCTATAGAATTAGTAAATATACATTTTTAAATATTTTGATGTGTACACAGTCATTTAGGCAATCGTTATGAAATGCGTTTTCTAGTGGAGTAATAAGAAATAACTTTCATTTTTATAATGAAACTAATGAAATTATTGGCAATTAGAAAAGAAAGGCCATGAGTTTTATTGCCAGGTTCTTTCTCAGGCTCTACCTAGTGTTTGCGGTTATCTGTAGTTATTTTTGCGATAATCGATATTTCTGATAGTTATTGTAAATGTAGAAGCGTTATACGTTCATAGTGTTCCTTTGTGACCCACATGATTAATGATATTTTAATTTTCATACATTTTCTTGCATATTTTCATCGCTGTGCAATATTTTAAAATGTTATCTTTGAAATCAAAATCAATATAATTTACAAAAAAGTAATTAGGACATGTTTCAGAGTGTCTAGCTTCTTCGTAGTTATTGGTTTACGCTGCAAACTAAGACTTTTTATAATAAAGACTGAAGTAATTTACTGCTTTGAAGTAAATTAAAGTCGACATTTTTGCAAGCTGGGCTTAATAAATAATGAATTACAGCTTACTTCCTAAAGTTGAAATACATCGAAAAAATAAAAGAAATCTTTTTTTCTTTTTATCGTTGCTAATGAGCTGTTGGTATACTTGGCTATGTATAGGTATATTGCAAAGGTATGTGACATCCTTTGTCTTGCGTTTAGTTGAGTTTTTCTTAATCACTGACTAGAGAAAACTGGTATTATTTACGTCTTAATGTGAACCGAAATTACTAAAGTTTTGTAAAATATTCAAAAATAAGATTTCTATGAACAGACATTCACATTTAACTTTTGTCTACTAGAGTCTCTCCCAGCATATACTTACATTATTTAGAATTTTTCACACCGAGTTTATATTTATCTATAGAAACAAAATATTTAACATATAGATGTAGTTAACATACAAATCTCAATAACGCCAGTTAGGTTTCTTTACTTTGGCATCAGTTTTTACTACAGGTCCGATGCAACGCCATCTATCGGAACATTGATATTATTTATTTGCTGCTTGCGCTGTCCCCAGGTGGCGCTGTAATAAAGAAAATAACATCCACTGTTCAATGGTCTAAGTTACTATACCATGAAGTGATCAGAAACTCAATCAGAATTACCGCGGCTCAATTCAACCTGACTGAAAAGAGTGGTCTCCTGTTAACTGATGAATAACTTCTAAATATCCGAAGATTTGAACAGAGCTTACTTTCACGATGTAGATAACTTGTCTGTTATTTCCTGGTATGGTTAAAATTAGCGATTAAACCATTTACGCGTTGAATTTTTGAAATTGAATTAATTGAATCCCCTTAAACCGTGAATTTAAAAAATTCAACGCCAACTTTATTTAAATTCGTAAATTACTAATTATTATTTTCATAAAAAATGTATATGGCCTATCGTTAGAAAAGAATATGTAATTGGATTTTCTAAAATTATACCCCGAGGACAAAATAGGGGATGAAAGTTTGTATGAAAATATTTGAAAACTGATAAAGGGCAAGAGTGTGACTAGACTAAATAGATGTGTGACTGGCAACAGGAGTTCAAAGTATGTCACGGGCGAAACCGCGGGGCACGGGTTGTAGCACATATAGCCACCTCTCGCTCTTTCAGTGAATTGGAAATCAATTATGGAGCATCTGGAGTAGGAGAGTTAGATTAAATAAAAAATGAAATGAATGATGCAAATCCTGGCAAGAACCTTGTGAAGGTGATGTATCACGTGCTTCTTTCTCAGTTGATATTTTTTAATTTTTTAAGTATTACGTAGTCTGAATTAAAACCTTTAAATGAAAATGTAAGTTTTAACTAGAACTATGAAAGGTGAACTAGTAACTAAGCTAAACCAGCTCAAGGGATTAACTTCATTAGGTTTTTACTCTTTCAGTCCCAGGCCGTGTCCCAGTTAAATTACTAAGCCTATTAAGAACTGTTCACTAAGGTAAGCATAGTTGCCTGAGTTTATAAGCTTACAGGTAGAAAATAATTCTATTTTGGTGATTTAAATAAGCTAACTTTAAAACTACTGAAAATTTGAAGTAGGTGGCGACCAGCACGATTATAGGGTGGCCCACTGGCAAGTTTAACACTTTTTGGAATTGCTGGAGGTTGACTGGCACGATTGGTTTTATGATACCGTGCCACCTAACTACTTGCAGAATAGGTAGTGGTCAAGTGGCATGAACTATTCATTCCGGATTGTTGAAATCAATAAATGTCACATTTTAAGGTCAACGTAAATTTGAATACAGAATTGACGGTAATCAACGGTTGTGCCAGTCGCCACCTACGACGTGAAATTTAATAAGAAGCGCTCGTAACCTCACTAACTTAGTCTTATGTAAACGATCACTTTGTTAAGCATCCTTTGTCCTCAAATGAGTGACCCAATAAGCGGTCACCCATTTCCATTGATGAGCGTTTCAGAGCTTCGAAAGGTACATTAAGCCGCATATAGCAGTCGTTATCTACATTGAAGACCGAATAGGCGACTTGAAAAATTTCAATAGCAGGTCGCCACTACCCGCGTCTGTCCATTTCAACACATGAATCATCAAATATAAGATAATGATGACTAATAAGTGACTAAAAATTTATAAAGAACTTAAAATATAAGAACAAGTTATATGTATTTAATATAATTTTTATTAATATACAATATTAATATACAATTCTACACTTAATTTAAGACATGGTAGTTTTCTCCAACACGTGTTTTGGCATGTGCTATCCGGACCTCGTTAGGGTGGCACTTACCGCCGTCCAATTATGAACCAAGTTCAGGAGACGTGGAGCCATCAATTAAATTCGTACGGGAATTTGTCACGAATCAAAATAATGTAAAGCCTGTTTTAGACGGGTCGTATTATTTTTGAGCTTGCATAGTTTTCAGGGAACAGTTTTATGGGACATATCCTTTTATGTTACAGACCCAAGCTTTGTATTTGCAATGAGTTCCTGTTAGTAAAGAGTTTTTTTGTATCTATTTTTTACACAGCACATATGGCCGGCTTGAAAAAATTCAACAGCAGGTACCCACAACCTGCGTCTGTACATTTCAACACGGCAATGGGCTCACCACCTATTTATTACGTGGTACAGGAATCCACACGGTGAAAAGTAAGCATATAATATGCCTCTGCCACCCCTTCGGGGATAAGGCGTGATGGATATTAAATTAAATATTCGTTGTAACTTTTTACAAGCTTTGCACATGTGCGCATGTTTGCACCTACCCTTAGAGGACAGGGTATCCCTGAAGAATAAATAGAAGATTCAAGCACAGAGCACCGATAGTCTTAATAGTCTTGTGATACAAGGTAGATTAAATACTGCATCACTTACAACATTTTTTTTCGATTGTAGTTTCATACAGCGATAAATTCCTGGTCCCATAACTCATGAAGTATATATATGGGTTTTGCAATACGCTTGTCGACTTTTAATTGCCCTGGAACTCTAATGTTTTAGATGAGGTTGAATATTCAATAATAAGGCAACGCTCACAACTGTTGGATATTTATTATTGAAGGTGTAGAGAAAACGCGAATGTCTTTATAGACAAGATTACAATGGTTGGCAAGCGTCTAAAAAAATGCAATACCAACAAACGTTTGGCCTCGTTTGCCTAACAAGCTTGTGGTGAACTAGGACTGTTCGTTACTGCCCTAACTACTAAGGCCACAACCGGACCCAACCACATCACAATATATTGTGGGACACTAAATATTGTGGGACACTATTCACACAGCGCCATCTAGCCCAAAGTAAGCTAATATTAGCTCGTGTTATGGGATCTAGATAACTGATAAACATACTTATATATTTCTAAATAACTATAATATATATATAATAAATAACTCCCAGACACAGAATACACCATCGAACCCACGACCTCTTGCGTAGCAGTCGGATGCACTCCCACAGCGCCACAGAGGCAGTCTGTGTCAATGTTTCGTACCTCTGAGCTTATGCATTAAAATGTTTGTTCTTATTTTTATTTTTATGTACCTATTTGTTATATTTATATAGATGGAAATCAAGAACTATCCTCGGGCTTTGTTTATTTAGGAACATAAAATCGAAGCTTATCTTGTTAAAAATATTCGATGTAATCCCCTTGCAGGCTCTACAGGTCATACATTCTGACTATGCCAAAATAACATATGGAACAATATTACTTCTATATGTTTGACAATTGGAATTATATCAGGATATAGATAACAAAAATATGCTTAAGAGTCCATATAATCTATATTGAATAAAATACGTTTCACTCACTCATCTATGAACGCCCAGCTGAAACACTTGCACCTAGGAACTTGATTTTTTTAGGGTAATCTACCGTTATAATGTATATCCACTAAGAAAAGATATCGTTTTCAGAACATTAAACTGAGCGGAACAACAAGAGCTTTAAACAATTCAAATATTACCTCTTGGGTCTGGACAAAATAGAGTCAGAAGGTGAAAATTGTGGAGGACACTTTTAAAAAACATTGTATGGCTAAAATTATAGGCACTCGTTATATTTTTTCCAATCAAAAGAGATAAATATGTTTTACTTGAATAGTTTTTGACATAATCAATATGGCGGCCGCAATGGTAGTTTGATATTTAATCCTTTTGGGAATGTCCAATGTAAAGTGTCTCAATTATTATTTTTTCTAGCCAAATTAATCAATTAGGTTCTATCTTCACCTGGCAAACATGCCGTAAGGATTAAATGATCAATCGCTGAAGATTATTTTTAAAGTAATTAGTAAGCTAACTTTCACATATTTTTTTATTAAAGTGAAAAGTGACAACTTGTTTCGATACGGGAAATGAACCCGTGACCTTTGCCTAACCAGGACAATGTATTAGCCACTGAAACTAAACCGTCTGATGCGATGGACGCATCAATGTTTAAAAATGGTTGAGATACTGTTCATCGGTATCAGAGTTGTTAAGTAGCTCAATAGATGGCTCTGGTCATACTCTAAACTGACGAATAAAATATAGTGAAGAATTTCAACTTGTTTCGGTACGGTTCGGGTAGTTGAATGGCTATAACATTGCCCTGGTTAGGCAAAGATCACGGATTCAATCCCCGTCTTGAACCAAGTTGTCTTTTTTCAATTTAATAAAAATTACTCGCTAAGTTTTTCTCTTTGTGCCAAACATTGAAGAATGGTATCATCCGCACAAGAGATACGTGTCTCAAACAAGCACGTGTCGAGGATTAAGTTGTAGCGCATAATAACCACCCACTTTATATTCCCGCTATTTTGATTACAACACTTAGTTATAACGAGGCTCTGATATTATGTCTCAAGGTGAGTGTGTTAAGTTTCATTATTTAGCTTAATTTGAAGGATTTATCATTAAGCATTAAGTTCATTAAAGTTACAGGAAATAAAAATATTTATCTAAGATAAACATTTGGTATTAACATTATAAAATAAAACGGAAATATAACGTAATGTGTATATTTGCACTATTAGTTAATATAACACAATCTATTACATAGCGCCATTGAGTTGTAACTCAATGCATAGCGCTTAAAATTGCCTTAGCAGAATTATCAGAAATATATACAAAAAAATTAATCATGAGAATTTTTTCATATGAGTTCTATAATGACTGTGATATGACATTTTATATTAGATATGGCAAATATAAAGCAGATAATGTCAGGTTGTTGACATTATCGTGTACATTATTTTGTAGTCACGAGTGTTAAACAAAATTTGTTTGAAATACCTTAAAGTGAAAAATTTACGATGGTATTCCCACTATCCTTCTATCCGACCCTGAGACTAACTAACTATCTTAATGCTGTATCCCTGACGAGGGAGACTTCAAAAATGTTGTTCATTATTTAGATAAAAGTATATCTGCTTATAACCATCATGATAACGATTCAATTTGAGTTATAATACAACAAGCGAAACCTTATTTATATATAATTAAAAAAAAACATCTTAAACACTTGAAATTCCTTACAACATCTAGGGCGCTGTTTTCTTTAATATTTCTAAATGGTTTATTGAAACTAAAACAATATACACAAATACAAGTTCGATTGTATAAATGAAATATATAAATAAGGTCCAACTCAAAAAACTTTTCAATATCAAGGCAAATTTTAATTTATGTTTTACAAACGTAATAATAATAAACAAAGTTAGAATCTGACATCGAATATATTATTACCAATAGGAGAGGGCTGTCCTCGATCAGAGGGACTGTCTAGGCCCCCAGTCGATTATTTGCCGATACGGACGACAATCAACACAAATTTGCATGTGAGCCGCATTGAATTGAGACAAGCGATCGTCACAGGCCGGTCTAACTGCTTTATTACTACTGGATACGACGGGTTGAATTTAAAAATGTTTGCAGTATTTCAGAAAAAGCAATCACACAATGGTTTGTATTGTATCTGATCGTATACACCAATACATACCACAAACGTGTCGTTCTGTAATGTGTGTTACGTGTCAATATAGAGTTTCATGTTTTTTATCCCTAGAAGAGAGACTATGGGCACGCATGTCATCTGCACTTCTATCTGTTAAATCTCGGTTGAGGATGATGAGCACCACAATTGTTGGTGAGACAATATGGTCTAATAAGATGAAAACAAAATAATTATCTCTCTCGTTATAAATGTGCGGAAAAGGAAATAAGATATAGTGTCCAACTTTATTGATTGGATTGCTGCTAAATTTAAGTTTATAAGTAAGTTTGATACTAAACTCAATATATTATCGTCAACGGAAATAAAGTGGATGATAGAATGATAGAAACTGAAGCAGAAACCAAAAATTCAACAATGTTACAAGAATATAAATATAACATATCTAGTAAATAAATATTTACATCAATGTTTACAAATTTGCAATTCTGTAATCTACCGCCAAAGGAAAATATAGCTAGAGAGTTTAATTTAACTGTCTATATCGCAGGTCAACGAATGCATTCATTTCATTACAGTTTGGGGTAATTTTATTACAATATAGGAAAACATTTCGTCTGTTCGTTCATTATAATAGAAAAGAAACACGGCGAGCTATTTACAGGTGTTGGTTCCCATTGAATTTATTTGAGGAAATATTAAGGAAAAGATATTAACCTTGTTCATAACTTAATTAGGCGCACAAAATCATATACCTTAAGTAAATTTGTAAATTAGATGTTACCTTAAAAACAATATAAATATCCATCACGCCTTATCCCCGAAGGGGTGGCAGAGGCATATTATATGCCCGCTTTTCACCGTGGATTCCTGTCCCACGTAATAGGTGGTGAGCCCATAGCCGTGTTGAAATAGATAGACGCAGGTTGTGGCAACCTGCTGTTGAATTTTTTCAAACCGCCCTTTCAACCAGGCTTAACGACTGCCATTTTACTGGCAACCGGGACCAACAGCTTAACGTGCCTTCCGAAGCACGGAAACGCTCGCAAATGTAAATGCCACAAAGTGGCCACCATTCCGAGGACCAGCCATAGTGAAAGTTGCGTAACTCAGTGATCGTTTACAGAACACTGAGACTGCGGACCACGAGCGTTTCACCGCGGGGTCACGAGCGCTTCTTAAAAACAATAGACTTCTTATAGCAACCAATGCACGGAATAGATAGTATGTACTTTGAGGTTAGGTAACTAATTAATTCAACGCATTGTTACCTAAAAACAAAAAGTTTTGGCGGTCTGTCCTCTCTTTCTAATTTGTCATCTATTATAACCCTTATAGAAATAGAATTCTATTGTAATCTAAAACACTGAATAGATAAGAGTATAAAAATCTTCTGTAATTGAAACTTTGACCATTATAAGAAATTGTGGTAAATTAACTATTACATAATTAATTCACTATTATACAATTAATAATATTAAAATATTCTCAAACAAAACATGGTCACAAATCAAATAAGGCACTAGAAATTTTTTTTGAAGCTGACCATTTTATGGTAAGCGTAGCATTGTAATAATTTACAAAAGTTCTCCATTTAAAGATTGCATATACTAGTTTTTTTACATTCAAAGTTTTCTCAAAAACGTGAATTCTTTTAGTATATTGTGACCTAAAAAGCGACTGTCCTATTTTTCGTGCAGGTAAAAGAAATATGCATTAAGAAAGGAGGTACTTAACTTATGAAATATCGTAGTCTTTTGTGTCAGTAGTGCAACCGAGCTTTGAATACAGAATACACACAAAACGAAAACGTATGTAACGTACAAATATATAGAAATATATAGAAATTGAGACCTCGGATTAATACATTGACTACTCTTTATCCCGGGAACAGGTTCTAATAGGAAATGGGTACGAGAAACTGACGCGGCATCCTTTAGTATCAAAATTAAAACACATCACCAAAACCACTAACAATTGATTAAGGGTCTGACCCAAATCAGAATGCACCGGTTCTAGTCCAGCTGGATACTGAGAAAATTCAATTTTTTATTTAAAATCTTTATTCACAAAGACATTCAGTATTCAGATCCTGAAAGAATACTAAGTGTTGCCCTAATAACTCAAAATCTGGGCAGTCAAATTTTGACGGAATATTCCGTTTTAAGGCCTCCCTTCCCATCATAAACTCAGAAGAGCAATAAAAAAGTTTTAATTACTGATACCGTATTTCACTGAGTTATCAAAACTGTTGAAGCTGTTGAAACTTTATAGACCTAAACCTAAAAGTCATGTAACGGCTTAAATTTATGATATAGAGTAGCTCCCTTTCTTTCTAGTTATCTGAATAAGTATTTGGTATTTGTTTTAACTCCACTGGTACGGGAAAAATACTAAAATAAAAATAAAATAAAATAAAAATGTCTTTATTTTGCATAGACCATTTCAACGGCGCTTACAAAATGTCATACACTAAAACTAAAGAAAAAAAATTGTATATTTAAAGTGACCACCGGTTCGGAACGCGACCCACCTGAGAAGAACCGGCAAGAAACTTAGGAAGACTTTTTTTATTTATGGCCTATTTACAATTTAATATATTATGACTATAATATTTTATTTGCCAGCAGATCAGTTCCAGGCATCCCTGTCCTGTAAATAGTCTTGAATAGAGTAATAACCTTTTTCACAAAGCTTTCTTTTAATAATTTTTTTAAATTGATTTATTTTTTAAATTTCTCAGGTCACAGGGAAGCTTGTTGTAAAAGCGTATACAGTTACCCTGGAAAGAATCGCCAATCTTATGCAGCCGACTGTGGTGAACTAAAAGATTGTTTTTTATGTCTAGTGTTTATATTATGTATATCACAGAGTATAGTAAACTGTGATAGATTTTTCTGGACATACATAAGATTGGCAAAAATGTATTGTGATGCTACGGTTAGAATATTTACTTCTTTGAATTTTTCTCGGAGGGAGACTCTGGGGCCCAAATTATATAAAGCGCGTACAGCCCGCTTTTGAAGAACAAAAATGTTATTTACATCTGCAGCACTCCCCCAAAGGAGAATACCGTAAGACATAATACTATGAAAAAAGCTGAAGTAAACCATTCTAGCCGTATCCGTAGCCTACATCTGTTAGAGTCCTGATCTTTTTTACAGCGTATGCAGCCGAACATAACCTAGAGGCCGTCTTTTCTATGTGCGGGCCCCACTGCAAAGTGGCATCAATAGTTATACCAAGGAACACAGTTGATTCCACAAACTCTAACACTTGTCGATTAAGTTGAACATTGGCCATAACTTGGTTTACATTTGGTAGAGTAAATTTAATACATTTAGTTTTGTTTTTATTTAGGCAAAGATTATTAGAGCTGAACCAATGAACTACTCTCGTGATTGCATTGTTTACATCGTCATAATTATCTAATTGTCTTCTAATTTTAAAAATCAATGAGGTATCATCTGCAAACAAAACAATCCTATTCCTGTCCCCTACATAAAATGGTAAATCATTAATATAAATGAGGAACAAGAGTGGCCCAAGTATCGAGCCTTGTGGCACACCCATTGTATCCATGGATCCTACAGAACGTGTACCATTAATATCGACCCTTTGTATTCTATTGTTCAAATATGAAGACAGAAGGTCGAGAGATTTGCCTCTTATTCCATAGTGATGTAATTTTTTACACAATGTTTCATGTTGAACGCAATCAAAAGCCCTGGATAGATCGCAGAATATACCTAATGCATCTTGCTTGTCTTCCCAGGCTTCATGAATACATTTTAATAACTCAACACCAGCATCGGAAGTTGAGCGCCCTTTCGAAAAACCAAACTGTTTTGTATGAAATATTTAATGAATATCAAAATGGGAAAGCATTTGATTCAAAATTATTTTTTCAAATACTTTGCTCAAAGTTGGCAGCACTGACACTGGTCGGAAATTAGACGGGTCTGTAGCGCTACCAGCATTGAACAAGGGTATGACTTTGCTGTGTTTAATTAAATCAGGAAATATACCACTGGAAACACAGTCATTAAACACATTTGCTAGATGCGGCGCAATGACCTCAATGATACATGATGCAGTTTTGACTGATAATCTCCAAAGGTCCGCGGTTTTCTTAATTTCAATACATTTAATAGTTTTTTGTAATATCCTGAGCGCAAATATCTGTGAATACAAACGCATCCCTGCAATAAGGAACAGATTCTTCTAATAAATGTTCAGAGGATCTGGAAGACGCTTGCAGAGATTTAGTCGTCAAATTAGGTACATTTTCGAAAAAAAATTCAAATTCCGTCGCCACTTTCAGGTCCCCTGTAACATGACAATCATTTACTTTTAAGTGGAAATCCCTTTCTGTCACCATAGTTCTACCGCATTCAGAGTTAATGATATTCCAAGTCATTTTTATTTTATTCACAGAATTAGAAATTTTATTTTTAATAAAGTTTGACTTTGCAAGATAACATGTCTATTGATGTCCGTCCGTCCATTCAGTCTACAGGTCGCATTTTCCATCGTATTTGCAATCGTATTGCAACTTGGCATGGACAATCCTTGATGTATACAACAACTTTTAACGAGGTTTTTCGACCGTTAATGGAAGCAGGGGAGGGCAAATGGTCCCGTAGTGGTTGGCAAGAGCGCTCAAAACGAAAAAAAGCAATGTTGATTATTTATTAAAACGATAAAAAAAAGAAGAAAAATAAAGAAAAAATGAAATTTAAAAAAAAAATCTCCGAAGTATACGGTTCACAGAACCACTAGTTATATTATACTTTTGCGTTGCTTGATACGAATCATAATAAAATACAGGTATTAACGCGATCACGCTTATTCACCTTAAATTCGCTTGATGTTTCGACATGTTGCACCAGACATGATCACAAGCAGACAAATTTATTAGATTTATTTATTGAAAACAAATTGAAGACCAGCGCACAGTTGGAAATATAACAATAAAAAAAGTAAAAACTACAAATGTTAGACAAGAATACAGAGAATAACTGAATAGAATGATGATTAATAAAATAAGATAATAAAAATAGAATGATGATTAATTATTTAAATTGCTAAGAACTAAGTGTAATTTCTTGTATATTTGTTTTGGTGGAATTTTGTAATTCATTTTCAACAAGTTTCTCAATAGAGTCAAATATATGTAAATTGAACTATACTTCAGAAGTGGATGACAATATGCATGAAAATGTGAAAATAAAATGAAAAGGAGGCGATAAACAAGAAGAAAATGAAAAATGTGACCATAATGCAAGATCCGGAAGAGTCGGGTTCTCTGGAGACCATTCTGGTTTCAGCATCAGATCAAAGTTATTAATTAATTGTCATTTAACTATTATACTGGCGCGTGTTAACCAAGTATATACGCCAAAAATACCTTATGTAAAAGAGCTGATACTCTTACACTGCCGGTCCAATATTAACCAAACATAATTAAGAAACCCGCAAGGAAATTGGCTTTTAAATAAAACCGCACCGCATTGTAATCGGTCCAACCGTTTGAAAGCTACGATGCCACAGACACACGCACAAACACCGACATCGATGTCAAACTTATAACACCCCTCTTTTTGCAAAGGGGGTTAAACACTAGGGTGTAACAATGCTATACCTACTTATAATATTTACAATATTTTGATTGCAACATGTATTTCCATAATGAAATAGCATGAAACAAAATTTACATCTTTACTGATAAAAATGTAAAGTAGTATGATGATCTTACTACATAAAATGCTATTTTATTTTGTTATACTCTCACGTAAATCGATAGTTTAGTATCGCAGATTGATTTGCAAATTTCTGTTTATTTTTTGTAATATGTTTTTTTTCCTATTCTTAGGAGAGCTCAGAGGAATACTTTAATATTATGCTAGTATTGATCGCCATAAATTATATCTACATGAAAGAAGTCGTAGTATATGATGCAAGATCATTGTAAATTCAAAATGATCTACATGCAAGATGTCAGTAACATTTTTTTGAAAACTTGTTCAATCTTTATTAATCATCCAATTTTACTGAATACATTTGTTTCCAAACTAAACGAAATCATATTAGAGTTGAGCGGAGTTTACTTTGGCGCGTTTCCAGTCGCGTTAGTCACGGACAAGCGAACTAAAGCTCCGTACAAAATGAAAGTTTTGTGGCGATAGTTACAATACGTAATTTGCTCTAAAAGAAGTCAGTAAAAGTTTTCCTTGAGTTGATAGCTTTTAGTGTTTAGGTATATATTTAAAAGTCAATTATTTTACAATAATATGTCATACCGCATACGTCTATAATATGGGGTTCTTCAAAAGGGGTCTTTTAGGTTTTTAAAGGGTGTACAGCGCGAGTGCTGCACCTCTGGTGTTGCAAACGTCCATAGGCTACGGTGACCACTTTCCATCAGGTGGGCCGTACGCTTGTCTGCCAGCCCAGTGATCAAAAAAAATAACTTTCTTTGTTTCACAATATCTGAATATTGTTTTATGCACTTTATTTTTATGCACACTAACCTTTCCTACTCCTTCGGGGATAAAGGCGTGATTGATAAAATTAAAACTTAAACTAAACCGAAAATAACGATCTTTCATACAACTGTTTATACCTCATCTTACCCCCTTTAGGTGGAATTTAGATAAATCCATTATTAGTGGGTACTTACATGGATAATTTTATTCATAACTAGCTGACGCGGCGAACTTTGTTCCGCCATAAAATGAAGCGCTCGTGGCCTCGCGGTCTCAGTGATCTGTAAACGATCACTGAGTTACGCAACTTTCACTATGGCTGGTCCTCGGATGGGTGACCACTTTGTGGCATTTACATTTGCGAGCGTTTCCGTGCTTCGGAAGGCACGTCAAGCCGATGGTCCCGGTTGCCAGTAAAGTGGCAGTCGTTAAGCCTGGTTGAAGGCCTTATGGGCGGCTTGAAAATTTCAACAGCAGGTAGCCACAACCTGCGTCTGTCTATTTCAACACGGCAATGGGCCGCCGGCACACCTATTACGTGGGACAGGAATCCACACGGTGAAAAGTGGGCATATAATATGCCTCTGCCACCCCTTCGGGGATAAGGCGTGATGGATATTTATTTATTTTTTATTTTATAAAATAAATAAATAAATTTATTTAGTTACATTACAGTAAAAGAAATAAGCCATTAGTGGGAGACAAATATCCGGAAACGTAAAATAACATTAAATATGATATTTTACATTTAGCATTTATAGTTTTGTGATTTTATAACTACTTTTATATATTCATATGATGCCCAAGGCTGCTTTCTACATCGAATTGTTCCGACAGTCAGGGTATTCATCCTAACACTTCAGCGTAGATTACCTAGATTATGTAATAAACTCCCTGCCTCAATTCAGCCTAATAAGTATGGGGTTCTTCTAAAGGGATCTTAGAAAGTTTTATCCGGATCGGAAGCGTAAATGCATCATATCTGGTGTTATAAACGTCTATATAGTACTGTGACCATTTTTGATCAAGAGGATCGCATAACTCTTGTCACAACCGCATTCCATCTCAGTGGTATAAAAGCAAATAGTTTTTAACTTATACAGTAACTTAGATGCCATACCTACCAGGTCTTATTTATTGTATTTTCAAACAATTCAGTAACCCGTTGCTTTAAAATTTTCATTTTTTCTTTCTTTCTAATAAGAATTTATTTCAATTTTTTTATTTCGGATACAGAACTGTTTTATATCCCAACAAAACAGACCAAAGAGATCGTACCCTATAATACATATTGAAATGGAAAATTTTCTCAACGCACGGCGCACCGATAAATATTTTACAATCAACAACTCTTTTTTAAATTTCTTAACAAAAGAGACTGAACGAACATCAAAGTTTTACACGTAGAACAGTTATTTCATTATCATTGAAAATTTAATGGTCACATTTAGTATTTTCCTTTATCTATTAGGTATGTTTCTAACCGTTTAAGCCTACCCTGAACTAATACAGACCTCTCAATATCAAAATTAGCCAAATCGGTCCAGACATTCTCAATTTTAAGCAAGACTAACAAACAGCAATTCAATTTTATAAATATAGAATATCTGACAGAAACAAGCAATGCATAACCTTTTGCATAGGCTATATATATATGAAACCAAGAAATATTAAAACAAATTTACTGTGGTTTCAATATTTGAATACTAAGCAAAAAGACTGTAGCTTATATAATTTATAGCCGCAATAATATTACCCGGTATTTAAATAATATAAATATGAAAAGAGTTCGATATAAAATAAGTCGTAAAATCAAATATGGAACATCGATAAATCGGAAACTAGAAACAATGCGGAGTATAAAATATAACATTCTAACGTAATGGTACTTATGGTTTCTCCTTTCTATGGTAATAAGCTGATCATAAACTTTTTATGATCGCCTTCAATAAACTTTAACAGTAAAAGTATTCTGTAACTTAGCCATGGCATCTGTTTTAGTGACGACATAAATTAAAAGGATAAAGATGATTCGAATGTCCATGCATTTATAATATCGCTACAAGGAGATTTATAGCATCCCTACTTAAGCGTTTTACCTAAATAGTGTATGAGATTCCAATGGGCGTACACGTAGAAGTGAATTGATTGATTTAGGATTCACATTTTTGTATAGACTAATGGACAAGTAAACTGTTCGTTTTCGAAATAAGAAGGTCAGTTGGCAGTAGCTGAAATATAAACCAAATGATCGCTGTTCCTAGCAGACAGGCAAAAGTGGATATCAAACTTCAACTCTTCAAAAAGCAATTGGGAATGAATATAATAAATATCGTTGGGACAACTCACACAACGCTATCTGATTCCAAACTAAGCAGAGCTTGTACTATGGTAACCAGAAACTGATAAACATACTTATATATTTCTAAATACATACATATTATAGATAAATAACCCCTCAGACACAGAATAAACCATCGTGCTCATCACACAAAGTTTTATCTTGGGTGGGAATCGAACCCACAATCTCTTGCGTAGCAGTCGGATACACTCCCACCGCGCCACAGAGGCAGTCAATACATTAAGATGAAGCAGATAAAGTACTAGGTTTCCGTCACTTTACCCAATATTTTAGCTACTTCATATACTTTGTTGTATTGTAGTTCTCAACGATCACTTAGTGAATACTTTATTAACCATTTTTTGTATCCTTTAGAACACTGTCCTGCAAAAATCACTACACATGTAAAAATTAACTTTTCCATTTCGGTTTCAAATCAATGTTATCTGTCTATTCAAATTCAATTACTTCGTTCCTTAAGGTTTCCAAGTCAGAGGACACCGATGTAAAAGGGTGCTTTTAGTTCAAGGATATCTCTATGGTAACAGTGACCCGAACTTGAAAGTATGTATAAAATATCTGGTGCCAATATTGTAATCAGTACCTATCAAAGGCCCGTATTCCAGAACGTTTCTCAATACTCAATCAATACTTTAGAGTAGTATTATAAGGCAAATACTAGCCTCAAGCGTTGATTGAGTATTGAGAAACGATCTGAAATACGGAACTAAACTGATTGAAATGATTTTGACAGTTAGTTTGGTTATCAAGTAACGCCTAAGAGCACTCGTAGCCCATCTTACTCTATGGTCAGTCCTAAGACGGGTTAGAGATTATGGCATTTTCATTATAATAATAATAATAATAATACTTTTATTTGCATAAAATGTGGTGGAACAAAGATGTTAATGAGTTATCTGGGGCTTACACATTTTGCCATATCTCCATAGCATGCAAATGTTTAACTTATATCTATTAACTTATATCTATTAACTTATTTAGTCTATAACTGGCTCAATATTTAACAAATAGGTTTTATAAAAGCGTAACACAAGCTTTAAAAAAAAATATCATTTTTAAAAATTAATTCACTATGTCAAGGTTAAACGAAGGTGCTTAACAATTAATTAATCATTGATAAAACTTAAACAACCAATAAAAATAGATTGACAAAATTGATTGATAAAAAATATATTAAATAGTCCATCTCAATTTAAAACTTATGTAACAAGATTAAAAAATTCAAAACAAAACAAACAATTAAAACCTAGTCAATTTATATTTCAAGTCCCAATGCATTCCTGAAATGATAAGAACGCGAACATTTTTGTAGAAATTCGTTTACACTATAGAAACTTTCTTGAACTAACCAATTTTGCAAAGCGATACAGAATTTATGGAACGGCTGATCTGTTATGAATTTAGGTAAAGCATTATAGATTAGCGGTGCCATGTAAACACAGCTTACTCTAAACATTTCAAGTCGAGGTACCGGCAATTCCAAGTCCATATGAGTCACTTTTCGCTTGTTTTGTTTGTCTTTTTTTTTGAACAAACTAATATTATATTTGACAAACTTTGCCACTTCGTATATATATATACACGGTACAGTTAATACATTTTGAGATTTAAAGACAGGTCTACACGACTCATTCCATTCCATATGAAATATAGCACGAATACATTGCTTTTGAGCCAAGAATACTCGCATCACAGTAGATGAGTAGCCCCAGACTAATATACCAAAGCGGATTTGGGAGCACACATGTGCATGGTACACCATTAAAGCCGTTTGCTTAGAAGCCACTACTCTAATTTTCTTTAATGCGAAGACAAATTTAATTATTTTGTTGTAAACACTATCGACGTGATCTTTCCATGTAAGGTGATCATCAATTGTGATACCTAAGAATTTTGTACAATGAACATTTTCTATCTGTTTGTTGTTGAAGTTTATATAAAGGTTATTGAATTTGGTTTTAACTGACCGAAATTGGATAATTTTTGTTTTTTCTATATTTATTTTTAAAGCATTAATTTCTAACCATTGTATAATATTATATATATCCATCACGCCTTATCCCCGAAGGGGTGGCAAAGGCATATTATATGCCCACTTTTCACCGTGTGGATTCCTGTACCACGTAATAGGTGGTGAGCCCATTGCCGTGTTGAAATGTACAGACGCAGGTTGTGGGTACCTGCTGTTGAATTTTTTCAAGCCACCCATAAGGAATTCAACCAGGCTTAACGACTGCCATTTTACTGGCAACCGGGACCAACGGCTTAACGTGCCTTCCGAAGCACGGAAACGCTCGCAAATGTAAATGCCATGTATAATATGTATTATATTAGATAGTGTTTTGTTGATTTCTATCTCATAGGCGTCATCGTATTCCCAATTCATAACCACTGTAGTATCGTCCGCAAATAAAACGCAATCGTGGCCATGTATGGCTTGAGGAAGGTCGTTTATGTAAATGAGAAAGAGCAAGGGACCCAATATACTCCCCTGCGGCACACCATGACAATTGTATTTAATCTTAGAATCAGTACTTTCTATATAGTTCGTATTATCATTAAACTTGGTTATGCGAGTTATTTGTCTTCTATTACCTAAATAAGATCGGAACCATTTAAGTGCTACTCCTCTTATACCATTATTCTATCTACTAGTGTTTCCATGTGAATCATTGGTTTCGGTTGCCAGTTACTTGGTTCTTGTTGTTAAGCCAAGTTAGAAACATTAAAATTTTCAAAAATAGATAGTGACAAACTGGTCTAATATGTTTCAACACGGATTATACACAAAAATTCAAAAGTATCTATGACAAGTAAACAAACTTTTTTTGTTTTGTTAAGACTGATTAACCACTCTTCATTGTCATGATAGGTGTAATGTATACCGACTGACATATTTAAATTTGTGTAGATATGTATTTAACATTAAAAACATATCTATACAATCAAACTATTAACAACATTAGACACCACTTTTAATGGGTACATAGTAGCCATTAACCTGTAGGTTACTGCCTCGAACAGTCACCAACAATTGTCACAGTCATAGTCTTACTAAGCAACTCTACATCCATCAACTACCATCCATCGCAATCTACTACCAGTCTGTACTCCGGATTGTAAGTATTTTAGCTGTAGTCTTACAGAAAGCTTATTGGAGCTGCTATGCCTTATGTACCATAGAATAAAATAAACAAATTCCATTTGTAAAGCTAGGAAAAGTTAACATTATTAAATAAAGGTTAATTCACACTTCAAGAAATAGAAACCGCAATGAGTAATAACATTATATGGTTATGCCACTATCGGCTACTTGTACACGTAAACCCTTTACACAATGCTTAGCACTACTGAAGTAAACTATTTATTACCACTAAGCTATGTTGTTGGACGTATAAATAGTAAAAAAAAAACATTAAACTGTCTGTTCAACGACAATTTTATTTTAATTCAGAGGGTGGATATTCCGATTGCAAATGTATGCAAATTATTTGCGTGGAACTTCGTGTCCGCAATTTAATTAAGCGACAACAATAAGATCAGCAAATGACGTGTTCAAATGTATTAACCGGTATTTATTTTGTTTAAGATATTTGTGTAAATATTTACTCACACAATATATACTCAGGATAACTGAGAGTAAGGATGTAATTGGTAGGGCTATTATGTAGGTAGCTCGATTATCGGACTTATAGATGGAAGTCTGTCGAGGTTGTAAGAGGAGGTTGAGAAAGAGATCTACGTGGCCCAAAGGACCTCACTTCTTGCGATGAACCTGTTGACTAATGAACGCAGCAACGACGTCTGACGGCAATCGGACCCAAAAATGCTGAAAATCAAAAACAAAACGTTAGCTGTTCCTAGCAGCTAAATAAATATGTATCCTAGGCTCCAAATCCAGGTAGATTTTCGTAGCAACTGGGAATACACTAAGATGAAGACAAAAGAGCTAAAATACTCTCGAATCCTATTAAAAATACCTAGAAATTACCTTTGAATTTTATAGAAGTTTCGGCGAGGTGTTACATAAGGAGTCGTATACTTTATGAAAAACTATGAAAAATGGAAGAAATTAAGATCGTGATTGAATACATTTTTTCTGATTATTCAGTCAGAGGCACTGCTGGCGTTTTAAGTCACTTATTGAAATTTTAGTGCCCTGTTAATTATTTGTTCTATAGTGTGAAGGAAGTAGTTAACTAGAAATAATATGAAACCATCGATTGTACTAGAATTAAAATACTATAATAGAAGAATAGGATCGTAGTTACAAGACCCTTAACTAAGAAAAAACTACCATTAAGATTCTATTCTTCGATTATAGTATTACCTATATATTTTTAATATATAAAAGGCAAAGTCCTGACTGACTGGTGACTATCAACGCCCAGCTCATACCCTTAGACCTAGAAACCTGAAATTTTGAACAGAGGCTTCTTTTATGATGTAGGCAAGGAATAAGGAAGGATTTTTAGAAATTAAACCCCTAAGGTAGTAAAACAAGGGCTAAAAGTTTGTATGGAAAGTCGCCATTTTCAAAATAATATGCATAAAAATTTGTATGTGGACTTTCGTTTATTTTAAACGTGTTTCAGGAATTTCAGAAATTCAACTCCTAAGGTAGAAAAATAAGGGCTGAAAGTTTGTATGGAAATCCGCCATTTTTAAATAATATGCATAAAAATTTGTATGTGTTCTTCGTTAATAATTAAAAATAGACATGTTTCAGGAATTTCAGAAATTTAACTCCTAAGGTAGTAAAATAAGGGCTGAAAGTTTGTATGGAAATCCGCCATTTTTTAAATAATATGAATATTTTTTTTTATGTGTTCTTCGTTAATAATTAAAGGATTAATTAAAGAAGGGTAATAAAACACTAGAGGGTTGGAATACTGTACATTGGGGATATTTTGAAAAAATCTTTAGTAGGGCATTCTATATACGATTTTGAAGAAAAAAAGTAATATTTTTTCTGAATGTCAGTCTGTTTGATATGATAATGAGCATCATGTCGTAACTATTGAATAGATTGAAATGAAACTTGCCATGGTCTGAGTTTTTACTCCGAGAAATGCTTTAGTGTAGGTACCATTGATCTAGATATTCTTGGTGGTTCCTTTGAGAGACGGAATGAAAGACAAAACTGTTAATTCAATTGCAACTCTTCAACGCAGTAATTATTATTATTATTTTGTTAAGACGGGAATACTTTCGGTTTTTTTAAATAAATATTTTAATACCACCTGATGCTCCGCATCTCAGACTGCTAGATTAATTTAACCTTTACCCGTTTCCACAGCGAATAGTAAGTTATCTTCAAAAATAGACACTTTGCACACAATTATAACAATGGTGTAGAACTGTAGACCTATAATAGACATAGACATATTGTCACGCCTTTATCCCCGAAGGGTAGGCAGAGGCATACTATACGCCCACATTTCACCGTATGCATTTTTGTCCCACGTAACAGGTGGTGAATCCATTGCCGTGTTGACCTGACATTTTTGCAAGTGATGTTGTGAGTTATTGTGACGTTATAGGGGGTAATCTAAGGATTTACTGAACTGATTTTGAATATTCTTTCATCAACAAAAAGCTAAATTATCAGTGAGGTCATATACTATATTTTGTTTCTGTATTCCAATGGGAACGAGAATTACGTGGATGAACCACAAATAGCCTAACTATTAAACGTGATATTTTGTATGAGCACTAGGAAAGGAACTCCTGGTATTCCCATGGGAACTAAAACAACACCGCTGAAACTAGGCACAGGCATTAGACATAGAAACCAAAAATTTTGAGAAAGTATTCTTTAGATACTTTAGATGAGCACCAAGAAAGGAATTCCCGGTATTCCAACAAGAATGTGATCTTACTACAATTATAATAGTGACAGTTAGTGAAGACTTTTATGTGTTTGGATGTTTGTTACTTAATCATATTTTAATGAAATTCGTCATTTAGATAGAACATTTTCTGGACATTTTTATACCGGGAAAATATCTTATTCCTACGGAAAACAATTTTTGTGTAATAACCGAAATTCACGCGAGCGAAGCCGCGGGCATCATCTAGTTCTTTATACGATTTCTTTCGGTATATAAGTCGTTTGTTAATTTATTTACCTATCATCTACTTATTTTACTATGAGCAAAGTAATGAATTATTATTAATTATTAATTGAATGCCTTATGGGCGGCTTGAAAAATTTCAACAGCAGGTAGTCACATCCTGCGTCTGTCTATTTCAACACGGCAATGGGCTCACCACCTATTACGTGGGACAGGAATCCACACGGTGAAAAGTGGGCACATATTATGCCTCTGCCACCCCTTCGGGGATAAGGCGTGATGGATATTTATTTTTTATTTATTTTTTGGCAATGTAAAGTGATAACTATAAAAAGATTCAATAAACTAGACTACCATAGATACTGAGATGCAGCTAAAATTCCACGAAAGCACAGTGATATAGGAATCCTCTCATTCAATTAAGAAATCAAATTACTCAGCAATTTTTGTCACAACAGTGAAACGCTGAAGCGGCTTAACAGTTGTTGTTTGAGCAATAATTTAAATTGGATTATTTTACTTTCACAGCACATTTCGCGAACAACCTAATTCCGGTTATCCTCGACGACACTCAAAACAAACGAAAGTCTGATAAATGTTGCTATTAATCTTCCAGCAGCTTCAGTGTTCACCCTTGCGAGAAAAGGACGGAAATCATTATAATAAAAATCTAGATTTGGGTTAAGTATACTTAAGCGAACTGTTTATGCCGCGCCTTTATGTAAGAGGCAGTAATATTGGTCTATCGGACCAAGGTTTACCTTTTTCGCAAATATCTGTGGTACTAAAAACCTGAGAAGGGTTAATGTTTAGTCCGTGGAACAACAAATGTAGTAAAAGAAACTCAGAAAGCTTATTGTGTAAGGTTCTTTTTATATAGTTATCATTTATAAAGAAATGCCAACTTACTTGGCGTGGAGCTAAACTAGAAACATTGCAAGTTTGGCGTTGTCGCTACCTGCTGTTGAAAATTTTCAAGCTGCCTAGCCCTTAAACTTGTCTTAACGACTGCCATGTTACTGGACAACTCGTGTGTAAATCTTCTGATGTTGTAAGGGTAGTATTAAAACGGTGACTGTAAATTGAAGTTTTAAGTGTCAAAAATAATTAATACGTTATAGTATTACTAAGTGAGCGACTGACTGCGATAGATGAGAAATTAACAGAACAGAAACTTACAAACACTTGAGTTAGTTAAAATACACACTGAGATGCTTCTTAATATGTGAGCGACTTGTTTCAGCGCCAACGTTACATCCTGCATTGTTTTCAATATTACCCCGCGGTCTCAGTGTTCTGTAAACGATCACTGAGTTACGCAACTTTCACTATGGCTAGTACTCGGATGGGTGACCACTTTGTGGCATTTACATTTGCGAGCGTTTCCGTGCTTCGGAAGGCACGTTAAGCTGTTGGTCCCGGTTGCCAGTAAAATGGCAGTCGTTAAGCCTGGTTGAAGGCCTTATGGGCGGCTTAAAAATTTCAACAGCAGGTAGCCACAACCTGCGTCTGTCTATTTCAACACGGCAATGGGCTCACCACCTATTACGTGGGACAGGAATCCACACGGTGAAAAGTGGGCATATAATATGCCTCTGCCACCCCTTCGGGGATAAGGCGTCATGTTTATTATTTATTTATTTTTTTTATACTGAGTGGCATTTTATCTTTAAAGTGTTTCTGATAAAAAAACCACTTTTGAAAAATACTACTATGAACAAGTTATTATGAGCTCACTATTTTGCAAATAAGGAAATAAAATACAAAGAGAAGTAGGTAACAAGATTAAAACGAGCGATTACGTTCTGGCGCATCGTTGGCCGCTGCCGCGGCATACTCGGTTCACGCGTTGTGGTCACAAGTAACCTAACACTCCTGCTCGCTTCGCTCGTCGTCGAATCCATTTACGACTTTATTGCAGTTGCCCTCTTTGTATTTCTAGTCCCTCACTTAGTAATGTAGTCGCATATTACTCATCGCATCAGTAGTATAGGTATAAAAAATTTACATATAAAATAGTAACAATACAGCAAAATATAACTATGACAAATTGTATGGCAACATTTTGAATGGCAACAAGTGGATAGAAACTCCCTGAAATATGATTATCATATTCCGGTCCCGATTTTCCCTCACCTGTTTCGTAATGTTTTTGTTTTTTTTCCTTCGTAACGAGCGTCCTGTTCCGTGGTTAATTTGAATGCGTGTTTTTGTTGCTAGAAAATTTGCTGTTGGATTTTTGTCACTTTTATTATTTTACGCGTAAATTTTGCGAAGGGATTTGTTATTTTTATGTCGAATAGTAATGTTTGATATGTATTTTTGTAGCAAGAATTTTAATACTTGCCTAACATAACAACTCAGAGAACCGCTTCATCCGTTCGTGGAGTTGAATCCTGTTGAATAATGGACTAACCACCACTGAGTACTTCGTGACCTATATTAGAATAAACTGGAACTTTAAGTGAAACAAACTATTATTTATATATGTGTATAAAATGTTTTAGGTACAAAGTAAAGATTTGTTTTATATATCATACATTATAGTCACGCCTTTTTCCCCGAGGGTGTAGGAAGAGGCAAAATAGGCACGCACATTTCATCAGTTGTACTTAGTTCCATGTAATAAGAAATGAGCCTATCGCCGCTTTGAAACAGGTTGTGGTGTAACAATGTAGTTTTTTTTTTCTTTAATTACTCGATTATTGTCGACTGGTGAGGGTCACATCATTCCCAACACTATGGCATCAGTTGTGTTTCTTCACAAGTCGACAGAGTAGGGGTGTGGGTAGTGGCCAAATAAAACGGTTGGCTCTAAGCGCATCGACGTCTTTATTCCGCCATTGTTGACTAGGGGTAGTTGGTCTACCACCAACCACCCTAACGTTACAGTGGCTACCTTATTTTAAACTGCCCGTGGCTCGGTGTGCGTGGTTTTCGCGTTCCCATTCCCCACAGGAACTTGTTCCCGGGATAAAAAGTGGCCTATGTGGTATTTTGATGTGTAAGCTATATTATTGTAAAGTTCCATTACAATCAATTAAGTATTTATAAATTTTTAAAGCAATTATTTGCTAAATTTCTCATAAATTTTTATTAAAGTGGAAAAAGATAATTTGATTCGAGACAGGGATTGAACCTGTGACCTTTGCCTAGCCAGGGCAATGTTCTAGCCGCCTGAATCTTTAATAAAAAATTATGAGAAATTTAGCAAATAATTGCTTTAAAAATTTATCAATATACTGAGTGGAGTCCATTGCATTTTTACGAATTTCGCCTCTATAATATTAGTAAGACTTGTTTAAGATATGAATACGTAATTCAAAGTACGTATTTCAAAGTAGCGGATGCCCTGCAGTTTAACCCTCGTAGTGCACGTTCACGTAGAAATATGAGGATAAAATGTAGCATAAGTTACTCTTTTTAAAAAGAGCTATTTGCCAGAGAAAACAACCCGTTGAAATCGGTCCAGCAGTTTTAGACATTAGCACCCAAACAGATATAAATTTACTGCGTAATTTATAGTGATATATAATATTTCATACGCGTTTAGTAAATAGAAATAATTTAGTAATAGAATAGAATTACAAACAGGCCCTTCAATTTTATTTATTTTTATCTTCATCATCATCTTTACTTCTCCCTAAGAGTCACTTTTTCCGTTATCTCATCCTATACTTGTGAAACCTCAAGTATTAATCCCCAATAAACATTTACAAGCAGGTAATTATAACGTGCTTCTTAAATAAAATCAAAATAAACTTTAAACTCGATAGGAGGAACATCGTTATCAGAATACTCATTTAATACTAAAATAGTGACTTAAATTTAATCTGAAATCGTCAATTGCTAATTGCTATCGATATGCAGTTACATTCGATTCATATGTGAATCGGGTATAAATAGTTCCACTTGAATAGCAAAAACCATATAAAATATCGGCAACGTGTATAGTTTGATTGCGATTGATAACGACCTTTATTACAATAGTACTGATGCTTGAAAATTGAATTATGTAAACATAAAAATGGCTAAAACAGTTTTTAAGCTATTGTATAGTATTTATCGCGGGCTTTGAGTGGGCTTTAATCAAGAAATTCCGTAAGGAAAAAAACCTAAGACGAAGGTCGAGACGAGGTCACACGAAGTTCACCGAGCACGGCCGAGCGTTGGCTTAACGTGTATGTACATATATTATATGGTACGATTGTACGAAGCTCGCACGGATCGAGACGTGATGATAGTGAGTGTGAGGGTCAGGATGAGGGTGACTTTGAGAGTGTGGGTGGGGTGAGGGTGAGGGTGTTTTTTTTTGTTTTTTTTTGGGTTTTTTTTTCTTTTACTAGTGTAACTTGAATTAATATCAAAGAAAAACAAAGGTATGCAATAGCTTTACCGCGGCAGTCTCCGAGTGCCACACGTCTTTTATTTAATAGTAATATTACAGCACTTTTTAATAGTAATTTTAAAGCACATATTGTGACTTGAAAATTAAATTGATGACATGAAGATATCAAATTTAATAAAGTTGAGTTTCAAGCTTCGCTTTGAAGTGAAATGAGAAAAGGATGTTACATCGAAACGTTTTTATCCCAAGAACGCCTAAATTAGAATTAGAGTTTTACCTACAAACTAGTTTATACTAATTAATTTCATGATAATAGCTGGTCTGTTTTTGTACAATATTTTGTCATGCAAATTAGTTTCTGCGTGCTTTTTATTCTCTATGGGCTGAAATATTTTGTTTAAATTTATTTTTCTCAAATCTGAGAAACTGTCAACAGACTCAAAACTTATTATTTAAAAGAATACGAATTACTCGTATTGATTCACATACTCGTACCTACTATAAGGTTAGTTGGCCAATATTTTTGTTGTTCTTAATTTTATTTTGATTCTGCGATCATCAATCATGATAAGTAGATAAGTTCTTTTAAACACACTTCTTTTGCGTATTATAGATACCTTTTAGTATTTTTCATGCTTTTTTCGAAAGAAGTTTAGTTATATTTGAAGTTTCAATTTAATCACCTTTATTAAGAGTTTATATAAATGGTGTCAACGTTCACTTTTTTTTATTGGCGAAACGACGCAGACTTGTCTACGCCCAAGAATACTGGCCTCCATGACCGGGTGCCCGTGGACGAAGGGTGGGTAGCTTACCGTCCTAACAGAAGTAGGCCCATGACGGCGTAACGTGAAAATTACTCGAACACCATGCCCCAAGAAGCGGGATAATACCCGAACCCATAGATGAGGCCGCGGTGGTAGCCAACGTATGTCGAGAGCACTGGGATATCTTTCCGAGGAGTTACCCGGGGTGCCCGGCAATAGACAAAGAGACAGGGACGTGTGTTTTATTCGGTTCGACTCCAGCATAACATCTGAGGGGATTTTCACACGATAAAAAAGGTTTCGTTTAGATAATTTTTCACTATCGTGAATTACATTTTTGGTGATATTGGAACCACGTAAACACTTACTTCTTCCATACCACCTTACCTTATGATCCAAGTGATTTGCGTCACGTGCGACACCAGGATTCGTCCCTCACAAAAAATCTCCTTCTGATAAGGTCAGAATACCAGTCGTTCGCTTTAAATGCAAATATTACCGCACCCTAGAGATGTGTTATAGCTACGATTTTGGAGTATAAAGGACGAAAACAGCGTTAAATGGGAGAAAAGCGCTTTTTATGCTGACGAAATTGGGTAGTTAAATATAAAGAATGGATGGACCGGTTCTTCAGATAGTTGTTTTAGTACCTTCGCAATAGGTACAAGGTAACATTATGCAAGGTTTTATTTACATAATGGTACGAATACGAATTTTGAGACCGTGCTTTTGCTGAGACATTATTTTTATACAAAAAAATCACTCTAATATTTTACACGTAAAGATCGTTATGGAGGGAGCGATCTTATGTTTGAAGACAAAAATTAAAAGAGGAAAGATTTAACGGTCTAAATTTGTACCACAGTTTTGAAAAGTATTTTAATATAAAAATATTTTTTTTTTTAATAATAAATTATATTCATTTGCCTCTTCACAATCAATGCCTTACAATCAAAATACATTGTAACTTATCGATGTATCACTAAAACCTGATCTGTGAGAGACAGGTGCCTGTGTCACAAGTCACCTGATCTCTCTCGCGCCTAAACCAATGTTAGTATTTCTTCAATTAAATCTTTTTCTAAATCCAAATCAGTTCACCCGTTTAAGAACCACATTGCCACACACAAAGACAGAAACAAACACACAGATAACGGTTAAATCTACAATATCCTTCTATTTGTCTACTCTTTTCATTCTAGTTGCCAGTGACTTCCAAACCGTACCTGTATTTGGAGTCTAGGGTGCACATTCTTTGGGAAATATCTATTGTTTGGGTTCTGTCCTTCAAATCCCATAACCTATGTCGTTACCTGGTCCGTTACTCAGCTGGTGCACAGTTTGTAGGTTGCTTTAATCCCGGAGATCCTGGTTAAGTCCCTTAAATTCAAACATTTCTTTACTTGTGTCATAGCTTGAAAATTGACCTTAAAACTTTTACAGCAATACATGACCTTCTGGACTGTCACCTATTACATGATGTATTTACAAGCGTAAACTAGCCAAAGCTCCAAAGAAGATTAGAATTCAGGGGACATTTAATATACATCTAATCTTTAGCAATTTTAATTAATTCTGTAAAGGTACTTTTGTAGAGTTCATTATAGTACTAGAGTTTATATTTCATTCGTGATTAAAAACTGAAGAGAGGTAGAACGCTTCCGTAAAAGTAGGAAACGAAGTCTCTTGGGAAATGAAACTATGAAATGCAGTTCACTTCATTCTCTTCACTGTTAGTTACTGAAATGAATTGATTTTGCTTTCCTTTGGTATGATGAGTTACTTTTTATGTATCTATTACAAATAAAAACATCTCATAATTTCATTAAGCATAACGTTTATATAGAGCATGATTATTTGATTTTATGTTACTTGGCATCATAAACTAATAACATAAATATGGCAGAATTTCTTTAATCGGTAATTTTATGAAAAAGTTTACGTTAAATTTGCTAGACGTGCCCCATGGCTTTGCCTAATCTATTATACACTCATATTTAGATAAATGTATGGAATCTCCGCTGTTTTGGTTAGAAACATAATGATACATAGCCTATTTTATTTTTGATTGACTACTTTCTAATTATTAAAGAATTTTAAAAATCGTTTCAATAGTTCCAGAGTCTATAGACTATAAAAAAAATTGTCTTCGTAATATTAGTATAGATTTTTATTTTTATTAATTAATTTATTTAAATTCCAATTATAACATTTCTATCAAATGAATTCCAATATCCATTAAACCAAAATTATCGTTACAATAATATATTCTTTTGAGAGATAGAGTTAATGACGATGTCTGTGCTAGTATAAAGTGCCATGTTTTTCTCAATTCATGCAACTCAACTTAGTTACTTCAGTAATAACGATTCCTATGAAACTGGATTAAATTTATCCGCAGCAACGTGAATAAGAAAATGGATCGCTGGATCCTGCGGAAATTAACTTGAGTGAGGATTTTAATTTTTCATCAAACCAACCTAATTAACTTCATAATTAAAGTTAGCAAGAGAGTTATATTATATTTATGTATAGATGCTTAACTCGTTGAATTTTATATAATTCTAACTTTAACTGAATCAAGGTTTTAAATTTTTTTTAATTAATCCGCCTTTTTTATTCAATTTTAGTAATTAGGTAAGCAATAAATACGCAAAATCATTTAAAGCGAAGTTAGGAAATGATTTTACTTGAATGAACGTTTCTGGGTTACAAAAGCCTTGTTCCAGATAAATACGAAACGCAGAGGGTGGTGGTCCCTCCAAAATAAGCATTGTTAAATCTTTTGAAGTCTTCAACTTTTCGCCATTAAGTACAATTTAAGTGTAGAACTTAAATGAAGTGGAAAAGTTGACCAAAAAGATCACCTAAGGGCAGGTCTGGCCCCTCTCACTCAGAGCTATTATAAGTAATTTCAATTTAGTTATTTTAACTGCTTTTAAACTTTTCGGAATCGTAAAGGCCTTCTGTTGCAATGTATATTGTAATATTCTTAGTAACCCTATTTTCGAAAATTTTGTACTTACTTACGTCAACTGACATTTCTCGTTTAGTTCAAGAGTCTGCCCTACTGCTACATTTATAATCTATACTGTGATATTTATATTTTTTTAATGCATGTTCTTAAATTGTGCCATACTACATTTATTTCCAAATAAATTATGCCCATCTTCTATAGTACCACGTCAATTATTCATTATGTTTATAATTATAAAAGCCCACATCGATCTAAGTTGATCATTTTAGATCAAAGTTGGGGCAGTATTTATTATTAACGTCTACTTAGGATGTTTCGAACAAAATATTTCTTTACTTATTTCACTTCGACTGTCTCTGCGGCGCGGTGGGAGTGCATCCGACTACTACGCAAGAGGTCGTGGGTTCGATTCCCACCCAGGATAAAACTTTGTGTGATGAGCACGATGGTTTATTCTGTGTCTGGGTGTTATTTATCTATAATATGTATGTACTTAGAAATATTTAAGTATGTTTATAAGTTATCTAGATCTAGAAACACAAGCTAATATTAGCTTACTTTGGGCTTGATGGCGCTGTGTGAAAAGTGTCCCACAATATTTATTTTTATTTTATTTCACTATTATTATTTTTTTGATAAATAAACGATTCGAATATGTCCGTCACGTCGAAATCAAATGCTTGGTACTGCCGCTGTCATTACCAGCGATGATAGATTTAAATTAAAGACTTAAAAATTTAAATAAAATCCGAATCTATACAAAAAAATTAATCATAAACGAAGTGAAAACTATTTCGAAATTATAATTAAAAAATAAAGCGATACTAAAGAGCTAAGTGGGCTGGAACAGAAATAATAAGTGAAACCCAAAAAAAAAAACAAATGAAGTGGGGTATTATTTATACATCCTCAATCAGATCAATCAATTCACGTTGAGATAAACGAAGAACACTCTGCTACTATATTTTTCTTAGAATAACATTATTTCTTGAAATTAATACAGTATGGTGCAAAATTATTTCGAAGTAACGACATCTTTATGAGCTGTGACACAAAGTAGGACGTGTATACGAAGAATAAATCTGTCAGTAAAGTTAACGCCCAGCCACAAATTGTAATTTACCGTCACGTGTGCCAAACGAATAATTGTATTTCTATGATACACATGGTAAGGATGAATAGCGCTTATAATTTAGGATAAAAAGTATGGGAACTAAAAATTTGACTGAAATAAAAAGTGAAATGATATTTGTAGGTACCGTTTTATATGTGCGTTTTGTATAAGCGTAATATACGTTTGTGACAGTATGGATAAAATATTGTTGGTGAGAACCAGCATCGGTGATCCCAGCATCAGCGATCCCAGCAGAATGAAAGACACAGAAGAGTGTCTTGGATGTCAGAATGATGACGATAAAAACAAAATCTGATTGCTGAAAAGCACTCACTTATATTATGTTAATCCACAATGTTCCATAACGTCTGTGTTTTTAAATGTTTTGCAAAAATATTATAATAACAGTCAAAATAATGACGACACAAACACGAAATCGTCAGGTTCGTTTGCTGAAAAAGAACTCACTTTTATTGTTAGTCCTCAATGTTAAATAACTGTCTGTGTTATTTAAAATGAGTTTCAAAAATCTAACAAAACAGTAATATCTACTGTGTTATAAATTTGAGTCTGCTGGCTCGTGAAGACCCGTATAATCCCATCACCCGTATTATGGAGTTGGCATATTTCTTTTAGCTTGTATGTCAACAGTCTGTATAGTGCTTTTATTATTCGTTGCTCTTGTAATACTCTAATTTATGTGCCAAGTCACACCACCATGTTTTCATAAATCTTCGTCTAGATCAAAACTATAACAAGTGCTGTTCAAGAGAATAAATCCTTTGTTAATGGTTAATTTCAGACCATACGTATAGTGCAGCACAGCTATCCACAAATTGGACTTAGTTTCGGGATTTAGTTTGTCAACTTCATTATTTGACTTGTTCCTTATGGCTTCCAAGTTCTATCTGTCAAGAACACAATGGCAGAGAACAACAGACACACTTCGGTATGTTTTGAGATCTATTGCTTGCTATTACGTCCTCTCCAAGTTTTAAGTGTTACAGACGCTACGAAAATTTTTGATTTGTTAGCGAATTTAGTGTGACTATAAAAGTTTTAATCGGGAGAAGTAACTTCGAATGACCTTTTCTAAAATCAACTATTATTGCAGTTGGGTCAATCAATCATTACTGCATGAAGACCTCTCCAACTCATCTTGGGAAGGTGATTGGCCTTTTTATGCCCCACTAGTCACACGTATTGATACAAGGTCATGTTTTAAATCGTCTTTATTTTCGCCGCATGACCGAGCGAAGTGGAGAAGTAGCAGGCTTAACTCCTAGTTAGCCACCTACTACTTCACTACTTCTAAAAAATTCAAAATTCTTAAGTTTTTGTTTAATATGAGATCCTGGTTTCGATGCCTATGGGCTATTTGAGTGAAGCTTATGAGTGATTGGCTTATTGTATAGCATAAACGGCTGCAATACCGAATTAATGAATATTCTACTTCTGTAGGTTACATGGTGCAAGGAGGCAGGTTGACTCAGTTACAGGAAGGTAATCGCTAAACTGAAGCCTTTTTCCATTTGTTAGAATTATTCTTATTTACAAAATAATAAGTTTAAAAAAATTAACAGTACCAAAATAATAGTACTTTATAGTTACCTAATACTCTTTGTAATGTGATCATTCGCGTATTTGCTTAATCCAAATCATTCAAACTGTCTTTAGATTCCTAATTTATAGGGTATGTATACTATGTATTCTATCTTAGGCCTCAAAATTTTGTAACATGATTTTTGTCAACCTCTTTCAGTTCTTACAATAATCCGAAATCGAAGCAGTGAATTGATCCGCCCCGGTCCCATGCGAACAGCCAGCGACAACCTAATGAGGTCTCAAGAGAGACGAACGTTGCCTTCCATTTTCAACAGATATCGGTACGTTTATATTTCTGATAAATATATTCACGTAAAATTGGAATATTCTATTAGGGAACGCAGGGAATTCGAATCAATTGTCTTATATTTCAATATTTCGATTCTATGCGATATGAAACGAAAGTATATTTTGCTTTATGTTTACACCTGGCTGGGCCTGCAAGAGTTACGTTTTACGCATGTTTTACGTTACTACCGATATGTATGTTTGATTCTTAAGCTGTCTACACACCAAAGTTGCCGGCCCACCGGCACTCCCTCGGCGGGCTAGTTCGGCGGACTCATTTTAAAGATCGATTGCTAAAATAAGGCCGCTGGCTTTGCCCGCCGGGGTGGTGCCGGCGGGCCGGCGGCTTTGGGTTGTAGACAGCCTTAAACTTCCTGGGTGTAATGCCACCACACCATCAGGCATTGCAAAGCGCAATATAATTTACCTTAAAAAGGGTCTCACTTCCTTTTAATTAAAAATTAGTTAAGTGCTATTATATAAAGGTGTAATTTTGATGTTTATGCAGTTGGTTTTTTAAATATTTTTTTTTAATACTGTCAATAGGTACTATTTACAGTCGTTCTCTTAGATTATATCATAAAATGTATTGCTCTAATGACACGTTTTTATTAACTCCGTCGTGCACGGCAATATTGGCTATGCAAAGTCACGGGCTTGATTTTCGGGAATATAATTTTCTTTTGCCTGTGTAAAATAAATGTAACAAGCAGGCAAATTATCTGTATGCAAGATCCGTCTAGCCGTTTCTGTAAACTCAAATTTCAGTTATCTATAGGCACATAAGACGTTTTGTTTTATTGTGTTGTAGTACCCACCCGAGTGTTAGCTCAACTTCTGTGTTTAACTTGTTCTGTTAGTTTCGCAATGTAGGCGGCCCGTGATGATCTAATTTTGCTTCTTCAGTCTTTATCGCTTATAACTATAAGCACTTTAAACTTTGTTTTGTGGAAAAATCAAATAAGTTGTCTTTGCAAGTAAATTGCAAAAACCGGAACTGATTTATTACTTAATTTCCTGTTTTTATAAAATAATTATACCTATCCGTGTTATAAGATTTTAGTAAATCAATATACTCATCAAATTAATTTTAATTGATTTTACATTTAAAATTAAAAGAATATTGTTTATTTTTAGTAGATAATTAACTAAAGTTTATAAGTATACTAGCGGTCCCGCCCGGCTTTGCCCGTGACATACTTCAAACCCTGTGGCACCCATTTCATCTCGTCGTTTATTAATTTCACAATAATGTATAAACATTTTCCAAATTCCTTCATTACTTCTTCGCTCTTTAGTACAGACTGGTTACACGAAATAAATTTCTATGCACATTATTTTGAATTTGCTATAACTCGTAAGATATTAATTTAATTTGCAAGGTGTAAAGAGACAAAACGATCTTCATGAGATGCTGAAGCCAAATAACGTAGTAAAAATTATTAGGATTAATTAACATATTTGCTTTGATATAGCATGTTATTCTTAAAAGATAAGCATATACCGTCACAAACTTTTTTGTAGACGTAGGTCTACAAAAAAGTTTTATTAGATACATAATTGCACCATACATTATTTTGATATATCTCAAAGGGTTTAGGCAGCGTTTTCGTTAAAAGCTCCCAGACGGCTTATTTTTCTTGACATCCCCAACAAATATAATTAATAAAAATCTTCCTTATGAATTTCTCTAACTACGAGTATTAAGAAAAACCGCATCGTAATTGGTTAGGTAGTATTAAAAATCTAAGCATACATGGGGACAGACAGCGAAAAGCGACTTTGTTTTATAATATGTAGTGATATGCCTGTAGCTGTACAAGTGTGTATGTAACTGTACACATTCAAACGTGTATATCAATTATGTGGAAAACATTTACAAAAAATCTTCATCACATAGGAGAATTCGTGTGTTATGCCAAAATATCTCATAAACTTTAAATCAAAAGAATATTACAGCTATCCCACAATATTTAGGAAAGACCTATACAACCAGCAAAAAAAAATGTTTTATTTTACCACTTTATCATTGTAAAAATATGTTTTTGTATTTTTGAAAGCATGTATGCCAAATTTACATTTCTTGTTTTTAAAAGAATTAGAATTAGACTGCATAGAAATGCAATCTGAAGTTAGCTGATAAGTGTTTCCATGACAGCTTATAAACACTCTGAAGTTAGCTGATAAGTGTTTCCATGACAATTTATAAACACTCTGAAGTTAGACAGTCTGACATGGCAAAACTGTTAGGTTTACTTTTTACTATGGAATGCGAATAACGAGATCAGTCCTTTAATTCAACTCCTTCAAAACCCACAGAGTAGGTAAAATGCGAATTTACAAAGTTACATTTGACTATAGCTGTATATTCGTCATTTGGGTGAAAATCTTAGTTAATCCCTTTTATAGTCATTATGAAACCGGCTCAGCTTTGCACGGATGCAATGTAGCTACTAATATGTAACTCATACTTCCCCTTTAATTACTCTATAAATTACTGAAAACTGCCTTAAAATCCATAAAGTAGTTTAAGAAATCTAAAAGAACAGACATCGGAAGCGACTTCATTCTAAGCGCATACTTTAAATACGTATCCCAAACCGTAAGGCTGTAAACTGACGAATCAGTCAGTTGGTCAAGAAAAAATTGTATCTATCGCTTCTTTTTTTTTTCTGACTAGTAGTTCTAAAATATCAAATTGAGGTTTGTTTTGAATTCCAGTAATGAGCATTCTTAGTACTTACAAAGAATATATAATATAAGTACACAAGTATTGTCGATAAGGGTCGCTTGCAAGCCCTTAGATAGTTTAATGTTAGCGTTTAAGTTTTAGTAAATAATATCTCTAATGTTCTGCTATTGAGCAACATGGCGTTAAAGAGCGGCACTGAATGCGCTTTTAGAACAATTTTTGAAAATACGCGCTTCTAACCCTACTAGGTCAATGTTCTATAAACGAACGTAGCGTTAAGCATCTTAAGTTATGGTTAGGGTGACAGCTCGTAACTTTTGTATTAATAGTATTTCCGTGCTTTTGAAGGCATGTTAAGACGTCATCCCGACTGCCAGTAATAGTACGTCATTTAGTAAAGCTGGCGGCTAAAAAAAGTATTGCAGATATTTCTGTAGCTCGCCACAACCTGCGCTTGTCTATATCAACACGGCAATAGGATTACTACCTATTATGAACAACAAAATACATAAATGTGGGCGTATAGTACGAGTATAACTATAACTCTGCGTGCTTGAAAAGTTTGATTAAGTGTATTAGAAAATACTTACAAATATGTTTGTAAACCAGATTTGTTTTCTTCAGGTCCATTTGTTTATTCATTTGTGTGTTTCTTTGGAGTTAACGCAAAGTCCAAATAATTACTTTTTTTCGTCATTTTTCTCAGCTCATATATCTTGTGCTGCCAATTTCATTAAAATCAGTTGAGCGGAAACGTAGATATTTTATTAGAACTCTGATTTACTAGACGCGTTGTACTCGTACCTTAAAGACGTTAGAGTAAAGTGTGAATTTACAAGGTTTCTGTATTTCTCCACTTTCAATTGAAATCCAATAATGTTTAAACATAATATTACCTCTAAAACTTGCGAATTTTATCGCCTTTAGCATCACGTTAATATTTTTAATCCTTTATTCAAATAGACTGAGGATTATTTTTCAACGTTCGATAATTAAAGCGGGTACGGCTATTAGGCAATGTTTCTGTATTTCTTTTATTAATTTATTTCTTTCGATTGAATGATGTTTAAATACAATATCACTTCCAAAATTAACGATTTGTTAAGTTTAGGTGAATTTTTCTTCGTTCGTTAATTAAAGCGGGTACGATTATTGCGGCCAAATGTAATATTGCTACAAAGTGTCTTTGATGCTGCTTTGATGCGGCACCGCATCCGGGGTAAATATATCCCGTAGCCGTTTCCCACAGGACCATGTTTGCGGGATACGAGTAGCACTCAGGTATATTACACCTTTCTAACAGTGATATATTTTCAATATCGGTTCAGTAAATCCAAAGATTATCCCCTTCGTCACAAACTCACAAACTTTACCTTTTTAAAATAGTACCTATAGATTATTCTCATACATACATACATACAGTTAGTTACTCCTTACTCTCGGCAAGCTATTGTATATCCAGAAGCACACTTAAAGTCAATATGTTACAACATTAGTTACATGTTGTCCCATATAATGAGACATGTATGGTAGGTGAGCCTATTGTCATGTTGAAAAGGGTAAGGGACATGGTGTGACGTCTTGCTGTTGTTAACGTTAACGCAGCAATCGTATACAAAACATTGAGATAGAGGGCTACGAGCTGTTCAATAGATAATTGAACAGAATTATGATTAAAATGTGAATTTGCAAAACTCTAATCACACAAGTTTAATATTATGAAGGACAAGGATGCTTCTATATCTTGCAATGATAAAAAACTAACTAACTAACTATCTTCAAGCTGTATCCCTGATGGGGTAGCCAGAGAGGACAGATCGCCAGGCTTCACGATCCATGCATACTTCTTTCGCTTCTTGCAGATTCATCAATCGCTTCATACATGCACGTCTGGGTATCCGAGTACTTTTGAACTTTTATTTTTTGAGCCATCTGCTCACGTGGTCTTCGTAAGTCTCGGCCTACCCTGACCCTTTACTATCGCACAATATATATTCTTCGTCAAAAAATATATTAAATCTGCCATTACTACTAAATGCCTGGTTTCTTCAAGCAGAGCGTGAAGAGGCACATCATTGGGCCGTTAATTTAAGGGCCATTGTCAGAGTAGTCCTGTGAACGTTGAATGTGACTCTTAACTTGCAAGATAACATAATAACTTTCCATCAGGCTGGCCGCTGCTATCTACTAAGACAGCAACGCTGCCTGCCTCGCAACAGCAACAAAAGAGGATTGCTAAATACGTACTAACGTACTCGTAATTAGCAATCCTCTGTTGTTACCTACTCAGAATACAAACTCTTCTGCTTCTTGGCGTGTTCCCAATTACTTCCAAACCCTACCAGGATTCGGAGCCGGAGGTCCGCTCACATTGACTGTTGGGAGCAGCTTTGTTATGGCTTTTTATTTTCGGCATTGTTGGAAGCCGCTGTCGTCTTACATCCCAACCCCGCAAGGACGCCAGCGGTGTTACCTCCTCCGTTAATCAGCAGATGCAGCTAGCAAGTGAGGTTGCTTGGTCCCCAGAGATATGGGTCAAGGGTCACTTACACCCCTTCGGAATACAAACTGGTAGTAAGTATAAATGAACAACGTATTTTGGTAGTTTTTTGCAATTATTTTACGTAACATAGTCTGTACAAATTGGATTGAAAGTTTTGGTAGAATTTATTGCGGAACTACGCACCGCTGCCTGCCACACATGGCTGAACGGGAATTTACGCAAAAACTATTTCTGTATCACACCTTTGTGGAAAGATTAAAAGACGGTCGGGTGAATAGGGTCTTTCAATTAATTGGAGGTAGGTATTTCCGAAATTCGTGCAGGCAAATGAACATTATAAGCAAAGAAGATAATAGAAACATATATTGTGGAGTGGTTTCCTAAATGTATCCTTGTCTTAGGTATTAGCTGTAAAATGAAAATGATTATAAGTATAAAAATAAATTGTCCAGGGTATGTTGAGATTTCAGGTACGGGATTTGAACGTAAACACAATAGTTACCAATATAATAGTAGAAGTATTGTAACATACTGAATGACATACGTCAATATTATATTCAAATGTAATCTAAACTTCTTATTTAAAGATATTTATCCCATTTATTTGGATTAAAAAAAATTTAAGTGGCTGTTTGTAATTTCAAATTAACAGCTTTCGTTACATGTACATGGAAGTTTATACGGTACTTAATTTTTGTAATATTTCTGTGTTTGTTTCGGCTAATCTCTGAAACCGCTGGATTGATTTTAACAGGATTTCATTTGGCAAATATTTGATATTTCCGTATTCTCATAGGAATGGAAACTAAGCGGGTGAAACCGCGGAGCATCCGCTAGTAATCTATAAACTTGTACAAATTTCTAACATGTAAACTTTCGCGTTACAAAAATTAAACTAAAAATTTAAGTAATATAAAGTTCTGCGTAAGTTAAAATGACATTAAAATTCTAAATCTTTGTGAGTAGCCACTTCAATTTGTAGCTGACTGTAGCAGACTAAGTTGTGCAGAGCCCGGGGCCGACATCTCCGCCCTCTAGTTTCATACAAATTGATATTTACGGTAATAGCACGAGTTTTTCAACGAGGAGGCAAAGTTAGAGGATAACAGGCTCAGTTGGATACGGTCCGGAATCCAAATGGGCAAAAACGGCTTACTAAAGTAGGTAGTGAAATACGAATCTACAAATTTCTATGAGTAAAATTTTCCAGATCAATTTAATATTTTATTAGTTAGATGTTCTCAAAAGGATTCTTATTTTAATATAACAGCATTCTGGATGGACTGGACCTTCAGAGTGAATATTAGATTTACAATACCAGCACATTCCGTTGTAAGCGTTCTCGGCTGCTTAGTGTTTATATAAATCAGTCTAAAATACCTGTGTAAAGTGAAAATACTGACAGAAAATTCCGTAGGTGGCGATATAATGTCTATATCACCACCTACGGAATTTTCTGTCAGTATTTATATCTGTCATATTTTTCAACTTAGGAGAAATGATTTTTCAGACGTTCTACAAATTTAAAAAATAAAATGTTTTGCTGAAGCCAAAAATGTAATAAAATTTTTTTTGGACTCACAGTTTATCTGTGTTATAAAAGAGCATCACGCCGAAACTACAAAATCAATTTAAATGAAACTTAGCATAATCTGAATTTATAGTCCGAAGAAGGCTTTAGAATACTGTTCATCCAGATATTCTGCGCGGTGCCTTTGGAAGAAGGGACTTAAGACAAAATGTGTATTCAGTTGCAAGTCATCAACGCGTAGTCGGAAAATAGATTTTATAGAAAGGAACAACATAGAAATTGTACAGTCGTCTGGACGCGCACAATTATATGTTATAAGAACCTTAAGTATTGGGTACAAAATCTCCAGGACTCAAGCGACCGGCTAGTGTGGTATCTGCTGACTGATGGACAAAGTAACAAAGCAGGTGAATTTATGGGATTGGGAGGTCGGTCGCTCCAAACAATATTGAAAAGTCAAATAAAAGTAAACCCCAGGCTCCAAATTCAGATAGGGTTTGTGTAGGTAACTGGGAAAACATTTCAGATAAAGAAGAATTACATTCTACGAGTATAAAATAAGGGACCTTTTCTTTTTCGATTTCATCTGAACAAATGCGTGATGTATTTGTCCTATTTATCACGATATTAATATCCTGGACGGTACAAATGTTTAATTACTTTCACGTAGTACTTGCTCGTATAAATTCCTTTTTAGACTTATTTTAGCTACCCTCAACTTTAATAATAACTACAGAATACGTTCTATTAGATTCAGGTACAAGATTTTGAATAGAGAAACGTAAATAAGTAGGCCGTTTCTCATACAGTCAGCCCAATAAATTATGTGGCTGACCACAGCATTCGATACCCGGACGCCTGTCGAATTCAACGAGAACCAATTAGTCCTACTCGAGAATATTTATTTGCGGGATTCTCAAACAAGTGAGCCATCCGACACTTTAGGTTCACACACTTCGTGACTCGACTTCTTTATGTGATAGATAGACGTAGTAGCCACTTGACTAAGTGATTACGATTAATGTTCTTCTTAGAAGTTCTCCTCATTTAGCGCCGCATTTACCGCTATGTCGTATACATGTATCTAATGTGAGGAGTGAATAGGTTTCTGTAGCGTATGGGATGGGATGTTTTGATTGAACTTTCTAAAGAATTTTGGATATAAATAAGAAAAAATTATTGTGAGATCCTTTTTTACACAGCTATCTAGCCCAAAGTTAGTTAACATAAGCTTGAAGTATGGGATCTAGACAACTGATTAACATACTTATATATTTATATATCGCTCGTGGTCTCGCGGACTCAGTGTTCTGTAAACGATCACTGCGTTGAGCAACTTTCGCTATGACTGATAACGGATGGGTGACCACTTTGTTGCATTTATATTTGCAAGCGTTTCCGTGCTTCGGACGGCACGTTAAGCCGTTGGTCCCGGTTGCCAGTAACATGGCAGTCGTTAAGTCAAGTTGAAGGCCTTATGAGCACTTGAAAAATTTCAACAACAGGTAGCCACAACCGGCATCTGTCTATTTCAACACAGCAATGGGCTCACCATCTATTACGTAGGACAGGTATACACGTGTAATATGTAATATGCCTCTGCCACCCCTTCGAGGATAAGGCTTGAAATATGAATATTTCTAAACACATACATATTATACATAGCAAACACCCAAACTCCGAAACAAACATTTGTGGATTACACAAATCCCGGAATTGTGAATCACACACGGTACCTCAGTGCGGAAGTCGCATACACTACCACTTACGCCACCGAGGCAGTCAGAAGCAAATCTTCAGTAGTATTATTATAATGTAAAATTAAGATTAATCTTTAGTTAATTATGTAGACTTATGTATACATATATACTTGTACGGTCTACAGTATGGAGTTCTTCAAAAGGGGTCTTAGAAGACTTATAAAGGGTCGGCAGGGCGAGTGCTGCACATCTGGTGTTGTAAACGTCCATAACTCCATAGGCTACAGTAACCACTTTCCATCAGGTGGGCCGTACGCTTTTCTGCCACCTTGGGGTAAATAAATTATATTGGCTTTACTGTAAATCGTATTATTAAATTACATATTTATCCCATATTGTAACTTATTATCGAGTAAACAAGTAATATAACTCGATAAATTACATCGATTAATTCATCTCTCTAGTAAAGTAGTACGGGTTACATTTACTAATATGAATCGATGTCGGTAAGTATTCATGTCATGCAAGGTAAACACGCAACCCAATATCGTTGATTCTTGCATAATACTATGATTGATCGCTGTTAGCACTTAGTACATTAGCAGCTATTAAAAAATATGAAACCATAAAAATTAGGGCATTTACAGTGCTGAATTGCAATTTTTGAAGTGAAAACTTTTTTTAGCGTGGTACGTGGTATTTTTAGATGAGATAAAATCTCTATACTCGCTACACCGTTACGACACGCAGCTATAGTGTGTGCATTATGCATGTACATATAGCAGACCGCAAACGCGTCTAGATAAATAATTTAATAATTAATTTAGTTTTCACTTCTGTCGGCACTCCCGGAGTGCCACCCGTAATATTTTTTATCAATTTACTAACCAACAGACAAAACGCTGTTCTACTATATCATCCAAGCGCCACCCTTATCACCTAAGCGTATAAAAAATAGTCGCAGACCTCTTCTCATAAATACCAATAGCTGATCGTGTAGTGTCACACTTCTATCATCTGAATGATTATATTTATCAACTAGCTTACTGAGTGTTATAAAAGTTTGCCCGATTTGTTGACATTTATGATTACTGCACTACTGCCCTGGGTAGTACCGTGATAATAGCTCTGTACCTTCCTTGATAAATGGGCTATCTAAAACAAAAAGATTTTCTCTGGAGATTAGCGCGTTTAACCAAACAAACAAACTCTTCAGCTATATATATTAGTACCTATATATATATTGTATTCCGTATTCGTAATTGAATATTTTGTCTATTGTTGATTTTTTAGTATCATTCCCATTTGTCAATTATGTAATAAAATATTAAAAACACAATTTCAATACAATAAATCAATAAAATCTGGTAAAAAGGCATCTTAACTAGAACAGAGTAAGATAAAAATTGATATACTTGTCTAATCAGGTAATAAAACAATTTAATTTTATATTATACTGTAAACATTAAGAGGTATATTCTTTAAATGTCAAATATTAAAAGGATAAACATAGATGACACAGTTTGTAGGATTTCTTCATTTTCCCATTTTATTTACTATTTTTATTTTTAAAAACTTCTATTTATACTTTTATTATATAAACTTCATTTGTTTAGTAAAAGACGATAAAAGTAAACGGTGCTATTTCCTTATACGACTATTTTGTTTTAACCTAATTTAACTTTAGCTATTGAAGGCTCATTTTGCGTTAGCAAAATTATCACATTGAGTGGAATCATGTTCGTTGTTTTGTTACTGGCGATGCCATAACGTTTAATGTTAAGCCGGTAAAAGCAAATATTAATAAAATTTTGATTAAAATTCTAAGTACCGTGTGTAGGTTTAATATCTTACATTACTTACTAAGCTATTGCTATTCATTGTACGTTACAACCTTAGGTTGTTAATAATTATAGTCAGAGTATAAAAGCAGTTTTCCGATATATATGTAGTTACTTACTCTGTGGTAAAGACAATAAAAGTTGGGTTCTTTCAATTAAGACTATTAAAATTAATGTTACTTTGAGTAAAAGCCACATTAGAAACATATTATTATGTTAGTCTGTAAGCGTAAACAATTAACGAAGGAATCAGACGACTTCTAAACCGAAACCAGTTTCCAAACCGAAAGTGGTAGAAACTTCATAATCGTTTATACACGTAGTCATGGTGTTTTAAATCGAATGCCGCAAACCGTTTGTCTCTATCTCTAATGGTTCCTGAGAAATAGATGGGTACAGACGGACGGACAGTTTGAGTCGTTTTATAAGACTTTTCTAAACTTTAAGGTTTAGTTTAGAATTTCTTGGCCCTATGCTGTCATGATGGGGGTGGCATGATTTGTATAATTAAACCCTCAATAAATAAAAAATACTTAAAAGTGTGTACTTAAGACCGCACGGCAAAAGTGAAATCTTCATTAGCAATCGCAATCAATTATTACGTATGAATTGAATATACTAAACACAGCGACTCAACAGCGAAGAGCAGCTGACTGTATCTTCTCGCTCGGGTACACTCGGCGTTCCCGAGTTAACCCGATCGAGCCTTTCACCTCAGAGCGTGACGGATCAGCCTAACTAACTACTTTCACTTCAATAAAGATTTAAAAAGGGCTTAAGAGTCTTAAATTAACAGTTTTATTTGTCGAACTAGAACTCTAAAAGATACGTAAGACTCTTCATACCGGTACAATATATATCGATATAATATCCCTAAATTTAATAGTATTTGCGTTATTATTTTTATTACTACCGTGATAGGAACACATTTTCAATTTCCTACAGCAAAATATCGGACCAAACAAAAACAATATCCAGTATTAATAATATAACAAACAGCACAATAGAATGTTATGAGGGAAAATTTTGTACGGTAGATATGAATTATCATGGACGACGTATTTTTATAGAGTTTTCGTTTGAACATTTGCAGGATTAAATATAAGGCATCAAGATTGTTGAAACGTGCTCTGGTCAAATCTTCAAAACCGTAGCTAAGCCCAACTCGACGTTTACCGTCCGATAAATTGGTATTTATTATTATGAAACATGTTTTTTCATGGGCTAAATTGTTATAGTAGACCTCAAATAAGGTCCGTACTTAACCCGACTTAAATATTTTATGAAGATAATATTCCTGAAAAGACTTTATTGAGATGTATTTTGAAATAATGTTGTTTTGTGAGCGGTGTAATTACGTCGTCATTGTAGTACTAACAATATTAGTATTATTTGTTATAATGTAAAATCTATTTGCGAAGACCGTTATGGGTTTTATCCTAGAGAGAAGATGCCCGCGGCTTCGCTCGTGACATATTTAGTACCTCGTCGCCATCCATTTAACCCAGTCGCTTTCACTTTTACAAAAATATATTAAAATTTATCCATTTTGTTGACATTTTGAATTACCGTTTCCTCCTCTCCTAGATAGTAGCGTGATGATATATAGCCTTTCTTGATAAATGGGCTATCAATTTTTTTATTTAGGACCAGTAGTTCCTGAGATTAGCGCGTTCAACCAAACAATCCAACATACAAACTCTTTCGCTTTAAATATTAGTATAGATGATGAATCATGAAAATATAAAGAAAACATTTTAGGTGCGACTGGAATTCGAATTATTTCACGAGCCAAGGAGGAAGGGGGTCATCTAGTGAAGTATATAATTTGAACACATGGGGAGCTATACATCGACATGTCACATGTCACCGGCTGAGTTATAGCTGGACCGTATTTTACCTGAATTGTTAATTAAACCTCACCAATATGCCAGTCACAACAGCTTAATAAAATTATAGAGCCAATCCCCGACCTGATTTAAATTGTTGATGCACGTAATCAGTTATGGGTTATTAATTAAGTAATTCAGATCCTTTGAAAGAATGCTATAATGAAATTTTCGTAATCGTGTATTAATTTTGCTTTCATTATGTATCGTTTCATACTTCCTTTTTACTTATTGATATAAATGTGTCTTTTGCATCATATTTAAACTGAATACTTTGCTCACTAGTCGATGTATGATGACTTCTGACCACAGCTATGGCAATATTATAGGAGAAACGTGTAGCGGTAAACTAAATTATAATAGTACAATATTGCCAAGGCCCGGAAATAGGCAATTGCAGGTCGAGTATGAGTGTGAAGGCCGAGCCGTAGGCGGGGACTTCATTTATAAGAGACAGGCAATTGCCATTCCGGCTCAAAAGAATGCAGGGAAATAAAACAAACATTTTAAATTATAATTTTTATTAATATTAAAAGTTACATTAGTCATATTGGGCAATTAACTACTAAAGGAAAATATTGTTGATTTCCCTTCAGTGAATTATACGCAGCAAGATAGAAAATCTAATAAATAGTACCTATACGCGACTGCCGCGTTGAGCTCTAGGGTTCGATTCCCAGGTCAGATCTATTTTTCGTGTGACCCATATATGTTTGTATCGGAGTTTCAGTGTATCCTTATATTCATATATGTATCTATTTAGAAATATATTTAAGGATCTATATCAGTTGTCCAGATCTCATTGCAGAAGCATATAGCTTACTTTGGGCTAGATTGTCGTTGTGTGAAAAAGTGTCCCAGAATATAAATTTATTATTTAATGCACGTAGACACAACTTTTATGTCCCAGAATCAAACACCCCTACACATAAAACAAGATAAATGCACTTGTTTTAGAAATGAAAAAGCGGGGATTCGAAGTATGTCACGGGCGAAGCCGTGAGGGTCACACCTAGTAATAAGTTAAATTAATAATATTGGGTAGTGACCCTCTTATTTTATTGAAACATACAGAATCAATCAATAAGTAAAGTAGCAAAATCAAAGGAAACTACATTTTCAGTGAGAATATGAATAGTCAATGAGACGCTTGTAAAGAATTCTCAATAATTGCGAATATCTTCCGAAGATAGCCCGTCAGCGTGTTTAATCTTAGAGCTTATATAAAATTTATTAAAGGTAAGGTTTGGTGAAAAAACGCGAAAGAAAAGTAGAATTCAGATTCAGAAGTGAAATGAATACGGGGCTGGAGGCATTTCGTCGCCAATGAATAATTTATTTCAGAACTGGGTTTTCACGAAATTACTTGCCATCTCATTTGAAAGAGTGTGCCAACGTTTGCTGAATCGACTGTTAATTCTACAAGAAGGTATGCACATTTTTATATTGTTTGGAATACAAAGGGAAATAATAAGTGGCTTGTTTTATAAATCATACAAATTTTACATTTTTTTATTGTTACTCGGCTATTTGAATATAATACCTATAAAATGTATTAAATATTAAGCTCTCCTTTCAAACCTTTTATTATTTTATCTTATTTTGCGAATGTTTTAGTTAGTAAACATCAACGTGTTTGTATTAAATTTGTAATTTACGGCCTTCAAGTTGACGGCCCTAATTTTTTATTCTCGCTTGAGTCATCAGAGTTGTAGTAAAGGTAAGCATGTGTACTAAATCTTATCTTTGCCATACGATAAAACCTTGAACTGTCCGTCCCATTTTAAGGTATGCTAGAGTAAATATATATTTTTCTTTTCAACGTTCGGTGCTGTGCATTGTGAGGGAGGGATGTAGGATTTACACCAAAGAGTTTAGTCAAGCATTATAACAAAGATGAAATTGCTTGGCTTCAGTTTATAATAGTACGCACCATGCTGGAATATGTCGAGAGTGTGACGTAAATACTTTGCGGAGTCATCTCGGAAGGTAGGTAGTACTAGGGTTTTGAATCTGCGTTTTGTACAAAGTACACTCTTGGTCTGACGCGGCTTTTAAAATTGCCTTACCCTATTAGAACTTCTATGTGTTTTCCACGAGACTAGTCTGATACTCGTATAGTCTTCAATAATGCTTTAATTCAAAATTAAAATAGTATTGAAGACTATAAGAGTATCAGGCAGCTCACGACAATCGTCTATACGATATACAGAGGGTGTGGCGGCGGGTCTGCGGTGATATTAAGTTCTATTGAATTTTTAAGAGAGGGTAGGTGGTAATTCTGTTCTAAGAATTATTTAAATACCTGCCAAATGTGATAACATATTTTGTCTGTACTCAATTCTCCCCCTTTTAACTTTGTGAGAATATTGACAAAAGTTACTGCATTTTAAACTTTAGAATTTAGGGTTCCGTACCTCAAAAGGAAAAAAAAGAACCCTTACAGGATTACTTTGTTGTCCGTCCGTCTGTCTCTTAAAACCTTCTGTTAAATCCTTTATCTCGCGAACGCGTGGAAGGTATTGAGTTGAAATTAGAACTTTATACTTAGGTCTGCTGTAGATTAGAGCTTTATACTTATAACTGTCAAAAAATCTAACTTCAATTTTACATTAAAAAAGTTATGACTCAGAAAACGTATATTTACGGAACCCTGGTCGAGTCCGACTCGCACCGGGCAAGTGTTTTTAATGACTACGCAAAATTTACACAATTTTTTTTTTCATGTGTCGCATCATTTATATTTTGATTAAATCTGTTGCAACTAAGACTTTCATAACCATTTTTTAATATCGTTCGAGCAGCAACTGCTCTCTTTTTAGGGTTTCTCAAATCTAAACTAATATATAAAGCTAAAGAGTCAGTTCGTTTGGTTGAACGCGCTTTTCTCAGGAACTACTGATCGAATTTGAAAAACTCTTTTTGTGTAGCAGGGGAGCCGAGCTAGAAGCTAGATAAAACTGTCCGATTTTTTGTAATTTATGATTAATATAAATGTCAACAAAATCGGGCAAAGTTTTCATACATTATTGTAAAAAATTATGAACGACGAGATTAAATAGGTGCGATAGGAGTTCGAAGTATGTCACGTGCGAAGCTGTGAGGGTTAGCTAGTCTAGTTATAAAAGGTCAACGCCTTCACGCACCTGTTCTAATTTATTGAAAAAATAATAGGTGCATACTTTTTAAGCAGTACGCTTTAAGTGCTTCTACCCTAATTGAATATATCACTTTTAATTAAACAGGTATCGGTGTCAATACTGCTCACAACAAATTGCCCGATTGATTTTCATCACGTTTAAGGAAAATGAGAACCAAGTTTCAATATTATCCATTACCAACTGAGTGACATCCACTCAAAACCATTGACCAATAAAATGATTTTCTTGGGATTTAAGGAATATTGAACACGCAGAAATTGGGCTTAGTTTTAGCTTAAATCAACCATTATAAAGTGATTGGAATAACGTTTTTTTTGTTACGATTTTATTCACACTTGCTGTCAAGCAGTCTTGAGGATGCCTCGTGTGTAGGCGAAACACGTGTCGACTAAGTGCCACCTTGTAAAGCGGAATATTGCAAAAGTTTTGACAACCTGGAGGGTAGGGTTTCGATTTGTCTCTCCTACATCCTTTTCCTTGAGGAGTTCGGTTCGTCATTCCTCCGTTACAATTGGTGGAGGTTATCCTTGACCGTTGTGCGTTAGGATTGACGAATCAAGGGTGTGTGGTGGGATCCTCCTAATAAAGGAGGGGCCTTTATTATCGTACTATGATTTTATTATTTACCTTCAACTGATTTTGGAGACGCTATTTAAACATTTTGAATGTATATTTAAAACATTTTAAATGTAAGGTTGTGTATAATTACTAATTTGAAATTCGTCGAGCATTTTTTAGGTATAAGTTTTGAGTCAATTACCTACTCTTTTTTTTCGTCAGGAACTCTAGTTTTACATAAATATGCACCTGTTAGTTTCTTGTTTAGTCCAAAAAAACAAATATTCACGTTTTGATCCCGAGCCTTGATTTAGCGACAATAGATAAATTAAAGTTCTTACGTTACAAAAATAACGAGCGTCTGTCCCAGTTGCGTTTCACGCTACCCGGGGTCCATTTTCCTACTATTTTCCAAAAATAAATATAAATAAATCTATTCATTTTTATATGAGAAAATAGGGAAGTATATACGTCAATTCGACGCCCTTAGCTTATTGTATAAATCAATGAGTTTACTAGGTGAATGGATTGACGTAGCGCAATTCACAAATCTCGGATCGAAATTCTCTACTGCGCAAATGTCATCGATATTCGAGTTCTATGAACATCGATGACATTTGCGCAGTAGAGGATTTGGATCCGAGATTTATGAATTGCGCTACAGGTTGCTATCCAGACAATGTTGTAATATTTGTGATGTTTTTACATTAACATAGAGACACCTTTAAATAAGCAATTTAATCAGTTAACTCTAGCCTTTATTCAAGAACAAACTCATAAATAAGTTAAGAAAATCGAGTTTTCACGCAACCAAGAATCTTTGTTAAATATAGTCACGTTTTGCTGTTAAAATCGTTTTATTACAAAACAAATTATGATGTTCAGCTTGAAACTCAATTACACAAATTTTTCGTTATTAATTTTCTTGTTTATCTAGTTACTTCCAAACTAAACCTTGATTTTGAGCCTGAGTTTTACTTTGATTTGGTCGCTTGGTGCAGCTATCGTTTGACCATTAATTTTTGACATTGTTGGCAGCGGCTGCCGTCTGACTTGCTAATCCAGTAAGGGCACCTACATTTACTTTTTCTTATCCGTGTGTTTTCCACAAACTCCAGCTCAAATATGTATATTCGCTTAAGTTCTAAACTACATATTTTTTATAATAATTATTGCATTAGTGTGTTAAAGTACGTTGCTTATGTGCTGTGTGATATCAGATCAGCAGATAGATATCATACTTGTTTAGGGTGCAATGCCCTTCATTGCTAACGGATCATTATTAGATTGACTCGTTGTCCTTACACAATTAGGAATATAAAGATTGTACCTACCCTTAAACAAGTGGAAACTTGGACATCAAGGTATAACTTGCTTACTAATGCCTGATGAACTTTTAGACGTAAAGTTTTCTATATTGGGTCTGAAAAGGTAAACGTGTTTACTGGTAACACGATACTATTGACCATTTTTTACAAGTATCTCTTTATCAGGAAGAATACTGAAATATTCTCATATCAAAATTTCCTTGGTACTGAAAAATGTGACTGAAAAATATTCTTTCAAAGTTCTGCTGATATTTCTTCACATTCTACGAAGACGCTAGAAAACTTTGCTCTGTTTGAAATTGAGCACAAACTTGCCTTAACGCAAGTAGTTTGTATTTCGATGTCACAATTACGGCAAGCAATAAAAGTTTTCTACGGGACGGTACGTGACGACGATACGGAGACCTTACGTGTGATGAATGGACAATATCGGGCGCTGGTGACATGAAAACTAAGAGCACCTGAATTCTGGGCAAATATTCAATGGATCATTATGAATGTTCGATATGAATATTTTGGTACAAAACGATGACTAAATCTGTAACTTAAATAAGGAAAATAATGAATGTTCAGATATTTACCGTGAATAGTGCTGCATTGCCGGACTATAGTGAATCATGATGATGCAGTCTCTACAGGCATTTTAGAGTCCGGTAGTTGTGGAAACATTCATGTAAATTAAGACGATAAATTAAGCAATGTCGGTAAGTAAATTTTTTTGTGAGTAACCTCTTTAGACATTATGTTCGAGTTTTAAAATGTTTGTTCCATTTTCAAATAAAATGTTGACTGCTTGAGCTGAACAAATTATGGCCCAGTCAGTAACCCAGTACTTATTCTATTTATTTTTTATTGTCGTAGGTTAGATTCCAGGATAAAACTTTGTGTGATGAGCACGATGGTTTATTCTGTGTCTGGGTGTTATTTATATAGGTATAATACGTAAGTATATAGAAATATATAAGGATGTTTATCAGTTATCTGGTCAACATAGTACAAGCTCTGCTTAGGTTGGAGTCTGTTGTGTGAGTTGTCCCAATGATATTTATATTTATTTATTGCAAGTACTACTACGATGTATCCCGAAGAAGTTTATGCAATAAAATGTTCGTATATCACAAGCTCATAGCTAATAGGAGAAAAAATCACTATTATTCCCTTAGATCCTTCGTAATAGGTGGTGACCCCCTACCCTACTGCCTTGTTGTCACGGATAAAGACAAGCTGTACCAACCTACTGAACTGCTAGCTACTGCTACAAGAAAATTTTTAAGCCGCCCATAATCTTAACAAAATTACTTAGCAACCATCTGATTTCTGAACTGATTTCCAGGGTACGAAAACTTGTATAATTGGTGCGTTTTACCACCGTAATCGTTTACCGAACGCTGAACACGAATCTGCACTAAGAGCGATTCTTATGGCTCGATATTATGATTTGCAAATACAGTATTTTACTTTATTTGTATACTAGTTGACGGCCGCGGCTTCGCCCGCATAGAGAAGATTTCCCGTTCCCGTTTCCCACGGGAACTTGTTGTTTGTTATAATTTACTTTGATAAGGATTAATAGCATGAGTAAATAAACGCGTTTAAATGTAGTCCAAAAAAAAATTGAAGATTATTAAATAAAAATATGGTTGTTGTGCCTCACACGACATAGATAGGTATAGTTTGTTGCAGACTTTTTTGTAGACATTTATAAGATCTACAATTAATTAGAATATTTTATGGATCTATCTTTTGTAGTTGAGGCAGCGTACGCAAAATAAGTAACTTTTCTGGTTGATTTTTTTCACCTTGTGTCCGAAAAACCTAAATACGAGTATCTTGCGGAACCCTATTTTTTTCAAAATAAAATATAGCCTATGTTACTCGTGGATAATGTAACTTTCCAATAGTGAAAATTAATTAGAATTTTTAAAATCGGACTAGTAGTTTTTGAGCCTATTCATTACAAACAAACAAACAAAGTTTTCCTCTTTATAATATTAGTGTAGATACATAACATTTTCATCAACTTTTGTACATGTATCAAAGTATAAAGTAAGTCGATAAACGCTCATGTGGATCATTCCCTAAAGTGATACAACATTCTGTTCAATCCACTTTTTTTCGGAATAAAACATCCTTTATTGGAAGAGTTTTGGGGCTGCCAGGTGCTTTCTGCCAAAATGACCAATCTCTTTGTTAAATAACGTCCTTTGGTAAAAATGTATGAAGTATGTAAATATCGTTAGATTTTGCATTTTGTGACGGTGTAACGCTACATATGACTAGAATCAATATATATTATGAGTCACATAGGCGTAATGATATGAGCATTGTGTATGTAACTATGGCAATTCTTATCAGACAAAGGTTTTTTTTGTATTTTATTTAACCTCGACTCCCGGTTAAGTAGTTTTCCAATTCGAGATTTCGAAACGAAACCCTTAATTTTTAGAAAATCCGATATAGCCTATGTTACTCACGAATAATGTAGCTTTCTTATGGTCAAATATTTTTTTAAATCAAACCAGTACTTTTTGAGCCAATTCGTTACAAACATACTTACATACAAATCTTTCCACTTTATAATTTTAGTATAGATTTGTGCTATTAAAACTATTTGACTTAAATAACATAGTCCCTTATATTGCTGGAATATTAATCTATGATCTTCTAAAACTTTACATAGCATAAAAAAATCCTGCAAACAAAACGAATAAATTCTAGTGATTGAACGTATTGTTGGATTCACACATAGATATTTTATCTCAGAACAAGTAACCTATATCTCAGAACAGAACAACAAACCTACAAGTGGGTGGAACCGGGAGCATTAACTATATTCACATTATATTAATCATTACAGATATTGTAGCCTCACCATCAAAATACGTTGTTACTTTTTACTTTGTTACTTTTTACTTTGTTAATATAAAAAAAGGTTCTATACCTATGTTCGTTGACAACAACCGATTGGCGAGCGTGGAAATGGCAAATATTAGCATTGACATAATGACAAAGCCACAGAGTCAATGAGATTGTCGGACGTGCGGTCCAATTTTAGTCGATTGCGTGCTTAGATTTATAGTTATGTCAGTTATACAAATATTTTTGTAGACAACACTTACCTTATATAGCAAATTATATGAAAAATAACAAGTAATGTAATGTTTTTTGTTGCAACTATTATTTTATTTTTATTTATTGATTTAGGTACTTGAAAAAACTTATAACGCATTATTATTCAGACAATTAGTATCTCTATCTGATTGTCAAGTGAAAAATCCAAATAGTTAAAAAAAACGTAAATTAATCCACAGGCTGATAGAAGGGTACCTTGTGGATCGTCGGTAGAGTCCGGTGTAGCATCCCTGACGATTTACAAAAGTAAAAAAGCTTCAGACATTTTCAAAATCTAAATATATTTAATTTTTTCAACAATACAATATGAGCAAAATGAACGAGGGGAAAAGATCTCAGCAAGCTTAACGAATTGTTATTTAGATGCATTCATTTGGAAAAACAATTGAGGTTCGTGAATCGAGGGACAAAATTAAGGATTTGTTAAGGTTAACGGTGATTTGAATCGTTAAGGAAAATAACTTGTTATTTTTTTGGACTTATTTTACGAACAATAATAACTATACTTTGGGCTCACTATAATATTTGTTATCAGTTTATAATTCAGTCGTTGAAGTATCCATCACCAATCACAACTAACTGAATTGTTTAACTTATCAAACGATTCACTCTATAGTGAAATAAGTCTATATGATTTTGCGTTTTAGTTTCAAACATTCTCAATTTTTTGAAGTCTAAAATCATATTTTACCTAATTTCTTTAACATAATCTGGATTATAAAGGTTTATTAGTACTATCGTATCATAAAAAAAATATTTACGCCCGAAGAAAAATTGTTCCAATCTGTATAATAAAGTAATCGCGAGCGAGTGCTCTCTTCTGAGGTGCCAGTTAACGCCTTCGGGAGGGTTAAGTGAGGATAATTTCCCTTTGCGTGCCCGCTCCTAATGACGACCGGGAGCTAGGTGGGATTAAGGGAGTGAGCACTCTCCCTAAGAGGGCCACGTGGGATAGGTTTTTCGATTTTCTTGGACTTGAATTTTTTCTTTAAATATTCTTTTCTTTTTGTTTGACTGCTAATCGTGACGTGAAAAGGGTAATAAGGCTGTATTAAAGGCTAATTATGAAACGCTTAGAGTAGTAAATTTGAATGAAAAGGTTTACAGATGTTCATTTGTGAATCAAATTTACGTAGGTACCGTACCATACCTTTTGTGCAATGGTCTTGGGTTAGCAATTTTTAAAAGTAACTTTGAGCTTATTAATATAAATAAATAGAAATATGATGAGATAATACTTAAATCTGTTTTTCCTCTATCATTCCTCATTTAGATACCATTTTGGATCTTATACGAGTTTCTGGCCCTGTAGCGCTTATAGTATACATAGTATTGGCAAGTTTATATACCTATGCCATAAAACTTGATGACCGATTTACCCGGCAAACTTTATTCTGCCATAGGTTATCGAACAGAGTTTAAAAAAGTTAATTTAATATAAACTAAATAACTATATCTCTCAAATTAGACCAAGACACACATTTTCAGAGTTTGCCTCGGACGAACATCGCGACACTTGAATTATATGTTATGGTTATGGAAGGATCAAGAAGTTATTTCATGTTTATTTTATTTATACGTTGCAGCAGAGGTGTCATTCGATAACTTGTCAAGTAATGCAATTTAATTCAATAGACATTCGCCGGTGTGCCTTGCAATACTATGGGGAACTAGCTTGTTACCAGCGATGAATTATTGCAACTCTCAATCACGTTCCAATCTTACAGCAGTTATGTAGTAAAGTTTCATGTGGTTTTACGTATTTCCTATTTTAAAAATAAACATATACGATTTAACTTACATATCATAGAATTAATTTAATATTGGTATAGAATTCAACATTTATTAAAAAAAAATAACATTCAAGATTTTATTAGTAATAATTATATTTACATCTTACAAATTCTATAAATTTTACACACATTAAAAAAGGTAGGTAACGAATATTTACATATATCAAAAATATATAAATATAATTTAGGCATCAAAAATCTCTTCCACGTCGCTGTCAGCCATAACCGTACCCAGAATGCTGGCAGCATTGCCACGTTGAATAGCAATGCTGAGCCTTTGACCCAAGTACAAGCCAGCCCTCTGGTCATGAGAACCATCGACCAAAAGCTTAGATAGAGCTCTGAAAATAAACTTTGTACTAGGACCCCACGGACCAAGAGTTTCGACCGCTAACTATTATAGAAAGAATTAAACAAGGTTATTAAAAAAGTGTAAGGGGCCAAACCACGATCTCCGGGGCCCCAGAGTACTCACCTGTTAGCGGTGCACCTGCTGACTAATAGACGTGGCAATGACGCAGGCGCAGCACGTCAGACGGCAGTCACTCCAAACAATGCCGAAAATCAAAAGCCAAAATATAGCTAAACCTGAAATATTAGTAAATACAGTAAGTTGAGCGCGAGAGAGAGGGGGAGCGTAAAATTACTATTCGTTAAATAGAAATCAAACAAGAAAATCACATGAATACAGCAAACTAAATTATAGGACATAATATTATTTACATTATTACTACTTCCATATATTATTACATTTACTTACATGGGGGGAGGGAGGGGGGTGTAGTAAGCCTTCCCGTAGAGCGCTACTTATGCTCGGCCTCCCCCGTGAGTAGCGGCATAGCCGTGAAACTAGTTACTACACCAACCACGATGACAAACCGAAGATCCCCACAAGAGACCCACCGAGATGCATCACATAGCCGCCCACAAATAGCTGGACTCAAGCTTATCGCCGAGATCCAACTGTGTTAACGAAGCACGGTAACGCAGTGTTTGCTGCTCCCGGCGTGAGCATTGTTTCTACCTCATGTTCGTCTTATAATGACATTGAGCTCTTTTTACCATGATCCTGTACCACAAAGACTGAAAAGTCGAAATAACTTTGTGAAATGTGTGCCTTCTATCTGTGACCACAACCGGTATGAATGTATACTGTGGCGAGAGGGTGCCACTCTTCCCAGCCCGTTTGTCCTATTATCTGAGAGCCTACCGCCTGGACATGAGCTACCATGGCCAATCTGGAAGTCTTTAAATAGACTCCGAACACAAATCGGCCGGAGTAAGGAGAACCTGTTTAGGTGGGGCTTCTCGGATGGCTTGAATCTGGAGTGCATATGTGGGGCTCTCCCCCAGACAATGAAACATCTGATGTCTTGTTCTACATGCCCTTCCAACTGCACAGGAGGACCTAATGAATGCTACTGAAAATGCTGTTCTTGTAGCTAAGTTTTGGCCCGAAACAATTTAGGTTTGTTAGCGATACGAAAAGAAGAAGATTTACTTACATAATAGAACACGGAGGGTTTACACTATATGTTGACCCAACTTTATAATAGAATGTCCACATAGCAGTCATGTGCCAGATATTTGCCAGATATTTGCCTTAATTAAAACTTGTCCCAGTCCAGTATGAAATGGAAGCATATTTACTGGATAAGATTAATAGTGCCTCCGCCAAGACAAACAGTGGAAACGCAACATAACTAAATTTTTGCACAGCATTGTATAATGTTTTTGATCTCCTAAAGACGCTGTCTAGTTAGCCCAAATACAATATCTTAAATACTCAGTCATTTGCTCCTTACTCTAAGTAACAAGAAATCAAGGACTTATTGCTTGTTTAAAATAAAAGCTATCAGATTTTACAGCATGTCAATCTTCTAACTCTACATGTCGGAACAAGGAAACTGTAAAAAGCTGTTAAATTGATATCTATGTGTCATAATTTTAACTGTGCTCATAGCGTTCTGCGTAATAAAATTATAGTATCTGTAGGTGTGATAGATAGTGTCTATTTGTCTACAATCCTTAGTCAAAATATGTGGCTTGGTTATTTTGTTACACAAACAATATTTACGCATTGCTAATGATGAAAGTTTCTATTTTTAGCTCATTAGTGTACATATCACTTATAATAAGAAACATGGTCACTAACGTGATCATTAGTAAAATATCTAAGGATACAAATATACAAACAAATATACGTACAAAACAAACCGCGAGAACTTGAATTGTATAATTGTCGATAGATTTTCTGGGTTATACCAGCCGTGTCCAGTAGCCGAACAGCCGAACACTTTGTCTTACAACGGAACTCATTAAATTAGAAGTACCAATCGGAGCCTTTGCTTGTTAATGTTGAAATATTATAAACTTAATGATTTATCCCCAGGTATTAGCAAATTGAAGTTTAATAAATATCCAAGTCATTAATATTTAAACTAAATACTCTGAAATGATTTCAATTTTAATTATTATTATATTTGCAATACCTAGTTGTAAATGAACAATTCTTAGAATTATAATTTTTATAATTTTTAGAAGCGCTCGTGGCCCCGCGGACGTAGTGTTCTGTAAACAATCACTGCGTTAAACAACTTTCACTATGGCTGGTCCTCGGATGGGTGACCACTTTGTGGCATTTATATTTGCGAGCGTTTCCGTGCTTCGGAAGGCACGTTAAGCCGTAGGTCCCGGTTGCCAGTAACATGGCAGTCGTTAAGCCAGTTGAATGCCTTATGGGCGGCGTGAAAAATTTAAACAGCAGGTCGCCACAACCTGCGTCTGTCCATTTCAACACGGCAATGGGCTCACCACCTGTTACGTGGGACAAAAAGCAAAAGCATACGGTGAAACGTGGGCGTATAGTACGCCTCTGCCTACCCCTTCGGGGATAAAGGCGTGAAAGTATGTTATGTTATGTTATAATTTTTAAAACGCATAATAATTTGTTTATAAATCCGGTAAGGTTGTTTGGAACAGTACAAGTCTATCAATACGAGTAGCCAGTTCAACCAAGAGCCATCAAACTACAATATAAATAACTCAAATAGTTTTAGAAGCTATATTAAGAGTATGGCCTTTGCCTGTATTGGTATACGCCATAGAAGAGTAATACGTATAGAAGAGACTGCCGGGCAAGGTAATCCTGGTCCTTTAAGAGAAGTGTGAAAAGGCATATTTCTGGGCCGTCAAACCGAGGGTCGCCATCGGGGCCTTACAAGCTGGGATAGCGTCCCTCAGTCACGGATTATCGTCTCTGTTTTCTATCAGGCGGGCGGTGCCATTTTGACGTGTTAAATATAAAAAAGAACTATAGCATATACGCAATAGCACTCAGATATACATACCTAGCACGGCGCAACGCAGGGAATACGGCCATTGAAAAGAAGCCTAAGGTCGCTGAAATATACCCTTATAAAAAAATAAATAAATAATGCCCCATCTCGCTGCTTGTCCTAATAAAACACAAATTTGTCCAGGATAATCCGACCCAAACAGAATTTATTGATGTATACGGTGAAATAGCGATGTCCACATTGAGTGGGACTGGACCGGAATTTGAGAAAGATATATCCTTTCCGCACTTGAAAATACCTGTCAGTATAAAATATACCTATTTTAATCTTCCATTATTTTATTAATTCATCTATCTATACAGATAAATAAACTTGAAGTGTCTGTTTGTAGTTCCAAATAAACAGCTTTTCACTAACTGCATATGAAAGTATTTACGCCAACTCATTTAAAAAAAAATAATGTTTAATATGTTTTCCTGTCTGTCCGTTTGTTTCGACAAATCTCTTAAACAGCTTAACCGGAATAATTTTGGCAAAATTTTATCCCCACAGAAATGCTCACTACACCTGTGAAACTGTGAGGCGTCCGCTAGTTTTTACTAAACTACTGGTTGTTGAAGTATCAGAACAGATTGTTAGAGACCTTGTTACAGGTTTAAATTTCTTTCAGCAGATTTTTCATGTTATGTTATTAGAAAAAAAACCTCTCCAGTTACCGTAAACATACTACTACGAGTAGCTTCTGTGCTTGGGTAGCTGTGCGGTAAGAAATGTTAAACACACATACACACTTTTGATGTTTTTTGTACTGTATAGAGTTTTAGTTCAGTTATAGGGTACATTATCAGCCTTTGCATGTCGTCCCGAAAACTACAATATTGACGTTCATAAAATTTATATTACGCTCTCCATAAAAATAATAATCAAATGAGGTAATTTAAATTATTACAGCACCTTATTATGCAAAGGGAATATGTTTGTGGGAATAATTAAACCAATGCTACATGAAACACGAAATTTCCATTTATAATCACACACGAGTGCCTTTTGTATACTCGTAATAGGTATTTATATGAAAAACAAACAAGAATTCGTAGTCATAAAATTATGCAGGTAAAAGCATCCCATTATAATTAACTTAACAACCTTTGATTCTGAATGTAATAGTAGGGCTTTGTAAATTACAAATATTGTGTAAGCCCCTAATACAATAAATGCTACGTGTTAACAAATCACACTGAGGTAAGGACGACATTAAGCGAGTGCGAAATATTAATTTTAATATATTCAGAGTGTAAGCCCGCTTCGGCCGTGGCAGTAAATTAAGTAAGCGGAAGAAAGCTCATTTATTTTTGGGCGGATGCGGCGAAATTCACATCCGCGTTAAATACACAACCCGACGAAACGCGCACTTTCTCGTTTCGAGTATTTTCTGTTAAAATTTAATTTCTCGCGCAAATTACTGTCTTTTTGTTCATTCACTTTCTGAATTTCTGATGACGAAATTAGCTCGTCGCTTTATCATTAATTCATACGCTGTAACATGTTTAATTGCAAATAGCTATTAAAATATGAATCAAGGATTTCTGCTCAGCGTTGCGTAGATAAAACATACATATTTATGGATATTACTTTGCTGGATTACTTTTTCTGTGTAAGGGTGGAGAGAGTATAGTAATCTCTGCGTTAGAAAATTGAATTTAGTGTAAGAAAATAGCGTCTACGTAGAGCTTAGTGTGGGGAAGCTTCTCGAGTATCAACTAGAGTTGGGCGTTAGCGCCTACGCGATAAATAGAATAATCTCGGGATTTCTTGCATATTTTTATTAAACATACGTACATACATATTGTCACGCCTTTATCCCCGAAGGGGTAGGCAGAGGCATATTAAACGCCCACATTTCACCGTATGCATATTTGTCCCACGTAACAGGTGGTGAGGTCATAGCCGTGTGGAAATGGACAGGCGCAGGCTGCGGCGACCTGCTGTTGACATTTTTTAAGCCGCCCATAAGGCCTTCAACTTGGCTTAACGACTGCCGTTTTATTGGCAACCGGGACCAACGGCTTAACTTGCCTTCCGAAGCACGGAACTGGGGTGGGTCTAAAGGGCCGAATAAATTTGATAAAATAAAAGGTGTCTATTTTAGATGTTAAATTTGGAATAAATTTTGAACCCGTTGCCTTTTTAGTGAGGTGGTAACAAAAAGGCTAAAAGGTCTTATGTGCAAGACACTAATTAGCACGACCAATTAAAGTCCTGGTAGTCTCGGACTCATTTTTATTAAAACTGTGTTTATTTTGGTTAAATAAAAGTAAAATTAACATTTATTGTAGTTCATATATTTAGATTTGACACTAATTAGCAGCAGTCAAAACTTTGCAAAGAAATAAAACCATATCCATTCTGTCCAAGTCCACGTTAATGTAGTGGGTATGTCAGAATCGAACCAAAAATTCACACAGTGCTACTGCTGTCAATACACACCACACATAAATGGAGATCCCAGAGTCTGCCTAACCGTTACTGCAAACCCTGCCGACCCCTTTCCAATATTTGGGACATAATTCCTTTAAAGGAATACAGATGGAAACGAAACGGGCCGACACCTTTATTAGCTATACGCATTTATTATAATGCGAGAGCTATACTGTTATACAGGTAAAACTTTTTTAAACTTAGCACAATTATACCTAACTCGCTAAATTGAAGTTTCTAAGTGATATCGCAGAAACGGCTAAACAACGATACAATTATTAAATTTTGATGCTGCCTGTATTCTCAGGAAGTTAGAGTAATAATAATAATAAAACGATATTCATTCTATCCAAGTTCACATAAAGGTTTGTCAGGGCGTATGTCAGAATTGACACGAAATTCACACAGTGCTACGAAACGAACGAATTTGGCGACATCTTGGTAAGATTATAAGAAGGCTTATGACTCCGTGCCACATTCATGGCTCATGAGGGCGCTAGAGTTGTATAAGATTGATGCAAATCCGGAATTCGGGATGTCGACAAGTTCTGGGTGATGATGATCCTATAAAGATTAAGCAGGGTATTTTCCATGGTGATAGTTTTAGTCTTTGTAGTTCTGTCTAGCACTTAACCCTCTTAGTACTATATGAGAGGGTTTAAGGCTAGGCTAATATTTGCAGCGAGGTGGTCAAGTTATATCCCGCCTCTTTTACATGGATAATTTGAAACTCTTTGCCTTCAACGATATCCAATTGACAGTCTTACTAACGGTAACTGAAAATTTTTGTAATTCTATCAAGATGAAGTTTGGTGTAGATAAATGTACAACCATACATGTTAAAGGAGGTAAGAGTGTGGAATATAATAATTAGGTTATACACTTGTTAACCTACTTCTTTGGCATACTCATATGGACTCAAACTAAATTGGACGGCTTCGACAGAAATGTTCGTACTCTGCTTACTAAATACCGAATGCACCATCCAAGTTCGTCTGTCATGGGGTGTCAAGCTTGGGGGAGGAGGCTTCTTAAATATTTAGATTTTCCACAATCGCGAGATATGCAACCTTGGAGAATATTTTCTTTCAGCGAATATGGGTATGCCTCGGTGTGTGGTAGCAGTAGATAATAGACTAACCCCGCTTAGTTTAGCTAAAGAGAACTGGCGCAAACCTAGCTGTCATACTCAATACTGTTGATAGCAAAAAGATATGGAAGAGCAAGGAACTGCACTAACGATTTTTGCGGGCCCTATATGGGATCCGATGTAGATTTAACAATATCTGTTTCCTGGCCACGGTTTAGGGATCTCTTTGGGGAAAATGAAGGTTTTGTCTGTGCAATTACAGACCAAATAGTAATGACGAATAATTACCGAAAGTATATTCTTAGGGATGGTACGATTGAAATTTGTCTTGCATGTCATCGTCCGGGTGAATCTCTAAGACATATTATTTCTGGCTGTTCTCGTCTTGCTAACGGGGAGTATATGCATAGACACAATTAAGGAAACAGGATTGTCAATCAGGAACTAGCTCTAAAATATAAAGTTGTGGATATGGAGGTGCCCTATTACAGGTATGTACCCGACCCAGTTCTTGATAAAGGCCATATCACACTGTACTAGGATCGATCTGTCATTACTGATAGGACTATTGTTCCCAATAAGCCTGAAATAGTGTTGATAGGTGGATTAGAATGTAGCGCAATGATTGTTGATATCACTATTCCACATGACGAAAATCTCTTGAGAGCAGAAAAACTATTGAAATATTTGGACTTGGCTCACGAGATTCTTGACATATGAGATGTGAATTCGGCAATCATTGTCCCGATAGTCGTATCAGCACATGTGTTGATTTCCAAGTGCCTCGATCAACATCTTATAAGGCTCGCGTTAGGCAGCTGGATCAAGGGCTTGATGCAGAAGGCAGGTCTTCTAGATACGGCACGCATTGTGAGGTGGTTCCTCTCTCTGACGGCCTAACCACCGGTGGCTTGGTAAGCTTGGTCTTTGTACCCAATACCAGTGGGCCACTATTTTTATATTTTTGAAATATATTTGTTTTTAAATATATTTAAAAATGTAATTTGTATGTTTGTTATGAAGATGCAAAGAATAATTATAATAATAATTCTTTATTATTAAAAAAAAAACAACAACATGAAACAGCATTATAAATGTTAAAAGTAGTGACTATTTATTTATGACCACCAATCATCCCCATCTGGTACCGTAATTAAAATACAAGTAACCTTAATATATTTATGAAGGCAGCTAAGTAATAAATATCCATCACGCCTTATCCCCGAAGGGGTGGCAGAGGCATATTATATGCCCACTTTTCACCGTGTGGATTCCTGTCCCACGTAATAGATGGTGAGCCCATTGCCGTGTTTAAATAGACAGACGCAGGTTGTGGCGACCTGCTGTTGAAGGTTTTTAAGCCGCCCGTAAGGCCTTCAACCAAGCTTAACGACTGCCATTTTACTGGCAACCGGGACCAACGGTTTAACGTGCCTTCCGAAGCACGGAAACGCTCGCAAATATAAATGCCACAAAGTGGTCACCCATCCAAGGACCAGCCATAGTGAAAGTTGCGTAACTCAGTGATCGTTTACAGAACACTGAGACCGCGGGGCCGCGAGCGCTTCAGCTAAGTAAGATACATGAATATGAATATGAATACTCGATACAAAATAATAAATCAGTAGTCTCTAAACTTTGGTGTAGCATTTGTTGTACAAAATATATTAACCCTGTCTCTTATACTAGGGTAAACCTTTGTCACAATAGATAGTGTTCGGCTAAGTTATGACAAAAGTACATAAGTTAAAGAGGCGAGCGTGGACATTGTCTACTTTACAAATGTTCACGCTCTTTGACTTGTGTTCTTTTGTCATAAGAAAGAGAGAGCGATGTGTCAAAAGAGTGCGATGTTTAAAATTATAATGTATATTAGCTCGGTGCCCCTTTTGGTTTATTTACGTATTTGTTACAGACTTTGTTTACTCGCCGTTCAGTTCCGTTTATGTAAGTATTTTGTAGAATGTCAACCAAGATATAAAAGAACTATTAATTAACTGGAAAACCGAATTCCAGAGTAAAATAGACGAAATGTATAAGTCTCAAAACACTTTAATAACACAATTATCCTCAGAAATTAAAGAACTTAAGGCTCAAAACACAAAAATAAAAAAGTTGAATGATGAGATAGCTCAGTTTATGTCTTTTGTGAGTCAGCGGTATGACGACGAAAAGCAATCTAGACCTTTTACAAAAACAACGATTAGAGCTTAGAAACAATATTGAAAATCTGGAATTAAAAATAAAAGATTTGCAACTAAAAACTAGAACTTCATGTGTCGAGATCAGGAACATTCCACTGTTTAAAAATGAAACTTCTAAAGATCTAACAAATACTGTCTGTAAAATTGGGAAAACCTTAGGAACAACGGTCACCCCTTCGGACCTACGCGACATATTCCGACTTCCTGGAAAAACAGGCACAATGCGCCCAATAATTGCTGAATTTAAAACCGTAGGTTTGAAACTGAATATGATCTCTGCGGTTCGACAGTATAATAAACAGCAAAAAAATGAGGTAAAACTAAATACCGAGATAAAAAGATTTGCTGTGTATGTATCAGACTACCTTTCCGCAAGCTCCAAAAAGCTATTTCACCAGGCGCGTGAGTTTGCTAAACTTCACGCTATGAAATTTTGCTGGACGTCAAACGGAAACGTTTTCCTTCGTAAGGCAGAGGGTGAAAAACAAATATTGATTTCCTCCGAGAGGGTCCTTCAGGACTTGGGCAAAAATATGTGACTACCATTTCTAATGCCGCATATTAGACAAAGCATGAAATTATTATCAGTTTGTAAATACTCGTACATGTTATTAGTTTGTAATACGCCCTTGTCTAAAGCAGAAATATATTTTAATGTTAGTCAGAGTTACGCTGTCATTAGTCAAATTTATAAAATCAATACACAGATCAATTATTACTCCTACACATCCTCACAGTACTTATCACTCACAATACTACGAGTATTTACCGACATTTTTGAATACTTAAAATTCCACAAACACTTATTTCCACTTACTCAGAGTTACAAACACGAGCACTCACATAATTTATCTCACCATATAATTAGATGAAGCGCTCGTGGCCCCGCGGTCTCAGTGTTCGGTAAACGATCACTGAGGTACGCAACTTTCACTATGGCTGGTCCTCGGATGGGTGATCACTTTGTGGCATTTAAATTTGCGAGCGTTTCCGTGCTTCGGAAGGCACGTTAAGCCGTTGGTCCCGGTTGCCAGTAAAATGTCAGTCGTTAAGCCTGGTTGAAGGCCTTATAGGCGGCTTAAACAATTTCAACAGCAGGTAGCCACAGCCTGCGTCTGTCTATTTCAACACGGCAATGGGCTCACCACCTATTACGTGGGACAGGAATCCACACGGTGAAAAGTGGGCATATAATATGCCTCTGCCACCCCTTCGGGGATAAGGCGTGATGGATATTTAAATAATTAGATACCTACAATCATACTCAGGTCAACTCCAATACGTGCCGTTTTTCCACATTCGTTTTAAATTTATATTGCCTGCCGTCTACTACCTAGTCACCCCATTTATCTTCGCATTATTAAAGCAATGTATACTGTTAATATACTTTACAAATGGCTAACATAGAAATCATAAATAAAGAACTAGATACGAATACCATTGTGCAGTCGTATAACTGTAACCCGGAGGACTGTCACCTCTACAGTAATAAACATTGTCTCAAAATAATTCACCATAATATTCGCAGTTTAAACAAAAATCTTGATCAATTTATCGTAATGCTGTCTGTGACTGGAATTATGTTCGATATCATTGTGTTCAGTGAGTGCTGGCTAAGTACAGCTGACCTGATACCTAGTTTGGATGGATACAATGTGCATAACTCTAAATTTCTGTTGAACCAAAACAACGGTATTGTAATATATAAAAAAAGAACTTAAATGCAGAGTTTCGGAGCCTTATTTCAAAGGGGCAAGTTGCTTAATATGTGACATAAACAATCAAGTTACTATCGTGGCAGTATATCGCTCCCCGTCCCTAAAAAGTCTAGAAGATAGTAAAAAAAATATAGATAGCTTGAACAATGTCTTTGACGCCCTAACATCCAATCACTCTATTTTGGTAGGCGATCTTAACATTGACATACGACCTAATAGCACTGATCAAATAAGTGAGGAATATCTAACGCTTTTTTGCAACTACTGAGAAACTCCGATCCAAAGCAGTCTGTAAATGATGTATGCTCATTCTTTTCATCTATTGGAACCAAACTAGCAGATAAAATTACACCCTTTATTGCTGATATCCACCCCTTACCTAGCATTGTGCCTGTAAATGCAGTTTCGTCAATGGTTTTACTGGAGGTAACTGAAGCTGAGGTTGAAACCATTTTATTACAGCTACCGCAAGATTGTGCCGTTGGGTGGGATGGTGTACCAGCCCGCATTCTTAAGCTCTGCAGAGAAACACTTATCCCCCCAATAACCCATATCTGCAATATTACCATAAGCTTGGGTGTATTCCCTGATGCGTTGGAAAAGCTATCATACACCCAATCCACAAGAGCGGTAACAGAGACTGTGTCAACAATTACAGGCCAATTTCGGTTCTCACTACGCTATCGAAAATTCTGGAGAGGGTTCTTAATAATGCTCTCAAAAATTACCTTCAAAAATTCTCTTTATCTAAACTCCATACTCCACCTCACAGCTTCTGTATCGAGGCACACACATGCACCTCGGATATAGACTGTGACTGTCCGGGAGTAACTCGAGCGTCTAATGCGAAATATCTAGGTGTACAAATAGACAGTAGACTCTCGTGGGACCTTCAGGTTGGCGTAGTTAAAACTAGAGTCAGAAGATTAATATACATGTTTAAGGCACTGCGTGACATAGCATCCCAACAAAAATTAAAAATGGTGTATATTGCACTCTGCCAATCAGTAATACAATATTGTATCCCTGTCTGGGGAGTGGCATCCAAAACACAACTTGTTGAGCTTGAGAGAGCACAGAGAGCCGTACTCAAAGTATTAAATAAGAAACCAATTAGATATCCTACAGCTCTACTATACGCTGAAAACCAAGTGCTAACTGTGAGACAGCTCTTTGTGCTCAGATCAATCTCTAAGATTCACCAAAGCGTAACTCCTCCTAAACCGGACAAAACCCGCAGTAAGAAGTCACTGTGTACCACTGTTCGCTGTAGAACTGCCTTCGCTAGGCGACAATTTAAAAGTTTGGGGTGTAAGGTCTACAACTTACTCAACAAACATAAACCCATAGTAGGTCTAAATAGGCATGAGCTGATGAGCACGGCATCCGATTGGTTACTTAAACAGGACTATGAAAGTACTGAGGCACTACTTACGTTTCTGGAGTGATCAGTAATATACATAAACTCGCACACACATATGCACACCCTGAAACACACACACAAACATACACAAGAAGTACACTTCACTTACTCGTACAAACACGCATACATACCCCCATATAAACACGACAGGTACACATACACTCACACTTACAAACACACAATCATATTACAAATACCTTAGAGGTACATACTTAGTCTAAGACAAATACATAATATCTACCACTACATTCAATTTAAAAAAACAACGAATTACTTTAACTTTTATTACTTTTACTTTTATTTTAACTATTTATTAAGAAATTAAAAATAAATAAATATGTTTAGCTTATCTCTTAGAATAAACACTGTAAATGTTCACTGTGTCCTAAATGTATCATACTTAGATAAACTGTTTCCCAAAATACAGGTATTTTGCCTAGTTTGGGACCCAGTAGTACTAATAGTAAATTAAAAAAAAAGACAGATATGTTTGTAAAAATATTGTAAACCGTTAGAGGCAAATAAACATTATTATTATTATTATAGAATCATGTCACGACACTTTCTTTACGCGAAGCATAATAACAGTTTTACGAAATTACTCCACCACATATACAGAATTGCTAAATGTCACTTAAAACTAAATCCCGACCTTTTCTCAATAGGCCTAATTGCATCAAAACTTGTTCGTACACTAATATAGCACAAACATTTCCTAAACAATCCTCTACACGCAATTACAAAACAACATATCGTAACAACAACAACAGAACTGTCCACATGTTGTTCTATTCATTAACCCCTCGGCTGCTGTATCGCACATCTAAAATACAACGGAGAGCCAATTAAAGTTGACCCTATAGCGTTCCGCTACTGCACTCTTAATCAGCTGGCAGATACACGGTTAATTAATGTGATCCGCTTTTATAATTTGTCTCATGAAATCTGATCTCGGCATTTTAAATTTAAATAGTTCAAACTATTATGTGCTTTTGTCTACAGCTATTCTAGAGAAAGAGGAAAAAACAATTACATAAATATTCCTCCTATTTTCCTTTTTTAAGAATTATTTGTTACCGTGCATCAATTATCATTAAGGTCCCAAAATTTACTTCCGCACCTGAACGCTTTTCAGAAGCAAATGTATTTTAATATTATTCAGTAAATCCCAAAATCAAAAAAACAATCAAAAGTTTTCGTGGTCAGGATGAAAATGCAACAGAATAGTGGCGTAGGTTCAATAATGCAGAGCATTCTAGATACTAAGACATTTTTATAGATTTTTTTCCATCGATTTGCTTCTGTATCTGTCATGTTAAAATTCGTATCTCTACATACATACATACATATTATAACGCCTGTTTCTCATCGGGGTAGGCAGAGACTATGGTTTTCCACTTGCTACGACCCTGACATACCACTTTTGTTTCTTCTACTTTCATGAGTGTTTTCATCCACGCTCGCCGGTTGAGGGTACTCTTGACCTGGCGTTTTTCCAAAAGGTCTTCGTTTTGATTGACGTACGTACGCCGAGGTCGACCCCTACTAAAATGCCCATTAGCATAAATCTCCTTCGTCAGTTTATTTTCATCCTTTCCACGCGTCCGAACCATCTAAGCATCCCTTTTTCTATCTTAGTCACTACTTCTTCTGTCATACTGCAATGTTTCCTATCGCGCGGTTTCTTTCTTTATCCATCAACTTCACTCCAGCTATATTCGCAGACTTCTTATTTCCACTGCATTAATTTTACTTTTATGCGTCTTCTGCCATACCCAACTTTCACTGCCATGCATAAGTGCGGGGACCAGCACTCTTCTATGTACAGCCTTTCGTGCCTTCTTAGACACGTTCTGACTGCTCATAAAGGCGTACATAGCTCCATTATTTTTATTTCCTGCAAAAACTCTTTGCTCAATGTCATAGTCACACTTTCCATCTCTGGCAAATTTTGTACTTAGATATACAAACTCTTTCACTTGTTCTGCTCTTTCTCCTTCCACAAGAATTGAGCAATCGGGCAAACTTGCCTATCTTTCAAAAACCATTATTTTCGACTTGTTTACATTCACTTTAATTCCTTTGATTTTTAACTAATCATGCATAATGTTAACTATCAACTGCAACTCCTCCGCCGATGATGCTAGTATTACCTGATCATATAGGAGCGTATATGAGGCATTTGATGGTCAGGCCATCCATTTTTACACTATATACACTCTCTAGCAAATCTATCAAGCAACTGTCCATGTATAGATTAAACAGCAACGGCGACGCTACACAACTCTGCCTTTTTCAATGTGAAAAAAGTCTGTGCAAGCTTTGTAGATCCTGACACAAGCACTGGAGCCCTCATAAAGAGATTGCAGTGCTCGTATCAAGTGGCTGTTTACTCCATACTTAGCCAGTATCTGTAGATATAGTGTAAAAACTGCGTACCGCGTACGATACAACCGTGTTCAAGGTTGAATGATAATCCTCATAAAGGTCGCGAGAACCTTGTGGATGTTAGCAGCAAAATACACTTGCTGTGGCGATCTTTGGAGAAGTCTTATACCAAACAGAAGGCATCGAATGGCAAAATTTATGATGATATTCAATTATATGTCTTCCTATCTAATGTAAGAAAAAATTCCAAATGGTTGAGCAGTTAGTGAGATTAGTGTGTTTAAATAATTAAACAACACACTCTGTCTCTTAGTAGGTTCGTGGTAACAGGTATAACAGGTTAGTAGGGTTTTGCTACATAATTAAACGAAACTACGTTAAATTAAAAGTGACATTCTTGAACTATTATAATTACAAAGATACATGCATTTTGATAAACATAGTTATGCAAAAGGAATTTTAAAAGTGAACTAGTCATTCAAACAACCTTATTCTGTACTATATAAATGCAATATTTCTAAGCGTTGTCACGCTGTCACTCAAGCTAGTTGCGTGATCGCCCTGCAATCTACACAAACCGTTGGTGAATAAAGTAGGTGGCGTGATTGTGTTCTCATACTGAATTATTTGAAGTAGAAATGATCTTAGCACCTTCTAATAAGAGTATTTTATAATGTTATTAATGTGTTTTCTGAAATAATATTATAAATAGGAGGATTTAATTTGTTTTGTATTTTATTGACTACTAAAAAAACAATCTCTGGATATACTAAATCGATTTTAAAAATTCTTTAACAATTGAAAGTCAGGTTATCCAATAGTAACATAGGTTATGTATCATTATGTTATTACGCTAGAAAGTGGAACTGTAGTAATAAATATTAAGAAATCGGGCAGATTTTGTTATATAATTTTATATACGAGCATATATGGATGGAATAAACAGAATATGTTACAGGGTTCGAAGTATGTGTAAATATGTAATGAAATAAAGTAAGTTTTAATGCCACTTGTACGGACTGCGGATTAATATGAACTAAGGATAACCATTATTGTTCATCAATCACGCCTTAACCCCAAATGGGTAGCACAGGCATATTATACGCCAATTTTTCACCGTGTGTATTCCTGTTTCACATAATAGGTGGTGAGCCCATTGCCGTGTTGAAATAGACAAACGCAGCTTGTTGCAACCTGCTATAGATTTTTTTCAAGCAACGGCCTTCAACTAGGCTTAACGACTGCCATGTGATTGGCAACCGGGACCAACGGCTTAACGTGCCTTCCGAGGCACGGAAACGCTCGTAAACGTAAATACCAGTCATAGCGAAAATGTGTGCAGTGATCGTTTACAGAATACTGAGACAGCGAGGCCACGAGTGGTTCTACGAGTATACCGTATTTAAAAATAATATAAACAACCCTGACTATTATTTTTAAACAATAGGAAACTATAATAAACATAATATATCCGAATGGGTTCCATTGTTTAACTGTCTTAACTATATTTGCTAGGGGTGACATAATTCGGTCTGCCGAGGGGTGTGTCACTCATTCGCTACGTTATTGCTACGTGCTTGCAATCAGAATACGGACGCAAGGCTTCGTGCAACACAAAACTTTGTTATGAAACTATTGATTTTTAGATCACTTCTGCGTTACAAGTCAACGAGTTTATTGAGGCTTGAAAGTTTTCCATTCTATAATAGAAACGAGATGGTATTAACGGTGAAACGTAAAAATTTGGTGTTAGAAAATTGAGTCCAGTATTGGAAAAATAAACTGTACCTTTATTTCAGTTCTTGAGAAAATGTATTTATTTGTTTGATAGTATTGTTACGCCTGCGGACTAGTGAACAACTTTAAACGTCATTTTCTGGGCAATGGGAACGTTATCAGCAGGTTGAAAAGCGGTTTCAGGCCGTTTCCGCGGAAGCTCTATCACATACCAAATTATCCAAATTTCACCCCAGTTGCCGTTGTTTTCAGGCGCCTGAAACATGTTTTCAGTTCGTTTCAGGCCACCCCCTATTACATGCCATCATAACCTGAAAATCCTTTTTCAGGCATTTTCAGGACCCCTTATGGGCCTTTGAAGCCCACTTCAGTATATAGCGTAATTTCATGAAAGTGTGACAAGGATAGCAGTATCAGAAAGAGAGAGCTACGTTCAGAATATTCCAGAGCTATTAGACAGGGATAGCACTATTATAAAAAGAGATAGCTACACTAAGAACATTCTAAAACTATGTGATAGAGATAGCACCAGAAGATACAGCAATAGGTCGAGAACCTTCCGGCACACACCGAAGGAGCTACTAGTATCGTGTGGAACATTCTAGAGATGTACCCGATTGTAGGTACCGAACGAATTCTCCCGAATATTCCAGAACATTACTAGGCGTATATAAAGGGCCGAGCTCGCGGCTACAGGACAGTCTCCTTTGAGGAAGTGAACAGTGCGAATCGAAGTGATCGAAGCTAAATAGTGCGATACTTACAGTGCGATTTACAGTGCGATTATCTTAGAGAAGAGTTTGTGTTTAGTGTGTTCAGTGGCGATTATTAGTAGTGGTTCTATTGTTTTTATTTACAGTAATTAAAGTAGTTCTTTTTAATTTGTGGTATTAGTGCAATTCCTATTAGTACCCACCCAACGAACGTAACAGTATTTTGTATTCAACAAAAATGTTTCGATTTAAAACTTAAAACGACATATAACAGAAAAAAATAATATATATAGGAATTTAAATTAATAGCATTGGTAGTTATCACGTTTAGAAAAAAATGGAGTTAAACAATTTCCATATAAATTTGTCCGACCATAGGCCAATGAAATTGTTTTAGTCTGTATGAGTCCATAGCATCCATGAGGATATACAGATAAAAAAAATGTTTTGGAGTTTTTGTTGTGTCTTAATACTTTTTTTTTAAATAATGCTCCCTTCTTAACTTTACGCTGTCACGAGTGGACTTAAATTCCCATTTTACTTAATTACATAGGCTTAATGCAAATATTCGTTTGATCCCCAAATATTTGTTTTGGTGTTTGGATGTTTTCTATGTATGATATGTATGTATTTAGGAATATATAAGTATACTTATTAGTTATCTAGATCCCAAAACATAAACTTATATTCGCTTAACTTGGGCTATGTAAAGAATGTCTCTATATAGGTATTTTCTTTTTACTTGTATCGCGTTACCCGGGCAAGCAGCTAGTTTCAAATAGGTATAAATTTGCAATTCTTTCGTTTCACTAACTGCGGTAGTAACTGTAGTTAGCTTGCGCTCTAGAACGCGCAATAACCATCAATAATAAAACTTTTGTCCTTTACCAGCGGCGTGCTCACTCTGAATTAGAGTTCATAAAATAATATAAAGTATTGCTTTAACTCCTACTTTCCAATTGCACCGTTGCAATAATTTTCTTTAACTTTCGACGTGGTGGTTAGCACAAATATGAGTAATGCAGCGGTTCGTTAATCTTGAATGTAAAAGTATTTCAAAAAAAAAATGTACTCGATTTTCTTTTTCAGCATTAATTTATCAATCTATGACAATTTTGATTTTTATTATTTTATTATAGTCAAACAATGTATTTTGTACTCGAGTGTAATTACACCCATCGAATTAAAAAAAAAAACTATTTTATTTTACACAGCGTTATAGCGCCCAAACTAAGTTCATATATGCTTGTTTTATGAGATCTAGAAAACTGATTAACACAGTTATATATTAAAAAAAACTTACATATAATACATAGATTACGTTAAGTTACAAACGATTTGAAACCAGCACTTCTTAGGTTTCCACTTTTATAGAGACCCAGCTTAGCCGACATGGCCAGACATTTGTGCCCCGCATTTGATCTATTCCTTTGCAGTAATTAGTGGAATTGAATGACGGTGACACCCCATGGCATGCTTAGTTTTTAAGAAATAAAATAAGGTAATATAATAGGGCGCGGTGAGATTGATTCCTTGCTCTGAGCTTAGCTAGAGCGCTATCCACACGCACAAGTATTCTTTTTTGATCAATTGTCAGGTAGAAAATTTCACCAAAAAAAATTGCGTTTTAGAATTTTAATTTTTTATAATGTATAATATATATCTACTCTGTAAAAATGTGACATTGCCACAGGCATATTTTTTTACATATTGGTATAATACTTAGATTTGCAGGCACCTAGCAAGGGTAAAGTCACTCGTATATAGTTATTTACATTTTGATATTTAACTTTACATACTTTAAAACAATTTTTGAGTTGCTTAAAAGATATTTATTGCAAAAAGAAGTAAAATGACCAGCTCCAGTCAGGACTTCACTTCTGTATTAAGTTTTATGGGAAAGGCAACTGACAAATTTTCAGTTTTCCTCAAAGGCCTACTTATAAATGTCTACCAGCTATTATTCTATGAAAGATATTCATTGCATAAAATTTTAGTCTAAATAAAGCTACAAGAATTCTACCTTAAAACAATGCAATTCCAGTGGACGTAAACATTGGAAGCATAAGCTTCGAAATTGGGCCATATTCCGGTTTACTTAAGTGCGATTCCAATTCTAAACACAGAGCAATACTGTGTTTATCCCATTTCAAAGTTATGTCTACTGTGGATGTGTCAAGTAGCACAGTGTTGTTTAGTGCTTACGATGGAAAACATCTTTAAGATGCCAAGTATTTTGAGGATTAGAAATATCAACTAAATAATTTTAAGTACTATTTCGAAATATTCAATACTACAGGACGCCCGCGACTCTCTTTACGTGCTGAAGTTTTGTCCTACCCATTTCCTACAGAATCCTGCTTCGGGAATAAAAGATAAAATGTAGCATTCTAATCAAGGGTGTCAGCGTGAAAAAGTAACAAACATAAACACTCAAAAATTTGCCTTTTAATTATAACGTATTTTAATCCACCAATAAGGTAAATAGCACTGATACAAGTTTTTTGACACATTGCTTTTAAATTTTGTATGAGAATTATTAAATTTGAAGTGAGTGAGAATCTCAGTGAACTGGTTTCAGGCTCCACCATGGAAATGCAGTGCACAGTCATTGTGGTTTGCTCATCGTATAGTAAACGGTTCCCTACACACGCTTACGTAATTAGACAACGTCCAGATACTAATTACAGACCATCTATCAGAAATAACACCGTTCGAAGTAATGAAGTGAAAGTACAGAAACGCTATGAGTACAATTTTGTCTGAATACAGAAATCAGACTTTGAATCGTATTTAACTGCAGAGAGAAGTGAGATAGTAAAATGGTAATTTTTCACTGAAAAACGTTTCGACTAAGGGGATGATAATGAACACTAGGCAAATGTATAAAATCAGTATAAAAATTCGACTTAAAGCACTTGTAGAACCTATTTATACGTCAGTTTGGAAACCCAGGCACATATAGCAACAGTCTACTAACAATTCATTTTATTTTCTAGTAGTTTTCTCTAAAAGGTTCTTCACAATTTGTTCAGATGCTGTAAGCTCTCTTAAAGCCACTTTAGTATAAGTTACAGTCAGCTAGGTTTACTTTGTACTTCCAAGTATGAAATTATTGCTGCATAATTTCAACGCCAGCTTGAAACTACGCCAGGTATTATTTAGTGTTCAGCACTTTCCGATTTACAAACCACATTTTGAAGCTTTCAAGCTATAAGAACACGTTTATTTTATAATTGTAATTATTTGTAAATAAAGTGTTACAATTGTATAATTTTTAAAGCAATTTGTATGCTAACTTTCACATAAATTTTAATTATAGTAAAAATATACAATTTGGTTCGGTATGGAGATTAAAACAGTGATCTTTGCCTAACCAGGGCAATGTTCTAGTCACTGAACTACCCGAACCGTACCGTAACAAGTTGATAATTTTTATTTAAAAGCAACTTAACATGATTTTAAACTCTTTATCAGGTCTTATGTTTCCGTACTCCTTTAATCCCAGCATGGAAATGTCGGCCTTTTAGGCTGTGAAAGTTGCCCTTAATCTCTGAATTTCACCACGACTTTTAACACGGTGGCGGCAGAATCATATTTATTAGGGTTCCGTACCACAAAAGGAAAATCGTAACCTTAGAAACAATTTTAAAAAGCAATTAGTATGCTAACTTTTTCTAAATTTAAATTTTAAAGTGGAATAAATTTCAGTCACGAGCTGGACTCGAACCAGCGTCTTCTGGTTCAACGCACCCAGACGCGTTACCAACAACACCACCGTGACCTGCTCGTAACTGACGAATTAATCCACCTCTTTACGTCTTGGCGACGTAAGGCGCCATCTACCGGCACTTAGCAAAGTTGGACGGTACGAATGTATAGAATTGCATCTATAATTATTCGATTTGTGATCACACCTGCCTTATCATTAGAAACAATTTCGAAAAGCAATTAGTATGCTAACTTTTTCTAAATTTAAATTTTAAAATGGAAAAGTCTTTCAGTCACGAGCTGGACTCGAACCAGCGTTTCTGGTTCACCGCACCAGATGCGTTACCAACAACACCACCGTGACCTGGTCGTAACTGACGAATTAATCCACCTCTTTACGTCTTAAGGCGACGTAAGGCGCCATCTACCGGCACTTAGCCAAGTTGCACTGTACGAATGTATAGAATTGCATCTATAATCATTCGATTTGTGATGACACCTGCCTTAACAGTTACGAGCAGGTCACGGTGGTGTAGTTGGTAACGCGTCTGGTGCGTTAAACCAGAAGACGCTGGTTTGAGTCCTGCTCGTGACTGAAAAATGTTTCCACTTTAAAATTTAAATTTAGAAAAATTTAGTGGTTGCGCCGGTATACGATTCAAAAGTTGCCGCGTTATTTTTTCTATGTTGCATCGCCGATCTCCATTTGTTTTTAATTAATTAGTTGTCGACACTCCCACCCCGCTTCCCTTTATTCCATTTCTCTTTCGCACCTACCTTGTCTCGCATAAGAGAAGAGCGAGACAGCTGTGTTGCTGCCATTTAGCGGTATAAAACTCCACCGCAGCGCTGGCCACTCACAGGCGGCGAGGACGCACTTAGAACTGCAATGGCCGCGCGCGCGTTCGCATCACCTTTTCGCAATAGTTGTGTTTTCCATGGATAAATAGTGTTTTTGTGCAATGGAACCAGGGATCCAAGTCCAGGGACGACCCCGGCAGCCTCCACCTCAGTATCTCGCAGCAGTAGCAAGATAGTATGCCCATTCCTGTTTTCCATTGCTTTTTCGTCGACAATCACGTGTAAATTTCATTTTTGTCTTTACCCGCAAATACAGCCCACTTCGAATTTATTCATCTCGCCCGCTCAACCATTTTCTGGTCTAAACGATCTGAATTTTGATCCATTCGCTTTAGTAGTTTGCCAATAACAACGCAATAGTTTTTATCCCATAGGTAATAAACGCATAGGTATAGGTTATAGTTTTTATTCCATTTGGAATAAACGCATAGATTACATAATAGTTTTATTCCATTAGGGAATAAACGCATTCTTACCTACTGTTTTTCGCATAGGTAGGTACTAAATAGTTGGTAATTTCGACTGCACCGCATAGTAATAGGTAGACAACGCGGGCAGGTACCTAGGCCCGCGCGCGCAAGTACCTACGCTCGCGCCGCGTATCGCTGTTCACAACCGCTTCCATTTTGATCGTTCGTTAGTTTTGCACTGTAGGTAGCTATAGTTGTTTGTTTTAACAATGCCTCCGAAAGAGAATCCGGATCTACAGTTAAAACTATTACACGCTAAGACGGATAGCCTTTTTAAGCGTATGCAATTAATTTCTGATTGAGGATCGCAGATGAATCAATAAAAGAATTGTTTTTATCCTCGATCGAAATCGTAGATACTTTGCGCTTAGATTTCGAAAATGCTCTCGATAAAATTAACTTGCTTGAATTAAAATTAAATCCCGATTTCTTATATAAGTTATGACGCCATGTCATCTTTCAAAGATTTTTTGTCGCATAAAACGTGTCGCTAAGTCATTGCAAGCGCCCGTGCCCGTAATAGTCACCAATTCGAAACCCGGGCCAGCTGTTTTGATTTGCTGAAACGGGACCGACCTAAATTACCGCCCATACAAATACCCGAATTTGATGGCGATATTAAAAATTGGAATTTGTTTTTCACCAGTTTCGAAAATACGATCCATAATAATAATTCGTAATCGAATCACGAAAAATTACATTACTTAGTTGGTAAACTAACCGGGAAAGCTAAAACCATTTACGCCGGAAAAAACGCTTTGCGCCGAAAATTATAGTTTGATTTTGAATACTTTGAAGGTCAAATACGAAGACAAACGCTTAGTAACAACCGCTTATTTGGATAAATATTTAATTTGAAAAATAACTCATCGTGTAATGAACACGTCTTAGAAAAATTCTTAGATAATTATGCATCAGCTGTTCGCGCCCTAAAGAATGTCAAGGTCAATGACCTCTGTGACTTTTTGTTTTTGTATATCGTTTTAAGGAAATTAGATTCCGAAACCGTTCGCTTATTTGAAATGGATAGACGTGGCCATCAAATACCTAAGTTCGACGATTTAGAAACTTTCGTTCGTCAACATATTCGAATTTTGCAACGAACTTCGTTAAACCACGGAGTAGCGAAAAATAGTCCGACTAATCGTAGTAAGCCCACGAAGAAACACGATGTTTCTTACTGAGACAATTTATTGAACTCCGAACATTTATAAAGTTAGTCATGGTGACCTTGACACAAAGAACAATTTTTCGAATGCAAGATTTGCGATTGCGAAGTTGTGGGTTCAAAAATAACAAAAGAGCAATGTTCGGAGTTCAATAAACTCTATAATTTATGTATCAATTGTCTCAGTAAGAAACATCGTGTTTCATTCTGTAATTCGAATCATTTTTGTCGCAAGTGTAATGGTAAACACCATTCATTATTACACTTCGAAAACAATAATGCCGCGTCCGATTTAAACTCAGTAGGTACCTCGCGCGTTAATGGTAATAATTCACTTGTAGTTAGCAATGCACCCGCCATGTCCGGTAGTTCGTCCGTCGATTCCGGCTACGCGAACTTCGTGCCTAACCGTCCGCCTGCTGTGACGTCACAGCCGCCCGCGTCGTTGAGTCGCGACTGGCAGCGCTCCCTCGTGTTTTCGTCCCCGTCCGCGCCTAGCGACGGTGGCGCCACTGCCGCGCGCCTCCAGCCGTACGATGTCGCTTTGTGCTCGCTATCAAGTTTGCACACAAGCCCTACTACGGTACTTCTGGCAACCGCTCGAGTTGTTGTTTACGATTCGCATGGTAGGGGACATAATGTTCGCGCACTTTTAGATAGTGCTTCTCAAAGTAATTTTATTAGTAAAAATTGTCTTAGTCGTCTTGGTTTGCATATAAATAACCGCTTGTAATGTTGTAAAAGGTATTGGGGGTTCCACTAAAGCCGTTCAAGTTTCTGTAGGGATTAAATTCCACTCGCGTTTTGATTTTGATGTTAGTTTTTCGATGGATTTGCTAGTCGTCGATAAGGTTACCGAACTTTTACCGACTGTCGCAGTCAATACCTCATTATTGACTAATGGTTGAGTGGGCGAGATAAATAAATTCGAAGTGGACTGTATTTGCGGGGAATAACAAAAATGAAATTTACACGCGGTTGTCGACGAAAAAAAGAAATGGAAAACAGGAATGGGCACACTAGCTTGCTTTTGCTGCGAGATGCTGAGGTGGAGGCTGCCGGGGACGTCCCTGGACTTGGATCCCTGGTTCCATTGCACGAAAACACTATTTATCCATGGAAAACACAATTATTGCGAAAGGTTTGTGCGGGCGCGCACGCGGTCTTTGCAGAACTAACAGCGAGCCTTCAATCCGTGAATCTGTGAGCGGCGTTTTAAATCGCCCTCCTTTTGTGCGAGACAAGGTAGGTGCGCAAGAAAAATGGAATAAAGGGAAACGGGGGAAGTGTCGACAACTAATTAATTAAAAACAAATGTAGATCAGCGATGCAACATAGAAAATAACGCGGCTACTCTTTTATCGTATAACGGCGCAACCATTTCCCCCCCGGCTTGAAGGGTTACCTTCAAAAAAGGAACAACTGACTATACAGTTGCCACTAAGCTTTAGCTGCTAACTATACAAGATGCTATCGAACTAAACTAAACTAAACCTAATCGAACAAGCAAAATTTGTTATTGAAGTTACTGTTGATTAGGCAAAGGACAAAGACGAATAACTGGTCGCAAGTACGAACTAGTTGCGGTTTTAATGCGAACTATTCAGGTGATCCCATTTGACCCAGGGAAAACTTCTTCTACTACCCCAAGAGGCCAATGTAATGGAGGCATATTTTAAGTTAAAATAACTACGACAGTACCGACAGTAATAGGGTTCGATGGAGTATTCCATTTCTGACGTGACTGTAGCGTATGCAAATAGTCTGTCCTCCAACGCTTCCAAAACAATTGAACGAGTTTATCCAATAATGCATGACGCGAGAGAAGATGAAATCGATCTTCCTCTATTTCAAAAGCGGGTAAGTATATTAACGGTGTTCAAAAAGTGCGCTGGAGTCAGTGCAAGCGACTCCGAGGGATCATTAGAAAAGGTTCCAAAGTGGCTTGCGGCGGGCGTATTGAACGACCACTCAATGCGGTTTTGAGCTAAGACGTAGGCAAATTCTGTGTTAAAGTGTTTAGAACGCAAAAAATTATGTAGTTCAGAAAGGTTACGACGAGCTCCGACGTAATTCGTACCGTTGTCCGAATACATTCGAGATACGGAACCCCGACGAGATAAAAATCTTTTAAATGCAGCCATGAAGCATGGCGTGCTCAAGTCACCAGCTAACTCTATATGGACGGCGCGAGTCATCATACAAACAAAAAGACAAACATAAGCTTTCGTAGAGCGTATACCACGACCACGAGAAACTGTTACCCTGAAGGGGCCAGCGTAATCTGTACCCGAGTGTAAGAACGGTTTAGCAGCCTGAACAACACGACAAGGACGATGATCGGCCATTTCGGGCGCGATTGACTTGGGGTGAAGTTTGAAACACGGAATACATCTATGAACTATCGAACGAATCAAATTGCGTGCGGAGAGAAGCCAGTATTTCTGGCGCAAAATCGACATTAATAAATCTGGACCAGCGTGACAATTCACCCTATGGTGATATTCAACTAAAAGATCAACGATATGATCCTTGCGCGGGAGAACTATAGGATGCATTTGACCGTACTCTAATGCGGACTGGCTCAAACGACCACCAACTCGAATGAGGCCATCCTTCAAAAATTGTTTCAAATGTTGAAAAGCGCGACTACAAGGTTTATTTAATTCCAAGTTTTTAATTTCAGACGTAAAATAAAATCGCTGGTGTTCACGAAGCACGATTAACTCAGCCTTGTTTAAGTCAAAGGCGGTAACATGCTCGCGACGAGGAAGGATTATGAAAAATCGACAAATAAAAACAACACTACGTAAAAGAATCGACCACGATGAAACACGGCTAGCCAACACCAGGAAGAGCCATGGAACCACAACGGATCATCCAAAATCTGTGCAGGTGTTAACCCACGAGACAAACAATCGGCAGGGTTGTCCGTACCTGAGACGTGATAAAAGTTTTGCGGTGCCAATTCCGACTGAATTTTTGCCACCCTATTTGCGACAAATGTATCCCAACGATGGTGCGAAGAATGTGTCCAACACAAAGCGACTGTCGAGTCCGAGAATGCGAAAATTCTATCTATATTAGAGCGGTTGCGACAACTACTAACAATCGAACTAATGAGCTGGGCTAGAACCAATATAGCGCACAGCTCGAGACGAGCTAGAGAGACTACCTTACTAGGGGCTACTTTAGATTTGACGCTGATAAGGTGAAATGAAATGTCATCACCGTTACGAACGTGGAAGTACACAACACCCCTATACGCTTTCTCACTAGCGTCAGCGAAACCTAAAACAGTTACAATACTATCATCGGAGATGCCAAAATGGCGCGGTATTCTAATTTGCTCGAGCATAGGAAGCTCGGCTCTAAGGCGGTCCCACAATCTAATGATGTGGTCAGGAGGAGTGTCGTCCCAGTCACAGTTGGACAACCAAAGTTCTTTTATGAGAAGCTTCTTTTACAAGACGACAGGTGCTACAAATCCCATTACATCGCATATGCGTGCGACACACGACAATATGGTGCGCTTAGTGCAGGTAGACGGTGTAGGACAAACCTTCAAACTAAACAAGTCGAACGAAGGTGACCAACGCTAACCGAGAACCTTGTGCGTATCATTACTATCAAACTCCTCGACAGACGACAAGCGATGCGACGGTGGAATCGAATCCAAGACCGTTTGCGAATTACTAGTCCATTTTACGAGATCAAAATGACCCGCCATCATGAGATTATTTACTTCAGCCGCAGTAGCGACAGCTTAATCTTCGGTCTGCACAGAATAATTATAGTCATCCATGTACAGACCAGTTTTTACAGTCTGCCTAGCCTTCGGGTAACTGTCGCCCTCATCGGCGGCGAGCTGCTTGACAGTGCGAAGAGCATGGAAGGGACTGGATTTAAGTCCAAAACAAACGCGATTAAATTCGTAAACCTGTAAAGGTTCCTGCGGTGAAAATCTATTCAAAATGCGGTGAAATCGGCGATCTGATTCGCGAACATCAATACAAAGAAACATTTGTCAAATGTCGGCTGGAAGCGCGACAGCGAATAAGCGAAAGTTAACTATAATTTCGAACAAATTACCTTGGAGATTTTGACCACTTTGCAAAATATCGTTTACCGAAATATTCGAACTAGTTTTGGCGCTGCCATCTTCTATCTCCTCTTCTATCTCCCAGAATTTACGGACAGCGAAGTCCAGCGGCTCGACGGCGCAACAATATGACACTGTCGAGTTACAATCAAAACAAGCGGGTGCGGAACCAACAATAACAAACCCAAGAACCGTCTCTAAGGCGAGCGGCGCGGGGTGCGATGCATGACCTTGAACCTTATTGCGACAGGAGGTGCGGGTAAATCGAAGCGCCAACTAACGAATCAATATCTCCTGGAACGGCGTAAGTATTATCGGCCAACGGCAAATCTCTAAAATTAGTAAATAATGAGGTATTGATTGCGACAGTCGGTAAAAATTTGGTAACCTTATCGACGACTAGCGAATCCATCGAAAAACTAACATCAAAATAAAAACGCGAGTGGAATTTAATCCCTATAGAACCTTGAACGGCTTTAGTGGAACCCCCAATACCTTTCACAACATTACAGGCGGGGCGGATATTTATATGCAAACCAAGACGACTACAACAATTTTTACTAATAAAATTACTTTGAGAAGCACTATCTAAAAGTGCGCGAACACTATGTCCCCTACCATGCGAATCGTAAACAACAACTCGAGCGGTTGCCAGAAGTACCGTAGTAGGGCTTGTGTGCAAACTTGATAGCGAGCACAAAGCGACATCGTTCGGCTGGAGACGCGAGAGCGCTCTCAGCCGCGACTCAACGGCGCGGGTGGCTGTGACGTCACAGCGGACGGACGGTTAGGATTAACGCGCGAGGCACCTACTGAGTATAAATTGGACGCGGCATTATTGTTTTCGAAGTGTAATAATGAATGGTGTCTACCATCACACTTGCGACAAAAATGATTCGAATTACAGAATGAAACACGATGCCTCCCACTGAGACAATTGATACATAAATTACTAGAACGAACAAATTTATAGCGATCGTATAGCGATCGCTAGGAGTTAGTTTATTGAACTCCGAACATTTATAAAGTTGGTCATGGTGACACACCTTGACACAAAGAACAATTTTTCGAAAAAAAAAAATTAACAAAAGACTGCGTGGACTTCGTTTTTGTTTTCGTTTCTACGATTAGTCGGACTATTTTTCGCTACTCCGTGGTTTAACGAAGTTCGTTGCAAAATTCGAATATGTTGACGAACGAAAGTTTCTAAATCTTAAAAACTTAGGTATTTGATAGCCACGTCTATCCATTTCAAATAAGCGAACGGTTTCGGAATCTAATTTCTTTAAACCGATATACAAAAACAAAAAGTCACAGAGGTCATTGGCCTTGACATTCTTTAGGGCGCGAAGATCTGATGCAAAAATATCTAAACATTTTTCTAAGTCGTGTTCATTACACGATGAGCTATTTTTCAAATTAAATATTTGATCCAATTAGCGGTTGTTACTAAGCGTTTGTCTTCGTATTTGACCTTCAAAGTATTCAAAATCAAACTATAAATTTCGACGCAAAGCGTTATACCGGCGTAAACGGTTTTTGCTTTCCCGGTTAGTTTACTATCTAAGTAATGTAATTTTTCGTATTCCGATAACGAATTATTATTATGGATCGTATTTTCGAAACTAGCGAAAAACAAAGGCCAATTTTTAATATCGCCATCAAATTCGGGTATTTGTATGGGCGGTAATTTAGGTCGGTCCCGTTTCAGAAAATCAAAACCGGCTATCCCGGGTTTCGAATCATCGGTGACTACTACGGGCACGGGCGCTTGCAATGACTTAGCGACACGTTTTATGCGACAAATTAAATCTTCGAAAGATGACATGGCGTCATAACTTAATAAGAAATCGGGATTTAATTTTAATTCAAGCAAGTTAATTTTATCGAGAACGTTTTCGAAATCTAAGCGCAAAGTATCTACGATTTCGATCGAGGATAAAAACAATTCTTTTATTGATTCATCTGCGATCCTCGATGAATAATCACAAATTAATTGCATACGCTTAAAAAGGCTATCCTTCTTAGCGTGTAATAGTTTTAACTGTGGATCCGGAATCTCTTTCGTACAGTGCAAAACTAACGAATGATCAAAATGGAAGCGGTTGTGAACAGCGATACGCGGCGCGAGCGCGCGCGGGCCTAGGTACCTGCTCGCGTGGTCTACCTATTACTATGCGGTGCAGTCGAAATTACCTACTATTTTGTACCTACCTATGCGAAAAACAGTAGGTAGGTATGCGTTTATTCCCTAATGGAATAAAACTATTATCTATGCGTTATTCCGAATGGAGAAAAACTATAACCTATACCTATGCGTTTATTCAGTGGTGGAATAAAAACTATAACCTATACCTATGCGTTTATTCCGAATGGAGTAAAAACTATAACCTATACCTATGCGTTTATTCCGTGGTGGAGTAAAAAACTATAATCTATACTATGCGTTTATTCCCTATGAAATAAAAATTATTGCGTTTCTATTGGCAAACTACTATGAATGGATCAAAATCCGGATCGTTAGGACCAGAAAATGGTTGAGCGGGCGAGACAAATAAATTCGAAGTGGACTGTATTTGCGGGAAAAGACAAAAATGAAATTTACATGCGAATGTCGACGAAAAAAAGAAATGGAAAAAAGGAATGGGCACACTACCTAGCTTTTACTGCGAGATGCTGAGGTGGAGGCTGCCGGGGACGTCCCAGGACTTGGATCCCTGGAAACACTATTTATCCATGGAAAACACAATTATTGCGAAAGGTTTGTGCGGGCGTGCGCGCGGTCATTGCAGAACTAACAGCGAGCCTTCAATTCGTGAACCTGTGAGCGGCGTTTTAGAACGCGCGTAATACAGCTATCTCGCTCTTCTTTTATGCGAGACAAGGTAGGTGCGAAAGAGAAATGGAATAAAGGGAAACGGGGTGAGTGTCGACAACTAATTAATTAAAAACAAATTTAGATCAGCGATGCAATATAGAAAAAATAACGCGGTTACTCTTTTATCGTATACCGGCGCAACCAACTAATTTTAGAGATTTGCCTTTGGCTGATGATACTTACGCCGTTCCAGGAGATATTGTAGTTGGCGCTTCGATTTTCCCTTACCTCCTGTTGCAGCATAAGGTTCAAGGTCACGCATCGCACCCCGCGCCGCTCGCTTTAGAGACGGTTCTTGGTTTTGTTATTGTTGGTTCCGCTCCCGCTTGTTTTGATTGTAACTCGACAGTGTCATATTGTTGCGCCGTCGAGCCGCTGGACTCCGCTGTCCGTAAATTCTGGGAGATAGAAGAGGTGAACGTCCCTCCTATTGTCAACCCGGATGATAAACTTTGTGAAGAGTTTTATAGTCGCACGACTACTCGCGATAGTGATGGTCGTTATGTTGTCGCACTCCCCTTTAAGGGTGATGTTATTTCGCTTGGAGATTCGTTTCAGTCAGCCGAAAAACGCTTCTTTTGTTTAGAACGGAAAATGCAGACATCTCCAAAGTTGAAGGAGGCTTACGATAGCGTAATAGTAGAATATTTGGATAAAGGTTTCATTTCACCCGCTCCTCCCGAAATCGAAGAGACGAAGCACGCTCCTTCGTATACCATACCACACCATGGAGTTGTCCGCGAGGATAAACTAACCACCAAGTTGCGCGTTGTTTTAGATGGCAGCGCCAAAACTAGTTCGAATGTTTCGGTAAACGATATTTTGCACAGTGGTCAAAATCTCCAAGGTAATTTGTTCGAAATTATAGTTAACTTTCTCTTATTCGCTGGCGCGCTTTCAGCCAACATTAGACAAATGTTTCTTTGTATTGGTGTTCGCGAATCAGATCGCCGATTTCAACGCATTTTGTATAGATTTTCGCCGCAGGAACCTTTACAGGTTTACGAATTTAATCGCGTTTGTTTTGGACTTAAATCCAGTCCCTTCCACGCTCTTCGCACTGTCAAGCAGCTCGCCGCCGATGAGCGCGACAGTTACCCGAAGGCTCAGGAGACTGTAGAAACTGGTCTGTACATGGATGATTATATTTATTCTGTGCAGACCGAAGATCAAGCTGTCGCAACTGCGGCTGAAGTAATTGATCTCATGAAGGCTGGTCATTTTGATCTCGTAAAATGGACTAGTAATTCGCAAACGGTCTTGGATTCGATTCCACCGTCGCATCGCTTGTCGACTGTCAAGGAGTTTAATAGTAATGATACGCACAAGGTTCTCGGTTTGCGTTGGTCACCTTCGTCCGACATGTTTATTTATTTATTTATTTATTTAATGTACATGGAAGATTTACAGCTACAATAACGTGTTATTAAACAACATAGATATCTGACAGCCAATTACAAATCCTCACTTCTAGATATTATTCTAAATTTATATGTGTGGATATTTAGGTAGATGTATTACAGTTTACAAATATTACGATAATGGTACATTCTACAAATAAACCATCCCATGAGAAAACAACTTTTACCACAATATAGTACGTTATGGTTATGGATTATATATGCAAATTAAGATACAATACATGTGACACTCAGACCAACAACAAATATTAAATACATTACAGTGATACTATCATTAATTGTAGAAAAAGTTCTCGGACAGGCAACGCTTCAATGATGTCAATTTTGTGTGAAAAATATCAAAATCATGTTGCTTACATAGTCTATTATAATTACGGCTCGCTCGCACAATATAGGTATTCTTTCTGTAGTTAGTATGTGCACGTGGAACGTGAATCGGTGGGTTAAACCTTATAAACTTTGCTGGGACATTTAGAGAGAATTTACTTAGAAGGTCGGCACAATCAATAGCATTATTTACAACCTTATGCAACAGCATACAGTCGGCGATTTCACGGCGATTAACAAGAGGCAATAAGTGATATTTTTTACAAAGATTTAGATAATTGGCCGAGTTATAAGGGATTTTCTGATGGAAACATAAATACCTAATAAAACGCCTCTGAATACTCTCAATTCGGTCAATATATCTAACATAACACGGGCTCCAGACTTGTGAGGCATATTCTAAATGTGGGCGTACGAACATACAGTACAAGATTTTTAGTTTGAAGGTTTGTCCTACACCGTCAACCTGCACTAAGCGCACCATATTGTCGTGTGTCGCATGCATATGGGATGCAATGGGATTTGTAGCACCTGTCGTCTTGTACGCAAAGCTTCTCATAAAAGAACTTTGACTGTCCAACTGTAACTGGGACGACACTCCTTCTGACCACATCATTAAATTGTGGGACCGCTTTAGAACCGAGCTTCATATGCTCGAGCAAATTAGAATACCGCGCCATTTTGGCATGTCCGATGATAGTATTGTAACTGTTTTAGGTTTCGCTGACGCTAGTGAGAAAGCGTAAGGGGGTGTTGTGTACTTCCACGTTCGTAACGGTGATGACATTTCATTTCACCTTATCAGCGTCAAATCTAAAGTAGCCCCTAGTAAGGTAGTCTCTCTAGCTCGTCTCGAGCTGTGCGCTATATTGGTTCTAGCCCAGCTCATTAGTTCGATTGTTAGTAGTTGTCGCAACCGCATTAATATAGATAGAATTTTCGCATTCTCGGACTCGACGGTCGCTTTGTGTTGGACACATTCTTCGCCCCATCGTTGGGATACATTTGTCGCAAATAGGGTGGCAAAAATTCAGTCGGAATTGGCGCCGCAAAACTTCTATCACGTCTCAGGTACGGACAACCCTGCCGATTGTTTGTCTCGTGGGTTAACACCTGCACAGATTTTGGATCATCCGTTGTGGTTCCATGGCTCTTCCTGGTACCAAGCCCCACCTGATGAATGGCTTGTTAGTCCTTTCAACCCCGCTACTGTGTCCACGCCGCCAGAGGAAAAGAAAACCTCTTTAGTTACTACCGCACCGCTCGAAAAATCGCCTATCTTAGAGTTGGCTAGCCGTGTTTCATCGTGGTCGATTCTTCTACGTAGTGTTGTTTTTATTTGTCGATTTTTGAAAATCCTTCCTCGTCGCGAGCATGTTACCGCCTTTGACTTAAATAAAGCTGAGTTAATCGTGCTTCGTGAACTTCAGCGATTTTATTTTTCGTCTGAAATTTGAAATTTGGAATTAAATAAAAGCTTAAAGTCGCACCTGTTTCGCGTTATAGGTGAACAGATACTCACGTTTGAAGAGCTGAGGACCGTGCTCACTCAAGTCAAGGCCGTAATGAATACGCGTCCGCTTTGTAGAACCTTGTTTAGTGATCCCTTAAAATACTTACCCGCTTTTGAAATAGAGGAAGATCGACTTCATCTTCTCTCGCGTCATGCCTTATTGGATAAACTCGTTCAATCGTTTTGGAAGCGTTGGAGAACAGACTATTTGCATACGCTACAGTCACGTCAGAAATGGAATACTCCATCGAACCCTATTACTGTCGGCACTGTCGTAGTTATTGTAAAAAAATTGCCTCCATTTCATTGGCCTCTTGGGGTAGTAGAAGTAGTTTTCCCTGGGTCAAATGGTATCAGCCGTATAATTCGCGTTAAAACTGCAACTGGTTCGTACTTGCGACCAGTTATTCGTCTTTGTCCGTTGCCTAATCAACAGTAACTTCAAAAACAAATTTAGCTTGTTCGATTAGGTTTAGTTTAGTTTAGTTCGATAGCATTTTGTTTATTTAGCAGCTAAAGCTTGGTTGCACCTGTATAGTCAGTTGTTCTTTTTTCGAAGGTAACCCTTCAAGCCGGGGGGGAAATGGTTGCGCCGGTATACGATTCGAAAGTTGCCGCGTTATTTTTTCTATGTTGCAACGCCGATCTCCATTTATTTTTAATTAATTAGTTGTCGACACTCCCACCCCGCTTCCCTTTATTCCATTTCTCTTTCGCACCTACCTTGTCTCGCATAAGAGAAGAGCGAGACAGCTGTGTTACTGCCATTTAGCGGTATAAAACTCCACCGCAGCGCTGGCCACTCACAAGCGGCGAGGATGCACTTAGAACTGCAATGGCCGCGCGCGCGTTTGCATCAACTTTTCGCAATTGTTGTGTTTTCCATGGATAAATAGTGTTTTTGTGCAATGGAACCAGGGATCCAAGTCCAGGGACGTCCCCGGCAGCCTCCACCTCAGCATCTCGCAGCAGTAGCAAGGTAGTGTGCCCATTCCTGTTTTCCATTTCTTTTTCGTCGATAACCGCGTGTAAATTTCATTTTTGTATTTCCCCGCAAATACAGTCCACTTCGAATTTATTTATCTCGCCCGCTCAACCAGTTAGCATACTAATTGCTTTTCAAAATTGTTTCTAATGTTAAGGCAGGTGTCATCACAAATCGAATGATTATAGATGCAATTCTATACATTCGTACCGTACAACTTTGCTAAGTGCCGGTAGATGGCGCCTTACGTCGCCTTAAGACGTAAAGAGGTGGATTAATTCGTCAGTAACGAGCAGGTCACGTTGGTGTAGTTGGTAACGCGTCTGGTGCGTTGAACCAGAAGACGCTGGATCGAGTCCAGCTCGTGACTGAAAAATGTTTTCACTTTATAATTTAAATTTAGAAATCGTAACCTATTATATGTTTGTTGTCCATTCGTCTGTCTGTCATGAATCTTCTTCTTAGGAACGCGTCAAACTGAAATTTACTTTAAATACTCCGTTCTACTGTCTCTTGGAGTTGTGAAAAAATCTAACTTCAAAACCATCACAATCAAATAATACAGACGTTTATGCCACAAATTACCACAAATTTTCGACACCCGCAAGGGAATCAAAGCTTACAGGGTACTTCCCGTGAACTCAGGATCTTGAAATTTGGTATGGAGCAACGTTTTATAGAACACATATTACGAGTATGTGATATATAAAACAAAAATTCCAAAATATAAAAACGTCGGCGCCTAGGAGCAAATGATATTTCAGACTGTACAGAATCGAATCAACATTAATTAAGATAGATGAACAGATAATTAAAACAATATTCAAATGTTGTTACATGATAATTAAATCTAATCCCATCTAACGACAATAATGAACTTGAGCTCTAGTCAGGATTTACTCGTAGTTAAATATCTTAGAATGCTTGTAGTTATTTCTTAGACAAAATATTAACCAAAAAAACAAATTAGTATAAGTCGAATATTGCTCGTTTCAAGTCAAGGCCAAGATAAATAATAAACAAATTCTACTTTCAGCTGAAAAAAATTGTAAAACCTCAACATTCTCTCTCAACCTCAACCACAATAAAGCAAATACCAAATCAAAAAGAGCTATGGGAACAATCTAGTTCATAATGCGCCTTTGGCGACAGGACGCGTAATATTTGCTGGTTGCGGCTGAATTGCATCTCTCGCGTTCCAACCCTGACAACTTTAATCAACTCGATGGGAATCTGTCTTACTTGCGAGTTCAGCTCACGTCTACGTGAATCCTCTGAACAATGAGATTTGCTTAGATAAATTCTTGCGTTGGGACCGCGAGAACTGAATGGATGTCTGTACTGTTATTCTGTGTACCCACATCCGTTATTGAGTGTAAGAAACTACTTTATTTCCTTAACTAGTTGGAACTTTCAACAATATTACTTGTGTAGATTAAATTTCACATTGTTTATTCTGAATATGTAAACTTGAAATTAGATAATATTGGTTGCAAAACCAACAACATAGACGCCTGTCACGCTTTTATCCCTGAAGGGGTAAGCAGAGGAATACTATACGCCCATAATTCACAGTATACCCTTTACCCTTTGTCCCACGTAACAGGTGCTGAGCCCAATGCCGTGTTGAAATGGACAGGCGCAGGTTGTGGCGATCCAACCAAGATCTCAGGGGCCCAAGCGACTACACCTTAATGGAGGCAGCCACGCTTAGGTCAGATGGGAGTCGCTCACAACAATGCCTAAAATTTAAAGAAAAACGATAGCCGTTACTAGTAGCCAAATAAAAGTGGGTCTTGGGTTCGAAAATCAGGTTGGGTTTGAAAGCAACTGGGAAAACACTAATGATGAAGAGAGAGAGAGATGTGAATTTGTTTCAAATCTGTTGGTATGTAAGTATCATTATTCCTCCGCTACTATTGATCGTAATGTAATGTTATATTGTCTTGCGCTATGAATAAACTATCCAATGCCATATTTTTTTTCAATTCGAACCAGTAGTTTATGAGAATAGCGCGTTAAACTAAATAAATAAACTACAAGCTTTAAAGTTAACTTTATTAGTAAATATTAATTTATAGTTAAAAAATAGGTACATTTATGAAAAAAAAAATAAAGTAATGAACAATAGAATGTATAAATAAAAGCACATAAATACCATTCATTTTTCAAAACTCATTTATGATGTATAAGAAAACAACAAATAAAGAAAGGACAACCACTCAGCACAGACCAGCCCTCAACAACATTGGACAAAGCCTCAAAATCCTTTTCTCAATTGACTGACTTTCATGAATACTAATGCTCAGGGGAGTGGGTGAAATATCACCTAACAAACAGTACCCTAGATGATTGCAGGAAGGTGATATTACAAAATTTATTATTTTGATAGGTATGGATTCCTCTCTCGAAATAGGTCTTTCTCGAATACGTCTGTCTAGGTACTTAAAATACCTACCAAAAATAAATATTTGTCCAGATAAATAGTAAATTTACTTGTTATGTGGATTTAAAAACACATAAATTTATTTTTTGATAAGAGATCGTCTGTTTCCTGGAGAAAAATAGATATGAAAAATATAATAACATCGTGTACAGTAACGTTTATTTAAGGCAATAATTTATACAACCGCATGCACGTTCAAAAAGAAAATAACCCTCAGTAAGCTGAAGCAGCTTTCATATGTGGCGAAATTTAGCTCAATTTCCATGCAGAAAATTCCATGAAAATGCATATAAGGGGAAAATGTTGTTCTTATAATTGGACAGGTGCAACACCCAAGTCGTGCGTGGCATTTCTACTACGCTGCATTTGCATATAAATAAGCAAGAACCCTCTCAAGCCAGCGCTGAAGGGAGGTTCAAAAACCAAGCAGTTTACATTTTTATGACCGGAAATCCAATTATCACGTGCAATTATCGAGATAGCTAGAAAAAACGCGCATTGCTATTTCAGTGTGAAGTGCTATTTATCAACTTATATACAGATTATTTACGTATACTTATTAACATATTTTAGAGGTAAATCTTTTGAGTATTATTTTTACTTGTCAATAGGATAGCTAATTAAGCATGTAAAATGGGGTATAGAGAACTGATAAAATGTTTATACCTATACATAGGTACATAATAAAAACTTCCAAACTCCGAAACAAACATTTTCAGATCAGACAAAATATATTATCCGACTCGGTATTCAAACACCATATATCAGCACATGCAATACCACTGTGTCACCGAGGCAGTCATATTGTAATTGTACTAGAAATAAATGGTTTCTAACTTTTGAGACTGCATTAATTGCTATTTTGGTGAAAATGTGTATCACATATTGTACTAACAGAACGTAAATCAAATATTTTGCAATAACAGTAGTCCACAAATACATTAATCAAGGTATTTGTATCAATCACGCCTTTAACCCCGAAGGGGTGGCAGGAGCATATTATACGCCCACATTTTACCGTGTGCAATTTTTCTCCCACGTAACAGGTGGTGAGCTCATTGACGTTAATGAATCTATCATCAAAAATGTTTACTATTAAATCGTTACCTATGAATCAATCGGTACCTACTCTAACTACAACAATGAAAATCAAATCAGTTAGGTTTAAAAACAACATTTTACAGGAATCATTATATAACGGTCAAGTTTACATAAATAGTGAGTAATATAATTTCCTCCGCCACCAACCATCAATTACACCGTATGATGCCACGTCGCGTCTGTCGCGCACCGCTTAACCGCAACGCTGATGTAGCATGCGACCCTTCATGACCAACCCTCAGCATGAAACCAGCGAGCTTTATGAACATTGTAGTTATGGTGTTTCAGTTTTATGAAAATTTGTATCTACTCGTACATGCACTTATTATACAGGGATATTTATTAGATAACTTGGACTGAATGATTTTATTGACTTTTTATTAGTCAATTTCTTAAATGTTTTGATAATGTTTGAAATTATATTAATATTGTTTTTCATAATAACTAATATTATACCTTTAGTGGTTTAGGAAGATATTTATCGTTGCCTTGCCTGTATGATAAATATTAGTTAATATTATTATTATCTAAATACAAATAAAAAAAATATATAGAACCTAGCATGATGGACGTCATGGTATAAGGAGCGCGGGCTGCATAAGTATCCCGTATGGTACATACATAATACATGCCGTATTGCATAGATATGGCTGACGTCAACGCATTGTATAGACAAGGACTACTAATACCAAAGAAGAACCTCCCCCTGTGAAAAAGCAAACTGCCCCTTGTATAGGTTCGGAGTACTGAAAGGCTTGGAAAGGCACCCGTGTGGTGGCGGGCAAACCACCAAACGATAGCATTCCCAAGGAGGGTTGGAGTCAGGCTGGCGGCCGACCATAAAAACCAAGCTAAAATGGCTAAAATGGCTGCAAAATGGCAGTATGGAATTTAGACATACTGCGCCGACCTCAAGTAAATTGGGACAAGGGCAAGAGTATGATGATGATTATTATTATCTCAATTGTGATTTCATAATTTTAATTTTTAAAAAAGTTAATTTATGAATTGTAATTTCGTCATTTTAATTTATAATATTTATCTTTTTTAAATTAATAAAATTCATTATTTTTAGTTGTTATTAATTATTCATATTATTAAGAATTACTTTTTATTATTAAGATTTATTGTTTTAAATTTTAAAATGTTTATGTATCTTATCCTATAGCATTACATTGGTCTCTTCATAAAGCTGTATCAGCAGCATCTCTCATAAAGCTGTAATAAATGTTATAGATGTATGTTAAATACATAAATAAATATTATTACAGTAGCCACAAACTTTATGAGCCGTAGAAAATACGAAATCATTGTGATGTTTATGTAAATCTCATTTTGTTTTTTTTCTTTATGTTATCGGTAATCCGGTGTGAATTTTGCCAATTCCACCACTATGTAACATGTTTTGGTGCTTTTCGTGTGTATACTATAAATTGGCACCGTTGAAATACTGGGACATCTCTCCGAGGAGTTACCCGGGTCGTCCGGCAATAGACAGATAGGCAAGGACCGTGTGGTTTGAGTCGGTTCGAGTCCGGCATGACATCCGAGGGAATTACCACCCGTAAAAAAACCACCGTTGACAATTTTAAATGGACTCGTTTTGGATCTTGATTGTATATGTAGAATGTCACTGAAAGATGCACATTGAGTTCATCCAAATATACAGGGTCATTTGTACAACACCAGTAATCTGCTACAACTAGGTACCTAACATCAATAAAAATATTAAAATTTTTGGTATTTTTTTTTTTTGAAATTTTTCTTTGTTTTGATGTACTGATTGAATTACAGTACTACGCATATCGTGAAAATCACAGAGGTGGGCCGCTGATAGCTTCTTTGACCTTGACCTTTTACAACCGCATTGATGCGCTCGCATCCATCGTTCATTGAGGAACGCAGTGCGTGACAAAAACAAGACCCAGGCGTTCTCAAAAGCAAATGCTAAACCGAAAACCTATAACGCAGCTCGAGGGTTCAATGTTTGATCCTAAAGTCATAGAACAAACTTTGTTGGTAATGACCTTAGCTATCTACTCCTAGCAGGATGCTGGTGTGTTACAAATGACCCTGTATAAATTAGATACTCTAGTTAAATAGGGTATTGCCGGTTCCGAAGGAGTCCATTCAAAACCTTCTATCGTTGTGACGGATGAACGCCATAAACAAATCTCGTTTTGCTTTTGTTTTGTATTTGTGCCTAGGGTGTAAGGGGCCCCACCAACATCTTCGGGGCCTAAGTCAACCTCCCATGCTAGTGCGTGCACCTGCTGATTAACGGACGAGGTTCTGGCGCTGGCTTTCCCCTCTGGGGTTGGGAGGTCTGAAGGCGTCGCTCCCATAAAAGCCACCCGCCGAAACAACGTATGAATAGTCTGCGCTTCGCCGCATGAAGAATCGGAAAGCTGTCGGACCCGATGGAGTCCCCATCGAAGCCTGGAAGGCGATGGGTCCTCGCGGTGTGGGCATCTTAGTAAAAATTTTTAACCGCATACTCCTTAGCGGGTAGATCCCAAACCAATGGAGACTGAGTATTATTACCCCAGTCTTCAAAGGTAAGGGGTCAGTGCAGGAGTGCGGGAGCTACCGCGGTATAAAGGTGATGGTCCCACACCATGAAGATCTTCGAGATGATTATAGACTCTCGGATCCGGCAGGAGTGTACTCTCTCGGAGTGTCAATATGGGTTTCGCCCTGGTCATGGGACCACAGACCCTGTTTTTGCCCTGAGGGTTGTCGCAGGAAAATACAGGTCGAAGAACACGCCTCTGCACTGTATGTTTCTAGACATGCAGAAGGCCTTCAACTGTGTTCCTCGTGCGATGATATCTGGTGAGCACTGCGGTCCAAAGGGGTTCCAGAGGTCTATATTGACACTATTTGGGACATGTACTGTGACTCCAATTCCATGGTTCGGACTGCTGTTGGCGACACGAAACCCTTCCCCATCACCGTCGGGGTACACCAGGGTTCGGGTCCTTAGTCCGCTTCTGTTCAGTGTAATATTAGACGAATTGTCGGACAGCATCAGGAACTCGCATGAGCAGCCTCCATGGTTGCTCATGTATGCTGAAGATATTGCGCTGGCAGACGCGGACAGGGCCAGATTGGTGCGATATGTAAAGGCGTGGAAGGAGACGCTTGAGAACGGTGGTCTGAATCTAAATGTGGCGAAGACCAAGTACTTGGGACTAAACTCGACAGATCCCACATCCGTCCGCATAGGCGGTGATTTGGTCGAGCGCACGGACCAGGTTAAATACCTGGGATCTGTTTTTCACACGTCCAGTGACATCGATTGCGATGTCAAGTCACGCATTGCTGCCGCGTGGGCCAAATGGCGGGAGATGACCGGTGTCATTTGTGACTCTAAAATGCCGATCCGGTTAAAGGGACACATCTACAAAACCATCATTAGACCTGACCTTTTACATGGCAGTGAGACGTGGCCGATATTGGAGCGACACAAGCAGGAGCTGCGTGTCACGGAAATGAAGATGCTGCGGTGGATGTGTGGAGTCACGCAGATGGATCACGTGAGAAACTCTCGCATCCGCGGCAGCCTTCACGTCCGTGACATTGCAGACAAGTTGCAAGAGTGTCGCCTTTGTTGGTATGGTCACGTCTTGCGGAAACCGCCGGGCTACGTAGGAAACAAATGTCTGGCCATGTCAGCCCCGCCGGGTCCCGGTAAGAGGGGAAGACCCAAGAAGTGCTGACTTGACGTCGTAAGGGATGACATGCATGCCAATGGTCTCACTACAGGGGATGCCGACGACCGTGTGAAGTGGAGGAGAAAATGTAGGAAAGCGGACCCCGGGCGTCGCGAGACGCAACTGGGACAGACGCTCGGATGATGATGATGATGATGTGCCTATGCCATAATTTTAGTTGTCATTAATCTTAACTGTCACAATATCTTATTCAGATAAAAAATCGCAACATGAGGATAAATCATAAATCTTGAGTTTTGGCGTTACATAATATGAACTTTTTACAAGTCGTCTAAATCATTCTTATACGTTTACAACTGTAACAAAACTTCTTCCGGGCGTATTCGTTTTACTCTACTCTACGTTGTACTCTAATCTTTGAAGGGAATACCCTTCAAAGATTAGAGTAACCACACTGTCACTTATTACTGAGACTGACATTAGTTTTTGCTTATAAGCTGCCAATTAAATCCTATTTAAATAATAAATGCGAAAGTTTGTAAGAATCTGTGCATGGAGGTTTGTTACTCTTTCACGCAAAAACTACTGAATAGATTTTGATGAAAAAATAATTTAATAATTTTGCATTTACATTGCAGGAAAATTAAAAACCATCGCCAAAAATCGGCTTTCAAATTAAAAAAAAAAGTTGTGAAATCGTTCCATCCGTTTAAGAGCTATGATGCCACAGACAGACACATACACATACCAACATCGGCGTCAAACTTATAACACATCTTTTTGCGTCGGCGTTTAAAAATTGGTTCTATTGTTTCACAGATTAGCTGGACCAAGCAGGCAGACAGAGAAAGAAAAAAATTGATAATGGATTTATTATGTAAGTACTGTATACTCGTACTATACACTTTCACATTCATTTAGTGAAAAGCTGTTAATTTAGAAATAAAATCAGACATTTCAATTAAATTATTCTGTATGTCATGTGTTTTTAATTCTACTATAACATTTTATTCTTGTCTCTTAAAATGATTTAGTACATGGACTCCCTACTTCCCAAATACTTACATTTTTTATGTCATAGAAAGAATCGTACAAACATTATAAGTTTAGACTGTTATCATGATATGCAATGAATTAGTGTTGTATTTTGATGTGATAACTTTGTGTTCTTGGAAACACCTTATAAAGTGACTTTAATAGTTTGATATATTATCTTGGCTAAACAGATTGAGCGGTGTATTCACATCACACATCACTCACACTGTCAATTAATATTTACCTATAGCCAAGCTCTTGAGTAAGTAAGCTCGTGAGTGAATAGAAAGTCGTTCTAGTTTTATTTTATAGTGGTTCTATTGCGATTAGTCCAAAACTAGGTAGTCTACTAAAACTAATATTTATTTATCAAATTGAGACCAAAAATGCAAATTAAGAGCTACTTATAGGCGCTACACGTGTTAATAATATTGTATCGGCCGGCCGGTACAATTCTATTGGAGTGCAATTGTAATAGTAGACTACGAAAAATTTGATTTTTTTCTGTCGGCTCTCTATTGAGCGTCGATTTCTATTTTCTATTCTGACGCTATTGAATTAGTAGGCTTGGCCACTAATTCAATAGCCACAGTCACTAATATTCAAATGTTAACTCTTGGAATTGGGACGGGGAGTGGACGATTTAACCAAAACGATCAGTTTCGATGTTACCAACTCTACTATCAAATTGACCTTTGATTAAGTGTCGAATGGCTGATTTCATGAATTAAACTGAGTGTCATGGCTTAATAAATACTATGGCAAGTCCGTGTGTGGTCCGTCATATGGTGTCCCTCCATTTTTGCTTCTTCGATTTTTGTTCAGTTGACTTTGAAGAATAAAAATATAATATCCTTTAATACCTAGACTTTGGGCTATAAGGGATAATTATCATTTTCTTAATAATACACCACATTTTCTTTTATTTGGCGGATCAAATTTGTACGAATACGTTAAATATGGCAGTATTAAATGAAACTATCAGCATTTAGCTGAAAAAGGCATGTTCCTTTGTTTGGACACAAACTGACCGATTGAGTAAGGAACACCACAGCATTGGCATCCAAACTAAGCATGTGTAGAAATTTTCGCAACTACATTTTTGAGCAATCTGCACACGTGGTCCTCGTATGTAAGCATGTAAGTTTCGGTCTAACTTGACGCCTTCTACCCTCTACTTTTACACAAAATATTATACAGGGTGGCCAATTTAAAACGGTCAGTATGGGCAACTCTGAAACTAGGAAACCTGTCACCGATTTTGATGAAAAGAAAAACTGCATTCATAGATTTAAAAGAAAACTTGTACTCGAGTCGGGAATCGAACCCGGAAATATCAAAGAGTCAAAAATGCATTATTTTGAATGAATATCGATTGAGTAGATCTTAGGCAGTAAATATTACCATCAAACATGATATCTAAAATGAAAAATACCGACTGACTCGTGTACAAGTTTTGTTTTAAACCTATGAATGCAGTTTTTCTTTTCATCTGAATCGCTGACATCGTTCCTTAGAAGAGATCTTTCTATGGATTATAGTTTCAGAGTTGCCCATACTGACCGTTTTAAATGGGCCAAAATGTATATATTTTTCATCAATAGTCAATGGAGGACGCCCTTTTCCAGCTTAACACTGACTTTTTCAATGAAACCTGCCATATTGCGTATCACTTCGTTACGTATTCGGTCGATAAAAATATTATTTTTAGCCCGATAAAATAGCTTTTTAGAGGTTTACTAAGTATAATATGTAATTAAATACATACATACATATTGTCACGCCTTTATCCCCGAAGGGGTAGGCAGAGGCATATTAATCGCCCACATGTAATTAAGATAATAATAATAATTAATATCATTGTGTATTTTAACACCACACGTCTCAATCACTCTCTGCACCTCTCTTACGCTGTCGGATAGAATTTGCCCTTTGCGTTTGTTCATAAAGTTAAAAAAAAGGAAGTATGTAGATCAATAATTAATATTTAGTAAAATACTTGAACCTTCAATTTTATCTTAAGCCTTCCATAACAGCTATTTACATGATCTCTATCAGCTAAAGTATTTAGCAAGTTATTTGAATATAAACTTCATACCGTTTTATTGAAATTGTTAAGTTTTCGTCTGCCGATAATAACCTTTTGTATAAAGTAATTAATGTTGATTCCTTGTCGGGCGGGTATTAAATTTATCAATGACTTTAACTTTGGTAAAATATTCCTGTAACTGTCTTCTAGCTTTCAACGCTAATGCTATATATTATTTTCGGTAAAGCTTTACTATTCAATTTGAACTTTTGAAGTACAAAGTTTAAAAGTTAAGTTGAAATGTTATATTATGATTAATTTTATATTTCATCAAGTATTACATATTTGCTTTTGTTTTTTATCGTGTGGAAATCCTCATGGATCATGGATGCTATGGGCAACGTGTGGTTTTAGTCGGTAGGAGTCCACCTACCGACTAAAACCACACGTTGCCCTTCCATCCGCTATGGCCGGGAGTCCCAGGTAAGCCCTCGGAAGGATAACTCCAGGGCTCCTGACAGACTTTGTCCGCTACCGCAGCTTCGTCTCAGGGGGTTCTGATGGTATTCCACTGCTCTTTGGGGGTTCGAGTGTTGTCTCACGTCATTGGGGGGTTCAAGTATTATCCAACTTTCTCGAGAGGGTTAAAGGCCGTGCATGTTACTCTCACACGACGCCGTCTAGAGCCTGCTTCTGTAAGACATGTGAGACAGACTGCGAAACTCGGGAGGAAGAGTTCATTCTCGCTACCTTTCCGCCGCCTCCTTTGCGAGTATAAGTTACTCGCAAAAAGACACAGCGGCGTCCTATTTGCTCCACGTGAGAATATCCACGCCCAGACACGCAACGAGGTCACGGCGCTTCAGCTACCATGCTGGGCACTCCGCCAGTGTATACAGCGCCGTACCCTCGCTACAGTCCGCACAGTGCTGGCACTCAGTTTAGAGGGTGGGACTACACAAATCAATTCCCAACTTGTCCAGAAATTTTGGTTTCATTTTGTCCATAATGTGCTAGATAAGAATAAGGTACCTCTGGTGATGCAAACGTCCATTGTCACCTCTCATAGAAACCTAAGTTAGGCAATACTAATTTTACAATACATTGTTTCTAACATGTCATCAAAGTGAACAATTTAGCTCACTTTGTGGTAAGTCCCTGTAACATCCAAATTTGCTATCAAAAAGAAAAAGAAAGGTAATTAATAGAAGTCAACGTGACTTTACCATGGCAATTCATGTTAAAAACTGGGAAATTATATGAGTCGTAAAATGACGGGGTCAGAAATACAAAAGTACTACGTAAAATATGGAAGACGTTTTAGATCGTAAATTGAGAGTATTAATAAAAATTAAACAAGCCATCGACAGTAAACAATGGTACAGTCAAGTTTAACATCGACGCTGAGTAGCTAAATTTGAAATTTTTATATCTGTCGTAAAGAAAAAAGTTTATAAGTTTCTGTTGGAATATATTTTCTTGCCTTAAAACAGTGACTGCAGGCTAATGAATGTCAGGCCACTAAGTTTTATTATCTACTAAGATTTAGCTGTCTGTAAAGTCAGCTAGAATTTGAATATTAACAATTACGGATTTTTATAAAAATAAATATTTATTGGTATGTGTTTGTATTGGTGGATAATTTACAGTGAAACTTTATATTGCCATAAATTTTAAGATATAAATAGTTTTCAAAATATAGCAAACAAGCTATTTTAATGCACTTCTGTGTTATGAGGTATTTATAGCTGATACGAATATGAAAGAATTACTGACTTTGGCGTGGTCAGACTTCCATGACGTGTTAAATGTGATGAATTTACACAATTGTTTTTTAAATAAATTTAATTTAAGTTTGTCACTTATAACAGCAAACTATTTCAATTATTAAAATTACTCAGTAAGTTCAAATAGTTGTGTTGTACTACGCGGAGCTGATGTACAGCTTCTCACGATAAAGTTCTCTCAAACTATGCAAATTTTAGTTAACACTTTCAACAAACGCGCATTCCCTTCTTCACAACGACAGTAATTCCTGCGTATTTTTAACGTCACAAATAATGAGAATCGTTCGCAACGTTTTATGGTTAGTTGAGAAAATATAAATTGAAAATTAATCTGGAAAAGATAATAATTATCCATTTGAAAACTAAGATGCATTGCTAATCAAGTGTATTTCTCTTTTCATAGTTTTTGGTTAGACTATACCCTAGTATAAAAATTAACTTCGTTGTACCCTATTTTGCAAAAAAAAGTTATTTTTGTAATTCTTCACAACAAAAGATGTAACAATCTAAGCAAATTCAATCTACAAATTGAATTCAAAAAGTAAACTTAATTTCAAGTGGGAGTTAAATAATTAATTAACATTGGTCCCTGCCCGTATGTACTAAGAAACTAAGTTTGACTCAATATTTGTCTTTCTCTACTGTGTTGAAGTTACACATAGCGAACAGTTATTACCTGTTCGTACCTATCCCAAGAAAGTTGTGCTTGTAATAATATTGATTTAAGTTGCCTCACTATTAATGCATAACTAGGACTATAAATCGTTGAACGAGTTTCCGTAAGCTTTGTAAAAATATTTGTGGGATGGGATCTGTTTGGTCAGCTTGTGAAAGTAATATGTGTGCTTATTTAATTTTGAGCTTTTTTTTATTTCGAGTACTAATTATGTAATGAATTTAACCAATCACAGTTTTAATTAGAGAAAGTATACTTTTAATGATGCATTAAATATTCTGAAAAAAAAAATCTATTTGTAATGTTTACTTGTGATTTTTATTCTAATAGATTGTGTATTTTTGTTATATTTAGCGTTAAAGTTTGAATTAGTAGTCACAACAGGTCGTATCTTATATTAAGTTAACATTATGACTGTTTACATTATGAAGATGCTTGTTCCTATTTCTCAAATATATGTTTCAAAGGATTTGAATGTAATTTCGCACTCCAATATATTTCTACGATCATCAAATAGTACATTTGGTCCTAGCTAGTACATTCCGGTAATAGAAGCCTGGGTTTAATTGAAGTGGCATTCAAATAATAATAATAATGAGACACAAAGCAAGAACACAATATCATACCATGATCTGATAGATGACGTACAAGCTGCGCAAGTGGCAATGCTCGGACTATGGTATTTACAGCACGAGGTTTATGACCGCATGATGCACTATAACCGTAAAATTTTATCGCTTTCGATGCTGAAATGATACACGAAACAATCTAAATTATAGCGAGCGGCGTGTCCTTGGCATATAGCCAGTGTATTGGCTATGACAGGGCTTATCCAATTTGTAACGTTATCTAGTACAAAAGATTGACAGCTATATGTCTGAACCTCAACTACTGACTAAATATTCCCAAGGGCTTTTTTTATTTTAGTGGGGATATATTCCGCACTGCTTCAGATGTGGTGCGGAGGGCAAAACAGCGGACCACCGGGCAGACAGCAGAACTTGCGCCGCCTCGAGGCCGAGGCCTCATCCGCCTACACGGGGTAGTGGGGTGGTTACCGCTCAAGAGCGGCCACGTTCGCAGCAGGATGCGGGAATGGATGTTCATTAATGGACACACATATCCGAATCCTGCAGGTGAATTTAAACCACTGCGCAGCTGCTCAGGATCTTCTGTACCAGAGCATCGCGCAGTGGTCCATTAACGTGGTCGCCGTCGTCGAGCCATACTGGGGAAGGTGTGACTTGAGCAACCTAAGTGAGGACATACCACAATTGAGGCGGTGAAGCCGGTCATGGAGGAGTGGCTGGAGAGGCAACACGGCAGCCAACGAGAGAGGCAACGGGCACGGGTGCTTCGGTAAGTTTCTGTGGCGTATACACCGGGAGGTAGCACTAGAGTGCCAGCACTGTACGGACTGCAGCGAGGATACGGCTCTGCATACACGGGCAGAGTGTGCAGTGGGCGTGGACATTCTCACGCTGGAGACCATAGTGAGAGCCATGATCTCCAGCGGGAGCAAGTGGGACGCCGCTGCGTCTTTTTGCGAGCAATTCATGCTCGCAAAAGAGGCGGCGGAGAAAGAGCGAGAAAGAACTCTCCCTCCCGAGTTCCGCCGTCTGCGACGAGGGCGCCGCAGACTTGTCTTCACACCGTACTCAGGCCTCCGTGACCGGGGGCCTGAGTACGGTGGGCGGGCTGCTCGCCGTGCTTACAGAAGCAGGCCAGGGAAGGTGTCGTAGCGTGAGGGTTACACGCACGTAGCTCACTCCCTCAAGGTAGTGGTATATAACCCGAACCCCCCAAAGAAGCGAGATAACACTCGAACCCCCCAAAGAGGCAGGATACCCATCCAACCCCCCCTGAAGGAGCCTGCGGTAGCGGGACTCCTGGCCATAGACAGATAGAAGGGTAACGTGTGGTTTTAGCCGGTAGGAGTCCGGCATAGCATCCATGAGGATTTCCACACAAAAAAAAAAAAAACTGGGGATATATTTGACATTTACTTTTTGAAGTGGATCAATAACTTTATATAGAATCTGTTTTATTAATGTTTATATAACTTTCTTTAAATTTTTTGACCCAATCCTTATGTCGAAACGTCACGATACAACGTCAATATTCTAATGTTATTCTCAGTTGTATTCAAAGTTTTCGCTTTGGACCACAGGGTCCATTTTTTTGCTCACCCTTCTTACAGGTGTAGGCCATGGAAGCTAGCGTAACGTGAGGGTTTTACGCACGTAGTTCACTCCCTTAAGGAAGTATATCACACAAACCTCCCAAAGAAGCGAGATAACAGTCGAACCCCCCCCCCCCCCCTCTCAAAAAGGCAGGATACACACCCGAATCCCCCCCTGAACGAGCCAGCGGTAGCGGGCAAAATCTGTCGGGAGCCCTAGGGCTATCCTTCGGAGGGCTCACTCAGGACTCCTGGCCATAGACAGATGGAGTCCGGCATAGCATCCATGAGGATTTCACGGAAAAATGGATCCATTTTTGTGCAATTTCGTTTTCACATCATTGGCAAGTATCATTTTTATTATTTATCAATTCTTTAAGATTAAAAATAATAAAATCTAAAAAGTGAATCTAACCAATTACGAATAACAGTAAATTTTTGCTCATTTTAAAGTACAAGTTTAATCTACTACCTACAAAAAGTAGCACACAGAAAGCGAAGGTGACGGCCACTATACATATACATAAAAATACAATACGGATACAGTAAAATATATAAAAATTATAGATATGTCACCGTTCATAGATTTCATTGATTTATATGCAGTAATATCATCGGATACTATTGTATGTCAACCCGTATCCTGGACCAAGATTTTCATGACATCCGTTCGATGACAGCTTTCTTATGGTTCTTTGATAACTTTCCTAATAAAATTAGCATTTGTTAAGTAATGGATTGCTTCAGTATTAGTGTTTATTATAACTTTCTATGAAGCCCTCGTAGCAACCCTTAACTCAGTGTCCTATAACGGTCGCTGAGTTAAATATCTTTCGCTGTAATTTGTCCTCAAGTGGGTGCTCGTCTCGTGACATTTTCATTTACAAGCGTTTTCGTGATTGGAAATCACGTTAAGCTGTTGGTGCGGTTACCAGTAACATGGCAGTCGTTAAGCCAAGTTGACGAATAAAAAATCCATAATATCAAATCGCCACAACCTGCGCCTGTTCATTTGGGCAATGGGAAAAAGATGCAAATGCAAAATAAAAAGAGGGGGCGTATAGTATACCTGCTAAATGCGTGACTGATAAAGAAAAAATACGTAATCAATAAAAAAATAATTCAGTACTAAATAAGTCATTAGGGCTGCGACGCACTACACACGCCAACGATAGACTAAATGATATTAGGCTATCAATAGCGAGACTTGCACATCTTTACTACATAATTCCATGTTTGTGTTCACTTTAAGGATTCAAATTGTAATGCTTCTTTATTGCAACCGTTCGACGAAAAATTCAAAGTTAGAAATCAAACTTCGATGGATAGGACTTTCGGTGCACGACGAAATCCAGCACGGCACTTGGATCAATTTAGAACAACAATCACAGCCATTATTGTCATACTGTTTGCAATGATTCGATTCGTGTGTCTTAAATAAAAACTCTCATAGGTGTCGAGAGATGAGTATCAATATGACTTGTAAAGGGCCGTAACCATAATAAATTATACTAGACATGTGTGTGACTATTAAAATCATAATATATGTTTTGGGTATGACTGAAGAATCTGATTTTTTTTGGATATGTGCACATTATTATTGATGTGTGGTATTTTAAAAATGTCTTTGAAAGATCTTGCAGCTAGGTGAAAATGGATTTCAATCGCATAATTTGTTTGATAAAAATAAACTGTGACCTTCATTTTTCTACAGACGAAATATATTTTTAGCCTCCATAGTTACTAAACCATTGGTAGTACAAAAACTTTTCTGTCAAAAATTGTTTATAATAATACTCTTATTAAGTACAATAAGGATCTTATTTTTGAAATTCACGGCGTTGCAATTTAACTAAATATTCTACCGACTTCGGTCTCATCCTCCGAATACATTCTCCATATTATTACGGAAGGTAAGTGAATCTTGATATTGTAGATAACAGCTGTATTCGCTTGTACTAAAATCAGAGTATGCATTAGAGGAATCCTATTTTTGAAATGTCTTGATGCTCCTACTAGACACTTCGTGATTTTCTTTGTAGTAGTCCCACATAAGTCTCCGTCATTTAGTAGGAACACGAGACTGAAGTCTTACCTTTAAATTTTTCCTATCCTAAACAGATTTGCGCAAATGCAATACAAAGTGTACTAATTAAAAAATATGCACCGCGTTTGGTTGTGATAAAATAAAGATTGTGGCCCGTGGAGAGTACCTGATGTCAACCCTAATTTTATTTTATGCACTCAATTTGCTTTTTCGACCCCTATTAATTCAAAGTTATCCCCTAAAGCAAAGCTAAATTATAAATAACTAACTAAACTAACTAATTATTTTCACGTTATATCCTATTTATATATATTGTTAATAGTAGGTACATATAATAATTTCATAAATCTGGCGCCTTTAAAGCACAAACAACTTTTTTTTATTCATAATATATTTTAAAAAAACAAAAAGAAACGAGTATTTTCTTTTAAATGTGACTTTAAATAAAAGCCCAAAATGTTAAAGTTCAATGTCATAAAGACGGATAAATAACAGGAGCCATTTATTTTTAATACTTCTCCGTTCGATCATATCATTACGATAAAGTAAAAAGATCCCTACTTAATCTCGAACACCGGCTTTAAGAAGTTTGTAGATTGGTATATTTCTTTAGATCAAGTAGCTACTAGTACATTTATTGGCAGGAGGGAGGCTAAGTAACACTAGTTTACGCTGGTATTATCTTTGCAATGTGGTAGTACAAAACCTGTTCTCGGCCACTGATCTCCCTTATCAAAACACCAGTGCCCTGAACGGTCTGAGTAAATAATAAACTTGACTTTTAATGTAATCTTTTTCTTTCGTGCCAGCGTTCTGTTACTAAACAAAATATGTTTACGAGTGGTAGGTACAACATGTTTCTGTATTGGATTTTATTCGGGCTCAAGTTTTTCGTAGGTGGTAAGAGTCGTATATATTTTATACTATCTTAGATTTATGAAATATGATAACTTGGTATAGAGTTATATAAGTATAGAAAATATGTATCAATAAAACTATTGGGTTGTACTAACATTTCTATTTATTTTAATGTATGTATGTAATTTAGATAACTTACTAGTAAAATTGGATAGAGCAATCCTATTAAATTGTTACGTGCTAAAGTAAATTATTATAATCGTCAACTTTGTCTAATTTTAAAAACTAAAAATACATATGAAATTTATATAGGTATATCAATTTCATTTTATACCACAAGTTATTTTCATATTTATATGTTTCAGATACAAATACTGAAAATCAGACGCTGTGTCGTGATGGAGATACTTGTGTATAAAGAAATATCATCTTTGAACTATAAAAATTACATTGTGGGACATTTTTTTGTGGAATATTTTTTTTAACACAGCTCCGTCTGGCCCACTGTAAGCTTGTGTTATAGGATCTCGACGACGAACAAACATACTTATAATGTTTCTAAATACATACATATTATACATAGGAAACACCCAAACTCCGAAACAAACATTTGTGGATCACACAAATATTTTTCCGACCCGGGAATCGAACCCTGTACCTCAGTCACGGCAGTCGCATACACTACCCCTGCGCCACCGAGGCAGAACAGGACATTGCAGTGGTTAGGCGTTAAAGTTTCTTTATGAAAATTAAGACATATTTTGTAGAACAAATGTATCAATCATGCCTTTATCCCCGAAGGGGTGGCACGTAATAGGTGGTAGTGAGCCCATGCCGTGTTGAAATAGACAGGCGCAGGTTGAGCCTTCCGAAGCACGTAAACACTCGTAAATTTTAATGTCAAAAACAGAGAACCAGCCATAGCAAAGTTACTTAAAGCTGTGATCAATTACAGACCACTGAGTTAGCGGTGCGCGTACGAGTGCTTCTTCAATTTATTTAATGATAATAAAAAGTCTTTTGTATTTCTGACTTATAAAGTTAAGATACATACATACCATACATACATACATATTGTCACACCTTAATCCCCGAGGCGGTAGACAGAGGCATACTATACGCTCATATTTCACCGTATTCATTATTGTCCCACGTTTGCCATTACAAAGTTAAATCAATTTATAATGTATGTTGTAGGTAGGCGTCTTTTTTAAAATGATACACGTAATTTCCAGCACCAAGGTTTTTTCTTTCTATGTCAGGTTCGATGCCATTCGATTACATTTACACATATGGCGCTGATTTACCTACGAATTTTATTATTACACCTATTGTGTTTTTGAATAATCACTATTATGTGTCTAAACTATTATTATTATACTACAATCTCAAAATTAGGGATGCCATTGCATCCCTAATTCGATTAAGACCAGAGTCTCTGTCGGTCATTTCATTAAATGACCGACAGAGACTCTGGTCTACTCGACTATGGTCTACATATTTAACCTAAAGGTATTGAAAAACTAAAGCAGTAAAGAAACTCACGAATATATTAAAAACTGTATCAAAATTAATATATATGCCTTGAAATCGCACACCCTTCAATATTAAACTTTATAAAATCTTATGGAAGTACCATTGAAGTTCCTAATTCTATTATAGGTTCCCAAATGCATTACGAACACTCCCCACAATTTTTTCAAGTGCAAAAATAAACCACATGCCATCAAATCTCTACTGATGATTAACCCTCAAGTTGCCATTAAAAATAAATAAAACAAAATATTGTCGGTCTCTGGTCCCTTGGGCCTGCGCACGTGATGCCGACGCGCGAGCTTGCAATTCAATTACCTATCTATACTGGTCTACACATATCTGCGATGAAATCAAATAACTAGTAGACAACGTGTCTGGGGATACCACGTATTATTAGGTATTTGATGTTAGAACATTTTAGTTTTAAATTATTTTATTTAATAGCTGACATTTTATAAGATATTGGAACGCATAAATATCTGAACAGACCTTGAAGATGGTTTACTACTATTTTGTGAAATAGAATGTTAAACTATAAAAATGGAAAGAATTTACATAACGCTGTTGAAAATAGCTAGTAGTTTAAATAATTTGCAGTAGCACACAGTCAAAACTGTGCCCAAATCCTTCTTACCTTCAAACTAGTGTCTTAACCACTGGCCCATGCTGTAACTCGGTAGAGTTGGAACTCCGAGGTGAGTTAATAGAAGCAAAAGTCACCGCCGGAGATAGGAGTACCGTAAAAAGATACCTTGCCGCCATCATAGTACGAGTAAGGCGGTGAAATGCGTAAATGCATTTTTCTCAAACATGCATGGAAATACTGCCACTATTTTGAAAAAAAAAAACAATACGCGAAGTATCGCATTTACGGATAAATAAAAGGATATTCATTGCTGGAACATTTTTTGAATTTGGAACGCTTCATCGCTCCAGCTCTGTTGTATGAAACGGCGCACTGGGGTTATTAGATATTCTTTGATTGGATTTCTTGTATCATTCTTCTTCAGCGGACTTTACCGTAAGTATATTATTTTATAAAATAAATGCATTTTTCTTTTTTTATGTGTCTCTGGGACTTAAAAGTTTAGTCAAAGTGTTTAATACTAAATGAATATTCTGGGACACTTTTACGCAACTTTCATCTTGGCCAAACTAAACTATAAGCGTTTTGGAACATTTTATTTTTTATAAGTTTCTTGATTCTTTAAATATTTCTAAATACAATAACACCCAAACTCCGTAACAAACATTTATAGATCACACAAAAAATTGTTTTCGCCCGGGAATCGAGCCCTAGAGCTTAGCGCGGCAGTAGCATTTACTATCTATTTTTTTTAGATTTTCCGTCTTGCTATTTATTTTAGTAGGTAATTGCCTAATATCGCTAGTGTAACTTTAAATATTAAATAAATTAAAGTATAATTTAAAAAGTATGTTTTGTTTCCTTGCATTCTTTTGAAAAAACCACTATATATGCCTCGGTGGAAAAGGCAATTGCCTGTATTAGTGAAGTCCTCCTTCAAAGATTATAATACTCGACTTGCAATTGCCTATATCCCGGCCTTTGCAATAATATTCTATTAAAATGTTCAAAAAATACCACCTTCAGCTGAGAGACGTAGTTATAGCGTAGTACGAGTAGTTTTGGTTAGGAAGTTAGACTTTTATCATTCTTAAAGAACTTAGGAGTGCAATGCTATGTTTCTTGGCCAGGGTACACAGTAACAATACTCATACCGGGCTCCAACGCGACGTACAACTAGAATTTAAAATCAAATAAGTAAACATACTTATAATAAATAGATATAGTACTTATACCAAACAATGCCGAATTAATTTTGCATCTAGCAATCTGGGGATGCACCCGTGGCAACAGCTGTCATGACACACACTGACCGATTTGATATGCACCCTTCCGTTCGGTCTAGCTCTCTGTGCCTCTACATATTTCTGTGTATCGAGATATTGTAGATACGTCAGAGTAAACGTAAATTGATTGATTATCAAATGAACAGCGCAGGTATCTGGGGGCTATCTATTATCAAATTTTACTCTTATTGGATTTACTAAACGTTTTATACTTGTACAGGTTATTTTTCAAAAATTATGCTATTACCGAAACAACACAACTACAAATCTCCAGAGCTATCACTTAAAGAATAGTGAAAATTAAATTAGAGGTTACTGAGTTTAATAAATAAATAACACATGTAAATGATGTTCCCTTCTTTTGACAGGTAGAGAACATGCATGATAATGCAATTATATTTTTTATTATCGAAAAGCGCAATTGCCCTAGTCATGTCATAATATTTTAGGCTCAAACAGTTGATCAACCAACTCAGTAGTCTTTTTACCTATTATTTAAAAAAAAGTGTTTAAATTAATTAAAACCTATTTAATCATACTCTGAATCGAAGATTACTTTAACAAAGTTTTTTTCGGACCATAAAACTACAACGTACATTACCCATCAATACTACCCCCTTAAAGTTATTTAATTGAATAATTAAGTAGTATAGTTTTACTGTAGTATTGAATATTTTTTCGATCACGTGCTTATTTAAGAAGCTTATTGTAGCAAAATTTAAGAAGAATACGAAATTCTTTAGCAAATTTGTCTCTTTCACAAAACGCACAAATGTTTCGTCAAGATCAAGAATGCAGTTTATTTCCATAAGATTTGAAGATATACTTTTGAATAACATAGCATTAAATTCATAAATGAATTCAACTCGTTAAGCTAACTGAATAACGAGGTTGAAACGAAACGCAATTTAATTCATTTACAGAACCAAACATTATGAGTGGAATCCAACGAAATTATCACGGTTAATTCAATTTAACACTGTAATAATAACATTAAAGCGTATAATAATAATTTAAATAAATGTCGTTTAATGAGGCGTCCGATTGAAAATAACTAAATAACATTTTCAATGTATGTAGTGAAATAATCTCAATTTTATTTAAAGTAAAGCAGAATAACGGTAGTGTGGTCAAAAGTTCCTATTTTGCAGCCATTGCATTCAAACTGCCGTTTCCGGTAATGTAATTACCGGTTACTGTTGCAATAAAATATTTATGTTGAATAATTGTTTAAGCACGGGCGCTGTTTAATATATATTATGTACAAATTATAAGTCGTTTATGCAAATTATACAATACACACTCATATAAATTAAAATAATGATGATTTTGGTTCCGTACTGACCATTATCTATCAGCTGTGATTTTGGTCTAAGGCTTAAATGGGTTGTGGTAGAACGTACCTACCGTTTTTACAAAATTGTATATTTATTTATTTTGCATTACAAATATTTTGAAACATTTTCACACACTCTATACTAGCGACACGCTATGATGGCCGTTTTGACGTTTGTACTCTCATGAAGTTTAGTATTCATTTTAATTACATTAGATACATTTGAAGAAATATGTGAATAGTCGACTACATTAGAGGGTATTTATACTACGGTAGAAAACAGAGTACTCTTGTAAAACTAGTAAAATATCATCACTATTGTAATATGTCAAAACGGCCATTGCAATTTCGTGCCATCCGTATTATTGATTGCCCAGCAGAGGTCACTGGCAGTCTTGAACCGTTGGAGATGCGCAGAACGGTCGCCAGCTTAGCTGCGTTTTACCGTATCTACCACGTTGAGTGTTCTGAAGAACTCTTCCACTTGATCCCTACCTCTCCTTTCCCTTCCCGATCAACATGGGCGGGGCAGAGATGTCATCATCACACTGTAAATACAATTCTAACCAGAACTGAAAGATTCCACAGGTCTTTCTTGTGTCGCACCATAAAAGCATAGAACTCTCTGCCAGCGCACGTGTTTCCCTTCCCTCCTCTTACCTCTTCCCCCCTGGGTCCTTTAAGAGAAGCGTAAAAAGGCATATTTCTGGTCCGTCAACCCTTATGGTCACGGTCCCAGACCCGGAACCCGGAACCTCAGTCCCGGATCGTCGTCTCTGCTTTCTATCAGGCGGGCGGCGCCATTTCGATGTGTCAAACATAAAAAAAATATTGAATAAAAACACTTGCACTATTCTACATTATAAAACATTTGTGGATAATACAAATACTTGTTCCGACCCACAGTCAGCAGACGGCAGTCTCATACACAACCACTAACACGACCTAGGCAGTCAGATTGTATTGGTATTCAAAAATAATGTAACAAGAAAAGAGCTACTACAAAAATTCAGAAGTGCCTAAAAGTTCACTAATTTTGATTGATGACGTTTGAAATAATTTATCATCCTGGTGCTAAGTTTTGTTTTAGGTCTTTAGTTTCAATCAAAATTGTTATCAAGTCTTGAGAATTTGTTAATATCTTAGTGAGGTAAGGTCTATGATAACGTAATAACTTTATTATGATTTTAGATTACAAAATTATTCTTCAGTCAGCTTAATCGAATAAAAAGCTGCCAAATTACCAAAAAATAATAATTATTTAAACAAAAGGTCATACAATTTGGTTCAGTTGTTCCTTTTTTTACTATTTATTTATATTTATATATTTATTACCTACTATCTCATATTTTTTGTATGAATTACAATATTTCATAAAGTATCATGTACATTTTCTTTCTCTTCATATTAATGTTCCAGGTTTGGCATTTTTAGGAGGGACTGCTGTTTGTCTGATATCCCAACTCCGTAAGGGTAACTCGGTCAGCCGGTGCACTGCCAACATATGAGCTCACTATTATTTTTTCGTAATAGCTCTTTATGGGTGTGCCGTACCACATTTTATTACGTCTATTTCCAAAACATACTGCCACAAAACTGTCTGGTATGGTCGAATTATGCTTACTGCCTTTAAAATACGTGAATCAAGATACGAGGCTTGCATTGCGTTGTTGACATCATGTAATTTAAAACAACAACAATATCTGAGATAGAGTGCAAATAAATGAAAATAAAACAGTTGTACCAATTGCATTAATTCAACTGCATAAAAATCAGCCAATTATTCAAATACACGAGAGCGCCATGAACCGAAGACCGTATCGATGAATATTAATTGTTTTTCAATGCAATAAAAAACGTAAAATATACCGAAATAACTGAATAATCAATGAAGATTGTTTGTAGTGACAATTGATTATATGATACCATTCTTGTAAGTAATGTTACAATTGTTATGATACTCTACGATATGATATATTACTAAAAATTTTTTTCCTTAGGTTTCTATGTAAGTCATGTCCCACGACCTCTCCCGTTATTAACTGGTGTGCATTCCATTACCCCATGTAATTTGTATGATTTTTGTAGTGATTACTGATCATTTTTTTGATTTTATTATTTTATCCCAGAAAATATATTTTTTTATACTTTTTCTCTTAATAGAAAACTTTGTCAGTTTACAGCGAGTATACGAATAAAAAATATGACGAATCTGTCCAGTTGTTATCAAGTTTTGCACTTAGCAACATACTCATGTAAGGTGTGTTAACAACTGTCCTGGCTGTTTGATTTTTTTACGGATTGGAATACGGAAGGTTAAGATTATTATTCCCTAATCCTGGTCCTTTTCCTACCTCGTTCATTTTACCTTATCCGCTAATCCTTTTCCTACCCTGTCCTCGTCTCATCCTCTATCCGCCAAGCGAAGGTTGCCGTGCCGATGTGCTGCGTGGCTAGGAGCGAGCCTAGTTTTAAACGTGCCTGATTGCCCTGGGACCAGGCGACTCCAGAATAAAGCTAGCCTTACCTAGACAAGCGGGGCTCTGTCTAGGCGGACTCTAAATTTCACTTTTATTATCGAGGCGAAAAGTGGACTAGGGATAGCCGCTTTGCTACATTGAATGTAAGAGGAGGAATGAGAGACAAAATAGTGGAGGTATGCAAGATGATGCGATCCGCTAAAATGAATGAATGTGTGATAGAATATGAATGTGTGAGCCCAAGACTCCTTTGGTTGAGGTTGAAGGTTGGACTCACCCGCATCTTTGTTGTAGGAGTTTGTGCTCCGCAAGATGCGCGGTGGTACCGATCTTCAAGAGACCAAAGCGAGAGGCAGGCATTTTGGGAGAGTATGAGTGATATTCTGAGTAAATGCAAACAGCGGTTGGTGTGAAGCGTGATGGATATGAAAGTGTATTGGGAAAATATGGTGACGAACGAGTTAATGAAAATGGAGAAAGCTTGCTTGAAGTATGTTTGGAGAGGAATCTTGTGGTAACCAACACCATGTTCAACCACAAGGATATCCACTTGTTTACGAGACAAGAAGGAAGCCAGAGAAGCATGATTGATTTTGTGATTGTTGATGCAAGGCTGAGAAATTAACTTCAATGTACATTTTTGAAATAGCAGTGTTTGTAAAAAAAAGTCCGTCGCTATTTGTTACCGCTAAGGATATTTATCCTCGTAATTCGCGAAATCCTAATAGGCTTGTACATGAGTTTGTGCCAAGAACTACAATGTATCAGAGGAATTGTTACGCTATGTGCATAAAAATATACAATAAATTACCACAGTGTATAAAAGATCTTCCACTAACTCTATTCAAGAAAAGGCTCAAAACTTGGCTACTGGAAAATAGTTTTTATGAAATTAGAGAAATATGTTGATTATAATTTTGAATTGAATTTATTTATGGTATTTATGACATTTTAGTGCGTATAATTATTTTGTTATTTTTAATTTATTCATTTTTATGTAAACTTTGATCTTTGACATTGCATGACTAATATTATAATGTAACAATTATATTTCACATGCCATTGAGGCTAAATGGAAGAACTGTAACCTATTTATCACCTTCGTGTACTCTATTTATATGTGAATAAAATATTCATTCATTCATTCAAAGAAAGAAAGTGCTAGACACCCGGGCATACCGCGGTGCCGGTATTGAAACAGACCACTTCTTGGTTATGAGTCGAGTAAGAGGTCTGTTTCAGCGGTGGCGGCACCGTGTGCATGAACCCTGTAGTGTACTAGAGCGCATGAAAGTCGATAATTTGCAAGAGATAGGTATAAAAGAAGAATTTTTAAGTACAGTGAGCAAGAAATTTGAAAATTTAGATGAGGTATGTGAGATGGAAAAATTATGGAAGTCGTTTAAGGAAGGACTCGTGGAAGTTGCGATTGAAGTGTGTGGAGTAAACAAAAGGAGCCAAGGATGTAAGGTAAAAAGAATGTGTGCAGAAGTTATGAAAGCGTTGTCCGATAAGAAGAAAGCATGGTTGGATTGGCTGACTACAAAAGTCAATCAAAGAATGCAGAAGGCAACGGATGAGGATGTAAGAATGGCAAAGGATGAATATAAAAGGTTTAAGCGTGTTGCAAAAGAGGTGATAAAAAGAAAGAAGAAGGATGACAGAGATGATTTTGACAAGTTATCTGATGATTTCCAAGAGAATATAAAATTCTTTTGGAAATCCATAAGAACAATGAGAGCTCAACAGACAACATCGCAGCTCACCCATATCAGAAACCATGATGGCAGTGTTGTGAAAGGTGAAGAATGTGTGCTCAAAAGATGGAAGAAATATTTTGAAAGTTTATTTGAAAAAGGGGGTATGCAAGCACAGACATATTGCTGGGAAGTAAGTGAAAGCGGCAATGAAAGTGATATAAGTATAGAAGAAATTATGGAAGCATTGAATAGTATGAAACTAGGTAAAGATGCGGGAATTGATAGGATTTCTGTCGAGATGCTGAAAGCGGGACAGTGCGTAGTAGTTTGCCAGCTGCACCGCCTTTTTAACCTTTGCTGGAGGGGTGGCAGCGTACCAGAAGATTGGTGTAAAGCTGTCATCGTACCGCTGTATAAAGGAAAAGGGTCGCAGCAAGAGTGCAAAAACTACTGCGGCATAAGCTTGCTCAGAATCGTCGGCAAATTGTATGCGAAAGTATTGATAAAAAGAGTGATTAATGAAACTGAAGGGAAAATGTGGGATGTGCAAGCAGGATTTATGAAAGGAAGAGGATGCACGGATCAGGTCTTTTCCTTACGATGCGTAATTGAAAAACTTTTGGCGAAGAGTCAAAAAGTTATTGCGCATTAACTAACTAACTAACTATCTTCACGCTGTATCCCTGACGGGGTAGTCAGAGAGGACAGATCGCCAGGCTTCGCGATCCATGCATACTTCTTTCGCTTCTTCGAGATTCATCAATCGCTTCATACACGCACGTCTGAGTATCCGAGTACTTTTGACATTTCCGTTTTTGAGCAATCTGCTCACGTGGTCTTCATATGTAAGTCTCGGCCTACCCTGACTCCTTCTACCCTCTGCTTTTGAACAATATATATTCTTCGTCAATCGTTTCTCACTCATTCGTTGGACGTGTCCAAACCAACGGAGCACGCCCTTTTCCAGCTTAACGCTGACACTTTCATTCAAACCTGCCATATTGCGTATCACTTCGTTACGTATTCGGTCGGCCAAGGTAACGCCGCACAATTTTCGAAGTGATCGCATCTCCACAGCATTCAATTTACTTTCATGCATCTGCTGACATACCCAGGTTTCACTACCGTAAAGCAAAGTTGGCACTAGCACTGCGTTATGAATCGCCATTCGTGCTTCTTTTACGATGCTTTGTCGCTTTACTAACTGGGACAAAGCACCGTTAACTTTGTTTCCGGCAGCTACTCGCCGTTCTACATCCGAATCACATCTTCCATCCGCGCTAAACAAACTTCCTAAATACACAATTTCATTCACTTGCTCTAGACGTTCCTGGTTTACCCTAATCTCGCATTTAGTTCTTACGTCACCTCTTTCAAATACTAGAACCTTAGTTTTACTTGCATTCAAGCGAAGACCCTTACTTTCACACTCCTCTTTCATATTAGTGACTAATGTCTGAAGGTCGGCTTATGATGAGGCCATGAGCACCGCATCATCAGCGTACAGCAGACAGTTTACTGTAAAGTCACCCAAATTCACACCCATATTAAAATCTTTCAACTTCTGCAGGCAACTGTCCAGATACACTATGAACAGCCAGGCGGACATGACACATCCCTGTTTGACGCCTGTACAGACATCAAAAAGAGGTGTCACATCCCCCCCTACTCGCACGCAAGCCTTACAGTCCCTATAAAGCGACTGTATTGCCCGCAGTAGCGAGCCGTCCACGCCATATCCGGGCAGCAAGTCCCACAGCGTTTCTCTCACAACGTTATCAAATGCTTTCTCTAGATCCACAAAAGCGCAGAAAACCTTCTGGCTAACAGCCAGAAACTTTTCCGCGATCATGCGGAGAGAAAACACTTGATCCATGCAACCTCTTCCACGTCGGAATCCGCATTGAGCCTCCCATAAATACCTTTCAGACTTTTCTTGCATTCGTGCCGTTATAACCTTTGCATACACCTTACTAGCTAAGCTGACCAAGCTGATCACCCTGTAGCTGGAGCAGTATAGGCGCGAGCCTTTCCCTTTGTAAATAGGTACTACAACTGCTACTCGCCAGTCATCTGGGACCTCACCCGTCCGCCAGCACAAGTTGCATAACAGACATAGTGTGTCCCAGACACGCGACCCACCGTACTTGATCATCTCAGCAGTAACTCTGTCTTTTCCCGCAGCCTTACCACATTTCATACTTCTTATCGCTTGTTCTATTTCTTTCATACTAATGACTTCAATGACATCGGGATCCGGAGCATCGAAGTGAGCTCCACTTCTCGACGTGGCATCTCTGTCTTTTCTTGCATACATCTTTCCATAATATTCACTCCATCTCTGCAGGACGTCAGTTTGGTCTGTTAGGACGTCATTGTTAACACTGAGCACTTTATTCATACTGCAGATTGCCGAACAACTCCGGGTCTTGCCTACCTCTTTTCAGAAGAGCTTGGCATTATCCCGGAAATTGGACGACAACCTTTCATCCGCTTGCATTCTGCACCTTTCACGAGCTTCTTCTATTAGTGCCTTCGTGTTAACTTTCTGCAGCTTGTATCTCTCATATTAAAATCATTCCGCGAGGCTAAGTAGTCTAACCATGCTTTCTTCTTCATTCGAACTGCTTCTTTCACTTCCTCATTCCACCATGCATCACGCTTATTACTACTGCCTCTTTTCGTTTCTCCACACATTTCCACAGCGGCATTTATCATACTATCCCTAAGGTTCTGCCATACACTTTCCACATTCTCACTACTTACATTGACGTCGCCAAGCTTTTCGGCTACCCTTTTATTATATTTATCCCTAATGGATGCATCCTGCAGCTTCCAGCTTTTGATGCTATAAGTCGGCTCAGGTTCAGGATACTCGGTACGATGACGCCAACCAGCGAACAGACCCCTAATCCTAGTTATGACTAGGTAGTGGTCTGATCCCAGCTCAGCGCCTCGATAAACCCTTGTGTCCATCACCTGTTTACGGAGCCGACTATCCATTAGGAATAGATCTATCATGCTTCTCTTTGACTTACATCTCCTCGTATACATATGAATTTGTTTGTGGTTGAACATTGTGTTCGCCACAAACAAATCCTTTTCCTTACAAAATGCCAGTATTAGCTTGCCAGCGTCGTTCACCCTTTTATCCCCATACTTCCCGAGTACCGACTCAAAACCATCGCGAGCGGTACCCACCCATCCATTCAAGTCTCCACATACTATAAGTCTTTCATTTCCTTCTATCACATTTAGAGCTTCACTCATACTCTCCCAGAAGTCCTCTAGCTCACTCGCGTTCGACGAAGATACTGGCGCGTAAGCAGCTACCAGGAAAATCTTCGTCAAACCAAGTTTTACACGGATCCAGACGATTCTAGGACCTACCAGTTTGTACTCATACATACCGGAGGCCAATCGCGAGGACAGCAAAATTCCAACCCCCCGACTGCCATGCTCGCTCTCTGGTACTCCAGACTAAAGCGCGAGCATCCCACCCGGGAGCTCCACGACTTCGCTGCCCTTGCGCTTGGTCTCTGTCAAGCACACTGCATCTAACTTTCTCTCATTCATAACATCCATCAACTCATTCATCTTATCTGTCATTCCTCCCCTAACATTCCACGCAGCTACCCTGCACTCCATCCTCCACTTCCCGCCGTGTCGGGCCGCGCGTGTAGGGTGGCGGTCCCCTACGCCGCTCTGGCTCACACTTTTCGCACCAGCGGATTATTGCTTGATTATTATTATTGCGCATTCGTAGACTTGGAAAAGGCCTATGATAGAGTGGTGAGGAATGAACTGTGGTCAACATTGTCCATGTATGGAGTAAGCAGCAACTTGATACGAGCACTGAAATCTCTATATGAGGGATCCAGTGCTTGTGTCAGAATCAACGGAGCTTGCACAGACTTTTTTCACATCGAAAAAGGTGTGAGACAGGGTGTGTAGCGTCACCGTGGCTGTTTAACCTATACATTGACAGTTGCTTGAAAGAACTGCAAGAAAGTGCGTCTGGTTTAAAAATGACTGATCTGACTATCAAATGTCTTCTTTACGCTGATGATCAGGTAATATTTGCATCATCAGCGGACGAGTTGCAGCTGATGGTTAATATTATGCATGATGCGCTGAAAGGCAAAGGAATGAAAGTGAATGTAAATAAGACGTAAGTAATGGTTTTTGAAAGAGAGAAACTCGATTTTTGTGGAAGAAAAAAGAGTAGAACAAGTGAATGAATTTATATACCTAGGCTCAAAATTTGCGAGAGATGGAAAGTGTGATGATGACATTGAAAGAAGGGTTTTGGCTGGCAATCAAGTGAATGGAGCAATGTACACCTTTATGGGCACCCAGAACGTGTCTAAAAAGGCAAGACTGGCTGTGCATAGAGGAGTGCTTGTCCCTACACTAACATATGGCAGTGAAAGTTGGGTATGGCAGAAGAAGCAAAGAAGTAAAATTAATGCAGTAGAAATGAGGAGTCTGCGAAGTATAGCTGGAGTGAAATTGATAGAAAAAGAAAGGAACAGCGTGGTAAAGGAACATTGCGGTATTGCGGTAGTGACTAAGATAGAAAAAGGGATGCTTAGATGGTTTGGACACGTGGAGAGGATGGATTAAAATAGACTGACCAAGAAAATTTATGCGGTGAGAGTAAATGGGCAAACTGGTAAGGGTCGACCTCGACGTACATATACCGTTCAAGTTGAAGATCTTTTGACAAAAGGCCAGGTCAAGAGTACCCTTAATCGGCGAGCGTGTATGAAAACAATTATGAAAGTTGACGAAGCGAAAGTTGTATGCCAGAATCGTAGCAAGTGGAAAGCCATAGTCTCTGCCTACCCCGATGGAAGACAGGCGTGATGATATGTATGTATGTATGTATTTTTATTATAATATTACTAAAACGCCTAAAACGATCTTGGATCTACCTGACATGTGTGAAGCTTCACACATGTCAGGTAGATCCAAGATCTATAGCAATGGTATTTAGGATATTCACCATGTTCATTGGAATTACGAGTATCCGATATTTCCGCACTGCGCGTTTTTGCCATGATCAGTCCATGGATATCTCAACTAGAATCTTATCATTATATTACAGGTAGATTCTATAAAAAAAACATTAGTTATAATTAATAACTATGGCAAAGATAAAGAGTGATTTTTGAAGCGTTTGATTTTTAATTTACAATAAAAACAAGACAATTACATGAAGATATGAAATGCTTATTGGGGGTTGAAAATCAATCCTTGGTATTGTTGTTGGAATTTCAAATAAAGAGAACGATCTAGCAATAGGAATACTTAGGTCTTTATCAGGTACTTCTTTAACTTTTTTAATTTGGAACATTCTTTGGCAATTAGGTATCGTTCAAAATTAAACATTGAATTTAATATGCTAGGCAATATCCACGGGGATATATGCCATCTTTTAAGATAATAGGATATATTAAATAAAAAAAATGTAAGCAAAATGAAATTAAGTAACTATTTTATTTCCGCATTTCTGATAGTGTATGTTTATACCACTACGCATTATACCACTTTATTCTTAAATAAAACAAAGTCGGGTTTGTACGGACACGGTTGGTCGATATTTATGATTATTTTTTTGTTGGAATAGTATTAACCTGAATAGCAGAATAAGTAAACAAAAACAGAAAAAGTCCTAATCATCATCCTCTTGCCCTTGTCCCAATTTACTTGGGGTCGGCGCAGTATGTCTTAATTCCATACTGCAAAATGTTTTGGCTAGGTTTTTATGGTCGGCCGCCAGCCTGACACCACCAAACGATAGCATTCCCAAGGAGGGTCCTTGGGAATGCTATCGTTTGGTGGTTTGCCCGCCACCACACGGGAGCCTTTCCAAGCCTTTCAGTACTCCAAACCTTTACAAGGGGCAGGTTGCTTTTTCACAGTGGGAGGTTCTTATTTGATATTAGTAGTCCTTGTCTATACAATGCGTTGACGTCAGCCATATCTATGCAATACGGCATATCCCTAATAAATTTCTTAAAACTTTTAAGCTGGCGGGGACCACAAGTAAACTTATAAATACATCCTATCTACATGTAAACCATGATGATTCAAATATTCATAAATGAAAGTTATAAAATTTCAGAGCATATAGTAACAGTCGCCGCCATAGCAAAAGCAAAACTGTAAGTTTTCTGCGGAATTAATTTTGTTGCCGCTCGTATAATTGAAGTTTTAGATAGTCAACACTAGATTACGTTTAATTTCGCACCACAAGTAGCAATGTTCGGGCACTGGGTGGAATTTCATATGTCGGTATGTTGTGCAAACAAAATGGTAATTTTGTACACAGTAATTTTATTTACCTTCATTTTGTACGAGTACAGGGGCTGTTACATAATATAATATACTACGTAACATATATAATTTAACAACAACTACACAAACCGGCACAATTAGCGGAACATAAAAATAATGCTAAATATTTATCAAAACAAATTTATTTTAAAAACCAATAAACGCCATTCGGTGTCATAAATAAAATGCCATGTTTTAAAATGAATAGGTACTTGGTTTGGTGTAATTTAATTGAGAAAAATAAACATTACGGAAAAATAAACATTCTTGAATTTCCATGGGCACAAAAAAAAATAAAAAAAACAATGAAACATTTTATTTTTCATTGGAATAAATGATAAATCAGTGTCGAGTATTTCCTCCACGTGCCCTTATCAAAGTTTCTACCCGTCTTGGCATGCTAAGAATGATGTTGTCTATCGTTTCTTGGGAAAGTGTCTGCCATTCCTCCAATACAGCATTTCGCAGTTAATCCAAAGTCACAGGAGCGGGTATTCTGGATTTCACCCCACGTTTTAGTAAGTCCCAGACATGTTCAATCGGATTCATGTCTGGTGACCTTGCTGGCCACTCCATTACTGCGATGTTCACATGATTAATTCAAACATATCTCCCCGCAAACCATTGTGGACCACCGTATGCTACCGTAGTTTCAAAATTTAACTGATTGTATCGTTCCCCTTCACGTCTCCATAATCTTTGACGTCCATCAATTTGATTTAAAAGAATTCTACACTCATCACTGAACAAGACTTTACTCTATTGGTCCGTGGTCCAAAGACAATGCTCTCGAGCGAAATTGAGTCTGTTTCTGCGATGATGTACCTCGAGTTTTGGAACCTTGGCGGGCACGCGTGAACGCAAATGCACTTCTTCGAACCGTCTTCGTACCGTGCGTTCACTTACTGCTACTCCTCGAACTTCTTCAAGAAGATTTCTGGCTTGCACAGCCGTCAAACGCGGATTCCTTCGAACACGCAGCTGAATAAAATGGTCATCTCTCCTCGATGTACGCCTATTTCTGCCTTGTCCGCGACGTCTAACGAGAGAATTAGTCTTCCTGTTTCGCTGGACACTGCGATGAATTGTTAAAACAGATCGACGAAGCATCCTGGCGATATCTCTGTAAGTTTGATTACTGCTTCTCATCTCAAGTGCCCTGACAATTTCAGTCGGCTAAATCAGGCATAACGATTCCCTTATCCTTCAGTAAAATATACGGAACATAAAAAGTCCAAAAAGTCTTGAATTAAATAAAAAAATAAGATCTTTACATACAAACTTGTGCACCCGTAATATGAAACACTTACTCGAAATTATTAAAACGTCGATTAAAATTAAAACAATCACAGAAAAAAGTGACGATCAACAGTGTTCTTATTTTAAAATATTTTATTCTAAAATAAAGTAGTCATAAACCAGCCAGCAACATTAATTGAAAAAGGTTTCACTCTTTTTTTTATGTTCCGCTAATTATGCTGGTGTGTGTACTACTTTCAAGTTGCACATGAGGCCTTCAACTTTGCTTAACGACTGCCATTTTACTGGCAACCGGGACCAACGGCTTAACGTACTCTAACTTGTAACTAGTATGTCTTTTCCTACCCTAAAGAGGTAAGAACGGGCATAGTATACGCCCTATATATAAAAAAAAAATAAAAAATAAAAATAAAAATATCTTTATTTTGCATAGACCATTTTAACGGCGCTTACAAAATGTCATACACTATTTAAAATATTTAAAGCGACCACCGGTTCGGAACGCGGCCCACCTGAGAAGAACCGGCAAGAAACTTAGGAAGGCTTTTTTTTTGATGGCCTATTTACAATTTAATATTATTTCATTTTGCCAGCAGATCATTTCCAGGCGTCCCTGTCCTGCAAATAGTCTGTAACGGAGTAAAAACCTTTTTCACAAAGCTTGTTTTTAATAAACTTTTTAAATTTATTTAAAGGTAAATTTCTCAGGTCACAGGGAAGCTTGTTGTAAAAGCGTATACAGTTACCCTGGAAAGAATCGCCAATCTTATGTAGTCGACTGTGGTGGACTGAAAGATTATTTTTATTTCTAGTGTTTATATTATGTTTATCACAGAGTTTAGAAAACTGTGATAGATTTTTCTGGACATACATAAGATTGGCAAAAATGTATTGTGATGGTACGGTTAGAATATTCACTTCTTTGAATTTTTCCCGGAGAGAAACTCTGGGGCCCAAATTATAAATAGCGCGTACAGCCCGCTTTTGTAGAACAAAAATAATATTTAAATCTGCAGCACTCCCCCAAAGGAGAATACCGTAAGACATAATACTATGAAAATAGCTGAAGTAAACCATTCTAGCCGTATCCACATCTGTTAGAGTCCTGATCTTTTTTACAGCGTATGCAGCCGAACTTAATCTAGAGGCTGTCTTTTCTATGTGTGGGCCCCACTGCAAATTGGCATCAATAGTTATACCTAGGAACACAGTTGATTCTACAAACTCTAACACTTGTCCATTCAGTTGAACATTGGCCGCAACTTGTTTTACATTTGGTAGAGTAAATTTTATACATTTAGTTTTATTTTCATTAAGGCAAAGATTATTTGAGCTGAACCAATGAACTACTCTTGCAATTGCATTGTTTACATCGTCATAGTTATCTAATTGTCTTTTAATTTTAAAAATTAATGAGGTGTCATCTGCAAACAAAACAATCCTATTCCTGTCCCCTACATAAAATGGTAAATCATTAATATAAATGAGGAACAAGAATGGCCCAAGTATCGAGCCTTGCGGCACACCCATTGTAACCATGGATCCTACAGAACGTGTACCATTAATATCGACCCTCTGTATTCTATTGTTCAAATATGAAGACAGAAGATCGAGAGCTTTGCCTCTTATTCCATAGTGGTGTAATTTTTTGCACAGCGTTTCATGTTGAATGCAATCAAAAGCCTTTGATAGATCGCAAAATATACCTAATGCATCGTGCTTGTCTTCCCATGCTTCATGAATACATTTTAATAACTCAACACCAGCATCGGAAGTTGAGCGCCCTTTCGTAAACCCAAATTGATTCGCATGGAGTATTTTATGACTATTAAAATGGGATAGCATTTGATTCAAGATTATTTTTTCAAATACTTTGCTCAAAGTTGGCAGCACTGACACTGGTCGGAAATTAGACGGCTCTGTAGCGCTGCCAGCCTTGAACAAGGGAACGACTTTGCTGTGTTTCATTAAATCAGGAAATGTACCACTAGAAACACAGTCATTAAACACAGTTGCTAGATGGGGCGCAATTACCTCAATTATACATGATGCAGTTTTGACCGATAACCCCCAAATGTCCGCGGTTTTCTTAATTTCGATACATTTAAATGTTTTTACAATGTCTTGAGCACAAATATCTGTGAATACAAATGCATCCCTGCAACAAAGAACAGATTCTTCTAATAAAAGTTCAGCGGAACTGGAAGATGCTTGGAGAGATTTTGTTGTCAAAATAGGTATATTTTTGAAAAAGTGTTCAAACTCCGTAGCCACTTCCAGGTCCCCTGTAACATGGCAACCATTTACTTTTAAGTGGAAATCCCTTTCAGTCACTAAAGATCTACCGCATTCAGAGTTAATGATGTTCCAAGTCATTTTTATTTTATTTACAGAATTAGAAATTTTATTTTTAATGAAGTTTGACTTAGCAAGATGACACGTTTGTTTAAATATCTTTGAATAATTTTTAACATATTCCTGAAAGGTTTGCCTAAAATTATATGATTTTTCTGAATATAATTCAAATAATTTATTTCTACTTTTAAAGATACCTGGTGTTGCCCAGTCACTGAAAACAGGACGACCACCAATCTGTAGAGTTTTTGAGGTAAAAACTTTGCCAAACTCATCATTAATCAAATTAAATAAGTGTTTATATGACTGGTCTACACAAGTGAAGTTAGGTAGATATGGTAATCTCTTTAATACATTTTCTTTAAAATTATTCAAACGACTTTGGTTAATTGGTACATATTTAATTTGTTTTTTGCTGACTTTGTTACTACTTTTAGGAAATTTTATCCATTGGCCACGATGATCTGACTCCACAGGATCCACAATACCTTTATCTATAGGTTTAATATCAGTAAAAATATTATCAATACATTTTGCACTGGTGGCTGTAATACGAGTGGGTTCTAAGAATGTACTATGCAGATTAAAGGATTTAAATAAATTTTTCATTTTATTTCTCTCTGATGGAGTTAATGATGTATCTAATATATCAACATTAAAATCTCCACAAACAATTATAGATTTCTTAGAACATTGGCATTTGAACAGTGCTTCTTCAAGCTTTTCTTCAAATTTAATGTAAGAAGCATCAGGGGGACTGTATACGCTTAACAAGATGAAATGCTCAAACTCAATACTGGCAATCTCAATAACTCGCTCAATGGAGAGGGCTACTAAATCCTTACGTTCTTTAAATTTTAAGTTTTTATTAATTAATATTAAAGAGCCTCCACGTTTAGAATGTTTTCTATTGAACGAGCTAGCAACCTGGTGATTTACGAAGTTCAACAATGTGATTTGATGATCTTTTAACCAGTGCTCTGTAGCACAAAAAATATTAATAGAATTTGCATTAATGTATAGCTCTAACTCTAAATCTTTACCATTTATTAAACCTCTAACATTATGGTGCACCAGGTTTATAAAAACAATATTTTTACTAAGATTATTCTCAGGGGCCAAAGTCAACTGGCCAGATTTATTATCTGTTGTCCTATAAACTAGTTTTTTGGAATTTCATTTTCCAAATGTGAAGTATCAAAACTATCCTGCTCAATAAAAGCAGTTGTACTTGCCAATAATTTGGCTTGAAAAATTAAAAAATTAGATAGCAACAGAGCTACCTTTCGTTGTAAAAATTTTGATAGAAAATATCTATCTAATGTCAACAAACTATTATTATTGAAGATTATGTTCCAATCGAACAATTCAATTTTTTTGGAATATGATACCATGGTATGTAGTTTCATATTTAATTTGTATCTTAAGTGATTTTCCTTGTGGCTCATAGCAGTGCTGTATGGCAAGGTGGACAAAATTACTTGTTTTACTTGCAGACTTGATAACTTATCAAAAATTTTTAAAAGTTTGTCACTATTAATATTGCCTCTTCTGCCAACCAGCACCACTATAGTAGACTGCATGCAGTGTGTACCAGTCAATATAAAATCTATAATTTGAGAGTATGAAGCTCCTGGATATGTATGATTTATTACAGAATGACTTAACTGTGATAAATAATGTCCAAAATTTTTACCTATTTCATCGCAATAGACTATGGTCTTTGCATCACTTTTTATTTGCAACTTTTCTATTATACTCGTAGATGCCTCGCAATTACTACTTGAACTTAATGTACTATTATTCACACTGCACACAGTTTTAATTGGTGAAAATTCATCATTGCATCTAATTCTTTCACAACTTAAGGGTGAGGAGGGAACATGGCCTGCGGATGTCAATTGGTCATTTTGACAATGACATGAATTTACTAATTTACCTATGGCTAACACCTGTTCCCTACTCTGTTTCTCTGCTGTTTCATATTTATATGAAATTGATTTCAAAGAGTCTTGAAGTCGGTCAATCTGACATTGAAGGGCCTGTGTATCAGTTTTGTACTGTTGTGCAACAGTATCAAGTTCTAACATATACATATTTACCTGGTCAATCAGTTGCAATCTCTGTCTATTAAGTGACATGCTATTTATAAAAAACTTGTATTTATGTATCATTTTTTTAGATTTAGTAATAAACTTTTTAATTTTTAAATATTTCTTTAACTTATTCTTACTACACTTAATAATTTTTAATGAGTTAGAACAGCCCCCGGTTTCATCATCAGAAGTGAGGTCTATGACAATGGAAGGGTGAGCTGTAGCAGTATCTAAGCTTGTAGCCATCAGTTCATCGAACAAACTCTGATTAGATTGAAAAATATAGAGGCGTGACAATATGTATGTATGTACTACTCTATATTATTATTACGTCAGCTATCTGCCAGAGAAAGGTTCCATCTTCGGCACACCTTGTTCATTAATCATTGTCGGGTTGTTGGTCTTCACAACACGACAATGTCAAACCGACAAGTTGTTGCAAAGTAGAGGAAAAAGTGTAAGAGAGCGAACACTGGTGTCTCGATATGCAACTGATAAAAATGTATTCAGCTGTTCTCACGTAATGTGGTTACTAACCTACAGATAGACAGACATTAAATGCAAAAAATAATAATTCATGTTATAATTATAATAAATTTTGTAAAAAAGAATTAAATACTTTTCCCTGTTTACATTTTTTTTGTATTAAAGATATTTTCCGAAGTTACCACAATAAACTACCACGTTATCTAGATTATAATAAACTAAAGATTTCAATGAAACTTTAAGTATATTACTTGACAATTTGCCTATAGGACAGGCCACATTAAATAAATAAGTTTAGAGTTTGATCCTATATACAATCTGATAGAAATTGACTGAGTCCAGTGAACAACACTACAAATGTGTTGTGTTCAAATTCGAAAATAGCTTATACCACTCTACTTACATAAAACTCTAACAGACAGATTTAACTGTCTTCAAGATACTGAAACTATTATCATACCAAATTCCCCGCAAATCCCTTTTTGAGTTTATCTTGCACATGCAGAAAGTGGTATATTACAAATACCAGCTAAATAACATAAACATTAGAAAATATAAATAAATATAAATATTGTTGGGACAGCTCACACAAAGCCATCTGATTTCTAACTAAGCAGAGCTTGTACTATGGTTACCAGATGACTGATAAACATACTTATATATTTCTAAATACATGCATATTATAGACAAATAACACCCAGACACAGAATAAACCATCGTGATCATCACACAAAGTTCTATCCTGGGTGGGAATCAAACCTACAACCTCTTGCGTAGCAGTCGGATACACTCCCACCGCGCCACATAGGCAGTCAAATTAAATCAGTCACGAAAAAAATTGTTTTAAGTACTATTTACTTGGTTTTGTGATTTAGCTAAAGTAAGATAAGCGCTTTGTTTTGAATGTGCATCAAAATTTACAGTGTTAGTTATAAATCATTTGATATCCACGAGAACATTGTTGTAATTGTCTTTTGAACCTAGTCAACGAATGTCGGGTATACAATACTGAACATGTAAATTTATAGGAACATTGAAATATACAGTGATATGTATACGCCTACAGTAGACTTATCACCTAAGCATTATCGTGTTTCCTAACGATAATGGAACTTTCGAGTGTCTGTAACCCAACATTAATTTAACTGGTACTTTCCTCTAATGGCGTCGGTTTCGCTAATTGTACGTTAGAATAATTATATTGTACTACGCGTATTCATTTTAATGGATTTCGTATGTAATATATGGTTAAATGTCACTTGTACTGGTATTAAGGCAAACTAATTCCAGTTGATCTATACAATTTAAAGCTCAATTAAGGTTGTAATTGGCTTTTTGCATTTATTATGATAGTGAAAGTAGTAACAAAACGTACTGTTACTACATTATTTAAAGTTTATAGTCAAGCTCTTGGTGGGAGGAAATATTTACTTATTTTGACCAATCTTTGATAACAAAACTCGACGAATTCAAAGAAACTTACGAGCATTTTATATTAGCACAAGTTTTACTGCCTGCTAGACGAGGTAAAATTCCTAGAAGAATCAAATTAAGGTTACCTTTGAAGCACCCGTGTACGTATGAAATATTTGAATATTTAATAGGATAAAAAATAACTAACTAACTAACTAACTATCTTCACGCTGTATCCCTGACGGGGTAGTCAGAGAGGACAGATCGCCAGGCTTCGCGATCCATGCATACTTCTTTCGCTTCTTCGAGATTCATCAATCGCTTCATACACGCACGTCTGGGTATCCGAGTACTTTTGACCTTTCCGTTTTTGAGCAATCTGCTCACGTGGTCTTCATATGTAAGTCTCGGCCTACCCTGACTCCTTCTACCCTCTACTTTTGAACAATATATATTCTTCGTCAATCGTTCCTCACTCATTCGTTGGACGTGTCCAAACCAACGGAGCACGCCCTTTTAGGATAAAAAATAAATATATTTATTTTGCATAGACCATTTTAACGGCGCTTACAAAATGTCATACACTATTTAAAATATTTAAAGCTACCACCGGTTCGGAACGCGGCCCACCTGAGAAGAACCGGCAAGAAACTTGGGAAGGCTTTTTTTTTGATGGCCTATTTACAATTTAATATTATTTCACTTTGCCAGCAGATCGGCGGGCGTCCCTGTCCTGCAAATAGTCTTTAACGGAGTAATAAACTTTTTCACAAAGCTTGTATTTAATTAACTTTTTACATTTATTTAATGGTAAATTTCTCAGGTCACAGGGAAGCTTGTTGTAAAAGCGTATACAGTTACCCTGGAAAGAATCGCCAATCTTATGTAGTCGACTGTGGTGGACTGAAAGATTATTTTTGTTTCTAGTGTTTATATTATGTTTATCACAGAGTTTAGAAAATTGTGATAGTTTTTTCTGGACATACATAAGATTGGCAAAAATGTATTGTGATGGTACGGTTAGAATATTTACTTCTTTGAATTTTTCTCGGAGAGAAACTCTGGGGCCCAAATTATAAATAGCGCGTACAGCCCGCTTTTGTAGAACAAAAATAATATTTAAATCTGCAGCACTCCCCCAAAGGAGAATACCGTAAGACATAATACTATGAAAATAGCGAAAATAGAGTCCTGATTCGCGATTCTGTAAAAAATTACAGCGTATGCAGCCGTACTTAACCTAGAGGCTGTCTTTTCTATGTGTGGGCCCCACTGCAAATTGGCATCAATAGTTATACCGAGGAGCACAGTTGATTCTACAAACTCTAACACTTGTCCATTCAGTTGAACATTGGCCGCAACTTGTTTTAAATTTGGTAGAGTAAATTTTATACATTTTGGTTTATTTTCATTAAGGCAAAGATTATTTGAGCTGAACCAATGAACTACTCCTGCAATTGCATTGTTTACATCGTCATAGTTATCTAATTGTCTATTAATTTTAAAAATTAATGAGATGTCATCTGCAAACAAAACAATCCTATTCCTGTCCCCTACATAAAATGGTAAATCATTAATATAAATGAGGAACAAGAATGGCCCAAGTATCAAGCCTTGCGGCACACCCATAGTAACCATGGATCCTACAGAACGTGTACCTTTATTATCGACCCCCTGTATTCTATTGTTCAAATATGAAGACCGAAGGTCGAGAGCTTTGCCTCTTATTCCATAGTGTTGTAATTTTTTGCACAGCGTTTAATGTTGAACGCAATCAAAAGCCTTTGATAGATCACAAAATATACCTAATGCATCGTGCTTGTCTTCCCAGGCTTCATGAATACATTTTAATAACTCAACACCAGCATCGGAAGTTGAGCGCCCTTTCGTAAACCCAAATGGATTCGCATGAAATATTTTATGACTATTAAAATGGGATAGCATTTGATTCAAGATTATTTTTTCAAATATTTTGCTCAAAGTTGGCAGCACCGACACTAGTCAGAAATTAGACGGGTCTGTAGCGCTGCCAGCCTTGAACAAGGGAACGACTTTGCTGTGTTTCATTAAATCAGGAAATGTACCACTAGAAACACAGTCATTAAACATAGTTGCTAGATGGGGCGCAATGACCTGAATTATACATGATGCAGTTTTGACCGATAATCCCCAAAGGTCCGGTTTTCTTAATTTCGATACATTTAAATGTCTTTTCAATGTCCTGAGCGCAAATATCTGTGAATACAAATGTATGCCTGCAACAAAGAACAGATTCTTCTAATAAATGTTCAGCGGAACTGGAAGACGCTTGGAGAGATTTTGTTGTCAATATAGGTACATTTTTGAAAAAATGTTCAAACTCCGTCGCCACTTCAAGGTCCCTTGTAACATGGTAACCATTTACTTTTAAGTGGAAATCCCTTTCAGTCACCAAAGATCTACCGCATTCAGAGGTAATGATGTTCCAAGTCATTTTTATTTTTATTACAGAAATAGAAATTTTATATTTAATGAAGTTTGACTTAGCAAGATAACACGTTTGTTTAAATATCTTTGAATAATTTTTAACATATTCCTGAAAGGTTTGCCTAAAATTATATGATTTTTCTGAATATAATTCAAATAATTTATTTCTACTTTTAAAGATACCTGGTGTTGCCCAGTCACTGAAAACAGGACGACCACCAATCTGTAGTGTTTTTGAGGTAAAAACTTTGCCAAACTCATCATTAATCAAATTAAATAAGTGTTTATATGACTGGTCTACACAAGTGAAGTTAGGTAGATATGGTAATCTCTTTAATACATTTTCTTTAAAATTATTCAAAAGACTTTGGTTAATTGGTACATATTTAATTTGTTTTTTGCAGACTTTGTTACTACTTTTAGGAAACTTTATCCATCGGCCACGATGATCTGACTCTATAGGATCCGCAATACCTTTATCTATAAGTTTAATATCAGTAAAAATATTATTAATACATTTTGCACTGGTGGCTGTAATACGAGTGGGTTCTAAGAATGTACTATGCAGATTAAAGGGTTTAAATATTTTTTTCATTTTATTTCTCTCTGATGGAGTTAATGATATATCTAAAATATCAACATTAAAATCTCCACAAACTATTATAGATTTCTTAGAACATTGGCATTTGAACAATGCTTCTTCAAGCTTTTCTTCAAATTTAATGTAAGAAGCATCAGGGCGACTGTATACGCTTAACAAGATGAAATGCTCAAACTCAATACTGGCAATCTCAATAACTCGCTCAATGGAGAGGGCTACTGAGTCTTTACGTTCTTTAAATTTTAAGTTTTTATTAATTAATATTAAAGAGCCTCCACGTTTAGAATGTTTTCTATTGAACGAGCTAGCAACCTGGTGATTTACAAAGTTCAACAATGTGATTTCATGATCTTTTAACCAGTGCTCTGTAGCACAAAAAATATTAATAGAATTTGCATTAATGTACAGCTCTAACTCTAAATCTTTACCATTTATTAAACCTCTAACATTATGGTGCACCAGGTTTATAAAAACAATATTTTTACTAAGATTATTCTCAGGGGCCAAAGTCAACTGGCCAGATTTATTATCTGTTGTCCTATAAACTAGTTTTTTCAAATTTAATTTTCCAAATGTGAAGTGTCAAAACTATCCTGCTCAATAAAAGCAGTTGTACTTGCCAACAATTTGGCATGAAAAATAAAAAAATTGGATAGCAACAGAGCTACCATTCGTTGTAAAAATTTTGATAGAAAATATCTATCTAATATCAACAAACTAATATTATTGAAAATTATGTTCCAATCGAACAATTCAATTTTTTTGGAATATGATACCATGGTATGTAGTTTCATATTTAATTTGTATCTTAAGTGATTTTCCTTTTGGCTCATAGCAGTGCTGTATGGCAAGGTGGACAAAATTACTTGCTTTACTTGCAGACTTGATAATTTATCAAAAATTTTTAAGTTTGTCACTATTAATATTGCCTCTTCTACCAACCAGCACCACTATAGTGCATGCAGTGACTGCATACAGTGTGTACCAGTCAATATAAAATCTATAATTTGAGAGTATGAAGCTCCTGGATATGTATGATTTATTACAGAATGACCAAACTGTGATAAATAATGTCCAAATTTTTTACCTATTTCATCGCAATATTCTATGGTCTTTGCATCACTTTTTATATATAATATACTATTATCCACACTGCACACAGCTTTAATTGGTGAAAATTCATCATTGCATCTAATTCTTTCACAACTAAAGGGTGAGGAGGGAACATGGCCTGCGGATATCCATTGGTCATTTTGACAATGACATGAATTTACTAGTTTACCCATGGCTAACACCTGTTCCCTACTCTGTTTCTCTGCATTTTCATATTTAAATGAAATTGATTTCAAAGAGTCTTGAAGTCGGTCAATCTGACATTGAAGGGCCTGTGTATCAGTTTTGTACTGTTGTGCGACAGTATCAAGTTCTAACATATACATATTTACCTGGTCAATCAGTTGCAATCTCTGTCTATTAAGTGACATGCTATTTATAAAAAACTTGTATTTATGTATCATTTTTTTAGATTTAGTAATAAACTTTTTAATTTTTAAATATTTCTTTAACTTTTTCTTACTACACTTAATAATTTTTAATGATTTAGAACAGCCCCCGGTTTCATCATCAGAAGTGAGGTCTATGACAATGGAAGGGTGAGCTGTAGCAGTATCTAAGCTTGTAGCCATCAGTTCATCGAACAAACTCTGATTAGATTGAACCACTGTGCTCTGTTTCTCGTCTTCTAGTTGCGATATTTTGATCTCCGGATCGTTGTAGCTCCTCCTTTAGTATTCTAATTTGGTGCAGAGTTTGTTCATAATAATCCCTACATGAGTCAAAATTGTCAACTATAAGTTGTAACCTATCCCGATCCTGTAAGGTATCAGTATACAGTGAATGCAACTGTGCCAGTTCTTTTTTGAGTTGTCCGTTCTTACTTAAAATACCTAGCAGTTCTAACTCATTTTCGTCCCTTTTCTTGTTCAGTTTATCGCACTTCTCACTCAAAATCTGTAACTCTTTCAACGTTAATTGAAGCCTTGTCTCTTGCTGATGAGCCAAGGCCTTACGCGTCATTATCATGTTAATAGTATTCGACATTTTGTTATAATTACGTACTACAGAATCAGTAATTATTAGCAAAGTAGACTTAGAGCAAAGAAATGCGAAACAAAACAAGGTTATGTTTTATTCATAGAAAATTACAAAATCGCACTATTAATGGACATATGAGGATGTAAAAGTAAATAAACTCACAAACCTTGATTGAAAGAAGTATTAGTTTTATAAATCTTGCCAAATCCAAGTAATAATTTCAAATATTGAAATTTTTGCCGATGTTCTAACTGTCACTACACCGGTACAATTTTTAAGTTTATATTTATCTACTTTTAGCACAATAAATAGTGAAAATGATTATTTAACACCCAATATGGTATTATTTGGCAAAAATGAATTGGTTTTTAGTTAAAATTATAATTATTTTTGCAATATTACAATATAAAATACGGAGCCAATTCAAATCAGCTGTTATGCCTGGGGTTGCCACAAGGAAACGCTTAGCTTAGCCAAAAAAAAAATAGGTTTCTCAGTCATTAGCTTGAGGCGTTATTAAATTACATCCCTGATATGTATAGGCCTTCTTTACTTAAAGATTTTGTTTTGTATAATTTCGCGAGCCATGGCGAAAACAGAATCCTTAAAATGTGCTATGACGTCATCACAGGAAATGAATAATAATTATGCTAATGCTGTCTCTTATACCTACTAAAGTCATCTTTAAATAACTTTTAATTTATGATTTTTTTATTTTAACATATCTATTTAAAAAGCCAAATGGTATGATAAATAAAAAAGAACTTTGTTTATGAAATCCAGTTAAGACAGCTAACAATAATACTCGCAAGAATCACATTCAAAAAGGAAAATATACAATAGCTTTATTTTAGTTCAAATATATAGGGAAGTCAAAACAAAGCTTGCTAAAGTAAACCATTATCTTATAAAAAGCGACATAAGGGAATCGTAACCTTTGAAATATAAAAAAGAAGACACAAACCGTATTGTCGGACCTTTACCAAATTGCCTTTTACAATCAAAAGGGAAAGCTTCAAGCGTAAACGCCTCAAAAATTATTACGGCCGGATTCACTCGATAAAATTGAGACTTATCCACAAAACACAAGTTGATGCTTGCCCCGCGGCAGTGTTAAAGACCGCTGTCAATCAGCCTTTATCCTTTAACCACCGCTCAATTTATTATGATTTGGAGCTCCAATGTACTGATGATTTTGAAAGTTATGGGCTTGTAAACATTTCTTAGTTTCTTTCAATATGCTTATTTGTCATCGCGGAGAACCGAATTATAATGTTTTGAAAAAAATAAATCCATCACGCCTTATCCCCGAAGGGGTGGCTGAGGCATATTATATGCCCACTTTTCACCGTGTGGATTCCTGTCCCATGTAATAGGCGGTGAGCCCATTGCCGTGTTGAAATAGACAGACGCAGGTTGTGGCTACCTGCTGTTGAAATTTTTCAAGCCGCCCATATGGCCTTCAACCAGGCTTAACGACTGCCATTTTACTGGCAACCGGAACAACGGCTTAACTTGCCTTCCGAAGCACGGAAATGCATCCAAATGTAAATGCCACAAAGTGGTCACCAATCCGAGGACCAGCCATAGTGAAAGTAGCGTAACTCAGTGATCGTTAACAGAACACTGAGACCGCGAGACCACGAGCGCTTATTATGTTTTGACGTTATGTATATGTATTGTTTTATATAAAAATCTTCGTTACAGTATTTTTTCACGTTTTTTTTTTCATTTATTTAGGTAAAAGAACAATGACACAATGTGTATTAATAAACAACATTACAATTATGAAGTCTATATAAGTAGTTGTGCGACAAAGGCATTTACCACATGTTACTAAATAAAGTTATAAATAGGTTTGTTAAATAGGGAACCAGTGAGTGAGTCAAAAACCATATAATTATCATTCAATTATTATTAACTTTTCTTTAACGATCTGAGTCCATTGGTAAGCGACTAGTACGAACCTAGTCACTTATGCAACATTTTTTTTAAATGTGCTGGGTCGCGTTACCATTATGTATATCAATACAATTAAAATTTTTATTATAGGAATCTACTGATCGATACATTGGCGATCGTTTACCAGTATTTGTTCTACATCTAGTTGTATTGAAAACTTATGAGCGTTACGGCTATGGGTTCTAGTGGGCACTCTTTAACAATTTCTTTTGTAAGTGAAATGTGTCAGTCATTGTAGTTGTGGCAGATGTCATAAAGGATCATTGCCTCTAAATATAAACGTCTATATTCCAACTAAATGCATTAACATTTTACTAGAAGTTCTTCATTAGTATACCTATTAGTAATAATAAAATAAATAATAATAATAAAAATATCTTTATTTTGCATAGACCATTTTAACAGCGCTTACAAAATGTCATACACTATTTAAAATATTTAAAGCGACCACAGGTTCGGAACGCGGCCCACCTGAGAAGAACCGGCAAGAAACTTAGGAAGGCTTTTTTTTTGATGGCCTATTTTCAATTTAATATTATTTCACTTTGCCAGCAGATCATTTCCAGGCGTCCCTGTCCTGCAAATAGTCTGTAACGGAGTAAAAACCTTTTTCACAAAGCTTGTTTTAATAAACTTTTTAAATTTATTTAATGGTAAATTTCTCAGGTCACAGGGAAGCCTGTTGTAAAAGCGTATACAGTTACCCTGGAAAGAATCGCCAATCTTATGTAGTCGACTGTGGTGGACTGAAAGATTATTTTTATTTCTAGTGTTTATATTATGTTTATCACAGAGTTTACAAAACTGTGATAGATTTTTCTGGACATACATAAGATTGGCAAAAATGTATTGTGATGGTACGGTTAGAATATTTACTTCTTTGAATTTTTCTCGGAGAGAAACTCTGGGGCTCAAATTATAAATAGCGCGTACAGCCCGCTTTTGTAGAACAAAAATAATATTTAAATCTGCAGCACTCCCCCAAAGGAGAATACCGTAAGACATAATACTATGAAAATAGCTGAAGTAAACCATTCTAGCCGCATCCACATCTGTTAGAGTCCTGATCTTTTTTACAGCGTATGCAGCCGAACTTAATCTAGAGGCTGTCTTTTCTATGTGTGGGCCCCACTGCAAATTGGCATCAATAGTTATACCGAGGAACACAGTTGATTCTATAAACTCTAACACTTGTCCATTCAGTTGAACATTGGCCGCAACTTGTTTTACATTTGGTAGAGTAAATTTTATACATTTAGTTTTATTTTCATTAAGGCAAAGATTATTTGAGCTGAACCAATGAACTACTCTTACAATTGCATTGTTTACATCGTCATAGTTATCAAATTGTCCTTTAATTTTAAAAATTAATTAGGTGTCATCTGCAAACAAAACAATCCTATTCCTGTCCCCTACATAAAATGGTAAATCATTAATATAAATGAGGAACAAGAATGGCCCAAGTATCGAGCCTTGCGGCACACCCATGGTAACCTTGGATCCTACAGAACGTGTACCTTTATTATCGACCCCCTGTATTCTATTGTTCAAATATGAAGACCGAAGGTCGAGAGCTTTGCCTCTTATTCCATAGTGTTGTAATTTTTTGCACAGCGTTTAATGTTGAACGCAATCAAAAGCCTTTGATAGATCACAAAATATACCTAATGCATCGTGCTTGTCTTCCCAGGCTTCATGAATACATTTTAATAACTCAACACCAGCATCGGAAGTTGAGCGCCCTTTCGTAAACCCAAATGGATTCGCATGAAATATTTTATGACTATTAAAATGGGATAGCATTTGATTCAAGATTATTTTTTCAAATATTTTGCTCAAAGTTGGCAGCACCGACACTAGTCAGAAATTAGACGGGTCTGTAGCGCTGCCAGCCTTGAACAAGGGAACGACTTTGCTGTGTTTCATTAAATCAGGAAATGTACCACTAGAAACACAGTCATTAAACACAGTTGCTAGATGGGGCGCAATGACCTGAATTATACATGATGCAGTTTTGACCGATAATCCCCAAAGGTCCGGTTTTCTTAATTTCGATACATTTAAATGTCTTTTCAATGTCCTGAGCGCAAATATCTGTGAATACAAATGTATGCCTGCAACAAAGAACAGATTCTTCTAATAAATGTTCAGCGGAAGACGCTTGGAGAGATTTTGTTGTCAATATAGGTACATTTTTGAAAAAATGTTCAAACTCCGTCGCCACTTCAAGGTCCCTTGTAACATGGTAACCATTTACTTTTAAGTGGAAATCCCTTTCAGTCACCAAAGATCTACCGCATTCAGAGGTAATGATGTTCCAAGTCATTTTTATTTTTATTACAGAATTAGAAATTTGATATTTAATGAAGTTTGACTTAGCAAGATAACACGTTTGTTTAAATATCTTTGAATAATTTTTAACATATTCCTGAAAGGTTTGCCTAAAATTATATGATTTTTCTGAATATAATTCAAATAATTTATTTCTACTTTTAAAGATACCTGGTGTTGCCCAGTCACTGAAAACAGGACGACCACCAATCTGTAGTGTTTTTGAGGTAAAAACTTTGCCAAACTCATCATTAATCAAATTAAATAAGTGTTTATATTACTGGTCTACACAAGTGAAGTTAGGTAGATATGGTAATCTCTTTAATACATTTTCTTTAAAATTATTCAAAAGACTTTGGTTAATTGGTACATATTTAATTTGTTTTTTGCAGACTTTGTTACTACTTTTAGGAAACTTTATCCATCGGCCACGATGATCTGACTCTATAGGATCCGCAATACCTTTATCTATAAGTTTAATATCAGTAAAAATATTATTAATACATTTTGCACTGGTGGCTGTAATACGAGTGGGTTCTAAGAATGTACTATGCAGATTAAAGGGTTTAAATATTTTTTTCATTTTATTTCTCTCTGATGGAGTTAATGATATATCTAAAATATCAACATTAAAATCTCCACAAACTATTATAGATTTCTTAGAACATTGGCATTTGAACAATGCTTCTTCAAGCTTTTCTTCAAATTTAATGTAAGAAGCATCAGGGCGACTGTATACGCTTAACAAGATGAAATGCTCAAACTCAATACTGGCAATCTCAATAACTCGCTCAATGGAGAGGGCTACTGAGTCTTTACGTTCTTTAAATTTTAAGTTTTTATTAATTAATATTAAAGAGCCTCCACGTTTAGAATGTTTTCTATTGAACGAGCTAGCAACCTGGTGATTTACGAAGTTCAACAATGTGATTTCATGATCTTTTAACCAGTGCTCTGTAGCACAAAAAATATTAATAGAATTTGCATTAATGTACAGCTCTAACTCTAAATCTTTACCATTTATTAAACCTCTAACATTATGGTGCACCAGGTTTATAAAAACAATATTTTTACTAAGATTATTCTCAGGGGCCAAAGTCAACTGGCCAGATTTATTATCTGTTGTCCTATAAACTAGTTTTTTCAAATTTAATTTTCCAAATGTGAAGTGTCAAAACTATCCTGCTCAATAAAAGCAGTTGTACTTGCCAATAATTTGGCTTGAAAAATAAAAAAATTGGATAGCAACAGAGCTACCATTCGTTGTAGAAATTTAACTAACTCGCTCAATGGAGAGGGCTACTAAGTCTTTACGTTCTTTAAATTTTAACTTTTTATTAATTAATATTAAAGAGCCTCCACGTTTAGAATGTTTTCTATTGAACGAGCTAGCAACATGGTGATTTACGAAGTTCAACAATGTGATTTGATGATCTTTTAACCAGTGCTCTGTAGCACAAAAAATATTAATAGAATTTCCATTAATGTATAGCTCTAACTCTAAATCTTTACCATTTATTAAACCTCTAACATTATGGTGCACCAGGTTTATAAAAACAATATTTTTACTAAGATTATTCTCAGGGGCCAAAGTCAACTGGCCAGATTTATTATCTGTTATTCCTATAAACTAGTTTTTTGGAATTTCATTTTCCAAATGTGAAGTATCAAAACTATCCTGCTCAATAAAAGCAGTTGTACTTGCCAATAATTTGGCTTGGAAAATTAAAAAATTAGATAGCAACAGAGCTACCTTTCGTTGTAAAAATATTGATAGAAAATATCTATCTAATGTCAACAAACTATTATTATTGAAAATTATGTTCCAATCGAACAATTCAATTTTTTTGGAATATGGTACCATGGTATGTAGTATGTTTTATTACGATAACATTTAAATTGCATACATCGTAAGGACTTTTTCTGCCCTGCTTCAAGGGCTGACATGTTTATCATCAGAATTTCAAACGGTCACAGCATATTCAAGTTGTGAACAAGACACTTATACAGATGAAGGAAAGGTGTGGGCCGCGTGAAATTTTTACTAGAACGAAAAACAAATCCATACCCTTAAAAGCTTTATTAATGATAGCATTAATAAGCATGTCTAGATCTAATTAGCTGTCTAATAGATTTAATTCTTATCGATATAATTTAAATACATATATTTTTAGCATTGGATAATTCTGATTTATAAAGATTGCTCAAAATTTATGACGCGCTTTAGTTAATTTTACTTAAATACATATAGCCACGTTCTTATCCCCGAAGGGGTAGGCCAGACAAATACTAAACACTCTCATTTCATTTTTTTTTTGCCCAATGTCATAGATAGCCTGTTGCGGTGTTGGAGTGTAGGTTTTGTCGACCTGCCATTGATTTTTTTCTAGTTGCCAATTAGGCCTTCATTTTGGCGTAAACACATAATAATATATATCTTGTTAACTATGTAATTTAGCTACCTCCACACCAAATTTTCTCAAATTTAATCCAGCCGTTAGTGCGTGTAAGAGTAACAAACAAATACACTCTCAAACTTTTACCTTTATAATAATAGTACTAATATTTTGCTCCACTGAAAGTATAGTCAATGATTCTGCCAAATGACAGCGGCTAAAAATACCTATAGTTCTTATTGGATAAGTTTACTTCAATGTTTCCTAATATTTATGTCATGGTAAGAGACAAAGACGAAAAGTAGTCGAAACAAATACATTATGGTTTCTCTTAAATTAAGATGCTTGTGTAAAGAAATAGGAGAGTTTAGGTTTGTGCCGCGATGGGTAGTATTATAGTCACCTTACAATTATCGAACGATCGGAATGAAGTTTAAATCGTAACATTACTGTCTATAAAATTAGATTATAAGATCGCCTCGAGTTATGTCTCTAGCTGGAATGTCTATGTGCATGTGTGTGTAATGTGTAATGTAAATTGGGGACAAGTAATAGGCAGTGTTTTATTGCGAAATAATTTATAAGTGGCCTTCGTGTTTCACAATAATCGATTTGCATACTGCTTTTATCAGAAGATAGTGATAAGATAGTTTTCTCACAAAGCAGTTTTACTAAGTGTTCTGCTCTGCTAAAGTTATAGTTGTGCGTACCAAATACCTCACAAATAAGCTGTTGTATCAGCACAAATGTATCCCTCGTATTTAAGAGAACTGGCTAGTCATTGACATGTAAGTTTTAATTTATTTATACTGTACATTATGCCCAAGTCACTTTGACTATTAGCCTGTGCAACTGCTAGGTTCAAGGTTCTGGTGCATCTCGTGTACTCTTTTCAGTGGAGACAAGAAAATAAGACACTGAATTGATCTACACAATAAAAACAGACTTGGAACATTTTTGGCATGCCAAAATTAATTTACTTAGAGATGAAGCAGAATACGATATTCTTAACATTGGATAAATCTTAACCACTCTAAGTAAATTAATTAAAGAGTAGTACTACCACTGAAACGAACTACTCACGTACAAGTTGTTACATTAAATCACAGCAAAAGCTTAAACGTACAAAAATGTTTGCAGATCTGTATAACAAGCCACGATGGAGCATAGAAAATGGCGTCTTCAATGCCAATATATTGCTTTCTCGCGTGCTGTCGTTATTCCCAGCTGTTACAATAACCTACTTGTTTTTGCCGCCATTGTTTTAGCCAGCCGTGTTTTATTTTTGTCATTACCCACTTTATTTGAGTTGGTTTACTTTATGATATTAATTGCAGCCGTAGCATGCAATGCAACGATCGGTTATAATCCTGCTTTATTGCATACAGTTTGGTCTTTCAAAGCAATATGGTTAATTTTATACTATATTGAAATATGTTTAACGTTGTTTGTTTATTTTGTAGAAGTGGTTATATTTATTTATTCATCTTTACCATTATTTGTCATTATCTTTCAAGTTGATTTTCAGACGTGATGAAGTGGTGTTTGCTTATTATTTTATTTTGCTTTTATTTCATTTAGATAGCACAAAAAAACAATAAGATAAATATTTTAAGACACTTTTTTTTACACAGCGTCATCACAGGTGCATACAATACCAATGCACCATCGAGGCCGTCATAAATAAAAAGTACAGCAAGTAAATATACATGTAATTCTATTCGTGAAGTATGTTGTTGATAGAAGGTATAATAGCCTTTTTTTTTGGTGAGACAAAATGTGTTAGGCTTTGGGTGGAAGTAGAAATGGAAAGTGAAACAGCTTGAAAAGGTTTAAAGTTGGTGTACACAAAACGAAAACGCCTATAAAAACCAATTTCAAAGGTGTTGGTGTGAAAATAGGGCGTTTAATAGAACACTTTTGCACACGTGTGATGACATCGCTATCGTGTTCTAAATCTACTCTGTGTTACCTTAGGAATGAGGTGTTAGTTGGCTTGTGTGAACATCCCGCTTGGTACAAATTATGTTGACATTCGTAAATGGGAAAACTTGTTCAATTTAATTTTTAACTTTAATTACTTATCACTAACTTAAATTACATCGCAAAAATGTGATTTTGACCCACTCTCGCAAAAATCTGACGTAAGCACAACTACTTTAGCTTCTCGTAGTGAAAGCTTTCCTTGTCTAAGTTTTGCTCGTAGTTTATTACCAGGCGTCATAATTTTATTTGGGAATAGAGTATTTGAAGTTGACAAAGACATCAAATATTACAGATTATGTAAAATCTGAATTATTTAATGCCATTGGCGTTATTAGTTTAGGGGACAATGGAAGCGAAATTTTGAAACTTTATGTAACTGTCTTCACGCTGTATCCCTGACGGGGTAGTCAGAGAGGACAGATAGCAAGGCTTCGCGATCCATGCATACTTCTTTCGCTTTAAACTTCATGTGCCATTTATAAAAGGATTTCAATCAAATTTGTAAATAGAGATACTCACAAAGTGAGGGGCACTCTAAAACTTTTGATTAACGATAATAATTTTCGTGTTAAATGCATATTTTTGCATACTACTTAATGTATCGATGCACCTTTCGAATCAGTGTATTACAGCCCACTGCTGGACATATACCTCTACCAGTCATTTAGGGAGCGTGATTGAATTTAATTTACCACGGAGACCAGAAATGTTGCTTCCCGCCATGATCTCACCCGTTAATAAGCATGTGCACTACTTGTAAGTGTGGCTTACTTGATGCCCACAGATCTCAGTGGTGTCTCATTGGGAGTTCTTCCTCGTACTTCTACTATTTTCTCCTACTAGTAGGAGCACGAGGACATATATTTCCTGATGCTCCTACTACAATAGAAATCATAAAGTGTACGGATGTTGAGGCTATGAGGGGACAAGTTGTGGCGGAGCTCGATCGGAGTCTGGACTTCATCTCTCGGTGAAGTTCCGATAATCTAGTCGAGTTCAATGCCAAGAAAACGAAGGCGTGTGCATTTACTGCAAAAAACTCTCCTTTCCTTCCCCTTCCAACTCTTCAGAACACAACATTGCTGCTGCAAAATTACCTCAGCATTCTGGGGTTAGACGTTCGTTGAGAGTTTAACAATAAAAATTACATCGAGGGGTGCATCAGCTTGACCTCTCGCAAGCTCGGAGTCCTTAACAGGGTGAGGTGGTTTTTTCACGCCAGAACAGAGTTGCTTATTATATAGGTGTCAGATTCGTCCGTGCGTGGAATACTGCTCACATTTCTGGGATGGCTCTACAAAACACTTGCTTGAAGATCTCGACGCGTTGCAGCGTCGTGCCATTCGTATTATTTATTGCCCAGAGGTCACTGGCAATCTTGGACCGTTGGAGATGCGCAGAACGGTCGCCAGCTTAGCAGCGTTTTACCGTATCTACCACGGTGAGTGTTTTGAAGAACTCTTCCACTTGATTCCACCCTATCCTTTCCGTTCACGAACAACACGGGCAGAGATATCCTCCTCACACTGTGGACACAATTGTGCCCAGAACCGAAAGATTCTGCAGCCACCCATAAGGCCTTCAACTTGACTTAACGACTGCTATGTTACTGGCAACCAACCAACCTTTCGAAGCACGGAAACACTCGCAAATGTAAGTGCTACAAAGTGCCATCCGTGACCAGCCATAGCGAAAATTGCTTAAAGCAGTGATCGTTTACAGAACACTGAGTCCGCGTGACCACGAGCGCTTCGCTGAAGAGTTTGTTTGTTTGGTTGAACGCGCTAATCTCAGGATGCCGTTAATCGTTATTTTTGTGATGTCCAGTTATCGAGGACGGCTATAAGAATTATCACGCTATTACCTAGGAGAGCGGAGCAGTAATCATAAATCACAAGAAATCAAGTTTTTTTTTTATATCTATACTAATAATATAAAGCTAAAGAGTTTGTTTGTTTGGTTGAATGCGCTAATCTCAGGCACTACTGGTAGGATTTGAGAAATTCTTTTTGTGTTAGATAGCCCATTTATCGAGAAAGGCTATGGGTTATATATCATCACGCTACTACCCTGGGCAGCGGAGCAGTAGTCATAAACATCGAGAAATCGGCAAATTTTTATGCATAATTGTAGAATTTATAAGCGACAGGTTAAATAGGTGCGACGGGAATTCGAATTATGCCACGGGCGAAGCTGTGGGGGTCATCTAGTATTTTTGTAAAACTAAAGCGACGGGATTAAATGGATACGACGTGGGTTCAAAGGGCAAAGCCGCAGGGTAATATAGTTAATAATTAAAGTCAAAATTATCATTGTGTGACGTATCTACATTATTAATTTTACTATATCCAGGTCAGTTCTATTTCCGTTGAGTCCTAAATGAATATTTGCATGACTGTAGTAAATTGCTGCCTACTTCAATAATAGTTGGTTGTAAAAAATAATTGACAGTGCCTTTGATGCCTATAATTGAAAATCTGTATCTGTGAACAGTCTAACTGAATCTGTGCACGTAAAATAAAAAAATATGGGATTTGTTTCTTTTTTAATTAAAAACCTATATTTATTGACTTATTTTCTTTGTCTGTGAAAAAAGAATCACCTAAGAAAACTCACTCTACCGTTTTCTCATTTTAATTTTTATATGTACCTTTATAGTAAATAAATTAATCTAATAAAATTTACCCAAATTGATAAGATTTAATAGTAATATCTACTTCTAATCTATCTGCGATTTACATTTGCTTCGTTGAATGGTTAATTAAAAAAAAACCCTCAGGCATAATAATATTAATGATAAGAATGTACATAAATATATCTACCGGTTCTTTAATAAACATATTTTGTATACAGACTTTAAATACTTCAATAATAATGAGCACCATATGTTGGTTTATTTCTAGGTACTTAAGTCTTGAAAAATAATATACTACAAAAGAAAAAAACATGTTAATTATGTCTTAAACAATGACTATCAAACACAAGCTTTGAACTGTAATTGAGAGTCTTTAAACTTTATTTGTCTTTAGCCTGTCGTAAATTCGTAATACAACACAATAAATAATTATATTGTCTATTACCAAGACCATTACCGCAATATGTGTCACTTAACGGTATTCATTTTTGTCTTAATCTAAGTGTGACGGCTTTTGATCTAAGAATGTTCAAGATAGCGAGTTATGAAAATAAAATACAAATTTTACATATCTTATATATTATACTTCGCGAACAAAAAGTGTGCGTGAAGATAGTTTAGTACAAAACCTATTACGTTCGTTTCTTTGCCTGATCAATTTAAACAATACGCCGAATTTTGGTCCTTATTTTTCTATGCTAAGAAAAACGTCAGTAAAAAAATATTGATTTATATTATAACTTAACTTAACTATCTTCACGCTGTATCCCTGACGGGGTAGTCAGAGAGGACAGATCGCCAGGCTTCGCGATCCATGCATACTTCTTTCGCTTCTTCGAGATTCATCAATCGCTTCATACACGCACGTCTGGGTATACGAGTACTTTTGACCTTTCCGTTTTTGAACAATCTGCTCACGTGGTCTTCATATGTAAGTCTCGGCCTACCCTGACCTCTTCTACCTTCTGCTTTCGCACAATATATATTCTTCGTCAATCGTTCCTCACTCATTCGTTGGACGTGTCCAAACCAACGGAGCACGCCCTTTTCCAGCTTAACGCTGACACTTTCATTCAAACCTGCCATATTGCGTATCACTTCGTTACGTATTCGGTCGGCCAAGGTAACGCCGCACAATTTTCGAAGTGATCGCATCTCCACAGCATTCAATTTACTTTCATGCATCTGCTGACATACCCAGGTTTCACTACCGTAAAGCAAAGTTGGCACTAGCACTGCGTTATGAATCGCCATTCGTGCTTCTTTTACGATGCTTTGTCGCTTTACTAATTGGGACAAAGCACCGTTAACTCTGTTTCCGGCAGCTACTTGCCGTTCTACATCCATATCACATCTTCCATCCGCGCTAAACATACTCCCTAAATACACAATTTCATTCACTTGCTCTAGACGTTCCTGGTTTACCCTAATCCCGCATTTAGTTCTTACGTCATCTCTTACAAATACTAGAACCTTAGTCTTACTTGCATTCAAGCGAAGACCCTTACTTTCACACTCCTCATTTATATCAGTGACTAATGCCTGAAGGTCGGCTTCTGATGAGGCCATGAGCACCGCATCATCAGCGTACAGCAGACAGTTTACTGAAAAATCACCCAAATTCACACCCATATCACAATCTTTCAACTTCTGCAGGCAACTGTCCAGGTACACTATGAACAGCCAGGCGGACATGACACAACCCTGTTTGACGCCTGTACATACATCAAAAAGAGGTGACACAATTCCCCCTCTACTCGCACGCAAGCCTTACAGTCCTTATAAAGCGACTGTATTGCCCGCAGCAGCGAGCCGTCCACACCATATCCGGGCAGCAAATCCCACAGAGTTTCCCTCACAACGTTATCAAATGCTTTCTCCAGATAAATAAAAGCGCAGAAAACCCTCTGGCTAATAGCCAGAAACTTCTCCGGGATCATGCGGAGAGAAAACACTTGATCCATGCAACCTCTTCCTCGTCGGAATCCGCATTGAGCCTACCATAAATACCTTTCAGACTTTTCTTGCATTCTTGCCGTTATAATCTTTGCATACACCTTACTAGCTAAGCTGACCAAGCTGATCGCCCTGTAGCTGAAACAGTTTAGGCGTGAGCCTTTCCCTTTGTAAATAGGTACTACAACTGCTATTCGCCAGTCATCTGGGACTTCACCCGTCCGCCAGCACAAGTTGCATAACAGACATAGAGTGTCCCAGACGCGCGACCCACCGTACTTGATCATCTCAACAGTAACTCTGTCTTTTCCCTCAGCCTTACCACATGTCATACTTCTTATCGCTTGTTAAATTTCTTTCATACTAATGACTTCAATGACATCGGGATCCGGAGCATCGAAGTGAGCTCCACTTCCCGACGTGGCATCTCTGTCTTTTCTTGCATACATCTTTCCATAATATTCACTCCATCTCTGCAGGACGTCAGTTTGGTCTGTTAGGACGTCATTGTTAACACTAAGCACTTTTTTCATACTGCAGATTGCCGAACAACTCCGGGTCTTGCCTACCTCTTTCCAGAAGAGCCTGGCATTATCCCGGAAATTGGACGACAACCTTTCATCCGATTTCATTCTGCAACTTTCACGAACTTCTTCTATCAGTGCCTTCGTGTTAACTTTTTGCAGCTTGTATCTCTTTTTCATATTAAAATCATTCCGCGAGGCTAAGTAGTCTAACCATGCTTTCTTCTTCATTCGAACTGCTTCTTTCACTTCCTCATTCCACCATGCGTCACGCTTATTACTACTGCCTCTTCTCGTTTCTCCACACACTTCCACAGCGGCATTTACCATACTATCCCTAAGGTTCTGCCATACACTTTCCACATTCTCACTACTAACATTGACGTCGTCAAGCTTTTCGGCTACCCTTTCATAATATTTATCCCTAATGGATGCATCCTGCAGCTTCCAGCTATTGATGCTATGAGTCGGCTCAGGTTCAGGACACTCTGTACGATGACGCCAACCCGCGAACAGATCCTATTTCAGCGCCTCGATAAACCCTTGTGTCCATCGCCTGTTTACGGAGCCGACTATCAATTAGGAATAGATCTATCATGCTTCTCTTTGACTTACATCTCCTCGTATACATATGAATTTGTTTGTGGTTGAACATTGTGTTCGCCACAAACATATCCTTTTCCTTACAAAATGCCAGTATTAGCTTGCCAGCGTCATTCACCCTTTTATCCCTATACTTCCCGAGTACCGACTCAAAACCATCGCGAGCGGTACCCACCCATCCATTCAAGTCTCCACATACTTTAAGTTTTTCAATTCCTTCTATCACATTTAGAGCTTCTCTCATACTCTCCCAGAAGTCCTCTAGCTCACTCGCGTTCGACGAAGATACTGGCGCGTAAGCAGCTACAAGGAAAATCTTCGTCAAACCAAGTTTTAGACGGATCCAGAGGATTCTAGGACCTACCAGTTTATACTCATACATACCGGAGGCCAATTGCGAGGACAACAAAATTCTAACCCCCCGACTGCCATGCTCGCTCTCTGGTACTCCAGACCATAGCGCGAGCACCCCACCCGGGAGCTCCACGACTTCGCTGCCCTTGCGCTTGGTCTCTGTCAAGCACACTACAACTAACTTTCTCTCATTCATAACATCCATCAACTCATTCATCTTATCTGCCATTCCTCTCCTAACATTCCACACAGCTACCCTGCACTCCGTCCTCCACTTCCCGCTGTGTCGGGCCACGCGTGTAGGGTGGCGGCACCCTACGCCGCTCTGGCACACACTTTTCGCACCAGCGGGGACGAACTGGTGCGCGTCGCCTCGGGGGCACGCCCTAGCATCATTCGCCCTGGTGGCACTCGTGTTGGAGTAGAATTGCAGCCGTAGCTGGCAGGGATGGCGACGTGCACGCTTCTACTCTTCATCCCCATATTTATATTATAGTTTCTAGATTAATATTATAGTTGTCTAATTTTCATAATAGTAGGTACTCTGCACAGTTTGTATAAAGCAGTAATTATTTTACCTATTCTCCGCTCGTCGCATGACAAATACTTAACTTAGTACCTAAGCAGTGAGCAAGCAAATATGAGTAAAATTCCCACAATTTTGAAAAGTTGCATCGTGATCAATAAAGTAGATTAAAATTGTTTAACTAAAACGAAGTTTAAAAAATTAAATTGTGTAACGTAAATCGAAATTAAGTGCATAATGCTATCTATCTTTTGACAAGAATGCGTTTAAATTCAATATTTCGTCATTACAACTTAACTATAACTTAACTATCTTCACGCTGTATCCCTGACGGGGTAGTCAGAGAGGACAGATCGCCAGGCTTCGCGATCCATGCATACTTCTTTCGCTTCTTCGCGATTCATCAATCGTTTCATACAAGCACGTCTGGGTATCCGAGTACTTTTGACCTTTCCGTTTTTGAGCAATCTGCTCACGTGGTCTTCATATGTAAGTCTCGGCCTACCCTGACCTCTTCTACCCTCTGCTTTCGCACAATATATATTCTTCGTCAATCGTTCCTCACTCATTCGTTGGACGTGTCCAAACCAACGGAGCACGCCCTTTTCCAGCTTAACGCTGACACTTTCATTCAAACCTGCCATATTGCGTATCACTTCGTTACGTATTCGGTCGGCCAAGGTAACGCCGCACAATTTTCGAAGTGATCGCATCTCTACAGCATTCAATTTACTTTCATGCATCTGCGGACATACTTAGGTTTCGCTACCGTAAAGCAAAGTTGGCACTAGCACTGCGTTATGAATCGCCAGTCGTGCTTCTTTTACGATGCTTTGTCGCTTCACTAATTGGGACAAAGCACCGTTAACTCTGTTTCCGGCAGCTACTCGCCGTTCTACATCCGAATCACATCTTCCATCCGCGCTAAACATACTCCCTAAATACACAATTTCATTCACTTGCTCTAGACGTTCCTGGTTTACCCTAATCTCGCATTTAGTTCTTACGTCATCTCTTTCAAATACTAGAACCTTAGTCTTACTTGCATTCAAGCGAAGACCCTTACTTTCACACTCCTCTTTCATATTAGTTACTAATGCCTGAAGGTCGGCTTCTGATGAGGCCAAGAGCACCGCATCATCAGCGTACAGCAGACAGTTTCCTGAAAAGTCACCCAAATTCACACCCATATCACATCCAATCTTTCAACTTCTGCAGGCAACTGTCCAGATACACTATGAACAGCCAGGCGGACATGACACAACCCTGTTTGACGCCTGTACAGACATCAAAAAGAGGTGTCATATCCCCCCCTACTCGCACGCAAGCCTTACAGTCCTTATAAAGCGACTGTATTGCCCGCAGCAGCGAGCCGTCCACACCATATCCGGGCAGCAAATCCCACAGAGTTTCCCTCACAACGTTATCAAATGCTTTCTCCAGATCCACAAATTCAGTCATTACAGTTTTTCAATAAACTAGATTTCAATAAAATGTTTATTAAAATGCAAATGCAAATAAATATAAAGCACCCTTTCTATTACATATTTATTAATATTATATTCATGTGAAAGTGAGTGAAATTGTTTGTTAGGCCCTGAACAAATGTAACTGTCATTTGATATACAGATAGCTGATACCCTGGATTAATATACGAGTAAAGGTAGTTTTTTCGTGAATTAATTCTGGTGGCGGAGCCGCAGGCAATGGCTTGTGTTTTACTTTTTTTTAGTGTAGCAATTTTTTAAGCTCTTATAAGCTTGTGTTATGGAATCTAGACGACTGATAAACATACATATTATACCTATACATAGCAAACACCGAAACTCCGAAACAAACATTTGTGGATCACACAAATATTTTTGCGACCCGGGAATCGAACCCTGGATCTCAGTCGCAAACACTACCACTGCTCCACCGAGGCTAAAACTACACGGTGGCCCATGACCCCATCACCCATGAGGGAGACCCAGAAGGCTAACGCCAGGGCTTCCGACAAATTTTACGCGTATATCTTACGTCTGTAGAATTTGGGAGGGAGAATTCCCTCCCGCCTTCTCTTCGTTGCCTCTTTCTCCTGTATGACTTGCTCGCAAAAAGATGCAGCGACGTCCCGATTGCGTCCTATAGATAGCTTTTGATAATATTAGATATCTGTATAAAAAGTGTTCTATATTATAAAAGATACACCTCACAGTTAACAGAACGTAGTTAAGTTCTCGATTTCCTTTAAGATGAGTATTAAAAAATATATTTCCTTACGAAAGTAATGTTGTTAAACAGTGTAACATTTGTAACAAATAAAGCCCAAAAAATGTACTCTCGTATACAATATACTGACACACATACAGGCCTTCTCAAGTTATAGAACAGGTAGTAAACACTAGGTATTAAATCATAGGAGACAGGGCAACAGCTATCAGAGTTGTGACCAATTTCAACACATTTGAGGCCGCAAGCGAAATACTATTAATCATAACTCAGCATATCCACATAGCACCGAGTGTGCAATATATTACCTACGATGGTAAGGAGCACCAATGTGCACAGTTGGCGTTAATGGCTGGCCTTACCCCAGGGAAATGCGCTCTTGATAATGTGAACAGTAATTTTATGCTGCAACAATAGCTATAATATTCGATTCTTACTGAGAGATAATGTTCAATTTAAATATTAACAGAGTCAATGCGTTTTTGTAGTGACTGTACATTTTTCTATGGAATAATTACTCGTAAAATATTTATTATCTGAGAGAATTCTTTGTAATTTTTATTAAATTTTAATGTTTTTAACGTAATTATAAAATTAAAAATAGTTCAATATTAATCTTTTTCTCCTGCTCATGTTTTTGTGTTCTTGAATGAAGCAATTTACCATCTTAACACTAGAAACACATTTTACAGTAAACATAACAAAGTTAATACTTACAATGATTCGATTTATTTTACAGAATTGTTCAATTTTATCTTTTACTATTGTTTCGCGGTTCAGATAGTACGAGTATCCGAGTAAAATTGTCGACATTAGAATATCATCATCACTAATATGAATGAGTGTTTGATTGTTACAAGGAGTGATCTAATGTTACTTAAATATTGCACAGTATTTTTAAGACTCATTTTAACGAGCCTTCGGAGTCTCGGGGTGCCGTCCACGGGAGTACCATATCACACACCTTACGTTCAAAAAGTTTAAAAGTAGATTTTGCTCCTGGTAACTTTCGATCAGATTCAGCTTTCGATCAGGACAGGTAATTCCAACTGACTAAAAATGATACCTGACGAAGGTAGCCACCAGGTACTTTAATAGCTATTAAAGTAGTATGTGATGTAAGGTTTTTTTTTCAATTCAGTCAATTGCGCTATTGGTTAGGTTGCAAAGCTATATCACACAAACACAATCGCCGTAACACATCGTACCTATCCGATAAAACAAATGGACGGACGGAACAGACTTAAGCTGTGATATGTAAATTAAGATTTTATTTAATTATACACGTTACAATAATGCAAACTCTAAAAAGTGTATACGACTTAAAAACGATCGCTGTGTGAATGCTCTCTTACTTGTTTTCTATAGATATTTACAAGAAATGAGTTGCTGTGTAATACTATTATTATCATAAACAGATGGTCATAATAACAGCCCTGTTTTATTAATTTTTTTAATTTTAAATATTAATTTATCTCCTCTCATTAAACGCTTATAAGTGGCATAAGTGTACCGTCTTATCACGTAGTAAATTAATTATATCTTTAATGTTACAGAGAAACTTTATCTAAAATGAATCATTAGACATAATATCTGTAAATCCGTAATGGTTCTATAAATACTATCATATCAAAGAACTTTCTCAAAGTTCGAGTGAAAGTTTCCGATAGGGATCTCGTATGAGTTTTAATAGCAACGTGTGCTGTCTCATATTGTAAGTGTTATCTACCCCTAGTTTGAACTCCCTTTGAAAAGCAAATCCTGAACTCAATAAATCACTGGGTATTATTAGACAAGTATTAGTATTCGATTTACAAATGGAATAGATGTTTATACCTATTGTTGTGTGAGTTGAATATGTATACGTAATCAAAATTGATTAAAAAAGTCAAGATTATTAAATTGGCACATATATTTTAAATAATATTTATTTTTGCTAAATAACGATAAACAAATTTAAGCAAAAAGGGACGGTATAAAAGAAAATCAAAATAATTATCAAGAAATACAAAAATGTACAAAACCTGAACCATGAAAATATGGACTAAAAAGAAATATAATTTCATAAATAAAAATTTCTTTGGAGTTCTTACGGTAATCTATTTGTACACCTTGGTTTAAAATGTTTTCATAAACAAACGAACTCTCTGTGCTAGTGGTGCGTAAATCGTCTCTGACACAATCCCTCCAACCAGTCAAAGGGCAACGTATTAAAGCATTGAAAGGACAGAATTGCCCAATATCTGAACTTCTAATTCCGATGAGAATTGACTAAATCCACTTACATTTCCTTATTCTTTATTCACTCAATGAAAATCTTTCTATAAGGCTCTTTGTTGCTGTCTAACAACGTAAAATAAAATATTACTTTCGGAGACAATTTTCTTTACTGTATCAAAGGACTGATTTTTGATTCAAATATGAAAGTAATAAATTTAAATAAATAATAATAGATCAATGTTATGGATTTTTTTTACACAATGATATCTAGCCCAAAGTAAGCTAATATAAGCTTGTGGTATGGACAACTGATAAACATAGTTATAAAAATTTATAAATACACACATTAAATTATAAATACCCAGACTCCGAAACCAAATATTTGTTGCGACCCGGAAATCGAACCCGAGACCTCAGCGCGGGAGTCGCATACACTATCATTTACACCACCGAGGCAGTCAATTAATATTAGTTGTTTCAAAATCATATTTTACCAGCACTCTCGTGCTTTAGTAACACATGCTGGAGCTGTATGTTCGTTAATATGTCTGTGAACTACTTATTTTGTATCTGGGCTGCAGGCTGCCCCTTCACGGCCATTGTCATTTTTTGACGCAATCAGCCAGTCTGCATAAAAAACAAAAATCTAGACTTGGCACCTACTGTGTATTGTCAAGGGGTTAACCTAAAAAGATCCCGGTTGATATGCCTTCAAAGATAACGGTAGGAAACTAGAACCCTAGAACAGTGGCACTCTCTCAACATCACATTTCTTGCTATAACAGGTAAATGGAGTGCTGATAATAAAATGAACTATATTTTTGAAAGGAAATGAAACTTTATTTTTGAATTTTATTGGTTTCAAGTTGAATAATATGTAGTTCGTGTGTATACAGGGGTTGGTATTTATATAGACAATGTCATTTCTCTCTTAAACCCATCTACCCGTAAATTTTAGTTACACATGTTAAATTACCCAGCGACGTGGGATGACCTATGGCTGTGAATGTTTGTCCCTACCCGAAGTTAGGAAGAGATCCTTGATTTTAACAGTAAAACAGTGGCGATATTTGCGTAAACAAAATATGCAAAGTAAGGTGCGGGCGAGCGAGATATGGACCTCGCTAATTATGTGGGAGCACGCGGAGCTATGTCCAACGGGTGTCCTACATTTGAGGTGGTTAATAAAAATTCATAAATAAATATGTGGCGAATTATTAATTATAATTAGCTGCATGGTTTGTAGGCAGTTTTGAATCGGAACATTCCATACGACTATAAAGATTTCACTACACACGTGAGCTTGACTAAATAAGTACAAAGGAATTTGAATTTGTTTCTTCTCGGTCACTAGAGCGCTATGAATGTGGACTATAAATATTGACTTGCTCTTTGCTTACTCGTCAAACACAGTAGATGTTACACGTAGTTATTTGAACAATTTTATTTTTTAAATCTAAAGTAATAAGTGACTACTTATTATTTTGTATTTATTTAAATTTGTTTTTAGAATATTGAACATAAGGGTCCCTTGTAGAGCTCAAATTGTTATCTTACGATCTTCAAAATTTAACACCTAAATATAATTTTTCTGCCGGATGACGCTATGATTTATCGTCAGTAAGACGAGCTGGCAAACGAAGGTTTTATCTCCCCTAAGTGTGACTTATAGAAGACCAAGATGTTGGAGATATTTTAATAAATCACAAAATGCGTATCGAATTTCAAAACTAAAGTCCCCTTCTGTTATTCTTTTGTGTCAGGGCGCGAGCCAAGAGTTGGAAGGAATGTTAATCTTTGGGGCTCATTTTTAATCACGCGTCGTCTCGAGCGTATCGAATGCTTTGTGATCGAGTAATCCTATTAGTTTTAACGATAATCGATTATGTATATTGGAATAATCGAGGTGTTAAGACAATGTAGAAATTTGTAAACAGGTTCGTAGCGTCCGCGGACCACGTGTAAAAAGATTGATAAACGATACGAGTACGTAGGCGGCGAGTACCAACTTAACAAAGCAATGTAAAACATTTGTTTTGCTTTATAGATAATTCTGTGCGACGTCGAGTTAGTACATATTTTACTGTAATGTTGTATCGTACACAGACGTGATATGCACTATAATATACTTATTTGTTTCGCGACAGTACTTTTGTCTTGTGTAAATCTTTTGCCCAATATCACGTACTTTGAAAACTTTATGTAGTTTGTACTTTTGAAGACTGATAACACCCTGTCCATACTAATTTATGTATTTATTTACACGTTCACAGAAATTACAATTGGGCTTAAGTGCCTACATAACTTGGAATTGATAAATACTAGTATTGTATTTATTATTAAACTATACAAATATTTATTTACATCATAAACAAAATGTCAATTAATATTCACATGTCAAATTCAAATAAACTGCTTCTGACCGCTCCCGGTCCAAAGATGCCCATAATACTAGCCGCGTTTCGAATAGCTATAGTCAACCTTTGTACCAGAAACGATACTGAGCGGGAGTCACCTGTTTTCTCTCTTATTCTGCGTCATAATTCTCAAATAAATATTTGTGCCTCGGATCGCCACCATCCAATGGGCTCTACGGCAATGGGCACAAACAAATACCGAGGTTCCATCTCGGCATATATTTTATTTTATTCTCCGCTGCTTGTTCCGCCGCTGCTGAAGGTGAGTGCGTGGTGTGGTCTAAGTGACTAGCGGCAACGGTGTTGACGCACGAGACGTCCCACCACCAGGCACTAAAGTCAGACCATCCGGCCTCTTACCATCAGATCAGAGTCCTGGTGGCTTAAGGATGCAAGGTACACCCGCCAAGATAAAAGCTCTCCGAACAATATGGTTGAGGGCATGCATGCCCTCAAGTGACGGGGAAAATTTATGTATTGTATTAATTTACTAACTAAATATCACATTGTATTAACAACAATATTCCAAATGCTGATGCAGTTTTACAAAATACTATTTTATATTAATATTTTAGGACATTTTATCACACAGCGACCACTAGTCCAAATTAAGCTTTAAGCTTGTGCTATAGGCTCTAGACAACTGATAAACATGCTTATATATTTTTACATACATACATAGTATACGAATACATAGATAAACTAGGAAAGAAACATTTGTCGATCACACAAATATTTATTCAGACCCGGGAATCGAATCTGGGACCTTAGCACGGCAGTTACATACAACACCACTTACGCCACCTAGGCAGTAATCTAAATTTGAAGATTTTTCTCTAGTAGTATTATGATTAGTAGCGCTCGATGTTTTTACTCCTACTTATATATTTTTAATTCCAAACGTTTTTTAAATATAAAACTGATTTATATGTATTTCGTACAATACGTCTAGTTATTTTACTGTAAATTTAAAATAATATAACTTTAGGAAGCGCTCGTGGCCCCGCGTACTCAGTGTTCTGTAAACGATCACTGAGTTACGCAACTTTCACTATGGCTGGTCCTCGGATGGGTGACCACTTTGTGGCATTTAAATTTGCGAGCGATTCCGTGCTTCGGAAGACACGTTAAGCCGTTGGTCCCGGTTGCCAGTAACAAGGCAGTTGGTAAGTCAAGTTGAAGGCCTTATGGGCGGCTTTAAACAGCAGGTAGCCACAACCTGCGTTTGTCTATTTCAACACGGCAATGGGCTCACCACCTATTACGTGGGACAGAAATACACATAGTGAAAATTGGGCATATAATCTAAATGTGTGATATCGATACTAAGAAAATAAAAACAATATCACATTGTAGAGACTTATTGAAACTAGTATAATCCTGTTTTTGTTTACCTAAAAGGTTTAAGACATTTAGGCACTTCGTTACTGTCAACTGATTTATGAAGATCCTATGGGCATATATATTATTTTCCAGTTAATTTCCTTAACAAGAGAACTGAAAGAAATCCTTGACAAGGGAAAGAAGAGAAGAAGTGAGAGAGCATATTTCCATTTTTTTACTGTATGTTTCGGATTTCTTAAACTATTTTAATGAAAATTGATATAACGTTTAAAATATTTACGGGGTTTGTTACATCCTTAGAGCTACTAGTGTGCAATAAAATTTCTGTCATTAATAAGTACAGATTAAATTCTTTATTTTTCAAGAAACTATTCGAACTTAAAAACTTTAAAGTTACATCTCTGTGAGCAGTTTGCCGTGAAGGCTGCATCGTGTGCATCGTGAATATAATGAATACCTGTCAGGCGCGCGTGTGGGCGATTCACCGGGGCCGCTCTAAGTCGAACGCAAACATTTACCCTTCGCTCAACAGTAATTGTTTAAAATTGAGCCTAACTGTGTGGGCCTCGCCTGTTGCCTGAGTCCTGCCATACAGTCAAATACGCCGTCTTTCTTTGTTCATACACAATAAGTATCCACTAAGTGATACCGTGATATTCGAATGAATTACGGGTTCCATGAATTCAGGTATTATGTTGTATTCATGCGTTTTATAATTGAATTTTTGGTCCAATAAATAGGGATATCGACAAGTTAATGAAATTAATTGGACGTTGAATGTAAATTAAAATGGAAGCTTCGTTAATTTTAAGCTTCGCGTTTTGTATAAAATAATTGGTGCTACCGCCACCTAATACGATAGTAAATTAGGGTGTTTCGACGCAGAGGCACGGCGGGCAACGCTGACGGGAGCAGTTTTAGCTGATTTATGCTGGGCCGTTATCTGGATTACACCGTTGTCACTAAGCTTCAACTATAAAGCATTATATAATGTTTGTTACGAAGTTTCAAATATAATTAATTGTCTTATGACTTCAGCATTTTGTTTTCTCAGTCAAATAAGTAATAGAGCATTATTTCACTTATAAAATATGATTTTAGTGCCGCACCCCTTGATGACAAATGTCCATAGGCTATGCAGATATTTTACCACGGAGTGAGCCGCGCCGCATGCGCGCACCGCAGTGGTCTCAAAATAAATTTAATGAAAGAAACTAAAAATGTTCTATAGCCTTGATTGCGTGTTAATATAACACTAAATTTTGATATGAAGAATAGTTATAGTAACTTAATGATGCAAATCGTACCCGAACTGGATAAAAAAGTCACAGAAAAATGCACCAGTGAACTAATCACACCGTATCTCAACTTGACTATTTCTGTAGTTGAAAACAGTTGTTAAGTATAACCATTATCCTGACTTCGTACTCTCTGCTCATGACGGTGTCATAATGACTTAATGTTGATGCTATACATGTGAACCGAGAGTTGAGTTGAAACGTAACCACGTTGGCAAGCAAGGGCCAAGTTTAAGTGAGTTATCAAAATATTATCATCATTTTACCTGAAAAATATTGCTGAAAGCGTACTAGCTACCTTTTGTATAATTCTTCATAATAAAGTTCAGATATTGAAGTTCCGTCCGATACATTCGACATGGCAAGAACAATAGTCTTTTGTACCATCGCAATGGTCCACTGGTTGCGCATTGTAATTCTTGCAACCCCTGATCATGTTTTTTTTTGTTTATGAAGATGCAAAAGGTTGATTTATTTTCAGTAGCCGTTATGTTTTCATTTTGTTTTTCTTATAAATAGTTTCTAAAATGTTGGTCTTTCTGAAATACGATAAATATAATTGTAAACCGTATAGCTTCAGTTACCAATACGCGTATTGAGATAGGTGGATACGTGTTCTTTATTTCTGTTTTAAATGAAATATTAAGAATGTTGGACGTATTAAATTATATCGATAATGATTGAGATAAGTTCTTCTACTTTAAGCAACAAAGTAGTCAGAGATATAACTTGGGTTGTGTTGGGCTATTGTTTCAGATTAGATTTTCCCGATCTATTTACAAATAGGAATGAAATATGCAAGTGGAATTTAACACCCACCAGTAGAATCTGATAAACGTTGTTGCGTTAATCTGCTATATATACCACAACACTTGTACATAGTAAAAGCACGGTATGGTTTGTAACGTTGTAAAACGTCACATTGGAATGTCATTGTAGGTCTTGAGATTTAGAGAGAGAGGTGAGTAGATTGTTGACTCTTTCGCTCCGTGTGTCATCGATTTTAAACAAATTGCGTTTCTGTAAGGCTGTATGCCTGCCTTAGTTTCCATGCCATAGGGTACATTGGAAAGAAAAAAAGAAGAAAATGTCTTTTGTCTGTGGTGGCGGAATAAGCATTCGTCTAGCTACATTGACGAAAAAAAGATGTCGATTGTAAATATATTTTTTAAACTTCGCTAAAAAGAAGTAATCTTTTATAAATTGTATATGGAAGTTCACGCCTGTGAACGCCTTTCACGCCCTTTTTGAAAATAACCTATAACTTAACTTTTAATAATATGAAGTACTAAGTTTGTATACTAATTGAATCTACATATTGATGTGACTTTCATAACTATTATTTGCTTATTATGATATAAAAATATGAGTGAATTGTTATAAATAACATAACAATGTTTTGAATGATAACTTGTGTTTGCATAATAATGCATTTTGTGACAAACTTAATTATATAGCCTTACTATTTGTACGAGCCATGCATCATTAATGGTTTAACATTTCTACAGCATATTGCTTTACAGCCTATTAATAGGTTATATTAATATAAATAGAACATAACCATTTAAATTAAAATTATTCATCTGAGGTCTTTCCAATCACACTTGTATAACTTTACAGCGGAGTGTTCGAAGCTTTTGAAACTTGTTTGAATGATAATATTTTGCTTTTTGTCAATCATCATCTGAGCGTCAAGGCCTGGTTGTGCTTAACTATAGCAGTGATTGATGTAATTGAGTTTTCAGTGCTTTCTTTGAATTTGTTTTGGCTTTTGAATGTTAATAGCTGTCTGCTGACTATTACTATCATCTTACCATTCGGTCACGGTTGCCTTTGGATATTTTTGCAATTAATTGTTTTAGGTTTTGAATTTCTTTGATCTTTTACTTGTCAATTATGGACAAGTGCGTGCAGTTTCCACCCTTGCTTGATGATAAGGAGGAGTAATATAGATAACAGTTCAAAAAACTGATTAGGTCCCATCGAGCACAGGTTTGTGTAAGAACTGATAGTGACTCGATGTTAAAGAAATTTTGTTATGCTCCTGATGCTGCAACTAATGAAAGAGAACGCAGTCATTGGTTAAATTATTTAAAAGTTTATTTTATAAACATAAATTCTGCTCCTATTTTGTTTGTTAAAAGTAAAGATACTAGACCTTACTTAGAATTTCTTATAAATAATAAAACTTATTCAGGTAATCGATATATACTTTCTCTTGTAGACGTTTTTACTAAATACTGTTGGTTATTCCCAATGATAAATGCTACTACTAATGTAATTTGTAAACTTCTTGAGAAGGAGATTTGCCTTAAGTATGGAACTCCAACAATATTTGTTTGTGATAATGGAACTCAATTTACTACTAGACAGTTTGTAACTTTTCTTAAGGGTTATAATACAAATAAAATATTTCATAATTCCCTGTATACTCCTCAAAATAATCCAGTTGAAAGATATAATAAAACCGTTGAGACATGTATAGCATGTTTTGTTAAAGATGATCATAGAACGTGGTCGAAGTTTTTACCTCATGTTCAACTAGCTTTGAATAATAGTGTGAATCTTGCTACAGATTTTACGCCTAACTTTTTAATGTTTGGTAGAGAACTTATTTTTGATGCATCTTTGCACCGTGTTAGTACCTCTTTTGTTAATTTAGATCAACTAGAGGTAGGAGATAGAAGTTCTTTTGCAACTTCACTCAATTCACTTAGTGAAGTCTTTGTTAAAGTACAATCTTGTTTGTTAAAAGCGTATAAGCGAAATGCTAGTTATTATAATGTAGGGAGGCGAATCATTTCTTTTGGTGTTGATGATATTGTGTGGAGGAGAAGCTTTGTGCAGTCTAATCCTCCAGCATATTTTTCTGCTAAACTTGCACCTAAGTTCGTTAAGTGTAAAGTAGTTTCTAAAGTTCCACCTAACGTTTACCTTTTGGAGGACCTGAATAACGGTACCACAGGTCGCTACCATGTTAAAGATATAATGAAATATTAAATTATTTTGATTAGAATATTACAGACTTCGGTCTTGGTTTTGGTATTGGTTTGGGAAGATTCTACCATGTTAGTTTGATGTATCGAAGGGAACGGTAGTTTAGAAAGAGGATGTATGTAAGGTTACTTCACAACTTTTTATTAGAATCAAGTTCTGGATCTTTAAAAAATAGAACTTAGGATATAACAATTTGATTAAAAATTTATCAATTTACCTTTTAGAATTATCAAGCGCTCGTGGCCCCGCGGTCTCAGTGTTCTGTAAACGATCACTGAGTTACGCAACTTTCACTATGGCTGGTCCTTGGAAGGGTGACCACTTTGTGGCATTTAAATTTGCGAGCGTTTCCGTGCTTCGGAAGGCACGTTAAGCCGTTGGTCCTGGTTGCCAGTAAAATGGCAGTCGTTAAGCCTGGTTGAAGGCCTTATGGGCGGCTTGAAAACCTTCAACAGCAGGTCGCCACAACCTGCGTCTGTCTATTTCAACACGGCAATGGGCTCACCACCTATTACGTGGGACAGGAATCCACACGGTGAAAAGTGGGCTAATAATATTTCCTCTGCCACCCCTTCGGGGATAAGGCGTGATGGATATTTATTTATTTATTATCAAAATTAGCCTTTTAGAAATAACACTAACTTTTTCACACAAATAACTGTCAAACACATCAGAGGATCTTATCTTTTTGTTTGTTTGTTGGAACCTTTATTGGTTATTAAAACATTATTATTCCACTTATATTATGGAATGATATTGTTCTGTTTTGTAGGAAATTTTCCTAGTTTAGTTTGTATGTTTAGGTTATTACTCCTAAATTTTATTTTGTACATATTGTATTCCTATATTGGGATGATGTATCCTTAAGAATAGTTTTGATGTTGCGTTTCTGGGTTGGTAGAAGTTGCTGTATCTCAGTTCTTCTGATCCCGAGGCCATGCCGCACGGCTGACCCACGCATATTGTATATATTTTGTTTGTTTGTTAAGTAATTCAAAGTTACCCGGATATGACTTTTGAAATACCTTTTGATGTTGATATCTGTCTCTTTTGACTATAGGATCACATCTTTATATATGCATTTGTGTTCGGAAAGTCGGTAGGGTTGTGCCGGTCACATTTGTCATATTGTTTTGTTACAGCATTTGTGGTCGGAAGTTCGGTGGTGTTGAGCCGATCACATCTGTTTGGTTTTGTTGCAGCATTTGTGCTCGGGAGTTCGGTGGTGTTGAGCCGATCACATCTGTTTGGTTTTGTTACAGCATTTGTGCTCGGGAGTTCGGTGGTGTTGAGCCGATCACATCTGCTTGGTGTAATTTCCACAATATTTCTTGTTGGAATAAGTTGTTCGTTTGTCTTGTACTTTTTGACTTTGTACAGTTGCTGTTTGACTTTGTAATTGATTACAAGTTACAGCACAGTTTTGTTTGCTGATATTTTGATTTTTATATGGGATTGTAAATGAAAGAAGATAGGGCTCAACCGCATCTTCAGTATATATAAGGATAAGATTGGATGAAAGAGTCAGTGGCTAGTTAGCTTAACTGAACTCCTGGCTTGAGGACTTCGTTGGATTTGTTATTCTTTAGTACTTAGGTTAAGTCAATGCTTTGACTTTGGGTTTTTTGTGTATCAATTTTGATATTCTTATTTGCAAAGAGTTGGATGATAGAGTCGGTAGCTATGGTGCTCAACCGTACTTTCGTATTTAGTTTAGTGTTGGTAGAGTCGGATGTTTTTCTGAACTCGTGGATTGTGAATGTACTGGCTTGTTTACTAGATTTTTATTGGAACTATACTTATGGTTAGTTGGTTATTTATTCTTGTTACAGAATTTTGTTTTTGGGATTTTGGTTTTCCTTTATTGGAATTATTTCCATTTCTTTCTTAGAGCTTTATTGTTTGAAAAAGAAAGTTTCTTTCTTTTATTGCTGGTTGGGGTGTGATGTAACGTTGTAAAACGTCACATTAGAATGTCATTGTTGGTCTTGAGATTTAGAGAGAGAGGTGAGTAGATTGTTGACTCTTTCGCTCCGTGTGTCATCGATTTTAAACAAATTGCAATTTCTGTAAGGCTGTATGCCTGCCTTAGTTTCCATGCCATAGGGAAAAAAAAACAGAAAATGTCTAAACTTGGAAAGAAAAAAAAAACAGAAAATGTCTTTTGTCTGTGGTGGCGGAACAAGCATTCGTCTAGCTACATTGACGTCAAAAAGATTTCGATTATAAATATATTTTTTAAACTTCGCTAAAAAGAAGTAATCTTTTATAAATTGTATATGGAAGTTCACGCCTGTGAATTCTTATAAATGGTTATTCCAAAATAACTATGTATTTCGGGAAGAACTTTGGATTTTTGAAACCACGTTTCTAACCTTAATGATCTTTAGTATTTTGACGAAAGATTATTCGTTTGTTTACAGCTTATTACGAAGCTTGGAGCGGCGTTAATGGAATATTTGCCTGCTCTCCAAGATTTATTGGTTTTTCTTTAAAAAAGTTGTAAGTTCTCTTTATGTGTTCAAATCACGAACAAATCTCCAATTGTTTTTTCAAATCTAATGGAACTAATTCTTTTCTTTGCAGCTGAAAAAGCACTTTTTTTTTATATTAACTTTATTCTTGGATAAAGTTTGCCATGGATGCTGACCATGTGGTTACGAGCTCGTCATTCTCGTGGAGACGGCACCTGTCGCGGTCTGCAGAGGTGATTTCGAATCCCGTGGTAATGTAACCACGCCTTCAGGTACCTAATTTAAATTGTTTTTGTGTAGATTAATCTAGTAATGATGCACGACTCAATTATTAGGCCCATGTAATGACTCCATGATTAGACTCAACGATTTTCGACTCAATGATTTGGCTCATGTTTTAAATCATGTTACGATATATATTTTGACTTATAAGCTGGCATTATGCTGGATCTCACTATTCTAAATTTCACGCCTCAACCCTGTGAATAGTTAATCTTTAGCTTACTAAATCACTAGAATAGGTTGTACCAATAGTGATAACGTATACAATGTATATTCAATCAATTCGCCTATAAGAATATATATAGAAACTTTCTTCTAGAGATGTATTCTATTATTTTTGGTTCCTGCTCTTATGATTAGAAGCTCAATCTCTATCCCCGATATCCGTGTGCATAAAGTTGGTAGGACTTATCCTCCTGGCGCCTGAACCGAGGTATAACTTTTGTTAGTTTGTTAGTTCATGTCTCCAAAATAAGACAATTGAAATATTATTATTATTACAGGTTCATGGTAACAGCTACTCAGCTACCATTATTATTATTTTCTTCTAACCAATTATCAGCCTATGGAAGTCTACTGCTGAACGTATGCCTGTCCCAATTTATGCCACAACACTCGATCGGAACTCGCATCCAGTTCCTCCCGGCAACCTTTTCCCGGTCGACGGTCCATCTGACCTACCGCACGGTTGCCGAGTCACGTCTTCCATTCTAGAACTCGGAAAACCTCGTTTTGGAGTTTATCACTAAAAGACACTCCAAGCGTAACTGGCTCCATGGCTCATTGTGTAACTTTGAGGGCATGGACTAACCCCACTGTATGTTCACGTCTCGTCACCTTAGGTCATAACCAATTCGTTCGATTAATTTTTGCGAATTCTAGATTTAACCTTAAAATTATTATATCAGAAAATAATCTCTTAAATCAGGTTATTCTCCTGATTACATACAACGGTGCAAGCAAAATATTTAAAAACCGTTTAATCAACTTCAACAGCATATTTGATGGCGCTGTCATTTATTTTGCTCGTACAAATTAATTTTAGAGTTTATGTTTTTGCAAAAGGGCGTTTGAGATGATGAATGAGTTATTTTTGTGCCGTAGTAGTAAGATTTATACATGTATAAGTTACAAGGAAAGCAAACTTTTAAAAAATGATGGGAGATTTGTATATTATGGTATTTTCTTTCAAAAGTACAGTAAAGGTAATTGAACGACTCGGACAGGAGCTGTATAATAATAATAAATTTATTTCGTAAAAACATAGTACAAAATATTTACATGCTGGTTAGCCTATTACTTGACATAGATGAAGATGTTGCGGTGAATATAAACTAGAGGAACTCCCACATAAACGTACAGCCTTCACGTTCTTGCGATGCCAATGCCCAACCAGTCCTCATTCGGAATATCGTGGAAGATGATGAAGACCCAAAAGTCGTAGAGGATGGATATGCTCGGGAAGTGGGAACATCGCAATAGGAAAATTAACCACTGTCTCTGACTTTGCTTCAAACGTCAGTGATAATGAGGCTTTTGATTTCCTTCTGGAATAACTTGGTAAATTCCTGTTAATTTTTTCGGGTAATAGGTATGTGTGCCTTTTACCCATTGTTATACTGAGTGTTATATTTAGGTAACAGCGTAGGTTCATCACAGTATTTATTTTAAATTATATTATCTTTCATTTAGTAGGCCGAGTTTATGTCCGGTAAACTTATGTATTGAAAGGTTATTTGATATTATAATGACTTTCAAATTCAAGGAATCATTCAACTTTATATCAAGCCGATGATGTGATTTTGATTAGCTAAAAATTGAGAAGGGCGAATTATATATTACTAGCAGATCAGGTATTTATTTTGTCATAAATGTTTTTGGTAATACTATCAAGGACTGCCTACCTAGTTCATTTTCTTTTTTTCAGCAAGCTGTTGCCATTGTAACTCTGAACAAAGTACTCTTGATTGTTTTTATTGTTGTGACTCACATTTACAGTATAAGAATTTTTGTTCTTGTAACCTTTCTTTGTGTACCTAACTGCATGTATACTGTATATTAACGGGCATAATAACGAGGAACATATTTAAAACAAAATAATATTAATTATATTACTTTAATCAGATTTAGAATGATAATGGTCACTAAATAACTCAATACTGTGTTGATTCAAATTTCGCTGTTTTTAACCGTCAAAATGTTAGTAAACTAACAAAAACCGTATTGGTAGCAGCCAACCGATAGAAGTCTCTTGGAGCACGATTGTAATAGTAGACTACGAAAACTGCAAAATTGTAGATACCGTCGGCTTTCTATTGAGCGATTTCAATATTATTCCGACACGGTTAATATAGTAGACTCGGCCCCCTGCAATTGTGTGTTTATTTGCCCTTCAAGCTCTCTCGAATCGATTAGGCTGTAAATTGGTATTCAGAGAGCTAATTTTTTAGTGAAAAGTACACTGGGACACTATATCGTTTATTTTACGAACAAAACCTCTATGTTAGCAGTTTTGTCAGTTCTATTTATTAAATAAAGCACGCAGTATTTACCTCGATCACGGTAATTTAGCTTGGCAAATAGACGAGCGTGACCCTACGGTCACAATTTGGCCCGGAGATGCCCCTCGGCCTTGCTTGAACTTCGGTAACATTGTTACACCGTCCCTTGCTTCCCTCGAGGCGCTGAATGTCCCTACATCTGTTCACAAAGTACACCTACAAAGCCATAGTGTAGTTTACATTCCGCAGATTACATTTTTTAGATATTGCGTAACATATCATGATGAGTAAGAGTTGAATTCGGTTTCTTTGTTCTGAAGTTGCATAGCCCATAGAAGTACCAAGTCAAGTTATTGTTCAGATTTTTCTGCCTCATTTTCAATTTCCATTCTTCAGTCTATTTAGTGTTTTTAGCATTTCTTTTTTTTATATCAGACAAGCAATACAGTCATGTAAACGGCAGCAGGCCGTTCTCAGATTCAGTTTTTTTCAAGAAATGAATATTTTCGGACATTCTGACACAACGTCGTTAGACTCTATTTAAACTAATGTGAACTTATGCTATGAGCTCTAGACAAATGATCAAAATATGAATATATTAATTAACCCTAGAAGCGTACCCTGGAGTACAATCGTAAAAAATATCGAAAATAGTTCATAACTTTTTTTATTATTATACGGTTTGTTTTGCACGTCCGTGCGTCCGTTTACGTTAGGTGGGGGATGCATCGATACCTTAGTCTAGAAGACTCTAGCATTTGATCTCATAAAGCCCCACCTAGAAGACCGGTTTCAATACCGAACTTTACCAACCCCTCTTCAAATAAGTATTGGGGATATATTGAAAAAAAAAAACGAGAGGTACCAGCGTTAAACCCTACTAGTCTAAAAACTGGTAGGTGTTTTTTGTCCAAAGACCGCAAATCACGCACACAATGTGTGAAATGCAAAACATATATGTGTGTTGAACATCAAAACAAAATATGCCATAATTGTTTGTAGTTCCCTAATAATGTGATATGATTATGATTAATAAGTATGAAATTGTTTTATTAACCCTTATGTAAGTTGATTTTATAATAAAAGTTTATTATTCTTATAAAAAACTTTTATTATTATTGGGGTTACCCAGTACCCCATGGTACCGTTAATGTATGTCCAAGATGGGTACGTTTCTAGGGTTAAGTATAAAAATACACCCAAAGTCTGAAACAAACAAACATCAACAGCAAATTCCACAATATTTGTTCCGACCCGGGACTTCAATACAGCTGTCGTCGTATACACTTACCACTGCGACATCAAGGCAGTCTGTGTTCTTTTCACAATATGAATAAAATAGCTTGAACTCCATAATATCGATGTTGTAGTTCAGCCACCGAGAAAATGTGTTTTAGGTTGAGATGTTGTTAAAGAACTTAAATTCAAATTTGGAAAATAGTTTACGAATGAGTATAACTCTTTATACTGTGGTATAACTACAAAAACCAAATCGTATTTCTCTATTGTAAACAAAAGTGTGTTTCCTACCTAACATAAGAAGTATAAGTGTGTCACTAGAAATTAACATACACTCGATTGCAACTGTAGTAGAAACATTTTTGTTTGAAGCTAATTGTATTCTTAATAGTAATATGTGTATTCAGTCGCCATTGTTATTGGCGACTGAATACATTCTGACTGAATACACAGAAGTATTATTCAGACATTGACCAGGATTTCTCTATTTAACACGAACAGGTGTCATTTCCCAGTATAACAATGGTTTTTCTCTCGTGTTACCCTCGAGCGGTCTTACGTCCCCCGGGGATGGTGCAAGTCGTCTTAATAGACTTAGAGATGTACCGTAGACTGTATCCCCAGGGGCAAACGTATCCCCAAACCACCCTACAATATGCCATAATCAATTTTTTTAAAACTTTCGCGTTTATCTAGAGACATTTGGTTTATTTCCGGAGCTTAAACTAATCTCTTTCTAATGTAAAGTCTTTGTTTTAGATTTAGTACTTTGTTTCATCTGTTTATTATACGTCTAACATTTTAGTGTTCATAAACAGTATTCTAACCTAGCTCTGGTAATAAACAGTGGTAAATTGGATAAAACGTTAGTAGTAAAACTTTACCTAGTTTTAAAACTAAACTATGTATTGTTTGCGAAACATCGGTGTTAGTAAATGTATAAGATGTAGTTAAACTAGACAAAGTGCTGATAAAATGTAAACAAAATGTATCCATAGTAATTACCAATATGCGAATTTCATGTTACCGTTACACCCCCTATCAGCACGTGCCCACGACATAAATATTCACATTTAGTACGTTGCCCTTAACTTGCACGATTTTTTTTCTTCGTCCGTTGTGCATTTAGATGTGAGGGGGGATCAGGGCGTAACATATCGATGGAAAGCGACAGAGGGTGACGCTATTCGCCTACTGTTTAGCCATTATTTGCTATAATGTGGGTGAAATTTAGCTTCGTACACCGTGCAATAATTGTCTCCGGTCTTTTATTGGAAACGCTTTTATTTATAGCAGCAGGGCCGAAAGCTCGGATTATTTGGCTAACAAATTATATCGAATCCGTTAAGAATAGGATGGGCCTGTCAATAAATTAATGTATGGATTTATTGATGAAAGCTGACAAATTTATGCTATAGAATTTTGTAGTTCCCCTAAAATTGATGACATTGATGACGATGTAAAATTAAGGTGACTACTAGGGTAATGATAATTTTGTAATCATTATTTAAAACCAATGCTCATGTATTATATAAACGTTTCTAGTTGAACTTAGCACGTTGTAAATTTAGAAGATAAAGACGATTATATACATTTTTTTGAAAACTTAGCAGTACACATTGTAATGTAGTTTAGTAAGTTGTACTGTAAAATGTATTTACAAGATTAGATATATTCCGAAGGGATATCTAATCATATTCACCAAGTAGGGCGGCGTGATAATCACCCAATTTGGATTTTCCTGCAAATTATCATCACATCTGGTTGTTCCGAAGCGATCGCCTATTATGTTGAAATTGAGTTAACTAGATAATGGAAATTCAAATACAACCAAAGAATAAAAAAAGAACTGAATTTGACTCGTTGATGGAAACGCTATGCAGTTTTGTGAAAAATAATGTATTTATTTTACATTTCGAAAAACTTGTCCAAAGTTCAATTTTAATATTACATTATATAATTGCAATAAAAAAATAACATTGTTTACTTACAAAGTATTGGTAAGTAGTTTTTATTTGAACAAGCATTTCAATAAATGTAAAACAAGTAGTTATTAATATAACATCAGCCAAATTTCCGTAAAACCAACACTGCTAAATAAATAACATAAAATTATTCGAAATCACTCAGTAGATTACCGACATTGTGGGCACAAAATTGTCTAGGTTGAACAAAGAGGGATACAGTGAAATATAGGACCGTATAGAAGCCACAAAGCAAACCGGAGTGATTAATGAATCCACACGATAACAAATATGTCGCATTCGTAAACGTATTAAGAATTCTTCGTAAAACTAGCAAATAGTTACATACATACATATTGTCACGCCTTTATCCCCGAAGGGGTAGGCACAGGCATACTATATGCCCACATTTCACCGTATGCATTTTGTCCCCCGTAACAGGTGGTGAGCCCATTGCCGTTTTGAAATGGACAGGTGCAGGCTGAGGCGACCTGCTCTTGAAATTTTTCAAGCCGGCCCGTAAGGCCTTCAACCAGGCTTAACGACTGCCATTTTACTGGCAACCGCGACCAACGTGCCTTCCGAGGCACGGAAATGCTCGCGAATGAAAATTCCACAAGGTGGTCACCCATCCAAGGACCAGCTATATCGAAAGTTGCTTAACGCAGTGATTGTTTACAGAACACTGAGTCAGCGGGGCCACGAGTGCTAAATAGTTATATCTTAAATCATATTATTTATGAAATGGAGGTAAGTGACTTAGTAGAAATTTTTAGATTCAGTAGCAGTCGTTCATTACGAACGCTCTTTAGCTACAATTTTTTTTATAATTTACAGGTATGCATTTCACCACAATCTTATCTGATGTTAAGTAAAAATGTGGCCTACGATGGTCGTGACGTTTGTCTTATAGATCTGTTTACTCGGGTCTTCATAAAAGTGAACTACAAATTACATTCTATAGAAGCAATAAAAAGACGCATCAAATTACTGTTCTGATAAGTTCCACAATAAACATTTACACTATTAGGATTACACTCGTATCACATATATCATATATATACCGATGATAACATAGGCACAAGTTTTAGAGAGACAACTTGAAATTTCGCTTACAATTTTTTTTAAGAACTTTGAACTATTTATATATAACTTTCACTATAGAATATTATAGAAGACCCCTATTATAGCAGAGCCCTTTGGCAGGGTCGCCATGTAATGTTGGGGTTTAGGTAAATTAGACAACCACTTCGGTTTATCTACGTTTATTGAGTGCATATGTAGCAGTTTACAATAGCAAGTAATTGCTGATTCAGATATTATAAAGGTACTTACACACTACAACATAGGTATCCATCAAACTCATCGGAACTACCCATCGTACCTACAACTAACATCTTCTTTTGTTCATTCCAATGTTCCCTGTAAGTAATTACATTTATACAAATATAAGCGGTAAAACCACTCTTGCAATACCTTGTGCCATATGTCCTGGGACATCTTTCCGAGTTACCTGGGGCGCTAGACGGATAGGTAAAAATAATATTGGAAAAGACGTTACTAATATTATTCGAAAAGACGGAGTGGTTTTGCGCATGATATCCGTAAGAATTTTTACACCAACGCTTATAAATAGTAAGTATGGAACTTAACTAGTCAGCATGGAAGAAATATTGTATATTGGTAGCTATATACCTAATATACCGTATAAGCGACCCATCGTCTCTACGCATTCAGCTACAGCAAAACCACCCCTCAACTTACATTTACGACTTGCATTGCACGATAAGCAGTTGATACATTATGGTGTAACGTTAAAGCTTGTATTTTATCATCAATAGAAAGTGAAATGGTTCCCCATAAACATGGAAAAATACTTCTACGTAGATTCTTTATATTGATATTTTTTTCATACAACGCCACCCAGTCTATATGCATGTGCTATGGGATCTAAGTGACTGATAAACAAACTTTTATATTATATTTCTAAATAAATACAAGTCATACATAGAAAAGAACCAAACTCAGAAAAAACAAAGACAACATACACGGCGTAAGATACACTTACCACTGTACCACCGAGGTTTTTTTCGAAAAACTTAATTATCAGCCAAAAACTGATAAATATCTCAATCTTACAATTATAAAGCCTGAAAAAAAATTAAGAATTAAGCTAAAAGAGAACCTTTAGGATGTCCCTTATTTGAGTCCAATCCGCAAAAAAGTGACTTACATGAAAAAAGATTATTCATTTCATTCCAAAGAAACACAACTGACCAAAACGTCTCTTCATCAGTTTGTCCTTGCAAATAAAGTGCATCATGGGTTTTACAACACTTTATTTCAATATTAGTACTTATTTCTATTTTATGTCAAAGTTAACCCTATTCAAACTAAAAACATATTTGTAGTTTGTTATATCACCAGCAGCATACTTTAGTTTTCAGCAACTGAATTAGTACGGCAATGTACGAACTTGGACGGGAATGAGTTCACACGATCCTGCACATAACGCTTGGCTAATATTGTGTTAAAGCGAAATAGTACACATGTCTCTTTCAACGTTTCATTCGAATGACAAAATAATGAACAGCAAAATAGAGAATTGTTGTTTAAAAATTGTTACGAAAAAGGTGAGCATATGAAAACCAATTCGAAGTCAGCGTCTAAGATTAATTGTGTGTTATTTTAGCTTATGTTATGTTTATCAATCACGCTTTATCCCCGAAGGGGTGGCAGAGGCATATTATACGCCCACATTTCACCGTGTGCATTCCGGTTCCACGTAATAGGTAAACGCTTCTTGTCGTATTAAAAAGGAAAAGGCGCGGGTTGTTTCAACAGCTGTTGAAATTTTTCAAGCCGCCGATAAGGCCTAACTTGGTTTAACGACTGCCATGTTACTGGCAACCGGAACCAACGGCTTGATGTACCTTCCGAAGCGCGGCAAAGCCCGTAAATGGAAATACCACAAAGCGGTCACCCATACGTAACCAGTCACAGCGAAAATTGCTAAGTGAAGTTTACTTCAATAATGTTAAGTTAATTTTGCTTATGCTAACATACTCAGAGACAGCATAAATTTAGAACAACGGATGCATGCTTCTCACTTTAGAATATGGCGTTTAGTATATCCTATTTGCAACTTATTCAATTTGGATATTCCTTTTCGACATTACCACTAGACCTCTATACTCCTGAGCCTTGCATCTGTGCCATAGCCTGGTCGATTAGTCGGTAGGTGTACCAGTTTGCAGATGGAGTCGACTTGTTGATTCCGAATACCTTTGTGCAAGCCATGTAAATCACAATGTGAATATGTTTCACAATCATTTTAATGCAGTCATATACGAATGTTATCTAAAAGCATAAAATGTTAAAATACTAAGCTTTAATTCGTGCATAAGGTATTGTTAGAGATAAGTTTAGAGTAGGTGGACAATCCAGCACAACCTTGTCATTTTCATCCTTTATATTTATGTTGGGCGGTGTACAATAACGTTTTAGCTTTGAAATATTCAGTAACAATAAATCAGAGACATCTGACGGCTGTTTGGAGGCAATTCTGTTGAGTTATTTCTAGTAACGTTTATTAATGAATAAATACATTTTCGTCATTATGACAAATTATGAGATGTTGGTGATTGGTGTAAGGCCCTCCTCCCCACTAAGATCTGGTCCAGTCCATCCGGTCGGGTCCAAGCGATTTCATCGGCAAGCGGTATACCTGCTCACTAACGGACGTACCATCGACGCAGATTACGGGGCTTTTAGATCAGACAGCAGTCGCTTCTAACAATGCCGAAAATCAAAAGTTACGGCTGATTATAAATAATTAGAAGCGGTCCCCCAACGTGACGTATTTTTTCTAGAATTATTAATACATAGGTAGTTTGAGATTGAGTTTCTTTTATTATTTTTTACTTTTTTAAGGGAACTAAGGTTTTTATTATTTTTTTATTATTTATATTTTTCATTTTATACTTTTTATATGTACATACTTATTATAATATAGATTTTGTTAAGTTATAAATATAAAGCTTCTTTTTGAAAATTTTCTCCTCTTCCTGCAGACATTGGGTATTTTCCCCACTTTTACGCCTCGAGCTTTTTCACATTTCAACCTATTTTCATTGAACATATTATTTTGTAATATGCACGTGATGCGTTTTCATTTAAGACCCCAGTCGAGTATATTTTGCAGACATTTGGTTATTCTTCCCCACTTTCCCACAACTTTTAAACGGCTCCACTGGCTTTCATCAAATATAGCTAAGAACATTCCCGTGTAATTCATCTTTCAAACAAAAAAAAACTAAATCAAAATCGGTTTACCCGTTCGGGAGCTACGATGCCACAGACAGACACAGACACGTCAAACTTATAACACCCCGTCGTTTTTGCGTTGGGGGTTAAAAACTGGGAGAGTTCTAAATTCAGCAGATTATCGTTATCTTATAGATATAGACCATTGGCGACCTTATCGATTGACTTTGGACCATCGGATGACGTACAACAGCAATGACAAGGAATTTAAAGATTTCATTTATCACCCTCATACAAAGGATGTGTGGAAGGGGTTCCATCAATATCTCCGGGGTACAAGTGACCTAAGTGACAGTCGCTCCTTAGAATGCCGGCTTGGAACTAACTGGAAATAGAAGATGAGGAGATAAGAAATTATAAAAACTGAAGTATTTTTTTAAATATAATACTTCCTTTTATATATCTGTTACTCTTTCAGTTAAGGTAACCTTTAGGTATAATGTCTATAAGGTTATATTTGCGTCCGACTCTGCATTCTATTTGCTTAGGCGTGGCGTGACCTAAATCGTTTGCTTAGCATTTCAACAACGATCACGCGAAATATCAATAAGAATCGTCTTCATTGCAAATTTTATCCTAAAATGCAGGGTTTTCTATGCTGATTACAGTCAAGAACAGAAACTTTTCATCTTAGTCGAATCGTCAATCCAATCAATAGTGAATAAGAATGATCACGTATAATATATTTATTTCGTTTATATTTAAGACATTTCAGAAGTCAACACACCAAAAAAAATTTAATTACAGATTCAGAGTGCCTAGTGCGAATTATTGCGAGCGCCTTCACATCCTCACGGTGAGCGCGGTAACGAAAATTTGTATGGAATCGACACCGCCATCTATCTATAAACGCGGAAACTTATCGCGACTATATACAATTTCACATAAACGCGCTTCTCTGTAAGTCGCTATAGGTAGGCACTTTCCTAAATTCACACTACCTGCATACGTGTCTGTTTCTTCGAGATAGTATGTCATGCACGGAGTGAAAGTCTTTTTTTTTTAATTTGTATTGTAAAAAATAGAGGATTTGATCAGGATGACAATGTTGCTCTCATAGGTATACAATATTGAGACGGAGTGAAAGTAATGATATTGTTTGTATAGCCTTTTTTTAATGTGGACGAAGGACTTGCACCGACTACAACCACTCGGTCCCAATATATCCGTCTGCCCGTAGCTGTTCTATGTTATGGACTGAGGAGGCGAGCGTAGCGACACGACGAAAGTCTCCGTTTTAACTCCACTGGTACGGGAAAAATGCTATTGATGTCCGACCGTCCGTCCGTCCGTCCATTCGTCAGTCTACAGGTCGCATTTTTCATCGGATTTGCATGCAACTTGGCATGGACAATCCTTGATGTAGCCAACAACTTTTAGCGAGCGGGTTTTTGATCGGGGGGGAAATGGAGGCAGGGGAGGGGAAATGGTCCCATAGTGGTTGGCAAGAGGGCTCAAAACGAAAAAAGAAATCAATGTAAAAAAAAATACTCCGAAGTCTACGGTTCACAGAACCACTAGCTTAATTATTTCATTTTTTTGTTAACCAAATTCTATATTTAGCATAGAAACCCACAAGGTTATCCGAACTACCAAGAAACCCTCGACCAGAGATAGACAGACCATACATGACATACTATCTCGACATGCCATGTAAAACTGCGCATACTTAAAACCTACACGCAAAAACAAAATGGTTGGCTAATAAAGCTGTCTCCTAAATCGCTGCGGTGATCCCATTTCGTCGAGCACCGTACTTCATAATGCAATGAACGCACCATTACACCTCTAAATTACAAGTCGGACAGACGATATGTCACATTGCTTTATAATGCAAATATCTCGTAAACCCTATTTGAGGCACAAATATATTTAGAACGTACAAATTGAAATGACATAGTCTGGAGATTGGTTATGATTATTTTGAATGCTAATATACAATGAAGATTTATGCATGTGATATTTAGGATTTTCTTAATTAAATTAAGTTGGCAGTATATTATTATATACATGTATTCAGGCTTTTACTCACATTTCGTCATTCCTAAATCTGAAATACATTTTAACTATTACATTGGTGTTTTTTTAGGTCTTGGTGAATCTGATTGACAGGTGCCTCAACTATGACAGTGTGAGTGAAATAATAGTCCAGTCAAAAGTTAATCTAAGATCTTATCAAAAATTGTCTATTACTAACTTACTATCTTCATGCTATATCCCTGACGGGGTAGTCAGATAGGACAGATCGCCAGGCTTCGCGATCCATGCATACTTCTTTCGCTTCTTGCAGATTCATCAATCGCTTCATACATGCACGTCTGGGTATCCGATTGCTTTTAACTTTTCCGTTTTTGAGCAATCTGCTCAGGGGATCCTCATATGTAAGTCTCGGCCTATTACTGAAACATGTAAACTATAAAATATAACTTAAACTTAACTAAACTATTTTCACACTGTATCCCTGACGAGGTAGTAAGAGATGACAGATCGCCAGGCATCGCGATCCATGCACACTTCTTTCCCTTCCTGCAAATTCATTAATCGCTTCATACATGAAATATAACCATCATGGAAAGCGACAAGGCCTTAACTAGATACTCGGGATACGATCAAATCAAGCCAGCCTAACCTGCGAATGGTGCTTGCTACACATTTCAGAATTAATATTATATAACATGCCTAAATATCGTGCGTTCACAAATCACAACTGTTTTATTAAGTAGTTACAGTTCATTTTAGTTGGGCGATCACAGCACTAAGTAATAACATAATATTTTCACGAAACGTGTAACATCGAGTGCGATATTTACTAACAACTGCTATTTTTATATGTATCGAGAATATTCTTTATTGCTCCACAGTGCTTTTTATGGACTGTGAATGAGGTGTAGCATCTGTAGTGGATTTCAATTTCCTCTACTCACCGAACTTCCGTTACTTATGTGCTACGTATCGGTGATAAAAAAATTAACTACACACTCAGTTATTTCTCCGTTCAAAGAGCGCAGTACCAGAATAGCTTTATTGTGCCTTAAATGTAATTCGTATTATAGTTCCCCTCTTTATAAGCGGACCTTTTATGCATGCTCACTCATAAAGTCTTAGTGATTCATTTTGTTTAAATGTTTTGCAGATGCATTGCAAATATTTCAGAGATTTTTGTGCGCAAAATGTTAGTCAAAAATTTCGAGATCACGATATGTATCAATCACGCCTTTATCCCTGAAAGGATGTCAGAGGAATATCATTCGTGTGCATTCCTGTCCCAAGTAATAGGTGGTGAACGCATTGCCGTGTTAAAAATAAACGGACGCAGGGCTTCTACTTGGTAAAATGCTAATGTTACAAGTGATAGGAAGGTGACCCTGAGAGATAAATGATATTTCTTCCACGTATAAATTATAAGCGTTTACTTAAACTTCTACAGGGCCACCAGTCAAGTAAAAGAATAAGTACGCAGACGAGATCGGGACTTAGCTTTGTTGAAGGGCTTCTGCGATGTTGGTCAATTTAGGTCGATGCTGTGTGTGGTTTCTCTGTCGCTCAGACGCACTATCGCCCGCGTGAATGTAGGACCAGGACGAATAAAGGACCCTGTAAACTCGTAGGCTAACGTTAGTGTTAGCACAGACAAGAGTTCACTCGCCTCACGCACGCTAGCCTGATTGGCGTGGCGAGGTACCTCATATATTTTTAACACAATGTTTTTAAAGAAATTTGTAATCAATAAAGTTGAAAATAAAAGTTTAAATTTAAATAACTTCAGTTATTTTTCCACTACTGTTCACCCCCATAAGTCTAAAAAGATAGTTGATTAGCTGTTTTATAACGTGGATTGACTAACCAGCTTGTCCGGGTCCTGTATCTATTTTAATTATTTGTGTGTTGCACTAATATTGTTATTCACATATATTAATACTTTACGGTAACTTATTTAAATCGAATTAATTTTGAATCATGACGTTAACCATTCAAATTCCTTGATCAATGGCTTTGCAATAATCATCACAGAAATAATCACATCCTACTGTTATTATAAATGTGAAGGTTTGTATGGATTTGTGGATGGATGTTTGTTAATCTTTTATGCATAAACTACTGAACGGACTTTAATGAATAATGATAAAAATACTGTAGGTAAGACTAATATATTTTTTTTGTTGACGTGGCAAACCGTCATTCCTACTGCAGGGGCAGCAGGAACGGTGTGTGGAACTCCCGGTCAGAGGGCCGTCCTTCTCACTAAACCCCGCAGCGTTCCACCTTCTTCGCCTTCGGATAAGCCTAAAGGAATATTCAAAGTGACCTGGTTAAGGGAATCCCAATATGAGGCTCTTCTTGGGGGACTGGATGTGCTGCCCCTAACGATCTCTTGGAGGAGATTAGCCTGTGCCCACTTCGAGCCGTCCTCGACGTCCCTCTAAGAACAGAGGGTGTGGAGACCGATCGAACGGGCACTAAAATGCAACCCGGAATACGGCGGGAGCGAGGTCACCCGACCTTCCGCTCACGGCCATAGACTAGTCGAGGGCGAGCCGGAGCTCGCGTTCTGCTTGCTCTCGCATCCACATCTCTTTTTTTTGTTTGCTGCAGTCACCTCGCTGGCGAAAAACAACGCGGGTGAAACCACCGGCGTCTCTAGTTAATCTATAAAGTTTTAAAACAAAAGATATTAAATACATCTCGTCAAAAATATAACAAGTCCAATAAAATAATATTAAGTAATTAGTTATTGTATGTTGTTGACAAAGTAATTCTGGTGGCCAAATGTGCGCGGGCGCAAACAACAACAGATACATTCATTTGAAACATGTGGCACCAATTAAAGTTTCTTTTACACAGAGGATAATAAAGATAAGACTTGAATAATGATCTGTGAAGAAACATTTTACGAATGACTGCCACTTGTACAAGTGACAAACTTATAAATAGCCCTTCTTACAATATAAGTTTATCCTTCATCTGTATCCTTCGAAAGGGTTACAAAGGGTATCTTATTTTTTTCAAATTCATAGACTCTCTTCTTCTGACTGTGTAAACGGATATCTATAGTATTTTATTTATCAGAAAGTAAATATTTTTTCAAAGCAGACTTTTGATGGTAGTTTTTTAGTGCCATAGTTTTTAAATATTTACCCGTTTTATTATAAAATTAATCATTTCTGGAGGCAATTTTGTGTAGAACTTATTATTTATACCTAAGATTTATTTTTATTACAGATAATATCCATAAAGGGTATAATAGGTATACTTAAAGTGGCACACTAGAATAAACTCGATTTCTGCACTGGACAGCTGCAGTAATCTGGCAGTATGTGACCCAGCAACCAGCCCATTAAAATTGTCAGTACACAATACATTTTTTTGTCATCACCTTGGGAAATTAAGAGCAATCGGGGAATAGCATTTTAAATCCTAGTCATGAAGCAAGTTATAGACCTAGCAAACATTTACTCGTAAAATAATTTACAAGAACATAAAAATTATTGGGTCATGTCTCCAACGTACCATAGTCTGTATTTTCATCGATAAGCGATATCTAGTAATATACTTTAACTTGTATATTCAAATAAAGCAGTCGCATTTTTTGACGCATTGTACACCGTTTCTAAATATTGACGTGACAACTTGTGTAGAACTAAAAACTAAACTTCTCAGTCAAATTCGATACAAATCAAAAGTACAGTAAACATTCCTCATTTTATTTCTATGTTTCCAGTATGCCAACGACAACAAAGTGAAGTGTAAACATTAAATATAGTTATATTATAATTAGCTTCATGAAAATCGGTTGAACAATGCGACCAGCAGAAGACAACAAATACATACACCTCAGGTAATTTGAGCATGTGGAAATGGAGAAAGCCTCGCTGCGCTTATTCTGTCAAATAAGCGTAGTACCTAGTATAGAAAGCATCATAAACAGTTGATTAAATAATAATGATGGCATGTTCTATGCTTTAACTGTCACTGTATTTCTTTTAAATTGCACTTGGACATGGACACAGAAAACTGCAGCAATCATTTTGCATAAGCGAACCCTCGACGGGTTCAATTAAAATTGTAATTAATTGTTTTGCTCAGAGCACTGACAGGTTCACGGTGAACATCATTCACTTTTATATTTATGCGAGTCCACTTGACAGGTGAAGAACGATGCTCATCCTTTTCCAACATGCGTTCACTACATTTACGACGACTGTTGTAGTTAAAATGAAAAACAATCTATTTAAAAAGTAGGTCATTCATTTTTGCATTTTACTGACTTTGGTTTTATTTGTCTACCACGCCTAATTCCCGAAGGGGTGGCAGAGGCATATTATATGCCCACTTTTCACCATCTGTATTCCTGCCCCACGTAATAGGTGATGAGCCCATTGTCGTGTTGAAATACACAGACGCAGGTTGTTGCTACCTGCTGTTGAAAATTTTCAAGCCGCCCATAAGCCCTTCAACTTGAATTAACGACTGCCATGTTACTGGCAACCGGGACAAACGGCTTAACGTCCCTTAAGAAGCACGGAAACGATCGCAAATGTAAATGCCACAAAGTGGTCACACATCCGTGACTAGCCATAGCAAAGCTTGCCTTACGCAGTGATCGTTTACAGAACACCGGAACCGCATCAAGCGCTACAATTATTAATATTTATTTTTTCAACATTTTCTCGACATCAACATTATTTCAACTATCAATGAGAAGTAGGCAATCACTCTCCAGCTACCTACCTAAAATTTGAATATAGTAGTTTCTTTGTGATTTTCAAATCTCACTTCACTCGAATGAAGAAACTCATATTTATTCCTCATTTACAATTAATTTACTGTAGTACTTTTCTAGTTAATCTTTTTAGAAAAACCCTGATATTTAAATATATATAAATAAAATAAATATCGTTGGGACAACACACACAATACCATCTGATTTCAAACTAAGCAGAGCTTGTACTATGGTAACCAGATAATTGATAAACATACTTATATATTTCTAAATACATACATATTATAGATAAATAACACTCAGCCACAGAATAAACCATCGTGAAACTTTGTGTGATGAACACAAAGTTTTATCCGGGGTGGGAATCGTGACGACTTCTTGCGTAGCAGTCTGATACACTCCCACCGCGCCACAGAGGCAGTAATATATATATATATATATTTGTTTTATGTTTATAAAGTGAGCTCAAAGGGCCCTTTTATAATATTATGGTTAAGTATTATAAATCTATCGAAGGATTATAACTGAGAAGAAACAGCTTTCAAACCTCGCCAAACACGTACATATTACTCGTCGTGAGAACACAAGTCGAAGTCACTAAATTACAGATTTTCCTAGTATAGCTACTAGGAGAATCTCTAATTTAGATATTTTTATTAGCAATTTTCTATGCTATAGATAAAGGTAATGCTGTATAAAATGTGTGCGTGAAAGAGAGAGACAGTGAGAGAGATTTTTCTAAATAAGAACAAACTTTGATGTTAAAATTTAGTCAAACATAAACAAAATATAAAAGTCACAAATTTGTGGCGTTAAACAGTTATATCTTGATATAACTGTAACTGGGTAATCGTGGATATTCATCATATATATGAAGCTTACGCCTCAAGTTAACTACTTATCGAACTTGAGTGAGAGCTTCGGAGAATTTATCTTACTTTGGCACAGGCATGTAAACGGCTTTGAAGAGACATTACTTCCGAACTTTGAGAGCTGTAAACGTAATGTCAAACAAGAGTTTAAATTTTTCGTATCAAAATTTTCTTACTTATAGGTACTTCTTCAACTTTATGGATAACAACTTTAAATTTGTTAATTTTTGACAGTTTATTTTGTTCTAATTGTGGTTTAGCGTTCATTTTCAAATGTATTTTGAGAACTCCATTTTCAACATTGTCGAACAGCACAAGTGTAGGACCATATTAAATCCACCATTCCATACTCATTAAACAAGAATGAGGCAATCCATAAAAGCTTAGGCTTATGGTTTGCTTAAAATATTTAAATTTACAACCTTTTCTTGTAAATTGAAATAAAATGGCGACCATCGATAAATTTGGTTTGTTGTTATGTATTTAGAAAAATATAAGTATGGTTATCAGTCGTCGAGATCCTATAACACAAGCTTATACTCGTATTAGATTACATTGGGCTAGACTGCGCTGTGTATAAAACAAACAAAATGTCCCACAATATTATTTATTTTGAACTAAACGTGATTAGGATAAAATGATAGCAGGAAGGGCAATAATCAAACTAAAAGACTGTTAAACATGTACGTCAAACACTAAATTATGCCGAATAGACTATATTTTCTAATACTATGGTACAAGTGTTCAAAGTTGATATTGATAATTATGAAACACCGCAAATTACTGCCGCCGGGATCATAAACTTACGTTATAATAATAATTTATATGCTTTGTTTTAGAGACTAATTATAAAACATGTCAGAAAACTATAAATAGATTATACCATAACTTACTCGTAAGTTACGTGCTCGAGTTTGCAGTGTTATCGTAATATTTGAAAATATATTACTCCTGGCCATAGACAGATAGAAGGGTAACGTGTGGTTTTAGTCGGTAGGGGTCCGGCATAGCATTCATGAGGATTTCCACACGAAAAAAAAAAAAAAAAGTATCTTACATGTAGATAAATACACAAACAGTGAATCCACATAATTTATGATGTATTCAATGTACATTACATTTTGTACAGTTACTTAATTAATTATAAATATATATAGTAAATGGAAATTCTAAATCAATGCTCCCGTTAAAGTTAAAGACGTAATCTATAATCCCGACAAAATAATAGGCATTCTACGAGTTTGCTTTTGGCAGCTTTATTTATTAAAGAACACTAACCTGACTGCCCCAGTGGTGCAGTGGTATATGCGACTGCCGTGCTAAATCAAATTACCCTTTAGAAGTCCACTGGTGGACTGGTCCTGCGCCTTAAAGAGTCAAAGGCTTTTTCGTAGTCTACAAAAGCTATTTTTTATACCACTGAGGTGGCAGACAAGTATACGGCCTGCTCAATTGAAAGTGGTCACCGCAGTCTATGGTTGCTTGCCACACCAGAGGTGCAGCCACTAACGCTGCCGACCCTTTAAAAACAAATGTAAATGGTAAAAAGAGCTATGTAAAGAGGCTGATTGTACTCTTTCGTCCTCTGAACAATCTGCTTAACAGTATAGATTTGGTCCACCTTGCTTAATCCTTTATAAAACCTGGCCTGCTCCTTTAGCTGGAACTCGTCGATGTTTCCGGCGAGTAGGTATGTGAGTACTCTGGAGAACAACTTGTATACGTAGTTCAGAAGTGAGACGAGTCTGTAGTTCTTTAGCAAGGTTTTATCACCTTTTTTGAAAAACGGAGCCACCGCACTCCCGCACTACTGCTTTAAGTGTATGTCCCTGCTGGAGGACAGAATTAAGTAACCTTGTCAGCTCTTTAAGCACCGGAGTCCCACCCGCTTTAAGAAGCTCGGTCGTAATTCCGTCCTCCCCAGGAGATTTATTGTTCTTTAGAGTGACTGACTGCCGTGCTAAGGTCCTGGATTGAAACCCCGGGTAGGAACAAATATTTACAATTCTTTGATTTGGTGTTAAAATTTATATAGATAAAATTTAAGTATTTTAGTTACGTTTAGGTACTAACTTGGCTAACTTGGGGATTTAGACAACTATGTCTTAATCCCCTAGCTTTTAGCCAAGTTTATTTATGCTTAATTGGGGCTAGATAGCGTTGTGTGAGAAAATTAAATGAAATAATACTAATCCTGACCATTGCATTGATGGAAATTTGGTTTGATCTACAGGTACAATTTTTTTATGTTAATAGTATCCCATGGGTGTACCCAGGATATGGTCCGGGGGGGGGGGGGGTCCAGGGGTTATGTTTATTATGGCTCTGTCACCTTTTCGGGAATAAAAGTATAAGGCATTTCAAGTAAAATTTCTAGGGCTGTCTTCACCTTAGGAAAATAAGATTTTGCTACTCGTAGTAACTCAGTTGTAATAAGGCTTGATACTGTTTATTTATCCAAAAAGTTTGACTTCAGATGTATACGAAGGGTATACATCTAATCATAAAATTTGGAGACTTCTCTGCATATTGTTCTAATTTTGGCCGACCATACACTCAGCGTCGCGCTGTCAGCCAAGCGCGAAAACCTTGCTTGCAGCGCAGCGCCGCTAAAGAGTAGTTAAAAGGTGCGCGCCGCATTATTGTTAAATGTTGTATGTTGTATTGCCCATGGCAAAAGTTCTTTTTCTACTTTTATCGACAAAGATAGCGGACATAAACGAAACCCAGCGGGTGGGGGGGGACAGTTTCCCCCCTGCCCTACCCTGTGTACGCCCATGTAGTGTCCTGTAATTGCTAGGTTTTGTCCCCTATAACAAGGGAGCACAACATATATTTTGAAATAATGTCCTGTGCCGCGTCAGTCTATCTGCCTGTTTACGATAAACTTCAAAACTACTGCACCAATTTTCATGCTGTTTTCTCTAATATATACTTCTCAAGGAATGTTTTAATTTGTTAGGTTTTTGTATACATTGGCTCAAATATAACGATATTTGCTGAAGGTGTCGGAAAAAAATAACCCGTCTGGGAGATTTTAATGAAAACACTGCCTAAACCCTTTGATTTACCTATAACAAAATAATGTTTGGTGGAATTATGTGTCTTATATAGATCTACAGAAAAGCCCGAGCCATCGCGATTGCCTATGTCTTAAGGATATCAAGGGAAAACGGGTACGGGAAAACTTCCCAATGCGGAACTTCACGACGCGGTCGGAGCTGCCGGCATCAGCTAGTTATTGTATAAATAACTCAAATTATCCGTAAAACACCTTACATGGAGGACTTAAGATGTCTTTGAAAGTTCTTAAATGATAATACTTTTCTTTTAGAACTGACTTTTGAGTAAGCCGCCGTACAGTGATGGTTTATTGAACGCTAAACCTACGCGGGTACGAACACTTTATTAGATACCTTCTTATATTAAACTTTTGTACTCTAGAAATCGCAAAATATATTGCGATACAAGCACGGAGACTACATGAAAAGACTTGGTGTCGTACACAATGGGTAAGGATTGATAGAGTCCCCTCCTACGTACATTGTATCAGGCCACATAGTTGAGAGGCGTCCGTTATCCCGTCCTCAAATAAAATAGCACTTGAGAGGCTCTGATGATTAACCTGGATAGGTACTAATAGCAACCCGCAACAAAATACAAGCCGGGCTTTATCAGTTGAAAAAGGAGCATGTTTTTGTTATATAGTGCCAACTCAATCATTTTCGTAATAGGCCGATATAATATATTTCTTGTTGTTTGCGACAAGCCATGAGATTTGCCACCATTGCTTAAATGTGATGGTTTAAAAGATTCCATCTCTCTACGCAGATTTAAGATGGATAGTTTTTATTTAATATTACCTATTTATTTAACTAATTGAATCAGGCGTTACATGGCGGAAATCCATTTCAAAATACTACAATTATTTTGTTTTTAAATGTTATTTTTGCAATATTCATGCTGTTTTCTCTAATATATACTTCTCAAGGAATGTTTTAATTTGTTAGGTTTTTGTATACATTGGCTCAAATATAACGATATTTGCTGAAGGAATTTCCTATTTATTTATTGAAAAATACATTTTTTATGCGTTCATTCATCATCATCTGAGCGTATGTCCCAGTTGCGTCTCGCGACGCTCAGGGTCCATTTTCCTATATTTTTTCCTCCACTTCGTACGGTCGTAGGCATCTCCTGTTGTGAGACCATAAGCACGCATGTCATCCTTTAAGACGTCAAGCTAGCACTTCTTGGGTCTTCTCCTCTTACCGGGCCCTGGTGCGGCCAGACCTTTGTTTCCCATGTAGCCCGGCTGTTGCCGCAAGACGTGACCATACTAGCGAAGGTGACACTCTTGAAGGTTATCTGCAATGTCACTGACGTGAAGGCTGCCGAGGATGCGAGAGTTCCTTACGCGGTCCTTACGCGTGACTCCACCCATCCACCGCAGCATCTTTCATTTCCATGACACGCAGCTCCTGCTTGTGTAAGTATTCGGTCTTCGCTACATAAAGTTTTAAATCGCCATTCTCAAGCGTCTCCTTCCACGCCTTCACACGTCGTACCAAGCTGCCCCTGTCCTCGTCTGCCAGTGCTATATTGTCAGCATACTCGATGTTGCATGCGAGTCCCTGGTGCAATAAAAAATCATTAATAAGAACTATTTTTACTCAAATTATTATTAATGTTCGCTTTTGTACCCATTGCGTCTCAGTTCTTGATACAATTTATAATTATTTAAAAATAGACGAGAGCAAGTAAATACGTACAATCAATGTACATGTTTGCCAAGTTGTTGAGAAATGCCACATGAATATGAGAACAAAACACACATACACACCCAAAAGAAAATTTACTAACTCTGTCTATAAATAAGAAAATAAATTGATACGCGTGATTTGCTACGATGTTTTGTCTTACTCACAAATTGATAAATATGCACGACCCCCAACTGCTTTAAATCCCACCTTTCCACAAATATTGTTAAAAATCGTACCCAAATCCTTTCACAAAAAATGTGTCTATATCTCTATACTTTCAAAATAAAAATATTCTCAACAGCCAAGAATGAACGACAATAGAGAGGTTCACACTAAAACATTTCCGTAATTCGGAAACACTGTTCAATAAGATGCTGACATCATACAATAGATGTACCATCAATTTTGTTCAGTAAATCGTTCAATCTTGTATAAAATTCATGGGGTACAGAACTGAGGAGAATGATAAATAAGTCGGCGGTTTGGCCGAATATTCTCATTTAATACGTGACCTGTTTTGCGAAAACATCCCTCAGATATGAGTATCGCAATGGATTGTGGCATAAGAATGTTATCTATCACACTCTTTTATCAGTTTTTATTCTTATTTTAAGAGCTGTTTTAAATAGAGAGAACGTGGGTTGAGTAAATTTGCTTGTTTAAGTTATGGTAAAACAAAACTTGGTTTATATTCAAGTCACATATTTTTGGGGATACATGTATCTGAAAAACTTATATGACCGTCTAACCATCTATTTTTCGGCATCGTTGAAAGCCTTCAAAATACTCCTGCGCCAGAGCCTCGCCAGTCAATTGGCACTTGCACTAGCTGGAGTACAGGTTGATTTAAACCGCGAAGCACTTGGTCGAACTTGACGCTCAGTAATAATTGTGAAATCATTAATTAAATAGGATATCTATCTATCCGTTAGTTCTTCCGAGAAACTGTTGGCGTAGTGCCTACACGATAGCGAAGCGCCAACTAACATCCGTTTCCTGAAAATTGCAAACAGCGCAAACGACTTTTATTGTTTTTGTCTTACCCAAAATGTCGAAGACGATTAGTTGTGATAAGTGAAGCAGTCGTGCTTATAAAATACTCTTTCATTTCTGACAATAGTTATAACTTAACTTTCTTTTTACTCAAACGTCTTTGACCATGTCGTACAAAACAAACTCTCTTATAATTTTTATTTTAAGGTTGTAGTTTTCGAGAATCCTTTCTTTGCCCACGTCATAATAAATATATACCTATATTTTGACTTTCAGCCAAATTTGGAACCAATTTTTCAGCCGGATTTGATTATGATCGGTCAGTAACGATATTATAATAACTTACACTCGAGTTGACCTTCCAAGTTTCTAGTTTCGAACAGCTTGAACTAACCTATCGGGTGCCCTGCAAAGCTTGGGAGATTACTACGAAGCGAATTTCTTACGGCCGAATCCGAGCATAACTGAAACTTGCGTTTTTGATCTCTGCAACAGAGAAGGGAGATGCCAGCTCAACATTCAATGGCGAGGAGCTTCCATCAAACTCAACTCCTTCCCGAGATACTTGGGTGTCACCCTCGTTAGATCGCTAACATTCAGGAGGCACTCTGAAAACGTCAAGCGGAAGGTCATTCCAGAAATGGCCTCGTGCGCCGTATCGTTTTCACGAAATGGGCGTGCCACGGGCCTTGCGCTCTCCTTGTCACCGGCAAATTTGCATGTCCAGTGTGGAGCCGCTCGGCTGATACCGGTATGCAGATACATCATTACATGAAACCTGCTGGATCATTATTTGATGCCTCAAGCACACCTCGATAAAAATGCTGTATCTGCTAGCTGGTATCTCGCTCTCGGCGGTTTGCAGAGCGGTGACAGACTCTTCCGAGAGAACCCGAATGCTGGAAGACATGCTGCACTCTCTTTTTTACCATGATACTGTACCACAAAGGGAGATGCAGACTGTGGCGAGAGGGTGCCGCTCTCCCCAGCCCGTTTGTCCTATTGTCTGGCCTACCGCCTGGACATGAGCTACCATGGCGAACCTGGAAGTCTTTAAATACACTCTGAACACAGATCGGCCGAAGTAAGGAGAACCTAAGGGGCATTTCGGATGGCTTGAATCTGGAGTATATATGTGGGGCTGTCCCCCAGATAATGGAACACCTGATTTCTTGTCCTGCATGCCCTTCCAACTGCACGCAGGAGGACCTAATGAATGCTACTGAAAATGCTGTTTTTGTAGCTAAGTTTTGGGTCAAAATAATTTAGGCTTGTCAGCGACATGAAAAGAAAAATTAAACACTTGTAAAGGCAGCGAGGAATTCTGTTTTTTGTTGTTTTCCTTCTTGTTCATATCTTAAACTAAATTACATTTGAATCTAGCCGACTTGATATAACGTACGTATAAATAGTAACGTTTTCTTACAGTCCCATCCCAGTGGAGTAGCTTTTATAACCTACTAACAGTAAATTCCGCTTTACCCAGCCTCTATCAATATGACTCATAATCGTTTCATTATACCCGACCACATAGTAAATTAATTATTTTATACGAATCCTGGCGAAAGGCCACAGGCATACTGGGATTAAATAAAAATAAATAACGATATAATTGATAACGAAAACAATACCTTATAATGGAAAATTATCCGTGGTAGGTCTGAGCAATATCTATATATTAAAATATGTACTGTTGTTGCAGATGTACGAATATCGCAGCTGTTATTACGTCATCAGCAGCTCTGAAACTGACAGATCAAGTTCACCAATCTTAAATTAATTGCAGTTTTTTGCCCAAAAGAATTAAATCATAAACGTTGGATGATTAAACACGACGTTTTTCTTCGAGCTCTGATCATCATTCAACGTCAGCCTGTAATGAGGCAGGACTCGGTTTTGTGTAGACGATATACATAAATCAGAGGATATTATTCACTCACGCCCCTCTTATACGTATTTTGATGATGACATGTCCTATACGACAATCAAATGATTTATACCACAGATCACAAGTCGCCAGATATTTCTAGATTTATGAATTTATACTACTATTCTATATGTATATTAATATTATAAATGGCAATAATTGGTTTGTTTCTCCTTCTCTAGCGATTAGCGAGATTTACAAAAAGGCGATAGTTGCTCGCTTGAAGATTACCGTAGTCTGCGTATCATATCGAAAAACATCTTATTAACAAGGAAAAAGCGTTTGTAGATGATTTCGTTACGAATTTTGAAGACTATACTATGTCACGCAGTTATTTTTCATCCCACAAACTATTTTAAGAATGAAGAATTTAGAAATTATCTTTTTTTTTTCTTTTTATATTTAGCTCGCCAAAGTGACACCAGGCGGGCTGATGGAAAGTCATGGCGAACTCTAGCGAATTGAAAGCCTCTGTTTCAATCCACATTACTATTAACAGTGGCTCTTAAATTGGCCGTCCCATGATGTACCTCTTCACGCTCTGCTTGATGCACCCTGGATAATAAGTTTATTGTTTGACATGAGAAACGACCTTTTGAACCGCTCAGTTCTGATGAAAATTCTCTCCACAATATGAGAGTGGCACCTCTGCCCGGCACGCGTTGTTAGGGATCGAAATGGGGAGGGTGGGATTAGGTTAAAGAGTTCTTTAGAAAACACACCGTGGTAGATACGGTAAAGCCAATGAAGCTATTGTTCTACAGTGCGCTCTTCGGTTCAAGGCTTCTTGTTACCTCAGGACAATCTATAACAAGAATAGCACGTCTCTGCATACCGTCTAGCGCGTCCAGTAAGTACCTCGCGGAGTCATCCCAAAGTTGAGAGCAGTATTCAACGCATGGAAGAATCTGCGTCTTAAAATTATCTACACAAAACGTCCTATTCTACAGTAAATTCCTGATAAAATATTAAAATATTCATGTTATTTATATCCTACTGTCTCACGTTGATTTTCAAAGTACTATGGAAAGGTTTCTAATATGAGTACATGAGATAAAGTTCATCTTATGTCCGTAAGCAGTACGTGACGTAATTAACGCCAAGTCAACCTCGTTAGCTAGCTGGAATAGTTTATTCTGTTGATCAATGGACAACTCTCTATGGCAAGAAGTTAGACGGCCGTCTTTATCAGTTAATTTTATATCATTAGTGTAATAAACAAAATCCCTACGATAATTATAAATTCGAATGTAACTTTGTCTGCCTATCTAGTACGTCTGTATGTTTAGGCGTGAAAGTGTAGTTTCACGCCTAAACTATTGCACGGATTTAAATGAAATTTGTTAAATGATAGTCGAGTAGCCTGAGACAGGACATTAGCTACTTTTTATTCCCGAAACAAGTTCATGTGGGTTATGGTAACGTGAAAACTTCAATATGCAGTAGTAGCCGGGGACATCAACTAGTCATTTATAATAAACGACTACCAGGACTTAAATTGGTAGTAGTAATTAGTGTCTAGTACATAAGACCTTTTAGCCTTTTTGTTACCACCTCACTAAAAAAGCAACGGGTTCAAAATTTCTTCCAAATTTAACATCTTAAATAGACACTTTATTAAATTATTTATTTTATTAAATTTATTCGGCCCTTTAGACCCACCCTTGCTTCGGAAGGCACGTTTAACCGTTGGTCCCGGTTGCCAATAAAATGACAGTCGTTAAGTCAAGTTGAAGGCCTTATGGGCGGTTTAAAAACTTTCAACAGCGGGTCGCCACAGCCTGCGCTGCGCCTGTCCATTTCCACACGGCAAGGGCTGACCACCTATTACGTGGGACAGGAATACACATGGTGAAAAGTGGGCATACAATATGTATGCCTCTGCCACCCCTTCGGGGATAAGGCGTGATAGATAAATAAATAAAAAAGACATGTGGCACTCGGAGACTGCCGCGGTAAAGCTCATTGCATAGCATTTTTGATCAACTTATGTAATTATAATTATTTATTTATTTTATTTATGCAGTATTTTTTTTCCTTTGTTTTTCTTTGATATTAATTCAAGTTACACTTTTTGAGCGTGGTGACCGATAAGAAAACATTTTTTTTTCTATTCTTAAATAAATGAAAGGTTAATATTGTTCAATATATTTTTATTATCTTACAATACATGTAGGTTATTCAGATATATTTATCATTGAAACTATAGGTTTATGGTAACTAAAATAAGAAACATAAGTTTGAGACTTGATATCTTCTAAATGGTGGTGGAATGTGGTCTCATATTTTGTTGTGGATTCTTGTGGATCATTATTCATTTTCAAATTCAATATTTTCGAAAGAAAAGTTGTCATCCGCTCTGATTTTAGGTGGATGAAAAAACTCCTCACCCTCACCCCTCACTCTCAACCTCACCCCACCCTCACTCTCACAGTCACCCTCACACTCACTATCATCACGTCTCGATCCGATTTCTAAAAAAAAAAGCCCCCACCCTCACTCGGGCCGTGCTCGGTGAAGTTCGTGTGAGCTCGGGTGTTAGGTTAGTTTGGTTCCGGAATTTCTGGATTCGGTCTCCACGCTGAAGGCCCGCGATAGAAGCTATGCAATAGCTTAATAATATAATAAATATAAAAATCTTCGCGTAGTAAAGTCCATGAGATATATTTGCAAAATGTAAACTCTCGTGTACAGTAGAACGATCGTAAGAGAATCACAGTTAAGTAGTTTGCCTGCAAAGGTATTAATCATTCTATACTTCCAAGTTTTAGCAGACTCTCTAACAGTACTGTTTACATTGGTATTTAGTTACTAAATAGTGTGCTGTTTACTACTCTGCGACTGAGAGTGCTAAATTTTTATGGAGGAGTAGTCTTTACAATAGAATATTAACCTACTTACCTAATCTTATTACCTAAACCGTAACATCATCGTTACTAAGATTATTTTAAACTTCATCGTAAAGAACAGAACGTAAAATATTTTACGGCAAAATTATGCACTACTTCTGGTAAATACTTAACCACACACTGGTAAACGAGTTCAATGATATTGATATTAAAATAATTGGCAAGAAATTATTAAAATGTGAAGCATTTAAACCGGTAAAATAATTAGGACCAAGTTGACTCATAAATACAAAATTATAGTCTCAGTACTTTAATTTAATTTCTCCATTAAAATGAAACATAATTACTGAGCTCACATAAAAAATATAAATTCAAATTAATAAAGATAATTTTCCTATAGCCTACAAAAATCAATAAAAATAATTGAAACTTAGGATGATATTGTTCTGAAAAAATTGTTAACATTTACATATTGTTCTAGAGAAGTTAGTTACGGCGATATCCGAAGATTAAGGCCCGTATTCCAGAACGAATCTCAATATTCAATCAACGCTTGAGAGTAGTATTTATAAGGCAAAAACTACCCTCAAGCGTTGATTGAGTATTGAGAAACGTTCTGGAATACGAACCTAAGAGTAACCGCCCTAGCAAGAAAGGTTATATAGAGAGGCCCTCGAATTGACGGCCCTGAAATACATTCTTTCTCTTTTTTTTTGAGTTAGGAATTCGTGGTTTAATGTTGTAAAAGGAGTGAAATACGTATGCTGGCTTAGCAGGATTTTATTAAGTGGTATTTTGTCGAGGTATATTCTTAAAGTGTTCGGTTGCAATGTCAGTTATTCAAATAAGTTCACAAAGTAATCATAAAAGCTTGGATTGTTTATCGTATCGTAACCGTCAAAAAATTGATTAAACCCATAAATTAAAAGTTTCCAAAAAACACATAGCCAGTAATTTGAAAACACCGAAAGCGTTTTTCGTAGAATGTTTTTTAAAAAGGCGTCGCAGCTAAAATTTTAACCTACACCATCTTAATTGTTGCCAGATCGATGAGTAAAGTCGTATCGATTTAATCTCGGATCGGACGCGTTATTCTGAAAGAGCTTTTTTTTTTAATGTTTATGACGGTTATAAGCTAACCAGAGTTTAGTCTATATTTAGCTTTATCGTTTTGGCTGTATATTATACTTTTTTGATCATTATGAAAATATAACAGTAATCAACATAATATACGCTAAGTAGATAGCAATTAGAATTAGAAGCGCTCGTGGTCCCGCCGATTCAGTGTTCTGTAAACGATCACTGCGTTAAGCAACTTTCGCTATGGCTGGTCACGGATGGGTTGGTACGTTGCTACGTTGTGGCATTTACATTTGCGACCGTTTCTGTGCTTCGAAAGGCATGTTAAGCCGGTGGTCCCGGTTGCCAGTAACATGGCAGTCGTTAAGTCAAGTTGAAGGCATTATGGGCGTCTTGAAAAAAAAACAACAGTAGGTAGCCACAACCTGCGCCTGTCTATTTCAACACGGCAATGAGCTCACCACCTATTTCGTGGGACAGGAATACACATGATGAAAAGTGGGCATATAATATGACTCTGCCACCCCTTCAGGGATACGGCGTGACAGATAAATAAAATAGATAGCAATTAGTCACAATCTGCCTCTGATGTTGGTTCTTAAATAAATAATAAAATAAATAAAAATATCTTTATTTTGCATAGACCATTTTAACGGCGCTTACAAAATGTCATACACTATTTAAAATATTTAAAGCGACCACCGGTTCGGAACGCGGCCCACCTGAGAAGAACCGGCAAGAAACTTAGGAAGGCTTTTTTTTTTTGATGGCCTATTTACAATTTAATATTATTTCACTTTGCCAGCAGATCATTTCCAGGCGTCCCTGTCCTGCAAATAGTCTGTAACGGAGTAAAAACCTTTTTCACAAAGCTTGCTTTTAATAAACTTTTTAAATTTATTTAAAGGTAAATTTCTCAGGTCACAGGGAAGCTTGTTGTAAAAGCGTATACAGTTACCCTGGAAAGAATCGCCAATCTTATGTAGTCGACTGTGGTGGACTGAAAGATTATTTTTATTTCTAGTGTTTATATTATGTTTATCACAGAGTTTAGAAAACTGTGATAGATTTTTCTGGACATACATAAGATTGGCAAAAATGTATTGTGATGGTACGGTTAGAATATTTACTTCTTTGAATTTTTCTCGGAGAGAAACTCTGGGGCCCAAATTATAAATAGCGCGTACAGCCCGCTTTTGTAGAACAAAAATAATATTTAAATCTGCAGCACTCCCCCAAAGGAGAATACCGTAAGACATAATACTATGAAAATAGCTGAAGTAAACCATTCTAGCCGTATCCACATCTGTTAGAGTCCTGATCTTTTTTACAGCGTATGCAGCCGAACTTAATCTAGAGGCTGTCTTTTCTATGTGTGGGCCCCACTGCAAATTGGCATCAATAGTTATACCTAGGAACACAGTTGATTCTACAAACTCTAACACTTGTCCATTCAGTTGAACATTGGCCGCAACTTGTTTTACATTTGGTAGAGTAAATTTTATACATTTAGTTTTATTTTCATTAAGGCAAAGATTATTTGAGCTGAACCAATGAACTACTCTTGCAATTGCATTGTTTACATCGTCCTAGTTATCTAATTGTCTTTTAATTTTAAAAATTAATGAGGTGTCATCTGCAAACAAAACAATCCTATTCCTGTCCCCTACATAAAATGGTAAATCATTAATATAAATGAGGAACAAGAATGGCCCAAGTATCGAGCCTTGCGGCACACCCATTGTAACCATGGATCCTACAGAACGTGTACCATTAATATCGACCCTCTGTATTCTATTGTTCAAATATGAAGACAGAAGGTCGAGAGCTTTGCCTCTTATTCCATAGTGGTGTAGTTTCCTGCACAGCGTTTCATGTTGAACGCAATCAAAAGCCTTTGATAGATCGCAAAATATACCTAATGCATCGTGCTGGTCTTCCCATGCTTCATGAATACATTTTAATAACTCAACACCAGCATCGGAAGTTGAGCGCCCTTTCGTAAACCCAAATTGATTCGCATGGAGTATTTTATGACTATTAAAATGGGATAGCATTTGATTCAAGATTATTTTTTCAAATACCTTGCTCAAAGTTGGCAGCACTGACACTGGTCGGAAATTAGACGGCTCTGTAGCGCTGCCAGCCTTGAACAAGGGAACGACTTTGCTGTGTTTCATTAAATCAGGAAATGTACCACTAGAAACACAGTCATTAAACACAGTTGCTAGATGAGGCGCAATTACCTCAATTATACATGATGCAGTTTTGACCGATAATCCCCAAATGTCCGCGGTTTTCTTAATTTCGATACATTTAAATGTTTTTACAATGTCCTGAGCACAAATATCTGTGAATACAAATGCATCCCTGCAACAAAGAACAGATTTTTCTAATAAAAGTTCAGCGGAACTGGAAGATGCTTGGAGAGATTTTGTTGTCAATATAGGTACATTTTTGAAAAAGTGTTCAAACTCCGTAGCCACTTCCAGGTCCCCTGTAACATGGCAACCATTTACTTTTAAGTGGAAATCCCTTTTAGTCACTAAAGATCTACCGCATTCAGAGTTAATGATGTTCCAAGTCATTTTTATTTTATTTACAGAATTAGAAATTTTATTTTTAATGAAGTTTGACTTAGCAAGATGACACGTTTGTTTAAATATCTTTGAATAATTTTTAACATATTCCTGAAAGGTTTGCCTAAAATTATATGATTTTTCTGAATATAATTCAAATTATTTATTTCTACTTTTAAAGATACCTGGTGTTGCCCAGTCACTGAAAACAGGACGACCACCAATCTGTAGAGTTTTTGAGGTAAAAACTTTGCCAAACTCATCATTAATCAAATTAAATAAGTGTTTATATGACTGGTCTACACAAGTGAAGTTAGGTAGATATGGTAATCTCTTTAATACATTTTCTTTAAAATTATTCAAACGACTTTGGTTAATTGGTACATATTTAATTTGTTTTTTGCTGACTTTGTTACTACTTTTAGGAAATTTTATCCATTGGCCACGATGATCTGACTCCACAGGATCCACAATACCTTTATCTATAGGTTTAATATCAGTAAAAATATTATCAATACATTTTGCACTGGTGGCTGTAATACGAGTGGGTTCTAAGAATGTACTATGCAGATTAAAGGATTTAAATAAATTTTTCATTTTATTTCTCTCTGATGGAGTTAATGATGTATCTAATATATCAACATTAAAATCTCCACAAACTATTATAGATTTCTTAGAACATTGGCATTTGAACAGTGCTTCTTCAAGCTTTTCTTCAAATTTAATGTAAGAAGCATCAGGGGGACTGTATACGATTAACAAGATGAAATGCTCAAACTCAATACTGGCAATCTCAATAACTCGCTCAATGGAGAGGGCTACTAAATCCTTACGTTCTTTAAATTTTAAGTTTTTATTAATTAATATTAAAGAGCCTCCACGTTTAGAATGTTTTCTATTGAACGAGCTAGCAACCTGGTGATTTACGAAGTTCAACAATGTGATTTGATGATCTTTTAACCAGTGCTCTGTAGCACAAAAAATATTAATAGAATTTGCATTAATGTATAGCTCTAACTCTAAATCTTTACCATTTATTAAACCTCTAACATTATGGTGCACCAGGTTTATAAAAACAATATTTTTACTAAGATTATTCTCAGGGGCCAAAGTCAACTGGCCAGATTTATTATCTGTTGTCCTATAAACTAGTTTTTTGGAATTTCATTTTCCAAATGTGAAGTATCAAAACTATCCTGCTCAATAAAAGCAGTTGTACTAGCCAATAATTTGGCTTGAAAAATTAAAAAATTAAAAATTAGATAGCTACCTTTCGTTGTAAAAATTTTGATAGAAAATATCTATCTAATGTCAACAAACTATTATTATTGAAAATTATGTTCCAATCGAACAATTCAATTTTTTTGGAATATGATACCATGGTATGTAGTTTCATATTTAATTTGTATCTTAAGTGATTTTCCTTGTGGCTCATAGCAGTGCTGTATGGCAAGGTGGACAAAATTACTTGTTTTACTTGCAGACTTGATAACTTATCAAAAACTTTTAAAAGTTTGTCACTATTAATATTGCCTCTTCTGCCAACCAGCACCACTATAGTAGACTGCATGCAGTGTGTACCAGTCAATATAAAATCTATAATTTGAGAGTATGAAGCTCCTGGATATGTATGATTTATTACAGAATGACTTAACTGTGATAAATAATGTCCAAAATTTTTACCTATTTCATCGCAATAGACTATGGTCTTTGCATCACTTTTTATTTGCAACTTTTCTATTATACTCGTAGATGCCTCGCAATTACTACTTGAAGTTAATATACTATTATCCACACTGCACACAGTTTTAATTGGTGAAAATTCATCATTGCATCTAATTCTTTCACAACTTAAGGGTGAGGAGGGAACATGGCCTGCGGATGTCAATTGGTCATTTTGACAATGACATGAATTTACTAATTTACCTATGGCTAACACCTGTTCCCTACTCTGTTTCTCTGCTGTTTCATATTTATATGAAATTGATTTCAAAGAGTCTTGAAGTCGGTCAATCTGACATTGAAGGGCCTGTGTATCAGTTTTGTACTGTTGTGCAACAGTATCAAGTTCTAACATATACATATTTACCTGGTCAATCAGTTGCAATCTCTGTCTATTAAGTGACATGCTATTTATAAAAAACTTGTATTTATGTATCATTTTTTTAGATTTAGTAATAAACTTTTTAATTTTTAAATATTTCTTTAACTTATTCTTACTACACTTAATAATTTTTAATGATTTAGAACAGCCCCCGGTTTCATCATCAGAAGTGAGGTCTATGACAATGGAAGGGTGAGCTGTAGCAGTATCTAAGCTTGTAGCCATCAGTTCATCGAACAAACTCTGATTAGATTGAACCACTGTGCTCTGTTTCTTGTCTTCTAGTTGCGATATTTTGATTTCCGATCGTTGTAGCTCCTCCTTTAGTATTCTAATTTGGTGCAGAGTTTGTTCATAATGTTCCCTACATGAGTCAAAACTGTCAACTATAAGTTGTAACCTATCCCGATCCTGTAAGGTATCAGTATACAGTGAATGCAACTGTGCCAGTTCTTTTTTGAGTTGTCCGTTCTTACTTAAAATACCTAGCAGTTCTAACTCATTTTCGTCCCTTTCCTTGTTCAGTTTATCGCACTTCTCACTAAAAATCTGTAATTCTTTCAACGTTAATTGAAGCCTTGTCTCTTGTTGATGAGCTAAGGCCTTACGCGTCATTATCATGTTATTAGTATTCGACATTTTGTTATAATTACGTGCTACAGAATCAGTAATTATTAGCAAAGTAGACTTAGAGCAAAGAAATGCGAAACAAAACGAGGTTATGTTTTATTCATAGAAAATTACAAAATCACACTATTAATGGACATATGAGGATGTAACAGTAAATAAACTCACAAACCTTGATTGAAAAAACTATTAGTTTTATAAATCTTGCCAAATCCAAGTAATAATTTCAAATATTGTAAATTTTTCCGATGTTCTAACTGTCACTACACCGGTACAATTTTTAAGTTTATATTTATTTACTTTTAGCACAATAAATGGTGAAAATGATTATTTAACACTCAATATGGTATTATTTGGCAATGATGAATTGGTTTTTAATTAAAATTATAATTATTTTTGCAATATTACAATATAAAATACGGAGCCAATTCAAATCAGCTGTTATACCTAGGGTTGCCACAAGGAAAAAAACCCATGAACCCAAGGTTCATTAAGGTCCATAGACTACGATGATTACTATCGATCAAGCAGGCCATATGATGGTCCTTCTTTTTCATCTTTGTGAATTCCAAAACGCTTCTAATCTCTAACTGAATTTTCAGTCCCGGGGTCGATTTTATATTTGGCAGCCAGAAGCATATTTTGGTTTTTGATTTTCATCATGTTTGGCAGCGTCTGTCTGACCGATTTCCAACCTGCAAAGTAACCTATCCGATGGTCAGCAGTAGCTTCGCTAGACGGTGAGATTGCTTAAGTTCAGGAAATTCTGGTGAAGTACTTAAATGTGTTAAATATCTATGGTTTTTCCTATAATGTTTTGCTGTTTTTACAATAATCGAGACTATCTGACTCGTGACTATTAGAATAGAACTGACGATCTTACCCACTATGTTTCCACATCAAACAAATCTGAAATGCTTAAAATAGGTATACAGAAATCATAATTTAGGTAGAGGCACAACTTCTTATATAAACAGATTTTGTCTCCAATGTGAAAGTTATTATTGGATTGAAGAAATGAGTTATAATGAACAGTTATAGTCACAAAGTCAATATTATACTCATAACTTTAAAAAAAAACTAAATCGTAAAATATATTAGAAAAATAACTATCGTGAGCGTTGTTCATTATTATTAATTAAACGGTTTCACTCACGTGTAAAATTCGGTATAGTGCCAGCGCAGCTTCCGACGTAGCTTGACGCTCCTCTTTAAAAAGGACCTCAGGTTGGTCCGAAACTATTCCGCAATTTACACGTGAGTAAGACCGTTTAGTAGTAATAATGAATCGCAAACTTTCCACAATAATTTGAGAATAGACCAACGCTGTACAAGATATTTTTGTAAGTATGATGCCGGACACTGCCCGCGGCCAGTTAGCTCTATTATTACAAGCTTCTGAGACTGCTTCTGCAATTGATTTTTATCGTGACGACATTATTAAAAACTAAACTTTCTTTGTATGTAATTATTTTTTTATTTATGGACAAACAACGGTTATCTAAATATAGAACCAATATTTTTTATATATCGGTTTCGTCATAGTCTTTCGTCTTTTAATCAATTTTTTATCAAACTTAGCTATAACCGTGAAGTTGAATGATCTTGAAACTCGTTCCTATCGTAAACAGTGGTTACATAGTTTATGAAATTGAAACTAGCTAAGTTTTACTTAGAAAGTGGGTGAAATTCTTCTACTTAGGTTACCAACTGGACACTAGAGGAGAGCCTGACTGCGCTTCGCCGCATGAAGAATCGGAAAGCTGTCGGACCCGATGGAGTCCCCATCGAAGCCTGGAAGACGATGGGTCCTCGCGGTGTGGGCATCTTAGTAAACCTTTTTAACCGCATACTCCTCAGCGGGCAGATCCCAAACCAATGGAGACTGAGTATTTATTACTCCAGTCTTCAAAGGTAAGGGGTCAGTGCAGGAGTGCGGGAGCTACCGTGGTATTAAGGTGATGTCCCACACCATGAAGATCTTCGAGAGGATTATAGACTCTCGGATCCGGCAGGAGTGTACTCTCTCGGGGTGTCAATATGGGTTTTGCCCTGGTTATGGGACCACGGACCCTGTTTTTGCCCTGAGGGTTGTCGCAGAGAAATACAGGTCGAAGAACACGCCTCTGCACTGTTTGTTTCTAGACATGCAGAAGGCCTTCGATTGTGTTCCTCGTGCGATGATCTGGTGGGCACTGCGGTTCAAATGGGTTCCAGAGGTCTATAGTGACACTATCCGGGACATGTACTGTGACTCCGATTCAATGGTTCGTATTGCTGTTGGCGACACGAAACCCTTCCCCATCACCGCGGGGTACACCAGGGTTCGGTCCTTAGTCCGCTTCTGTTCAGTGTAATATTAGACGAATTGTCGGACAGCATCAGAAACCCACATGAGCAGCCTCCATGGTTGCTCATGTATGCTGACGATATTGCACTGGCAGACGCGGACAGGGGCAGATTGGTGCGAAGTCTAAAGGCGTGGAAGGAGACGCGAGAGAACGGCGGTCTAAAACTAAATGTGGCGAAGACCGAGTACTTGGCACTAAACTCGACAGATCCCACATCCGTCCGCATAGGCGGTGATTTGGTCGAGCGCACGGACCAAGTTAAATACCTGGGATCTGTTTTTCACACGTCCAGTGACATCGATTGCGATGTCAAGTCACGCATTGCTGCCGCGTGGGCCAAATGGCGGGAGATGACCGGTGTCATTTGTGACCCTAAAATGCCGATCCGGTTGAAGGGACAGGTCTACAAAACCATTATTAGACCTGTCTTTTTACATGGCAGTGAGACGTGGCCGATATTGGAGCGACACAAGCAGGAGCTGCGTGTCACGGAAATGAAGATGCTGCGGTGGATGTGTGGGGTCACGCGGATGGGCCGCGTGAGAAACTCTCGCATCCGCGGCAGCCTTCACGTCCGTGACATTGCAGACAAGTTGCAAGAGTGTCGCCTTCGTTGGTATGGTCACGTCTTGCGGCAACCGCCGGGCTACGTAGGTAACAAATGTCTGGCCATGTCAGCCCCGCCGGGTCCCGGTAAGAGGGGAAGACCCAAGAAGTGCTGGCTTGACGTCGTAAGGGATGACATGCGTGCCAATGGTCTCACTACAGGGGATGCCGAAGACCGTGCGAAGTGGAGGAGAAAATGTAGGAAAGCGGACCCCGGGCGTCGCGAGACGCAACTGGGACAGACGCTCGGATGATGATGATGGACTAGAGGAGAGCAAAATAATTGCTTTAAAAATTTATTCATGGACACTAGAGGACCATTTTCTATTGTTACCTACTGTGTGATTAAGTAAGAACATAGTATGACTTAAAAATTACATTATACAATATTACCGCCATCAAAGTAATATCTCAAGATATTTATGTGTCGTAACAATGTTGTTATTCTAACTTACAAACATAAAGTTGTGATAGCACCATATTATATGTTCTAACGTCTCTTTCGAGTAAGGGTTATTGCATAATTCAAAGTTCAACCGAAAAACTTGTGTCAAACTGTCGAAGGGGGATAATCTTGAGAATCGGTGCCAGACGAAACCAGACGTTCCACACAGAAATTTATGCCTGAAGTTTTGCACATCACTTTTTCTTATCTTTAACTTTGCCAAAGCCGGTAATCTATACTCTTTGGTAGAAATTTTACCGTTAAATGGTGTGTTTCGACGAAATACTTAACCAGGCAATGGAGATTTTTTATATGTTGGGCGGTGTGTCTTTAAATATGATCTTGTAATCTCCCTACTGAGAAGTTGCGCTTACGACCATACTTAGGCCCCGACTTTGTTGCAGGTTTACAAAACCGTCATTACTTCTATCAATATATTTTTGGATTAACTCATCAATCTCAACACAGTACAAACTGGAACAGTACAAAACTTAACCGTACAAGGAGTAAGAGCATTCAAAACTTTCTGTTTGTGACATTTACTACTGTACTTTACTGATACCCGAAAATTTTGTGAAACATACCACATTGATGGTAAACAGTGAAATCTTGTCTCTGAATAAAATATGGTTCTTTAACTCTTTATAGTTAGAGGATGGGAGCTTCTATGCTAAAGGTTCAATAGGGGTAAGAAAAATGAAAGCTGTAGGGGACGGGCAGACTCGTTACGGCACGGCGAACGAGCTGCTTACGCCCCGGGGAGAGCGAGTTTGACTGTAGGTACCGGGGGGTCGGAAACCAGGGTATGGCAGATCGGACGTGGACTCCTCGTCGGCGGCACAAGACGTTCAGCGAGGGCGATGAAAAGAAACACCGATGACTTTAACACGCAACCAAAGAGAAGGGTACTGTCAGCTCCTATTATCGCGACTTGAGCACTATAACACTATACTATACGACAATACGATGAGCAAACGCTTTACTATAACTGGTTTACTTCTTGTAGTTCTTCTATTTTTCTTGCTGTATTTCTGCTCGATTGTTAGCCGCGCTTGCTCATCGAAACGCGTTTACTATCGTACCGCGAAACTTTACCTTAACCTGAGCCGCGACAAAACCCTGAATTAAGATTGCATAATTTATTATTCATTATCAATTAAAACTGTTATAACTCGAAAAGTATTTATGCTACATTCACAATTCAGGTAATATTTTATAGGTTTTACAAAGACCTATCGAAATATGCTAGTCTTAACTACCTATCGCTATCAGTCAAAAATCTAGCTCAGTCTAGGCAACTTCGACACATCCTACACTTTATTTATGAATTTCTATTTATCTATAATCTGTAGGTGTAGGAGCACTATTATTCATTGGAGTTACCTAGACCGGCTACAAAATGAAACTATTCGTGACAGCGCAGGTCACGCGGTTTAGGATCTAGGTCCAAAGCAAGGACCTAACGTAGGTAGAAAATTTACAAATTTAGAACATTACACTAACGAAATCACAAGACATTACTATTATTTAACAACAAAGGGGAATACTAAATATATAAAAACTAGGTCACCTATCTAGGAACTATATGAAAACACTAAATTTCTTATCTAGGCACTATGCAAACACTAGACCGTTGTTTAGGCACTATAAAACACTAGATTGTTTATCTAGGCACTGTATAAACATTAGATCGTTTTCTAGGCACTGTATAAACACTAGATCGTTGTCTAGGCACTATAAAATTACACGAAACTATTTTCTATTATCACGGTTTTTCTATTTCACTATTGTTATGTTTTAACTATTTACACTTTACATATAATTACACACGTCTTCACTCGTTGGCGCGTGGATCTGTCGCGAACAAAAGCAGTCAGCAAAAGTTACGAATACTCCTAAAGTTACAACTCCAATAAAATTATCCGTTCTCCTCTTTTATATCCTTTTGCAAATCCTATCTGCAGAATGTATATTAATACCATTATATTAATATGTTTATAATATTCACGCACCGCATAAGTAATTGATTTAAAATATATTCGATGACCACTATTAGAGGCAATATGTATTCATTGGTAATCTGATAAGATTACTTTAGCGTTCCTAGGATATTAAACATAAGTATAATCCAGTTTACAAGCTTGTAAAGCGCATGCGCCGTGGGTGGCGTTAACTCTGTCTCTGCTTATCGAAGCACGCTTAATGACAGCTATTCGGTAATGGGCTCACGACTAAAGCAAGGATGTACTTTTATGATAATTAGTACGATCCAATATTTATACGAGCGGCTTTGTAAACTATCCTTTTATCTTCTTGTTTATTAGTATTGCTCCCGATCTCTATTCGAATTACAAGACGATAATTATGTGCATTATATACCTGTATGAAAGCTCGTAATGAGCAATAAGTCTTGAGTAAAACTATAATGTAATGTTCACTATAAAAGGTTTATCCGTTTGCTATCTTCATACGAACATTATGTGTAATCATAGAGAGAACAATAATAGCTTCAAGTGACATGACGTGAGAAATGTTCACAAAACTGGAATGATACGAGTCCGTACTCTATAATGTGTACCGCAACTACCGAAACACGCAACATCGTTATATCATTAGACATAATCGAGGTAATTTTTCACGCATTTTTTACCACGCAACATAGAACACACTTAGGCAGTTCATTTTCATCATCTTGCATCGGAAAAAGTGATTGATGCTACACGACTTAGTTTTTTGCTGAAAAATTGAGACACTTTTTATGTAGTCATTACATTGAGCTTATGTGGTCTTAGGATAGAAGTCAATGACCGGAATATACACCGATGCAATTTAAATCACAGAGTTGTGCATTCCTATGATCGTCTCCATATAATTAGAGAAAAAATATAATTATAAAAAATAGGAAGCGCTCGTTGCCCCACTAACTCAGTGTTATTTAAACGATCACTGTGGTAAGCAACTTTTGCTATAGCTGGTCAGGGATGGGTGACAGCTTTGTAGCTATTACATTTACGAGCGTTTCCGTGCCTTGGTTGACGTTGGTTCTGGTTGCCAGTAACGACTTGAAAAATTTCAACAGCAGGTCGCCATGACCTGCTTTTGCCCATTTTAGTGCCCACGGTAATGCGCTCGCCACCTGTTACGTGGAACAAAAATGAATACGGCCGCAGCCACCCTTACGGGGATAAAGACATGATTGATAATCTTGACAGAAGAGTTATTTATTAAAAAAAACATTTTCTTTATTTAATATCTATGTAATTATGCATCAATTCTTCTCGCGAAAGTTGCTTAAGGGGATTACCTCGCTTAAATCCCAAAAACAAGGTAAGTTTAAAGAAGATTGCAGATGAATCCGTTTGTGCGTTTCCCTAATAAAAAATATAGGGTATATTTAATGTCATCACAAATACATTGTATTGTATAAAATTTTAATAAACTTCCCAAAAATTTGATAAAAAATCATATTAAATAGGTCCTTCTTCAACCTAAATTGTAAATTTTCTCTGTAACGGCTAAATAGTTGGGCATGAATTTTGTATCAAAAAATATGTACTGACATATTTCACAATTTGTATTGTTTTTTTTTTTCTAATTTCTTCTAATATTTTTAAATTATGAATAATAACCCGAAACCTCACCAGCACCCCGCTTGAAGCACCCCCGCTAAGGCCTGTGACGCTTACTCGGGGCGCGTTACTTCAGTGTCTCTATGACTCTTGTGACGGGTGGACTATACGCGCGTTATTTTTTCCAAATAAAATCTAAAAGTCCACGTTTTGAATGTTTAATGAATGAAATCTTGTTGTAAATAGTACAAATATAATAATTTCGTAAAACAACATTAGTAATTAAGTTTGTAAATATATTTAAAGTACTTTGTAATTTCGTTTTGTTTTTTTAACCGATATTTAGGCATAGTCAGGCTTACTCTATGAGTAAGCCTGACTATGCCTAAATATAAGAATAAAAGTAAGGTGATGCGTGGCCGAGTTCTCCAAAACTATTGGTAAGTACCTACCCTATTGAGTACATTTCTATTGTGTTTATTTTTCATCGTTTTAAGCTATCTTGAGAATTTCGAATGACGGAGGATGGAGACCTTGGTGACTGATGATGTCACCTACCTGATGGTGGACTACGAAGGTGGGTATACGAACCCAGTGCCGACGCTACGTAGAACCAGCGTGTTTGTACTCATTCGAAAGGTCTCATGGAGACCTTTCGAATGAGTACAAACACGCTGATGACTGAGACTAATGATGTCACCTACTTGATGGTGGATTACGAACGTGGGTATATGATCTCAGTGACGGCACTACGTAGAACCATCGTAATTGTAGTCATTTGAAGGGTATCATGGAGACCTTGGTGACCGATGATGTCACCTACCTGATGGTGGACTACGAAGGTGGGTATACGAACCCAGTGACGACGCTACGTAGAACCAGCGTGTTTGAACTCATTCGAAAGGTCTCATGGTGACCTTGTTGACTAATGATGTCACCTACCTGATGGTGGATTACGAAGGTGGGTATAGGATCTCAGTGACGGCACTACGTAGAACCATCGTGATTGTACTCATTTGAAAGGTCTCATGGAGACCTTGGTGACTGATGATGTCACCTACCTGATGGTGGACTACGAAAGTGGGTATATGATCTCAGTGACGGCGCTACGTAGAACCAGCGTGTTTAACCTCATTCGAAAGGTCTCATGGAGACCTTGGTGACTAATGATGTCACCTACCTGATGGTGGACTACAAAGGTGGGTAAACGATCTCAGTGATGGCACTATGTAGAACCATCGTGATAGGACTCATTTGAAAAGTCTCATGGAGACCTTGGTGACTGATGATGTCACCTACCTGATGGTGGACTACGAAGGTGGGTATAGGATCTCAGTGACGGCGTTACGTAGAACTAGCGTGTTTGGATCCATTTGAAAGAGGTCATGGAAACTAAGGTCACCGGAAAAATAATCTTGTTTAAAAAACACCTAGTTAAAATACCTTTTAGTTTTTTTGCGGTGTAAATATGGCTATTATCACCAAACTGTTTTAGCAAAAAATATTACTTTAGCTCATTTAAGTTATTATTTTTCAGGCAATTAAGAAACCAGCAAAACTCCAAATCACAAAATCAGGAACTTCAGCCATTAACAGATACACACGATCTGTCTAGTATGGCAGTTGATGAGGGGACAGACCAAATTATACCGGTAACTTATTGTGTTTGCTTACACTGCGGTATATGTTCGATAGTTTCCTTAGCTAATTTAATTTGACACTGTATTGTTAAAATGTTTGTTTTAGGTTGAAGAAGGTTTACGAAATTTGATTATTGAAAAAATCACAAGCAGAAATAAAAAATATATCTGGAAGGCAAATTATAGATATAGCTCACTTCTTTTCCAAAATACAAGAAATAGGCGGCCATGGTGCTTTTAACTGTGGTATACAAAGTTTGAAACTTATAGGAGAGAAACGTAGACGAAACAGAAGACGAAAATATGTGCGTACTTCAAGAAGAAAGCCTACATGCACCACCTTCACCAACACTTATGCCAATAAATGACCAACCGACCTGTTCACCCTCGCTCATGGTATGGTTGGGAGTTTCTTATTGGGGCTTAACAAAGGTACATTTTTGTGACAAAGGTGTAAAAACGAATGCAGCTGTGTATCAAAATACAGTCCTGACGAACCTTGTGGAACCTGTTTCTCATACCATGTTCAATAACAGGCACTGGGTATTCGAACAAGATTCGGCGCTAGCTCATAGAGCAAAAAGCACACAAGACTAGCTGGCGGCGCGTGAAATCGATTTCATCCGGCACGAAGACTGGCCCTCCTCCAGTCCAGACTTGAGTCCGTTAGATTACAAGATATGGCAACACTTGGAGGAAAAGGCGTGCTCAAAGCCTCATCACAATTTGGAGTCACTCAAGACATCCTTGATTAAGGCAGCCGCTTAGTTCGTGCTGCGATAGACGACTGGCCGCGCAGATTGAAGGCCTGTATTCAAAACCACGGAGGTCATTTTGAATAAACTTTATTGTCATAAGAATCTATGTTTTGATAAGTTCATTTTGGTATATAAATGGTTACATAATGAATAAACTTGTTGCAATTATTTTATATTAAACATGTGACAGAATTTATGACCTGACTAGGTAGTATCGCCAGTGCTCAATTAGATAAATGTTGAAAGCTAGGTCATCCTTACTATTTCTGTTACTGAGAACCAATAAGCACTTTCCTGCTCATCATCAGACCTTCATAATGTACCATGTAGTATCACCAGTGCTCAATTAGATAAATGTTGAAAGCTAGGTCATCCTAATTATTTCCGTTACTGAGAACCAGTAAGCACTTACCTGGTCATCATCAGACCTTCAGAATGTACCATGTAGTATCACGAGTGCTTAAATAGATAAATGCTATAGGCTATGTCATCCTTATTATTTCCGTTACTGAGAACCAATATCCACTTACCTGGTCATCATCAGACCTTCAGAATGTACCATGTAGTATCACTAGTGCTCAATTAGATAAATGTTGAAAGCTAAGTGATCCTAATTATTTCCGTTACTGAGAACCAATATCCACTTACCTGGTCATCATCAGACCTTCAGAATGTACCATGTAGTGGCACCAGTGCTCAATTAGATAAATGTTGAAAGCTAGGTCATTCTTACTATTTCTGTTACTGAGAACCAATAAGCACTTACCTGGTCATCATCAGACCTTCAGAATGTACCATGTAGTGGCACCAGTGCTCAATTAGATAAATTTTGAAAGCTAGGTCATCCTAACTATTTCCGTTACTGAGAACTAATAAGCACTTAACTGGTCATCATCAGACCTTTATTATGTATCATTTATTAGAGTGAAAGCTATGTCAGCAGGCATATTGCATCGTGTAGTTAAAAATAAATTATGATGTAGACAAATAAATATAAACTATGATAGACTAGAAAAATACAAGACTACAAAAACCAGACGAATAAAATTTATTAGACCTCTCAGAGAGCAAATGAAATAGGCAAAAACGATGACAACTCTGCGACACATCTGTGTTCTTGTATAATCTTTAGTTCGTTTTTTTTGCAGTACGGTCGTTGGTCGGTAGGTGGCACCAAAAAACAAAAACTAGTACAGGGATCAAATCTTCAAGGTCAACGGGCAAAGTAATGGCCTTAATACATTGATCGGTACGGAACACTGAGTTAGGGGGCTACCAACCCTGAAATCTGGTGTATTTTATGTGCAAAGTACAGAATAAGCACTGAAAAGCATTATCTTTGGAAGGCCTATAGAAATGGACGTGAATCGACTGAAACGATGATGATAATGCTGTTATAATGCAGTGAAATATCTAGAAAACATATTATAACAAAATTGTACGATTAGCAACGAAAGTCGATATGCATAACGGAAGACAAAAAAAAAAGTGGCTTAAATACTGCCATGTTACTGGCAACTGGGACTAACGGCTTAACGTGCCTCCCGAAGCACGGAAACGCTGGTGAATAGAATCAGAAATAAAGTCATAAAGCAGTCATCCATTTGAGGACCAGTCATAGCGAAAGTTGCTTAATGCATTGATCGGTAAAGAACACTGAGTTAGGGGGCTACCAAACCTGAAATCTGGTGTATTTTATGCGGAACGTACAGAATAAGCACAGAAAAACATTATCTTTGGGAGGATCCTATAGAAATGGACGTCAATCGGCTGAAACGATGATGATAATGCTGTTATAATGCAGTGAAATATCTAGAAAACCTATTATAACAAAATAGTACGATCAGCAAGGAAAGTCGATATGCATAACGGAAAATAAAATATCACAAAATAAAATGTAAATACTGTGTTTTTCTATTTTTGAGACTGACGTACATAATTACTTATTACCTATATTAGCAATCCACCATTTAGCAGTAGTAAAAGAAACCAGTATTAAAAATGCACCCTATATCTATCAAGAAATACAAATAATTTGACTATCATCGTATAATCAGTTATACAACATGCAAAATATAAATCACAACTGAAAAGATAATAATATACATTTCATTGCTAACTTGTGACAGACACACTGTATATCACGGAGATTTCGTTTGAACATAAATCCACTTCATAATGTTTGCACCATTTCGCTTCAGCGTAGTGATAATTAGAAATACATTGTTATAAGAATTACTATGCATTTTGTACCGATTTATTTTTGCTCTTTTATCTGACTGCAGAAAAGTCGTAGCAAAGATGTCAAATATGTTTGACCTTAGCATCAAATGTACTTTATAGAATTACAGAGAAGTAGAAGTAAGAAGGAAGCAGACCTCGGGCGCCATGAGACACAACTGGGACAGACGCTCGTATGATGGTATATGTGGTGATATAGTCGGTCTCCGTTCCTTCTTCGGAAATACGAAAATCCTGTATTCATATTCCAGACATATCAGCTTTAAACCCAACTGCATCTGAAGTATTGCTCTGAAACTTGAAATTATTATAGCCCCTATTGTTTTCAACGTGACAATGGCTTACCACCTATTGGATAAAATAAAACTGATGATAAAAGGTATAATTCGGTGGATAAACGCAGTGACTTTAATTATTCATGTTACATAGTTAAAATTATTAACATCAACGACGCCATTTCTAATCAACAGCTCCTTCTCTCTAAACTTCACGTTCTACTCGTACATAAACGTCACCCATCTACTAACCACGGGAATTACACAAATCGACCAGTACATTCAGATTAACACTTATCTACACTAATCAAGGGTGATTTTGGATTGGCTAAATTGCAATTGTATTTGCCTAACAACACGTAGATCTCACTTGCAAGCGGTCAACTGCGAGCGATGGCTAATTAAGAACGTAACCTCAGAAGCTCTGTGGCCTTAGGTTCACTAAATGCGGACTAAGTGAGCTTCTGCGCTTGTCTTCCGAAGCATTAGAGAGATACCCACATATTTACATTTCGTAGAGCTCCGCATGAAACTACGTTTCGACGTTGAACGATGAATTTTGCATGAATTGAATTGCAAATAGTTGTTAAGTTTACAGTTTCATATTGATATGCGGGACACTGTTTGAATGTGTACGTTTGTTGAGACGAATTTATGAAGATTTATGGTTTGATAATTTATGGGTTGTGTATGTTTATGTTTGATAAAGATGGGTAATAACGTACATTTATAAATAACATTATGTACTCTTTTGATGTTGTCTTGAAAGTGAATATTATATACCAGCCTTCTTTTTTCAAAACTGCCTTGCAAAGTTGAGGTAAATTTTTTAACAAAGTTTTAAATTCAACCTCTGTCAAACTCCCTCAGGAACTTAGTCTTTATAATACTTTGTTCCACATCACCGCTCGCACACTTTGTAGACGTTTTCGGTAATTTTGCTCAAAAGAGCCCTGGATTATCATAATGACCGTCAACTTTTTCCTAATATAAGGGTGACATTACTTTAAGGCAAGACCAGTGAAAGTTAAGCGAAAAGATTTTTCCAAAAATTACGTTCGCCTAAGTTGTATGGTTTTTGTAAGAAATTTAGAATTATTAGGTCAATTCCTGAATTGAGTTTCATAGATTACATTTTTTTTCATTTTAAATTTTTTCTAAGTTTAGAAAAAGTTTGCATACTAATTGCTATTCAAAATTATTTCTGAGCATCGTAGCTTTTTTGTAAAATTAATATCGATCCAATTTCTCTTCAAATAAACTACAATCTAATAAATAATATCCTATGGAATGAAAGATTGTCAGGTGCATTTTTTGGATTTTGTGACAACAGTATCAAACTGAAATATAACTTAGATAGCCTACGCTAAAATGAATATAGCAAATGCCGAAATATTTTACGGTGAAATAAGAAACGACATTACTCGATTCACTAGTTAGAATGACAACATACACACAAACATTAATCACGCCTTAGTCCTCCAAGTGGTATATTTTGATAAATGTTATAATTGTAATTGTTAATATGGGCCCATACTAAACAATACACAACATAACAATTATGACATTTATTTTAATTGAATACGGTATATTGCCGTATATTTGTGTTTAAGCCAAAACTGGAATGACTACAAATTGCGCGATATATCTTTGCAGGTGGCTCATTGGTATTCGCAAAGTTCTAAATTTTAATATTTAAAGCCACTTAAAAAGCTTTTTTTTACAAATGTTAATAACGGATCGATCAGGTGTACTCTTTTTCTTTATTTTTTTTATTGAGCTACTGCAATTTTAACACTACACTTTACCTACCTAACCTTTAAGTCATCATCATCATCCGAGCGTCTGTCCCAGTTACGTCTCGCGACGCCCGGGGTCCGCTTTCCTACATTTTCACCTCCACTTCGCACGGTCGACGGCATCCCCTGTAGTGAGACCATTGGCATGCATGTCATCCCTTACGACGTCAAGCCAGCACTTCTTGGGTCTTCCCCTCTTACCGGGACCCGGCAGGGCTGACATGGCCAGACATTTGTTACCTACGTAGACCGGCGGTTGCCGCAAGACGTGACCATACCAACAAATGCGACACTCTTGCAACTTGTCTGCAATGTTACGGACGTGAAGGCTACCGCGGATGCGAGAGTTCCTCACGCGGTCCATCCGCGTGACCCCACACATCCACCGCAGCATCTTCATTTCCGTGACACGCAGCTCCTGCTTGTGTCGCTCCAATATCGGCCACGTCTCACTGCCATGTAAAAGGACAGGTCTAATAATGGTTTTGTAGACCTGTCCCTTCAACCGGATCGGCATTTTAGGGTCACAAATGACACCGGTCATCTCCCGCCATTTGGCCCACGAGGCAGCAATGCATGACTTGACATCGTAATCGATGTCACCGGACGTGTGAAAAACAGATCCCGCTCGACCAAATCACCGCCTATGCGGACGGATGTGGGATCTGTCGAGTTTAGTGCCAAGTACTCGGTCTTCGCCACATTTAGTTTCAGACCGCCGTTCTCAAGCGTCTCCTTCCACGCCTTTAAACGTCGCACCAATCTGCCCCTGTCAATGCAATATCGTCGGCATACATGAGCAACCATGCGAACCATGCATGCCATGGAGGCTGCTCATGCGAGTTTCTGATGCTGTCCGACAATTCGTCTAATATTACACTGAACAGAAACGGACTAAGGACCGAACCCTGGTGTACCCCGACCGTGATGTGGAAGGGTTTCGTGTCGCCAACAGCAGTCCGAACCATTGAATCGGAGTCACAGTACATGTCCCGGATAGTGTCAATATAGACCTCTGGAATCCCTTTGGACCGCAGTGCCCACCAGATCATCGCACGAGGAACACAGTCGAAGGCCTTCTGCATGTCTAGAAACAAACAGTGCAGAGGCGTGTTCTTCGACCTATATTTCTCTGCGACAACCCTCAGGGCAAAAACAGGGTCCGTGGTCCCATGACCAGGGCGAAACCCATATTGACACTCCGAGAGAGTACACTCCTGCCGGATGCGAGAGTCTATAATCCTCTCGAAGATCTTCATGGTGTGGGACATCACCTTTATACCGCGGTAGCTCCCGCACTCCTGCACTGACCCCTTACCTTTGAAGACTGGAGTAATAATACTCAGTCTCCATTGGTTTGGGATCTGCCCGCTGAGGAGTAAGCGGTTAAAAAGGTTTACTAAGATGCCCACACCGCGAGGACCCATCGCCTTCCAGGCTTCGATGGGGACTCCATCGGGTCCGACAGCTTTCCGATTCTTCATGCGGCGAAGCGCAGTTACGACTTCTCCAGACGTTACTGGTTGCACTAGTCCCTGATTCGGAGGGAGGTCCGGAGGCTGCACCTCTTTGTGCTGTTTATTAAGCAGCTCGTGGAAGTACGAACGCCATCTCTCCTTTACCGCGAGGTCTTCGCTTAACAGGTTGCCCTCAGGGCCTACCTAACCTTTAAGTAAATCATAATAAATGTGGAAGCTTTCATGTCTTTCATACTTGTTACCAAGTTCGTAATTAAATGATATAACATTCTACCAGTTACAAACCAAGGAGCAATTTTTATTCTGTTGTATTCGCTACAACTTAGTTTCCTAAGCACGTCCTTTGGATGATACCAGAGCCCAATACAGACGGGGAAGATGGCCGTATTGATAGTAAACTTTTACAATAAGTATAAATAAAATCATGTCGGATATTTTTTCTGAATCAATGTTTGAATATGACAAAGGGCTTTTGATTATGACTCATTTTGCAATGTGTCTATGTTGTTTATACATTTTATTTGCTAATAATAGCCGACTAGATCTTAACTCTTTTAAGTTATAGTTTTTAAATAAAATAAAATAAATATCCATCACGCCTTATCCCCGAAGGGGTGGCAGAGGCATATTATATGCCCACTTTTTACCGTGTGGATTCCTGTCCCACGTAATAGGTGGTGAGCCCATTGCCGTGTTGAAATAGACAGACGCAGGCTGTGGCTACCTGCTGTTGAAATTTTTTAAGCCGCCTATAAGGCCTTCAACCAGGCTTAACGACTGCCATTTTACTGGCAACCGGGACCAACGGCTTAACGTGCCTTCCGAAGCACGGAAACGCTCGCAAATGTAAATGCCACAAAGTGGTCACCCATCCGACGACCAGCCATAGTGAAAGTTGCGTACCTCAGTGATCGTTTTACCGAACACTGAGACCGCGGGGCCACAAGCGCTTCATAGCTTCATATAATTTTTAAGCTACTGCATAGTTGCACAATCACTAACATAATCAAGAAATTCTGTAAAGAAAAAAACATAACACCCGAGCTCACACGAACTTCACCGAGCACGGCCGAGCGTTTGCTCAACGTGTATGTATATAATACGACTGTACGAAGCTCGCACGGATCGAGACGAGCTGTAGAAATAATATATATTTTTTGTGTTTTGCTGTCAGAGAGTTTCATGCTTATTTTAATTCCCGTTATTCAAGGATTAGCCTCTACGTGTCATGTATCTAAAGCATTTGTTGTAACAAATGTAATGTACGCGATAGTAATAGTTGTTAGTACCTACTATTGCTATTACAAACTGTCAAAGCCCCCATATTTCTAGCACTTATCTAGACGCAGTGTAAGGGGCCCACCAAGATCTCCGAAGCCCAAACGACTGCTCCTGCTGGTAGTGCACCTGCGATCGAACGAGGCAAAGATGTAGACGCTCTTACGGGGTTGGGAGGTAAGCCAGCAGTCGCTCTGAACAATGCTGAAAAATAAAAGTCGAACGATAGCTGTTTCAAGCAGCCAAATCAAAGTAGGCTAGAAATTTAGATAGGACTTGGAAGCAACTGGAAATATACTAAGATGAAGAAGATCTAGAAGCAGTTATTTTCTTTTCACTTCTACCAAAACTTTAAGAGTATATATGCTATTCAGACATAGACAAGCATAAAGCCCTGATGGAAAGTGGTCACTGAAACTTATGAATATTACAACATCTGAGGTGTTACTTTCGCGCTGCCTTCGCTACTGCCGTGTTAGAACGACAGGCTGAAAATACCAGATGTTAATGTTAAGTAAAATATATTAGAAAAATAACTATCGTGAGCGTTGTTCATTATTAATAATTAAACGGTTTCACTCACGTGTAAAATTCGGTATAGTGCCAGCGCAGCTTCCGACGTAGCTTGACGCTCCTCTTTAAAAAGGACCTCAGGTTGGTCCGAAACTATTCCGCAATTTACACGTGAGTAAGACCGTTTAGTAGTAATAATGAATCGCAAACTTTCCACAATAATTTGAGAATAGACCAACGCTGTACAAGATATTTTTGTAAGTATGATGCCGGACACTGCCCGCGGCCAGTTAGCTCTATTATTACAAGCTTCTGAGACTGCTTCTGCAATTGATTTTTATCGTGACGACATTATTAAAAACTAAACTTTCTTTGTATGTAATTATTTTTTTATTTATGGACAAACAACGGTTATCTAAATATAGAACCAATATTTTTTATATATCGGTTTCGTCATAGTCTTTCGTCTTTTAATCAATTTTTTATCAAACTTAGCTATAACCGTGAAGTTGAATGATCTTGAAACTCGTTCCTATCGTAAACAGTGGTTACATAGTTTATGAAATTGAAACTAGCTAAGTTTTACTTAGAAAGTGGGTGAAATTCTTCTACTTAGGTTACCAACTGGACACTAGAGGAGAGCCTGACTGCGCTTCGCCGCATGAAGAATCGGAAAGCTGTCGGACCCGATGGAGTCCCCATCGAAGCCTGGAAGACGATGGGTCCTCGCGGTGTGGGCATCTTAGTAAACCTTTTTAACCGCATACTCCTCAGCGGGCAGATCCCAAACCAATGGAGACTGAGTATTTATTACTCCAGTCTTCAAAGGTAAGGGGTCAGTGCAGGAGTGCGGGAGCTACCGTGGTATTAAGGTGATGTCCCACACCATGAAGATCTTCGAGAGGATTATAGACTCTCGGATCCGGCAGGAGTGTACTCTCTCGGGGTGTCAATATGGGTTTTGCCCTGGTTATGGGACCACGGACCCTGTTTTTGCCCTGAGGGTTGTCGCAGAGAAATACAGGTCGAAGAACACGCCTCTGCACTGTTTGTTTCTAGACATGCAGAAGGCCTTCGATTGTGTTCCTCGTGCGATGATCTGGTGGGCACTGCGGTTCAAATGGGTTCCAGAGGTCTATAGTGACACTATCCGGGACATGTACTGTGACTCCGATTCAATGGTTCGTATTGCTGTTGGCGACACGAAACCCTTCCCCATCACCGCGGGGTACACCAGGGTTCGGTCCTTAGTCCGCTTCTGTTCAGTGTAATATTAGACGAATTGTCGGACAGCATCAGAAACCCACATGAGCAGCCTCCATGGTTGCTCATGTATGCTGACGATATTGCACTGGCAGACGCGGACAGGGGCAGATTGGTGCGAAGTCTAAAGGCGTGGAAGGAGACGCGAGAGAACGGCGGTCTAAAACTAAATGTGGCGAAGACCGAGTACTTGGCACTAAACTCGACAGATCCCACATCCGTCCGCATAGGCGGTGATTTGGTCGAGCGCACGGACCAAGTTAAATACCTGGGATCTGTTTTTCACACGTCCAGTGACATCGATTGCGATGTCAAGTCACGCATTGCTGCCGCGTGGGCCAAATGGCGGGAGATGACCGGTGTCATTTGTGACCCTAAAATGCCGATCCGGTTGAAGGGACAGGTCTACAAAACCATTATTAGACCTGTCTTTTTACATGGCAGTGAGACGTGGCCGATATTGGAGCGACACAAGCAGGAGCTGCGTGTCACGGAAATGAAGATGCTGCGGTGGATGTGTGGGGTCACGCGGATGGACCGCGTGAGAAACTCTCGCATCCGCGGCAGCCTTCACGTCCGTGACATTGCAGACAAGTTGCAAGAGTGTCGCCTTCGTTGGTATGGTCACGTCTTGCGGCAACCGCCGGGCTACGTAGGTAACAAATGTCTGGCCATGTCAGCCCCGCCGGGTCCCGGTAAGAGGGGAAGACCCAAGAAGTGCTGGCTTGACGTCGTAAGGGATGACATGCGTGCCAATGGTCTCACTACAGGGGATGCCGAAGACCGTGCGAAGTGGAGGAGAAAATGTAGGAAAGCGGACCCCGGGCGTCGCGAGACGCAACTGGGACAGACGCTCGGATGATGATGATGGACTAGAGGAGAGCAAAATAATTGCTTTAAAAATTTATTCATGGACACTAGAGGACCATTTTCTATTGTTACCTACTGTGTGATTAAGTAAGAACATAGTATGACTTAAAAATTACATTATACAATATTACCGCCATCAAAGTAATATCTCAAGATATTTATGTGTCGTAACAATGTTGTTATTCTAACTTACAAACATAAAGTTGTGATAGCACCATATTATATGTTCTAACGTCTCTTTCGAGTAAGGGTTATTGCATAATTCAAAGTTCAACCGAAAAACTTGTGTCAAACTGTCGAAGGGGGATAATCTTGAGAATCGGTGCCAGACGAAACCAGACGTTCCACACAGAAATTTATGCCTGAAGTTTTGCACATCACTTTTTCTTATCTTTAACTTTGCCAAAGCCGGTAATCTATACTCTTTGGTAGAAATTTTACCGTTAAATGGTGTGTTTCGACGAAATACTTAACCAGGCAATGGAGATTTTTTATATGTTGGGCGGTGTGTCTTTAAATATGATCTTGTAATCTCCCTACTGAGAAGTTGCGCTTACGACCATACTTAGGCCCCGACTTTGTTGCAGGTTTACAAAACCGTCATTACTTCTATCAATATATTTTTGGATTAACTCATCAATCTCAACACAGTACAAACTGGAACAGTACAAAACTTAACCGTACAAGGAGTAAGAGCATTCAAAACTTTCTGTTTGTGACATTTACTACTGTACTTTACTGATACCCGAAAATTTTGTGAAACATACCACATTGATGGTAAACAGTGAAATCTTGTCTCTGAATAAAATATGGTTCTTTAACTCTTTATAGTTAGAGGATGGGAGCTTCTATGCTAAAGGTTCAATAGGGGTAAGAAAAATGAAAGCTGTAGGGGACGGGCAGACTCGTTACGGCACGGCGAACGAGCTGCTTACGCCCCGGGGAGAGCGAGTTTGACTGTAGGTACCGGGGGGTCGGAAACCAGGGTATGGCAGATCGGACGTGGACTCCTCGTCGGCGGCACAAGACGTTCAGCGAGGGCGATGAAAAGAAACACCGATGACTTTAACACGCAACCAAAGAGAAGGGTACTGTCAGCTCCTATTATCGCGACTTGAGCACTATAACACTATACTATACGACAATACGATGAGCAAACGCTTTACTATAACTGGTTTACTTCTTGTAGTTCTTCTATTTTTCTTGCTGTATTTCTGCTCGATTGTTAGCCGCGCTTGCTCATCGAAACGCGTTTACTATCGTACCGCGAAACTTTACCTTAACCTGAGCCGCGACAAAACCCTGAATTAAGATTGCATAATTTATTATTCATTATCAATTAAAACTGTTATAACTCGAAAAGTATTTATGCTACATTCACAATTCAGGTAATATTTTATAGGTTTTACAAAGACCTATCGAAATATGCTAGTCTTAACTACCTATCGCTATCAGTCAAAAATCTAGCTCAGTCTAGGCAACTTCGACACATCCTACACTTTATTTATGAATTTCTATTTATCTATAATCTGTAGGTGTAGGAGCACTATTATTCATTGGAGTTACCTAGACCGGCTACAAAATGAAACTATTCGTGACAGCGCAGGTCACGCGGTTTAGGATCTAGGTCCAAAGCAAGGACCTAACGTAGGTAGAAAATTTACAAATTTAGAACATTACACTAACGAAATCACAAGACATTACTATTATTTAACAACAAAGGGGAATACTAAATATATAAAAACTAGGTCACCTATCTAGGAACTATATGAAAACACTAAATTTCTTATCTAGGCACTATGCAAACACTAGACCGTTGTTTAGGCACTATAAAACACTAGATTGTTTATCTAGGCACTGTATAAACATTAGATCGTTTTCTAGGCACTGTATAAACACTAGATCGTTGTCTAGGCACTATAAAATTACACGAAACTATTTTCTATTATCACGGTTTTTCTATTTCACTATTGTTATGTTTTAACTATTTACACTTTACATATAATTACACACGTCTTCACTCGTTGGCGCGTGGATCTGTCGCGAACAAAAGCAGTCAGCAAAAGTTACGAATACTCCTAAAGTTACAACTCCAATAAAATTATCCGTTCTCCTCTTTTATATCCTTTTGCAAATCCTATCTGCAGAATGTATATTAATACCATTATATTAATATGTTTATAATATTCACGCACCGCATAAGTAATTGATTTAAAATATATTCGATGACCACTATTAGAGGCAATATGTATTCATTGGTAATCTGATAAGATTACTTTAGCGTTCCTAGGATATTAAACATAAGTATAATCCAGTTTACAAGCTTGTAAAGCGCATGCGCCGTGGGTGGCGTTAACTCTGTCTCTGCTTATCGAAGCACGCTTAATGACAGCTATTCGGTAATGGGCTCACGACTAAAGCAAGGATGTACTTTTATGATAATTAGTACGATCCAATATTTATACGAGCGGCTTTGTAAACTATCCTTTTATCTTCTTGTTTATTAGTATTGCTCCCGATCTCTATTCGAATTACAAGACGATAATTATGTGCATTATATACCTGTATGAAAGCTCGTAATGAGCAATAAGTCTTGAGTAAAACTATAATGTAATGTTCACTATAAAAGGTTTATCCGTTTGCTATCTTCATACGAACATTATGTGTAATCATAGAGAGAACAATAATAGCTTCAAGTGACATGACGTGAGAAATGTTCACAAAACTGGAATGATACGAGTCCGTACTCTATAATGTGTACCGCAACTACCGAAACACGCAACATCGTTATATCATTAGACATAATCGAGGTAATTTTTCACGCATTTTTTACCACGCAACATAGAACACACTTAGGCAGTTCATTTTCATCATCTTGCATCGGAAAAAGTGATTGATGCTACACGACTTAGTTTTTTGCTGAAAAATTGAGACACTTTTTATGTAGTCATTACATTGAGCTTATGTGGTCTTAGGATAGAAGTCAATGACCGGAATATACACCGATGCAATTTAAATCACAGAGTTGTGCATTCCTATGATCGTCTCCATATAATTAGAGAAAAAATATAATTATAAAAAATAGGAAGCGCTCGTTGCCCCACTAACTCAGTGTTATTTAAACGATCACTGTGGTAAGCAACTTTTGCTATAGCTGGTCAGGGATGGGTGACAGCTTTGTAGCTATTACATTTACGAGCGTTTCCGTGCCTTGGTTGACGTTGGTTCTGGTTGCCAGTAACGACTTGAAAAATTTCAACAGCAGGTCGCCATGACCTGCTTTTGCCCATTTTAGTGCCCACGGTAATGCGCTCGCCACCTGTTACGTGGAACAAAAATGAATACGGCCGCAGCCACCCTTACGGGGATAAAGACATGATTGATAATCTTGACAGAAGAGTTATTTATTAAAAAAAACATTTTCTTTATTTAATATCTATGTAATTATGCATCAATTCTTCTCGCGAAAGTTGCTTAAGGGGATTACCTCGCTTAAATCCCAAAAACAAGGTAAGTTTAAAGAAGATTGCAGATGAATCCGTTTGTGCGTTTCCCTAATAAAAAATATAGGGTATATTTAATGTCATCACAAATACATTGTATTGTATAAAATTTTAATAAACTTCCCAAAAATTTGATAAAAAATCATATTAAATAGGTCCTTCTTCAACCTAAATTGTAAATTTTCTCTGTAACGGCTAAATAGTTGGGCATGAATTTTGTATCAAAAAATATGTACTGACATATTTCACAATTTGTATTGTTTTTTTTTTTCTAATTTCTTCTAATATTTTTAAATTATGAATAATAACCCGAAACCTCACCAGCACCCCGCTTGAAGCACCCCCGCTAAGGCCTGTGACGCTTACTCGGGGCGCGTTACTTCAGTGTCTCTATGACTCTTGTGACGGGTGGACTATACGCGCGTTATTTTTTCCAAATAAAATCTAAAAGTCCACGTTTTGAATGTTTAATGAATGAAATCTTGTTGTAAATAGTACAAATATAATAATTTCGTAAAACAACATTAGTAATTAAGTTTGTAAATATATTTAAAGTACTTTGTAATTTCGTTTTGTTTTTTTAACCGATCATAGAGTAAGCCTGACTATGCCTAAATATAAGAATAAAAGTAAGGTGATGCGTGGCCGAGTTCTCCAAAACTATTGGTAAGTACCTACCCTATTGAGTACATTTCTATTGTGTTTATTTTTCATCGTTTTAAGCTATCTTGAGAATTTCGAATGACGGAGGATGGAGACCTTGGTGACTGATGATGTCACCTACCTGATGGTGGACTACGAAGGTGGGTATACGAACCCAGTGCCGACGCTACGTAGAACCAGCGTGTTTGTACTCATTCGAAAGGTCTCATGGAGACCTTTCGAATGAGTACAAACACGCTGATGACTGAGACTAATGATGTCACCTACTTGATGGTGGATTACGAACGTGGGTATATGATCTCAGTGACGGCACTACGTAGAACCATCGTAATTGTAGTCATTTGAAGGGTATCATGGAGACCTTGGTGACCGATGATGTCACCTACCTGATGGTGGACTACGAAGGTGGGTATACGAACCCAGTGACGACGCTACGTAGAACCAGCGTGTTTGAACTCATTCGAAAGGTCTCATGGTGACCTTGTTGACTAATGATGTCACCTACCTGATGGTGGATTACGAAGGTGGGTATAGGATCTCAGTGACGGCACTACGTAGAACCATCGTGATTGTACTCATTTGAAAGGTCTCATGGAGACCTTGGTGACTGATGATGTCACCTACCTGATGGTGGACTACGAAAGTGGGTATATGATCTCAGTGACGGCGCTACGTAGAACCAGCGTGTTTAACCTCATTCGAAAGGTCTCATGGAGACCTTGGTGACTAATGATGTCACCTACCTGATGGTGGACTACAAAGGTGGGTAAACGATCTCAGTGATGGCACTATGTAGAACCATCGTGATAGGACTCATTTGAAAAGTCTCATGGAGACCTTGGTGACTGATGATGTCACCTACCTGATGGTGGACTACGAAGGTGGGTATAGGATCTCAGTGACGGCGTTACGTAGAACTAGCGTGTTTGGATCCATTTGAAAGAGGTCATGGAAACTAAGGTCACCGGAAAAATAATCTTGTTTAAAAAACACCTAGTTAAAATACCTTTTAGTTTTTTTGCGGTGTAAATATGGCTATTATCACCAAACTGTTTTAGCAAAAAATATTACTTTAGCTCATTTAAGTTATTATTTTTCAGGCAATTAAGAAACCAGCAAAACTCCAAATCACAAAATCAGGAACTTCAGCCATTAACAGATACACACGATCTGTCTAGTATGGCAGTTGATGAGGGGACAGACCAAATTATACCGGTAACTTATTGTGTTTGCTTACACTGCGGTATATGTTCGATAGTTTCCTTAGCTAATTTAATTTGACACTGTATTGTTAAAATGTTTGTTTTAGGTTGAAGAAGGTTTACGAAATTTGATTATTGAAAAAATCACAAGCAGAAATAAAAAATATATCTGGAAGGCAAATTATAGATATAGCTCACTTCTTTTCCAAAATACAAGAAATAGGCGGCCATGGTGCTTTTAACTGTGGTATACAAAGTTTGAAACTTATAGGAGAGAAACGTAGACGAAACAGAAGACGAAAATATGTGCGTACTTCAAGAAGAAAGCCTACATGCACCACCTTCACCAACACTTATGCCAATAAATGACCAACCGACCTGTTCACCCTCGCTCATGGTATGGTTGGGAGTTTCTTATTGGGGCTTAACAAAGGTACATTTTTGTGACAAAGGTGTAAAAACGAATGCAGCTGTGTATCAAAATACAGTCCTGACGAACCTTGTGGAACCTGTTTCTCATACCATGTTCAATAACAGGCACTGGGTATTCGAACAAGATTCGGCGCTAGCTCATAGAGCAAAAAGCACACAAGACTAGCTGGCGGCGCGTGAAATCGATTTCATCCGGCACGAAGACTGGCCCTCCTCCAGTCCAGACTTGAGTCCGTTAGATTACAAGATATGGCAACACTTGGAGGAAAAGGCGTGCTCAAAGCCTCATCACAATTTGGAGTCACTCAAGACATCCTTGATTAAGGCAGCCGCTTAGTTCGTGCTGCGATAGACGACTGGCCGCGCAGATTGAAGGCCTGTATTCAAAACCACGGAGGTCATTTTGAATAAACTTTATTGTCATAAGAATCTATGTTTTGATAAGTTCATTTTGGTATATAAATGGTTACATAATGAATAAACTTGTTGCAATTATTTTATATTAAACATGTGACAGAATTTATGACCTGACTAGGTAGTATCGCCAGTGCTCAATTAGATAAATGTTGAAAGCTAGGTCATCCTTACTATTTCTGTTACTGAGAACCAATAAGCACTTTCCTGCTCATCATCAGACCTTCATAATGTACCATGTAGTATCACCAGTGCTCAATTAGATAAATGTTGAAAGCTAGGTCATCCTAATTATTTCCGTTACTGAGAACCAGTAAGCACTTACCTGGTCATCATCAGACCTTCAGAATGTACCATGTAGTATCACGAGTGCTTAAATAGATAAATGCTATAGGCTATGTCATCCTTATTATTTCCGTTACTGAGAACCAATATCCACTTACCTGGTCATCATCAGACCTTCAGAATGTACCATGTAGTATCACTAGTGCTCAATTAGATAAATGTTGAAAGCTAAGTGATCCTAATTATTTCCGTTACTGAGAACCAATATCCACTTACCTGGTCATCATCAGACCTTCAGAATGTACCATGTAGTGGCACCAGTGCTCAATTAGATAAATGTTGAAAGCTAGGTCATTCTTACTATTTCTGTTACTGAGAACCAATAAGCACTTACCTGGTCATCATCAGACCTTCAGAATGTACCATGTAGTGGCACCAGTGCTCAATTAGATAAATTTTGAAAGCTAGGTCATCCTAACTATTTCCGTTACTGAGAACTAATAAGCACTTAACTGGTCATCATCAGACCTTTATTATGTATCATTTATTAGAGTGAAAGCTATGTCAGCAGGCATATTGCATCGTGTAGTTAAAAATAAATTATGATGTAGACAAATAAATATAAACTATGATAGACTAGAAAAATACAAGACTACAAAAACCAGACGAATAAAATTTATTAGACCTCTCAGAGAGCAAATGAAATAGGCAAAAACGATGACAACTCTGCGACACATCTGTGTTCTTGTATAATCTTTAGTTCGTTTTTTTTGCAGTACGGTCGTTGGTCGGTAGGTGGCACCAAAAAACAAAAACTAGTACAGGGATCAAATCTTCAAGGTCAACGGGCAAAGTAATGGCCTTAATACATTGATCGGTACGGAACACTGAGTTAGGGGGCTACCAACCCTGAAATCTGGTGTATTTTATGTGCAAAGTACAGAATAAGCACTGAAAAGCATTATCTTTGGAAGGCCTATAGAAATGGACGTGAATCGACTGAAACGATGATGATAATGCTGTTATAATGCAGTGAAATATCTAGAAAACATATTATAACAAAATTGTACGATTAGCAACGAAAGTCGATATGCATAACGGAAGACAAAAAAAAAAGTGGCTTAAATACTGCCATGTTACTGGCAACTGGGACTAACGGCTTAACGTGCCTCCCGAAGCACGGAAACGCTGGTGAATAGAATCAGAAATAAAGTCATAAAGCAGTCATCCATTTGAGGACCAGTCATAGCGAAAGTTGCTTAATGCATTGATCGGTAAAGAACACTGAGTTAGGGGGCTACCAAACCTGAAATCTGGTGTATTTTATGCGGAACGTACAGAATAAGCACAGAAAAACATTATCTTTGGGAGGATCCTATAGAAATGGACGTCAATCGGCTGAAACGATGATGATAATGCTGTTATAATGCAGTGAAATATCTAGAAAACCTATTATAACAAAATAGTACGATCAGCAAGGAAAGTCGATATGCATAACGGAAAATAAAATATCACAAAATAAAATGTAAATACTGTGTTTTTCTATTTTTGAGACTGACGTACATAATTACTTATTACCTATATTAGCAATCCACCATTTAGCAGTAGTAAAAGAAACCAGTATTAAAAATGCACCCTATATCTATCAAGAAATACAAATAATTTGACTATCATCGTATAATCAGTTATACAACATGCAAAATATAAATCACAACTGAAAAGATAATAATATATATTTCATTGCTAACTTGTGACAGACACACTGTATATCACGGAGATTTCGTTTGAACATAAATCCACTTCATAATGTTTGCACCATTTCGCTTCAGCGTAGTGATAATTAGAAATACATTGTTATAAGAATTACTATGCATTTTGTACCGATTTATTTTTGCTCTTTTATCTGACTGCAGAAAAGTCGTAGCAAAGATGTCAAATATGTTTGACCTTAGCATCAAATGTACTTTATAGAATTACAGAGAAGTAGAAGTAAGAAGGAAGCAGACCTCGGGCGCCATGAGACACAACTGGGACAGACGCTCGTATGATGGTATATGTGGTGATATAGTCGGTCTCCGTTCCTTCTTCGGAAATACGAAAATCCTGTATTCATATTCCAGACATATCAGCTTTAAACCCAACTGCATCTGAAGTATTGCTCTGAAACTTGAAATTATTATAGCCCCTATTGTTTTCAACGTGACAATGGCTTACCACCTATTGGATAAAATAAAACTGATGATAAAAGGTATAATTCGGTGGATAAACGCAGTGACTTTAATTATTCATGTTACATAGTTAAAATTATTAACATCAACGACGCCATTTCTAATCAACAGCTCCTTCTCTCTAAACTTCACGTTCTACTCGTACATAAACGTCACCCATCTACTAACCACGGGAATTACACAAATCGACCAGTACATTCAGATTAACACTTATCTACACTAATCAAGGGTGATTTTGGATTGGCTAAATTGCAATTGTATTTGCCTAACAACACGTAGATCTCACTTGCAAGCGGTCAACTGCGAGCGATGGCTAATTAAGAACGTAACCTCAGAAGCTCTGTGGCCTTAGGTTCACTAAATGCGGACTAAGTGAGCTTCTGCGCTTGTCTTCCGAAGCATTAGAGAGATACCCACATATTTACATTTCGTAGAGCTCCGCATGAAACTACGTTTCGACGTTGAACGATGAATTTTGCATGAATTGAATTGCAAATAGTTGTTAAGTTTACAGTTTCATATTGATATGCGGGACACTGTTTGAATGTGTACGTTTGTTGAGACGAATTTATGAAGATTTATGGTTTGATAATTTATGGGTTGTGTATGTTTATGTTTGATAAAGATGGGTAATAACGTACATTTATAAATAACATTATGTACTCTTTTGATGTTGTCTTGAAAGTGAATATTATATACCAGCCTTCTTTTTTCAAAACTGCCTTGCAAAGTTGAGGTAAATTTTTTAACAAAGTTTTAAATTCAACCTCTGTCAAACTCCCTCAGGAACTTAGTCTTTATAATACTTTGTTCCACATCACCGCTCGCACACTTTGTAGACGTTTTCGGTAATTTTGCTCAAAAGAGCCCTGGATTATCATAATGACCGTCAACTTTTTCCTAATATAAGGGTGACATTACTTTAAGGCAAGACCAGTGAAAGTTAAGCGAAAAGATTTTTCCAAAAATTACGTTCGCCTAAGTTGTATGGTTTTTGTAAGAAATTTAGAATTATTAGGTCAATTCCTGAATTGAGTTTCATAGATTACATTTTTTTTCATTTTAAATTTTTTCTAAGTTTAGAAAAAGTTTGCATACTAATTGCTATTCAAAATTATTTCTGAGCATCGTAGCTTTTTTGTAAAATTAATATCGATCCAATTTCTCTTCAAATAAACTACAATCTAATAAATAATATCCTATGGAATGAAAGATTGTCAGGTGCATTTTTTGGATTTTGTGACAACAGTATCAAACTGAAATATAACTTAGATAGCCTACGCTAAAATGAATATAGCAAATGCCGAAATATTTTACGGTGAAATAAGAAACGACATTACTCGATTCACTAGTTAGAATGACAACATACACACAAACATTAATCACGCCTTAGTCCTCCAAGTGGTATATTTTGATAAATGTTATAATTGTAATTGTTAATATGGGCCCATACTAAACAATACACAACATAACAATTATGACATTTATTTTAATTGAATACGGTATATTGCCGTATATTTGTGTTTAAGCCAAAACTGGAATGACTACAAATTGCGCGATATATCTTTGCAGGTGGCTCATTGGTATTCGCAAAGTTCTAAATTTTAATATTTAAAGCCACTTAAAAAGCTTTTTTTTACAAATGTTAATAACGGATCGATCAGGTGTACTCTTTTTCTTTATTTTTTTTATTGAGCTACTGCAATTTTAACACTACACTTTACCTACCTAACCTTTAAGTCATCATCATCATCCGAGCGTCTGTCCCAGTTACGTCTCGCGACGCCCAGGGTCCGCTTTCCTACATTTTCACCTCCACTTCGCACGGTCGACGGCATCCCCTGTAGTGAGACCATTGGCATGCATGTCATCCCTTACGACGTCAAGCCAGCACTTCTTGGGTCTTCCCCTCTTACCGGGACCCGGCAGGGCTGACATGGCCAGACATTTGTTACCTACGTAGACCGGCGGTTGCCGCAAGACGTGACCATACCAACAAATGCGACACTCTTGCAACTTGTCTGCAATGTTACGGACGTGAAGGCTACCGCGGATGCGAGAGTTCCTCACGCGGTCCATCCGCGTGACCCCACACATCCACCGCAGCATCTTCATTTCCGTGACACGCAGCTCCTGCTTGTGTCGCTCCAATATCGGCCACGTCTCACTGCCATGTAAAAGGACAGGTCTAATAATGGTTTTGTAGACCTGTCCCTTCAACCGGATCGGCATTTTAGGGTCACAAATGACACCGGTCATCTCCCGCCATTTGGCCCACGAGGCAGCAATGCATGACTTGACATCGTAATCGATGTCACCGGACGTGTGAAAAACAGATCCCGCTCGACCAAATCACCGCCTATGCGGACGGATGTGGGATCTGTCGAGTTTAGTGCCAAGTACTCGGTCTTCGCCACATTTAGTTTCAGACCGCCGTTCTCAAGCGTCTCCTTCCACGCCTTTAAACGTCGCACCAATCTGCCCCTGTCAATGCAATATCGTCGGCATACATGAGCAACCATGCGAACCATGCATGCCATGGAGGCTGCTCATGCGAGTTTCTGATGCTGTCCGACAATTCGTCTAATATTACACTGAACAGAAACGGACTAAGGACCGAACCCTGGTGTACCCCGACCGTGATGTGGAAGGGTTTCGTGTCGCCAACAGCAGTCCGAACCATTGAATCGGAGTCACAGTACATGTCCCGGATAGTGTCAATATAGACCTCTGGAATCCCTTTGGACCGCAGTGCCCACCAGATCATCGCACGAGGAACACAGTCGAAGGCCTTCTGCATGTCTAGAAACAAACAGTGCAGAGGCGTGTTCTTCGACCTATATTTCTCTGCGACAACCCTCAGGGCAAAAACAGGGTCCGTGGTCCCATGACCAGGGCGAAACCCATATTGACACTCCGAGAGAGTACACTCCTGCCGGATGCGAGAGTCTATAATCCTCTCGAAGATCTTCATGGTGTGGGACATCACCTTTATACCGCGGTAGCTCCCGCACTCCTGCACTGACCCCTTACCTTTGAAGACTGGAGTAATAATACTCAGTCTCCATTGGTTTGGGATCTGCCCGCTGAGGAGTAAGCGGTTAAAAAGGTTTACTAAGATGCCCACACCGCGAGGACCCATCGCCTTCCAGGCTTCGATGGGGACTCCATCGGGTCCGACAGCTTTCCGATTCTTCATGCGGCGAAGCGCAGTTACGACTTCTCCAGACGTTACTGGTTGCACTAGTCCCTGATTCGGAGGGAGGTCCGGAGGCTGCACCTCTTTGTGCTGTTTATTAAGCAGCTCGTGGAAGTACGAACGCCATCTCTCCTTTACCGCGAGGTCTTCGCTTAACAGGTTGCCCTCAGGGCCTACCTAACCTTTAAGTAAATCATAATAAATGTGGAAGCTTTCATGTCTTTCATACTTGTTACCAAGTTCGTAATTAAATGATATAACATTCTACCAGTTACAAACCAAGGAGCAATTTTTATTCTGTTGTATTCGCTACAACTTAGTTTCCTAAGCACGTCCTTTGGATGATACCAGAGCCCAATACAGACGGGGAAGATGGCCGTATTGATAGTAAACTTTTACAATAAGTATAAATAAAATCATGTCGGATATTTTTTCTGAATCAATGTTTGAATATGACAAAGGGCTTTTGATTATGACTCATTTTGCAATGTGTCTATGTTGTTTATACATTTTATTTGCTAATAATAGCCGACTAGATCTTAACTCTTTTAAGTTATAGTTTTTAAATAAAATAAAATAAATATCCATCACGCCTTATCCCCGAAGGGGTGGCAGAGGCATATTATATGCCCACTTTTCACCGTGTGGATTCCTGTCCCACGTAATAGGTGGTGAGCCCATTGCCGTGTTGAAATAGACAGACGCAGGCTGTGGCTACCTGCTGTTGAAATTTTTTAAGCCGCCTATAAGGCCTTCAACCAGGCTTAACGACTGCCATTTTACTGGCAACCGGGACCAACGGCTTAACGTGCCTTCCGAAGCACGGAAACGCTCGCAAATGTAAATGCCACAAAGTGGTCACCCATCCGACGACCAGCCATAGTGAAAGTTGCGTACCTCAGTGATCGTTTTACCGAACACTGAGACCGCGGGGCCACAAGCGCTTCATAGCTTCATATAATTTTTAAGCTACTGCATAGTTGCACAATCACTAACATAATCAAGAAATTCTGTAAAGAAAAAAACATAACACCCGAGCTCACACGAACTTCACCGAGCACGGCCGAGCGTTTGCTCAACGTGTATGTATATAATACGACTGTACGAAGCTCGCACGGATCGAGACGAGCTGTAGAAATAATATATATTTTTTGTGTTTTGCTGTCAGAGAGTTTCATGCTTATTTTAATTCCCGTTATTCAAGGATTAGCCTCTACGTGTCATGTATCTAAAGCATTTGTTGTAACAAATGTAATGTACGCGATAGTAATAGTTGTTAGTACCTACTATTGCTATTACAAACTGTCAAAGCCCCCATATTTCTAGCACTTATCTAGACGCAGTGTAAGGGGCCCACCAAGATCTCCGAAGCCCAAACGACTGCTCCTGCTGGTAGTGCACCTGCGATCGAACGAGGCAAAGATGTAGACGCTCTTACGGGGTTGGGAGGTAAGCCAGCAGTCGCTCTGAACAATGCTGAAAAATAAAAGTCGAACGATAGCTGTTTCAAGCAGCCAAATCAAAGTAGGCTAGAAATTTAGATAGGACTTGGAAGCAACTGGAAATATACTAAGATGAAGAAGATCTAGAAGCAGTTATTTTCTTTTCACTTCTACCAAAACTTTAAGAGTATATATGCTATTCAGACATAGACAAGCATAAAGCCCTGATGGAAAGTGGTCACTGAAACTTATGAATATTACAACATCTGAGGTGTTACTTTCGCGCTGCCTTCGCTACTGCCGTGTTAGAACGACAGGCTGAAAATACCAGATGTTTAAAATTTCGTTTAAATTTAAAGTCTTCAATTCAGTTAAGCGACTACGATATTACTGGCACCCGGGATACCTTCATAACTTCCTTTATAGAATTATGTACCTCAAAAGGAAAAAAAAACGTGCTTCGGAAGGCACGTTAAACTGTTGATGCCGGTTGTCAGTAAAATGACGGTTGTTAAGCCCAGTTGAAGGCCTTATGGGCGGCTTGAAAAAGTTCAACAGCAGGTCACCACAGCCTGCGCCTGTCCCTGCAATGGGCACAGCACCTGTTACGTGGGACAAAAATGCATACGGTGAAATGTGCGCGTACAGTATGCCTCTGCCTACCCTTTCGGGGTTAAAAGCGTGACAATATGTAGGTATGTAAAACGAAAAAAATATAACAAAATAATTCTATAAAATACTTTATAGAATTACTTTGTTGTCCGCCCGTTCGTCTGTCCCTCTGTCAAGACCCCTTTATCTCGGGAACGCGTAAAGGTTCACGTTTACTTAACATACATACATACATACATATTGTCACGCCTCTATCCCCGAAGGGGTAGGCAGAGGCATATTAAACGCCCACATTTCACCGTATGCATTTTTATCCCACGTAACGTTTACTTAAAGCTGTTATAAAATTAAACTTAGATAATGTAATAAAAGTTATGGCCGATAATGAGGCAAAAAGACATATTTTTCGAAGCTATCAAAGGAATCTATGTAAATAAATGTGGCTATGTTTTTTTTATAAACTACCGTATTCCTGTCCACGAAAATATAACATTGTATATCTTTACAATAAAATAACAGACCCACAATACTCTGTCATTTCATTTTATCTAGAGGCCCTGTCGCCTACACCCAACGAGATGTATTGTAAGAAACCCCTCACAAATGAGTAAGAAATTTTCGATATAAGTTATTACCTCGTAAAGCCAACTAGCTTATTTATATTGAATCATTTTTATAACCAATATCTTTTACATGGAAGATAATTATTACCAACGAACTTCCTTCCTTAATTTAATTTGCTTTTAATAGTTACGAAAATAATTATTAAATGTGCTTGCTCGTAAAAATACAGAGAAGAATTTTGTAATGTGATAGGTTTTAGATAACCTGTGTAGATTTTATGACGTCTTCTATTCTTATATTTTTGTTTACTGTTTGTTCCTCGGTATGCCAGTAAAGTAAAATGGAGTTTGACTGAGAAATCGTAGAGAGTAAATAAATATCTCCATTTACAGGTGGTCAATTTTTTTTTGCCAGTGTATTTTCCTCTATAGGTCGTTTTTATCATCCAATTTCAAACAAATTTACAAATGTCCAATAACTAATTATACACAAAGAGTATTCAATAGTTTTTGGAATTATTGAATAATAAGTATTTTTGAAAGAAAGAAAAAAAATCATATTACTCTGAATAAAAATATGCATAAAAACAGCAAAAGGCATTTTATTAATAAGATGAAGAGATAAATTAATGAGTATAAGATTCGAAATGAAATGCCTATCATGCATGAATGTTAATATTTTCATGTTAAAAATTTAAATCATAAATTCCAACTCATAGTGCTTATTGATTTAAGTATTATCAACATCTATGATTTCATTACTCGGTAAAGACATTACTCATTTCTAAGTTAGTCGTTAATTTTCTTTAAAATCAATGTAACTAACATTAATTAAAGTTAAATCAAAGTTTTAGTATTAGGGTAAACCAAGAACGCCTAGAGCAAGTGAATGAAATTGTGTATTTGGGGAGTATGTTTAGCGCGGATGGAAGATGTGATTCGGATGTAGAAAGGCGAGTACCAGCCGGAAATAGAGCCAACGGTGCTTTGTCCCAATTAGTAAAGCGACAAAGCATCGTAAAAGAAGCACCACTGGCGATTTATAACGCAGTGCTAGTGCCAACTTTGCTTTACGGTAGCGAAACCTGGGTATGTCAGCAGATGCATGAAAGTAAATTGAATGCTGTGAAGATGCGATCACTTCGAAAATTGTGCGGCGTTACTTTGGCGGACCGAATACGTAAGGAGGTGATACGCAATATGGCAAGTTTGAATGAAAGTGTCAGCGTTAAGCTGGAAAAGGGCGTGCTCCGTTGGTTTGGACACGTCGAACGAATGAGTGAGGAACGATTGACGAAGAATATATATTGTGCGAAAGTAGAGGGTAGAAGAAGTCAGGGTAGGCCGAGACTTACAAATTATGAAGATCACGTGAGCAGATTGCTCAAAAACGGAAAGGTCAAAAGTACTCGGATATCCAGACGTGCGTGTATGAAGCGATTGATGAATCTTGAAGAAGCGAAAGAAGTATGCATGGATCGCGAAGCCTGGCGATCTGTCCTCTCTGACTACCCCGTCAGGGATACAGCGTGAAGACAGTTAGTAAGTTAGTTAAATCAAAGTGCAATTAGTTAAAATGGTCATTCAAGTCCACTAGTATAATGTCAAAGTAAGTTTTCTTTGCTTTAAGGAGCTTGTTAACTTTTATTACATCTACTGTTCTGTTAGCAAAGCTTTTCTAACAGAATGTTATTTATATATTCATAAATGGTATACCTATATAAGAGTATAAAAAAGATTAGATATTACCTATATTTTGGTGTTAGACAAAACTTGAAAGAGAGAAATAGAAGAAATCTGCATTAACTTATGTAAAAATGCAGCAAAATACCAGCTTATTTTATTTGTTCGTATTTTAGGTAAGTGTTATTTTAAAAATAGTGCCATAAGAGTTGGCAGAGAAAAAAAGTAGCTAAATTGCCTTATGAGAAACAAAGTCATTCCTGATGTTCCCAACTCCGAACACATGGTTTTATTTTATTGGCGAATGCCTCCGTGTATCACTGAGGTTTACGATGCACCACTCTGTTTATTTTCTAGTGCAAGCTTGCATTTTATTGTAGTGAACTTTCTATTGCAGGCCCAGGCTCTAACTTTAGACAAACTATTGTAAACAATGTTTTATAGGTTGCGTGTTTCATAATTTGTACTACGAGTACAATCCACGAGTTATTGGAATTTTTATACCATGTTGGCAAGATATAAATTTACAGTCCCTTCTTCTTCCCCGAAGGGTAGTCATGCTATACTATACTTCCACATTTCACCAGTTTTATTTTGTCACGCTGCAATTTGACAGGGGCTGGGGAAATTTTCTATTCAACGTAAATGCAACACATGGTTACCCCTCATAAGATTGATAGTAGCTTAAGTTGCTTAACGTTGTCATAGTTTACAATCGGGTCTACGTAGCCAGATTACAGATGCAATTATACGATTGTTATTAGTACTAGTGGTTCTGTAAACTTCGTTTTTTCTTTTTTTTTTTTATCTATTTAAAAAAAAAGTCTACATAGCTTTTTATCATTTTGAGCGCTCTTGCCAACCACTACGGGACCATTTCCCCTCCCCTGTCTCCATTTCCCCCCCGATCGAAAAACCCCCTCGCTAAAAGTTGTTGTTTACATCAAGGATTGTCCATGCCAAGTTGCATGCAAATCCGATGGAAAATGCGAACTGTAGACCGAATGGACGGATGGACGGTCGGACATCAATAGTATATTTCCCGTACCAGTGGCCAAATCGCGTAGGCACCACAACGCTTCCTCAGCCCCTGCCAAGATATATCGACGATGTATTTTCTGCTGGCGTGCCACAGTAAAAATGATTGGCAGTAGCAATCGAAATGGAACATCTCTGTTATTGTGTTGGTTTTTATATTAGGATTATGATATACTAGATGACGCCCGCGGCTCCGCCCGCGTGATGAAGTATTCCCGTTCCCGTTTTCTAAAGGAACTTGTTCCCGGTATAAAAAGTAGCCTATGTATTATTTGATAGGTAAGCTATTATATATGTAGTATATAGTTATGGTAAAGTTTATTTAAATTCCATACAGTAGTTTTACGTGCAAGTAACAAGTTTCAAATGTTGAAAAGCGCGACTACAAGGTTTATTTATTTCCAAATTTCTAATTTCAGACGAAAAATAAAATCGCTGAAGTTCACGAAGCACGATTAACTCAGCCTTGTTTAAGTCAAAGGCGGTAACATGCTCGCGACGAGGAAGGATTTTCAAAAATCGACAAATAAAAACAACACTACGTAAAAGAATCGACCACAATGAAACACGGCTAGCCAACTCTAAGATAGGCGACTTTTCGAGCGGCGCGGTAGCAACTAAAGAGGCTTTCTTTTCCTCTGGTGGCGTGGACACAGTAGCGGGGTTGAAAGGGCTAACAGGCCATTCATCAGGTACGGCTTGGCACCAGGAAGGGCCATGGAACCACAACGGATGATCCAAAATCTGTGCAGGTGTTAACCCACGAGACAAACAATTGGCAGGGTTGTCCGTACCTGAAAAGTGATAAAAGTTTTGCGGCGCCAATTCCGACTGAATTTTTGCCACCCTATTTGCGACAAATGTATCTCAGCGATGGGGCCAAGAATGTGTCCAACACAAAGCGACGGTCGAGTCCGAGAATGCGAAAATTGTATTTATATTAATGCGTTGAAATCAGCGATCTGATTCGCGAACACCAATACAAAGAAACATTTGTCTAATGTCGGCTGAACGCGCGACAGCGAATAAGCGAAAGTTAACTATAATTTCGAACAAATTACCTTGGAGATTTTCACCACTGTGCAAAATATCGTTTACCGAAACATTCGAACTCGTTTTGGCGCTGCCATCTTAAACAACGCGCAACTTGGTGGTTAGTTTATCCTCGCGGACAACTCCATGGTGCGGTATGGTATACGAAGGAGCGTGCTTCGTCTCTTCGGTTTCGGGAGGCGCGGGTGAAAAGAAACCTTTATCCAAATATTCTACTATTACGCTATCGTAAGACTCCTTCAACTTTGGAGATGATTACATTTTCCGTTGTAAACAAAAGAAGCGTTTTTGGCTGACTGAAGCGAATCTCCAAGCCAATTAAAATCACCCTTAAAGGGGAGTGCGACAACATAACGAACATCACTATCGCGAGTATTCGTGCGACTATAAAACTCTTCACAAAGTTTATCATCCGGGCTGACAATAGAAGGGACGTTCACCTCTTCTATCTCCCAGAATTTACGGACAGCGGAATTCAGCGGCTCGACGGTGCAACAATATGACACTGTCGAGTTACAATCAAAATAAGCGGGTGCGGAACCAGCAATAACAAACCCAAGAACCGTCTCTAAGGCGAGCGGCGCGGGGTGCGATGCGTGACCTTGAACCTTATGCTGCGACAGGAGGTGCGGGAAAATCGAAGCGCCAACTAACAAATCAATATCTCCTGGAACGGCGTAAGTATCATCGGCCAACGGCAAATCTCTAAAATTAGTAAATAATGAGGTATTGTCTGCGACAGTCGGTAAAAGTTTGGTAACCTTATCGACGACTAGCGAATCCATCGAAAAACTAACATCAAAATAAAAACGCGAGTGGAATTTAATCCCTATAGAACCTTGAACGGCTTTAGTGGAACCCCCAATACCTTTCACAACATTACAGGCGGGGCGGTTATTTATATGCAAACCAAGACGACTACAACAATATTTACTAATAAAATTACTTTGAGAAGCACTATCTAAAAGTGAGCGAACACTATGTCCCCTACCATGCGAATCGTAAACAACAACTCGAGCGGTTGCCAGGAGTACCGTAGTAGGGCTTGTGTGCAAACATGATAGCGAGCACAAAGCGACATCGTTCAACTGGTGGCGCGCGGCTGTGGCACCGCCGTCGCTAGGCGCGGACGAGGACAAAAACACGCGAGAGCGCTCCGAATCGCGACTCAACGGCGCGGGCGGCTGTGACGTCACAGCGGACGGACGGTTAGGCACTGAGTTCGCGCAGCTGGAATCGACGGGCGAACTACCGGACATGGCGTTATTGTTTTCGAAGTGTAATAATAAATGGTGTCTACCATTGCACTTGCGACAAAAATGATTCGAATTACAGGATGAAACAGATGTTTCTTACTGAGACAATTGATACATAAATTACTAGAATGAACAAATTTATAGCGATCGCCAGGAGTGAGTTTATTGAACTCCGAACATTTATAAAGTTGGTCATGGTGACCTTGACACAAAGAACAATTTTTCGAATCCAACACTTGCGATTGCGAAGTTGTAGGTTCAAAATTAACAAAAAACTGCGTGGACTTCGTGGGCTTACTACGATTAGTCGGACTATTTTTCGCTTATCCGTGGTTTAACGAAGTTCGTTGTAAAATTCGAATATGTTGACGAACGAAAGTTTCTAAATCGTCGAACTTAGGTATTTGATGGCCACGTCGATCCATTTAAAATAAGCGAACTGTTTCGGAATCTAATTTCTATAAACCGATATATAAAAACAAAAAGTCACAGAGGTCATTGACCTTGATATTATTTAGGGCGCGAACAGCTGATGCAAAAATATCTAAGAATTTTTCTAAGTCGTGTTCACGATGAGCTATTTTTCAAATTAAATATTTGATCCAAATAAGCGGTTGTTACTAAGCGTTTGTTTTCGTATTTGACCTTCAAAGTATTCAAAATCAAACTATAATTTTCGGCGCAAAGCTAACGCTTTCTATCTAACCGTTTACGCCGGTATAACTACCGGCGTAAACGGTTTTTGCTTTCCCGGTTAGTTTACTAACTAAGTAATGTAATTTTTCGTAATCCGATAACGAATTATTATTATAGATCGTAGTTTCGAAACTAGCGAAAAACAAAGGCCAATTTTTAATATCGCCATCAAATTTGGGTATTTGTATGGGCGGTAATTTAGGTCGGTCCCGTTTTAGCAAATCAAAACCTATTCAAAATCAAAATTTTTCGTAATCCGATAATGAATTATTATTATGGATCGTATTTTCGAAACTAGCGAAAAACAAAGGCCAATTTTTAATATCGCCATCAAATTCGGGTATTTGTATGGGCGGTAATTTAGGTCGGTCCCGTTTCAGCAAATCAAAACTGGCTGGCCCGGGTTTCGAATCCGTGACTACTACGGGCACGGGCGCTTGCAATGACTTAGCGACACGTTTTATGCGACAAATTAAATCTTCGAAACATGACATGGCGTCATAACTTAATAAGAAATCGGGATTTAATTTTAATTCAAGCAAGTTAATTTTATCTAGAACATTTTCGAAATCTAAGCGCAAAGTATCTACGGTTTCGATCGAGGCTAAAAACAATTCTTTTATTGATTCATCTGCGATCCTCGATGAATAATCACAAATTGATTGCATACGCTTAAAAAGGCTATCCTTCTTGGCGTGTAATAGTTTTTACTGTGTATCCGGAATCTCTTTCGAAGGCATTATTAAAACAAAACAACTATAGCTACCTACAGCGCAAAACTAACGAACGATCAAAATGGCAGCGGTGGTAAGCAGCGAGACGCGTCGCGTACGAGCGTGGAGGTACCTACATGCGCGCGCGGGCTTAGGTACCTGCCGGCGTGGTCTACCTATTACTATGCGGTGCAGTCGAAATTACCAACTATTTAGTATCTACCTATGCGAAAAACAGTAGTTAAGTATGCGTTTATTCCCTAATGGAATAAAACTATTATCTATGCGTTTATTCCCTATAGAATAAAAACTATTACCTAATCTATGCGTTTATTCCGTGGTGGAATAAAAACTATAACCTATACCTATGCGTTTATTCCGAATGGAGTAAAAACTAAAACCTAAACCTATGCGTTTATTCCGTGGTGCAATAAAAACTATAACCTTTACCTATGCGTTTATTCCCTATGGGATAAAAACTATTGCGTTTCTATTAGCAAACTACTAAAGCGAGTGGATCAAAATCCGGATCGTTAGGACCAGAAAATGGTTAAGCGGGCGAGATAAATAAAATCAAAGTGGACTGTATTTGCGGGGAAAGACAATAATGAAATTTACACGCGGTTGTCGACGGAATAAGAAATGGAAAAAAAGGAATGGGCACACTACCTTGCTGCTTGCTGCAAGATGCTGAGGTGGAGGCTGCCGGGGGCGTCCCTGGACTTGAATTCCTGGTTGCCTTGCACGAAAACACTATTTATCTATGGAAAACACAATTATTGCGAAAGTTTGATGCGGGCGCGCGCGCGGTCAGTGTAGAACTAACAGCGAGCCTTCAATCTGTCCGCGCCGCCTGTGAGCGGCGTTTTAGATCGTGCGTAATACAGCTGTCTCGCTCTCCTTTTATGCGAGACAAGGAAGGTGCGAAAGAGAAATGGAATAAAGGGAAACGGGGGAGTGTCGACAACTAATTAATTTAAAACAAATGTAGATCGGCGATGCAACATAGAAAAAATAACGCGGCTACTCTTTTATCGTATACCGGCGCGCTCCAGGATCAAAGCGGCACAGGATATATCCAAGTGTCGCTGTGTAAAAGACCCTGAGGGCAACCTATTAAACGAAGACCTCGCGGTAAAGGAGAAATGGCGCTCGTACTTCCACCAGCTGCTTAATAAACAGCACAAAGAGGTGCAGCCTCATGACCTCCCTCCGAATCAGGGATTAGTGCCACCGGTAACGCCTGGAGAAGTCGTGACTGCGCTTCGCCGCATGAAGAATCGGAAAGCTGTCGGACCCGATGGAGTCCCCATCGAAGCCTGGAAAGCGATGGGTCCTCGCGGTGTGGATCTTAGCAAACCTTTTTAACCGCATACTCCTCAGCGGGCAGATCCCAAACCAATGGAGACTGAGTATTATTACTCCAGTCTTCAAAGGCAAGGGGTCAGTGCAGGAGTGCGGGAGCTACCGCGGTATAAAGGTGATGTCACACACCATGAAGATCTTCGAGAGGATTCACGGATCCGGCAGGAGTGTACTCTTTCGGAGTGTCAATATAGGTTTCGCCCTGGTCATGGGACCACGGACCCTGTTTTTGCCCTGAGGGTTTTCGCAGAGAAATACAGGTCTAAGAACACGCCTCTGCACTGTTTGTTTCTAGACATGCAGAAGGCCTTCGACTGTGTTCCTCGTGCGATTATCTGGTGGGAACTGCGGTCCAGAGGGGTTCCAGAGGTCTATATTGACACTATCCGGGACATGTACTGTGACTCCGATTCAATGGTTCGTATTGCTGTTGGCGACACGAAACCCTTCCCCATCACAGTCGGGGTACACCAGGGTTCGGTCCTTAGTCCGCTTCTATTCAGTGTAATATTAGACTAATTGTCGGACAGCATGAGAAACTCGCATGAGCAGCCTCCATGGTTGCTCATGTATGCTGACAATATTGCGCTGGAAGACGCGGACAGGGGCAGATTGGTGCGAGGTGTAAAGGCGTGGAAGGAGACGCTTGAGAACGACGGTCTGAAACTAAATGTGGCGAAGACCGAGTACTTGGCACTAAACTCGACAAATCCCACATCCGTCCGCATAGGCGGTGATTTGGTCGAGCGCACGGACCAGGTTAAATACCTGGGATCTGTTTTTCACACGTCCAGTGACATCGATTGCGATGTCAAGTCACGCATTGCTGCTGCGTGGGCCAAATGGCGGAAGATGACCGGTGTCATTTGTGACGCTAAAATACCGATCCTCTTGAAGGGACAGGTCTACAAAACCATTATTAGACCTGTCCTTTTACATGGCCTCACTGCCATGTAAAAGGACAGACACCACCAAGTGCTTAAGCAGTGTAAAATTTGATACCAACGGAGTAATCGTTAGGTTAAGATAGAACCACAATCATGAGCAGCCAGAATACAAAAACATTAGTGGAAAGTATGTGAAAACAAATTACCCAAGTAAATTTCGCATGATATCTTGACACTGGACTCGACTCTTCTCTAACTGATTTAACAGGCTAGTGGAATGTATTTATCAAAATTAGGGCTCAAATAAAAAACTAAAAAAGAAAAGATCTTCATCTTAATTCCCCTTTTCTCTCCTTTAAGATCCCGAACAATGCGTACCAGGCAGAGTTGTCACTCTCAAACAGTGGAGAGAATATTTGCCAGAACCGAGCGATTCAGAAGATAGTTTCTCTGTCAAATGAATGATATAAACTTTTATTACGACCCCGGATTTTACAAGCGAGGCTTGAAGAGGCAAATCCGTTCGCCAGATGTCTCTCCAATGGACACCATTGTGGTGGCACCACGTGGCCGATATTAGAGCGACACAAGCAGGAGCTGCGTGTCACGGAAATGAAGATGCTGCGGTGGATGTGTGGAGTCACGTGGATGGACCGCGTGAGGAACTCTCGCATCCGCGGCAGCCTTCACGTCCGTGACATTGCAGACAAGTTGCAAGAGTGTCGCCTTCGTTGGTATGGTCACGTCTTGTGGCAACCGCCGAGCTACATAGGTAACAAATGTCTGGCCATGTCAGCCCCGCCGGGTCCCGGTATGACGGGAAGACCCAAGAAGTGCTGGCTTGACGTCGTAAGGGATGACATGCGTGCCAATGGTCTCACTACAGGGGATGCCGATGACCGTGCGAAGTGGAGGAGAAAATGTAGGAAAGCGGATCCCGGGCGTCGCGAGACGCAACTGGGACAGACCCTCGGATGATGATGATAAACTTTCGCGTTAAAATGTTGGGATTATTAATTATTAGTTAAATGAAATGATATATATTGTTTAAGGCTACTAACATAAAGTAAAAATATAAATAAAAAGCGCACGTAGCCCTACTAACTCGGTTTCTGTGATAGATCACTGACTTATCTCGGATTTTGGATGGATGACCGCTTTGTAGCATTTTTATTTTTTTAGACGTATTAGAAGTAACACTTAAAGAGCGACCAAAATTATCCATAATCGTAACAAATAAGTATCATAAGTATCGAATGTTTATAACGTTTGTAACACAAATAATAAGTAAGACGTCTGACCGTCTCGGCCGTCAACACGGCAATGTTGTAGTTTAGATATGGCATTGAAAAAACATTTCGAAAGGGGGCAACTTTGGAATGTTTTTCTATCATGTGAAGTTTATTAGATTTTGTAACATAAAGCCATTTTGACTAGCTTAAATCCGTAACTAACATAATTCTCTTTTTCAGAATCACAAACTTACTTCTACGATTCGCATTGTTTTAAAAAACTCAAAAGCGTGGCCTCGGCAGGAATACCAAGCCTTAAAACGAAGACTTTCGTCGGCTCGCTTCGCTCGCCTCCTCAGTCAATTAAGTAACCCCATACCAAAATCTAATCAGGCATTAGTATATATTTTTAATTAATTTACACACCATCAAATACTATATCAATAATTATTTTATTATGCAGTTAGTTTCCGATTAAAGCATTTAATTGGGTACTTTAGTCCGTTAAATGATAATACGGGTGTTATCTGATACTATCTTGTGAGAAAATCAATACTTGACATCAATGTCGATACGGAATACTTAATTAAAAAGCGTTAGTGCCTACTTCTACTTCGTTCTACTTTTCATTGTATTTATTGGTCATTAATTACATTGACTAACTTAAGAGTCTACTTTATTTTTCAAATGTAACCCTAGTTGTAGGTAACACCGCTTTAAAGCATTTTTGTGCTATTGCAATTCGTATTCCCAGCGTTCTTCTGCTTTTATTAGGTACATTAAACACCATTTCATTTTATGCGTTTACTTGTAATCTTTGCTTGTATCAAATTTATGGTATCACTGATATAATAAATACTATAAACCATTGTAGGTTTTGAGTTTAACAATATTTTATGTGCAGATACAAATTTTTCATAACAGCTGCGGGGATTCCCCGCGCATGTGTTATCTGAAACCGAAGAATTTCATCTTTTAGAATCTATTTGATAAAGACTCTAGAGTACCGACACTCTGACAATTCAAGCAAACTAGTTACAATATTAAATATGTGTTTATTACAATACTCGAGACGTAAGAGATGTTTTCTCTCTCAACTACTCATTAATATGAGTGATTGAGAGGGAATCATTGTCAAATAATAGACGGCGGCATAATATGGTGGTGAACCTGATGGCCCGCAATTAGGCTTTTTATTACATAGCCCGCTGAAGGCGAAGGCCGTCACGGTAATAAGAGGGTAACGCACGATATCCGTCAATGAGGTTTGTCTCCCCGCCGGGTTCCCTCTATGGGACCTTTAAGCAAAGGCTTTTATGTCGTTGTTTAAAATGGTTTAAGCAAACACTAGAGTGGAGTCACAGGCCTGCGTCCCGAAAATTTAAGCTCTGCGATCCCAGCTGCACCAGAAAAGAAAGAAAAGTGCAACTTGAGCAACCAATGTGGGGCGACGCCACAATCGGGGTGGTCAGACCGATCATGGACGAGACGCTGAAGAAGAACCAAGGCAACCTCTCTTACAGGATGTCACAGATAGTAACCAAAGATATTTACCAAAGTACGGATGCTTTGGTAAATATCTTTGGTGAATACACACCGGCCACAGCCGAGAGCCAGCACTGCGCAGAACGCAGCTACGACACAGCGCTCTACACTTTGACGGTGTGTTCAACGTGGGCGGACATTCACTCGTTGGAGACCATTGTGCGAGCTTCCAGCAGGAGCATGGAGGACATCGCTACATCTTTCTGTTAGCAGGTCATGCTATCCTTGGGGATTTTTACACGATAAAAATTGTATAAAAGCGACATTTAGTAAGTTTGTGTGTTTGTTACTTATACACGCTCAAAGGGCTGAAGCAATTTGGAATAGAATAGAATAGAATATATAGGATAGCAATAAGCAATGAGTGTTTTTACTAAGCGATGGTTACCATGAGACTTAATAGCATTGACGAGAACTTACACAAAAAAAGGCAAACATGAGACAAAAAACATTTAAAAAGTAAGTTTTCATCTGCGTTTTCAAGTATGGTTGAGCCGACCAGAGGTTAACTAAAATCTCTAAGACTCAAAGAGGGCAATGTTACTGATTTCAAAATCTCATCACTGTAGTTACCAGTTCACTTAAAAACAATATAATATAAAGTCGTTAGTAAGGTTAAAATAAAAGTAGCTATAATAATGTCATTTTAATATTATTACATCTTGTGACTTTTCAACTACTAACAAAATAATACATTTTTAAGAACAGTTGATGTCAGACAGACGTGGTGGTACACATAAACGTGGAATAAGCCCGACACTAAGATCGGATCTAATTAATTCATCCACCAAACTAGGGTGGCTATGGTAATGACTTAACTATGTATATAAAAATGTATAGTATTGACAACCCTTTCGAATGGGAAACAGGTGCGTGAAATTGTATAAAAACTTTAAAATCTCATATTACATTTTACGCGCTGTCGTCATCCAGGTGAGGACAGATCATGAAATTGAAGAGATATTACCTTAAAGGGTTGAAAGGAGAAAATAAAAAGGTATCATGCTGACACAAGTATGACTTTATTAATTATCACCATTTTTTTAAAGCAATTATTTTGCTAAATTTCTCACTTTATTAAAAATTTATGCAAAATTTAGCAAAATAATTGCTTTAAAAAAATTTATCAATATGCTGAGTGGATTCCATTACATCAATGTTTAAAAATGGTTGTAACACTGTTCATTGGTATCGAGTTGTTCATTAGCTCGATGGATGGCTCTGGTCATACTCTTAAAATGGCGATTAAAATATGGTGGAGAATTTCAACTTGGTTCGATACGGTTCGGGTAGTTCAGGTGGCTAGAACATTGCCCTGGTTAGGCAAAGGTCACAGGTTCAATCCCAGTCTCCAATCGAATTGTCTTTTTCCACTTTATTAAAAATTTATGAGAAATTTAGCAAAATAATTGCTTTAAAAAAATTATTAATATGCTGAGTGGAGTAAATTGCATCAATGTTTAAAAATTGTTGTAACACTGTTCATTAGTATCGAGTTGTTCATTAGCTCGATAGATGGCTCTGGTCATACTCTTAAAATGGCGATTAAAATATGGTGAAGAATTTCAACTTGGTTCGATACGGTTCGGGTACTTCAGGTGGCTAGAACATTGCCCTGGTTAGGCAAAGGTCACAGGTTCAATCCCTGTCTCGAATCGAATTGTCTTTTTCCACTTTATTAAAAATTTATAAGAAATTTAGCAAAATAATTGCTTTAAACATTTTTATATACGGTTCGGGTAGTTCAGGTGGCTAGAACATTGCCCTGGTTAGGCAAAGGTCACAGGTTCAATCCCTGTCTCGAATCGAATTGTCTTTTTCCACTTTATTAAAAATTTATGAGAAATTTAGCAAAATAATTGCTTTAATAAAATTTATCAATATGCTGAGTGGAGTCCATTGTATCAATGTTTAAAAATGGTTGTAACACTGTTCATTGGTATCGAGTTGTTCATTAGCTCGATAGATGGGTCTGGTCATACTCTTAAAATGGCGATTAAAATATGGTGGAGAATTTCAACTTGGTTCAATACGGTTCGGGTAGTTCAGGTGGCTAGAACATTGCCCTGGTTAGGCAAAGGTCACAGGTTCAATCCCTGTCTCAAATCGAATTGTCTTTTTCCACTTTATTAAAAATTTATGAGAAATTTAGCAAAATAATTGCTTTAAAAAATGTATCAATATGCTGAGTGGAGTCCATTGCATCAATGTTTAAAAATGGTTGTAACACTGTTCATTGGTATCGAGTTGTTCATTAGCTCGATAGATGGCTCTGGTCATACTCTTAAAATGGCGATTACAATATGGTGGAGAATTTCAACTTGGTTCGATACGGTTCGGGTAGTTCAGGTGGCTAGAACATTATCACCACATCGTTCTGATGTAAGATAAGATAGAGTAAACTTGATAAACAACATCTCATCCAAGCATGAAGTCTGTTTGTTTATACTAAAATGATAGTAGACCAATTTGATATTGTGTAATATTATTTAAATTTAAGGCAAACTAAGTTTAGTCGACTGTTCTCACATAAATTCAAAGGAACTATGTAAGTGTAATTTTAATGAACTCAACATTTATTTTGTTTTTTTTTTTGTATAATTTCTTTACTGTATAATTGGTCAAATATCATGTTAATCAAACTGTGTCAAATGGCGGTTAGAAAAGAGTGGCCATGAGTCTTATTGCCAGGTTCTTCCTCTGGCTCTACCTATTGCTTTGCGAATCTGGCAGTAAATGTAAATGTAGAAGCAGTAATCTTGACGTTCATAAGTGTTACTTTGTGACCTACATGAATAAAGATTTTTGATTTTGATTTGATTGATTTTGATTTGTGAAGATCTAAATAGGTACTCTTATTCGTTTACAGTTTAAGTTGATGTGAACAAACCAAAAAAAAATAGCAGTATATTTGGGTAAACTCTTTTTTTTTAAACTGTAAATATTATTGTAAAGACTTTATGCAATACTTTACCACGCTTCCAGATTAACAATCCTTTAATTAACTGTATAACATGTAAAGTGCTTAACTAATTGATCAACAATTCACAGCTCTAACCTTTATTTCATTATATTTCTCAAGAAATTGAATTAAATTTTGTAAAATATATAGTTATTGTGTGGCATGCATATATACCTAACGGGTAATAAAAATAAAATAAATATCCATCACGCCTTATCCCCGAAGGGGTGGCAGAGGCATATTATATGCCCACTTTTCACCGTGTGGACTAACCTAACGGGTACCTTTAATATATACCTAACGGGGGGTATAAATAATATTAAACTAAAAGTCTATAAGAGTTATCGTTCAGATACACACTTTAAAGTTGTGTACAAAGCTAAACTTTAACCCTCGTTGTTGTAGACTGTATAACATAATGCAAAATCGGCATACAATAAATTTACCCACGAAATAGACGTGCGTGCGGGGAGCGCTTGCAGTAATAAATAAGTTTTATGTCTATCTATGTGTGCTGGTGTAGCTTTGTTTCCATAACTTAGGATATAACCAAAGCAGTAAATACATTTTGAGTGTTTAGGTTCTTCTGCCGTCATTGCTCATATTTACCAACATTTGCATGAGTATCAACAGATGTAATAATGGATAAATTTGACATAGGTTTAACATGGGTAAGATGGAAATTGCAAATCAACTTCAATATTTTTTAACCTTTCTTTGAATTTTTAATATCACGTGTCACTATGTTTGTGGTAACAAAAGAGCTTGAATTTTAATGAATCTTTCTTTTTTTTGTAAATTTGGTATGTATGAGAACAATTCGTAAAGTACAACATTTGGCAGGCATACATTTGCCGGGTCAGTTACAAAAAGACACTGAAGTAATTCGATTGGTATAGATGATCACGCATAGCATAATAAAATCAAATAAATAAATAAATAAATATCCATCACGCCTTATCCCCGAAGGGGTGGCAGAGGCATATTATATGCCCACTTTTCACCGTGTGGATTCCTGTCCCACGTAATAGGTGGTGAGCCCATTGCCGTGTTGAAATAGACAGACGCAGGTTGTGGCTACCTGCTATTGAAATTTTTAAGCCGCCCATAAGGCCTTCAACCAGGCTTAACGACTGCCATTTTACTGGCAACCGGGACCAACGGATTAACGTGCCTTCCGAAGCACGGAAACGCTCGCAAATGTAAATGCCACAAAGTGGTCACCCATCCGAGTACCAGCCATAGTGAAAGTTGCGTAACTCAGTGATCGTTAACAGAACACTGAGACCACAGGGCCACGAGCGAATAAAATCAAAGTCAACAGAATCTCATCAAAATGTTGTATAGCTAACTTCAAGAACAGCTTTTCTGTGTATATTTTGCCAGTAATCTGTAACATGCAATTTTTTTTATTTGTTTAATTATACAGATCATTAATGTACCTCTACTTTTTGCCGGGTATTGCCCAACAAAAAGTAAAGGTACATTTAATACAAAAATTACTACCCTTCAACCACCCCTAACATAAGGTAATAATACCTACGGTAATGCCCTCGAGGATATAGGTGTTGTAAGTGAGTATGTATGTATGCCTAATTAATTTTGAGTGGTGTAATAACCAAATCCTAAAATTCATTAAAATGAAACCGTAATTACCCACGACCATAACATTTCAAGGCTCTATAATGTGCCCAAAAACTAAGGGCTCCCATGAGATTAAAATAATTAGATCCGAAACCAACCTGGCGGAATAATTTCAAAATTTTGTGACTAGAATAACAATTAATTCAGTGCATTAAGTAAAGTAAAGTAAAGTGGTCTGACGACTCATAAGAGTCACGCGGGCCTGCTTAATGAAGGCGGCATGAGATCAAATGTTGTGACGGTCTTTAGGGGAACCCTATGCTCGATCGTGGGCGCCAATCTGCTGAAATGATGATGATGATGAGTGCATTAACTCTCGTAGTATTAAGTGTTGGTGACTCTAAGTTTATTAGCGATTTGAGTAGTCATTAAATGAAATTTTCGTTATAATATTTAAGCTGGCACTTGTCTGCTCTTATACAAAAAGATTTAAATTTTAATGACTACTACAGTATTATAATAATCTAGTAAAACAAAGGCAATTAAATATCTGAATCCAACCAAGCGGAATAATTAGAAATTTTGGGACGAAAAGACAGAATTTTAAGATGCAAAGTGCATAATGTGGACTAATTTCAAGGAGATGGTCAGCAGAATTTTGAAATTTAGTTATTGAATTATTAATATATTCAGAAATAGATTCATTAAAAATTGGAGAGCCTAAAAGGTAAAGGGAATTATTGTTAACTATTTAATATTTGGAGTCAAAATGTTAAATTTTTGTTTAACGTCATTGAAATTTAAGTCGCAGCTATTTACAAAAGGTAGACTTCAAATTTATTTTTGACTAACTGACCCAGCAGATTTCGTATCGTCTTAAAATTTATAAATTTTTTATTTAGGTTTTAGCCGAGTTATATAACTTCGCCTAAGCTTCGCCTGTACACATACTTCGAACTCCCAGCGCACCTATTTAATCCCGTCGCTTATAAATTCTACAATAATGCATAATCATTTTGTCGACATTTATGACTATTGCTCCGCTCTCCAGGGTTGTAGCGCAATGATATATGTCCTTACCTTACTCGATAATGGGCTATCCAACAAAAAAAATATTTTTAAAATCCGACCAGTAGTTGCGACCGCAACTGCGACCACACACATAGAGTACTTCAGTCATCTTTGAGCTGGTGCACCTGAATGGGAGCTTCAACCTTTTCACTCTACACTAAGGAGAGCTATAAGGGCTATAAATGATCCTTTATTTGCTGGTGGTGTCGAGAACCTTCGTGACAGGAGAGACTTTGCCTCCATATGCGTGTTATAGAGTTGGTGTTCTGAGGAAATTTTTGAAACGATGCCCAGGGCTACTTTCTATCATCGCACTCCTCATCACAAACAGGGTGTTGATCCTAACACTTTGCGTACGGAACGCTCGCATACGGTGAGGTCAGATAGGTGTCTTTTCAGCGTACTCTTGGGTTGTGCAATAAACTCCACTCCCCTCTTTTCCCGAATGTCTACAGTATGGGGTTTTTTAAAAGGGGTTTTCGAAGGTTTTTGCCAGTTCGGCAGGGCGAGCAGTACCTTCGGTATTAGAGACGTCCATAGTCCAAACTAAAAATTGCAGGCCCAAGGGACATAAGGGATAGTCAGTAAACATTTCAACTATGACATATTAAACATTTCAGCTTTCTGCATGAGCGCCGTATTCGGGTCCAATGCGACGGTCAGGCGTCCGACTACTTGCAGATAAATGCTGGCGTGCCGCAGGGGTCCGTTTTGTCGCCCACTCTCTTTCTTCTGCATATCAATGATATGTTGTCCCTGGGCAATATACATTGCTACGCAGACGAAAGTACACTACATGGGGGATATATTAGTCACCTGGAGGTAAAGCGGACGGATTCTGAGGCTATGAGGGGACAAGTTGTGGCGGAAATCAATCGGAGTCTAGACCGCATCTCTCTGTGGGGTCTCGATCTGGTCTAGTTCAATGCCAGGAAAACGCAGGCGTGTGCATTTAATGCTAAATTATCCCCTTTCCTTCCCCTTCCAACTCTTCAGAACACAACCCTACCGCTGTAAAACTACCTCAGCATTTTGGGGTTGGACGTTCGTCGAGAGCTCAACAATAAAAATTACATCGAGGGGTGCTTTAGCTTGGCCTCTCGCAAGCTCGAAGTCCTTAACAGGGTTAGGCGGTTTTTCACGCCGGACAGAGATGCTTATTATATAAGTGTCAGATTTGTCCGTGCGTGGAAACTGCTCACATCTCTGGGTTGACTCCGCCAAATACCTGCTTAAAGCTCTCGACACGTTGCAGCGACGTGCCATCCGCATCATAGGTTGTCCAGATGTTACTTGCAATCTTGAGCCGTTGGAGTTGTGCAGAACGGTCTCCAGCTTAGCTGCATTTTACCGTATCTACCACGGTGAGTGTTCTGAAGAGCTCTTCCAACTAGTCCCACCCTCCCCCTTCCGTTACCGAACAACACGGGCGGGGCAGAGATGTCATCCTTACACTGTGGACACCATCTTGCCCAGAACGGAAAGATTCTGTAGATCCTTCTTTTGTCGCACCATAAAAACATGGAACCCTCTGCCGGCGCACGTGTTTCCCTCCTCTTACAATCCTGGGTCCTTTAAGAGAAGTGTGAAAAGGCATATTTCTGGGCGTCAAGTTGAGGGTCGCTATCCTAGCCCTGTGGGTTAAGATAGCGGCCAAAAGCGTTGTCTTTGCTTACCATCAGGCGAGCGATGCCATTTTGACGTGCCAAATATATTTATAAAAATAAAAATTTCGTTGTAAAATCCATGTTGAGTGAAGTTTTAATGACTAATATAATTATAATAATTGTCTAGTATTATAAGTACAAGGGCAAATTATATGACATTTAAGAGAATGATCAGACTATTCATATCAGAGTATAAATAAATTATTTTTAAAATTAGACGGTGAGTATCGCATTGCTAACTAAATTCACATTTATGAAATGAATTGTATTTCACGATAAGAGTTAGATTGAAAATTATTATTAAACTATTGTTTACATGTGCGTAACTGTCTTGCTTTCCTTTGGATCATACAATATTTTGCATTACCCATATTTAAAAACCTAAAATTATTTTGTAACCTTTCCGTTACAAAATAATTTGATATTGTTTTAAGAAATCAAAATAAAGTTACCATGTAGTTTTCAACTACTTTTTTTTAAAGAAACCTGCCTGCAGTATCTGACCATGACATTGAAATATGTGGTTACATTAAATGTTTATCTACATGGTAAGGAAGCGGTAAGTGTAAAGTATTTATTATGACGATTAGAATTCGAATTAAACGCACTTTTATTTTGTTTACTGTATTACGCTATGCAGTCAAGTAGATAAGTTAATTTTTAAATCTTTATTACTGGTATGTTACACCCTTATTTCTTGACTATATTGCTATTGGCATTGCTATTATTGATTTTTTTGAGATCCAGATTTATTTCTTGCGAAACTTACAATAATGATAATTATAATAATAGGTGTTGAACAATGCATAGTCGTTATTTTTCTGCACATGGCATGCAGTGCACAATACGTATGTATACGTCTTATAAATTTACGCAATTGTTATTGAATCAAAACAATACCATTAAATCGGTCTTATGAAATTGTACAAACAAAATTTGTAACATAGTCAGGTTTTGATTCAAATTCACTAAGAAGTTATTAGAGATAAGTTAGGAAGACTTTCTTTCGAGTAAAATTCTTAGTTGTCTTTCTAAGGAATTTAGATTATTACGCTCCAATAGAGATCTCGGTAATTGATTAACATTTATTTATCTGTTATCATCATCATAAAATAATATTTATATTATTCTTTAACTTGACATACACATATTAATAACACATTAGTTTAATTTTGAGCTTGCTTAGTTTCGGTCTGACACGAACATCTATTTTATATATGTGAGGAGATTTTGTGATTATTAAGTAGTTGTATAAATAAAATTAGACATAAGTGTCATACTGTTTTATTGTGCAAATAATTAATTTATTTTTTTACACACCGTCTATCGGTGAAATAACTGTATTTTAAATATTGTTTTGATTCTGATTTTGATTCAAAATATACATAACAGTTACCATTACAATTATTATGAGGTTAATATAAATTGCATAATATGACAACAAATTTAATTGGTTGCTATAATATAAACAATATGAACAATCCTACTAACATTATATATGTGAAATCTTGTGAAGATATTCGGATGTTTGTTACTTAATCACACTCTAACCTCTATACAATTGGGCTGAAACTTACACATAGTCATATACAGCATAGATTTAGCTGTATTTAGCTTACACTCGGAATTCATAAATAGGCTAAAACCTTTTATCCTAAGAACAAGTTCCTGTGGGAAACGGGTACGGCGAAACTACACCATGCGGGCATCAACAAGTATATTAACACATTAAATATGAAATGAGATATTGTGTCAATTATTGCTTTTTTAATTAAAGTCGGACATTTTTTTACACATCGCAGTGGTATGGGTCTAGAAAACTGATAGACAGACTTATATATTTCTAAATATAATATGATCACTACCAATTAGGTGGGACAGGAATACACAAGGTGAAAAATGGGCATATAATATGCCTCTGCCACCTCTACGGGAATAAAGCGTGATAGATAAATAAATAAATACATACATAGAAAACACCCAAACACCGAAACAAACATTTGTGGATTACACATATATTTGTTCCGACCCGGGAATCGAACTCAGGACCTCAGCGTGGCTGTTGCATACACTAGCACTGCGCAACCAAGACCTAATAAAAATACTTATATTTTTATACAAATAAAATATCTAAGCCACATACGAGTACTTGCGGATCACACACTATATTTGTTTTGACTCAGGATTTAAATCCAAGATCACAGCAACGCATCAACTATAGATCACTGAGGTGATCAAGCCTAATGATGTAACCATCCTACTATCAAACCACAACATTTGATCGTACGTTGTTTAAAAATTGTACATGAAGGGCAAAAATTAAATAGTGATAAATAATTTTCTAAGCACAGCGAAAATATTGTAATACAATAGTTTCAAACGACTAAAGACGACATTTACTAGTTTAAAACTATTGCAACTAGTACATCTTTGTAAATAAATAATAATAAATTGCAACCATTGGAGAAAAAAAACTCTTTGCTACTAAAATCAAAATAATTTTAGTAAACTGTAATGGACCATAATTAAAGTCAAGCAACATAATGCAAAAAAATCAATAATGACCAGTTTTGAAATGCACGCACTATTGTTTATGTAAATAAATCATACACGCTGTCGCAAATTACAGAAATTGTAGGCATGGCAAGCGTATGTGAGCAAAATGATTTGAGACAGTCCTTAATAGTAGGTCATGTAGCCTGGGGTTGCCTTGGGCCTTATATCGTACCTTTCTAGATTGCTTTCTCTGTCTAATGGAGATGTGACTTTGTTGTGTTATGTTTTACTTCTAGCTTGATATATTAGTAAGGAAGACCATTACACGCAATTTTAAAATTAGACAGCAATTTGTAAGATTTATGCAGACGCTGGAATATCTGATAGTAGAGCTATATAATTATCAACTACGAGTAGCAGCGATGGAGAGTGAATATTGATAAGAAATACAGAGTTAACATTTCTTATGGTTCGGTTTACTGATTCCCTGGCTTCGGTCTTTTGTCTGAAGTCACATGCTTTTAAGAAAACTTATCTTATGGCCCAAGAACTTCTATAGGGAAATATAAAATGTTTATTATTTGCTCAGTGATCAAAATCAATAAAAGATTAACATGATATTATAACGAACGGTGACAGGTTCCTTGAGCAGTTAAAAAGTGCTGTGTCTAAACAACAATAAGCAAGTGTTGAAAATAAATAAATATTCTATGAACAAATTATATATCTCGCGATAGAATAGTGCACGTGTTCGAAGATACGATCGGTATTGTATATAAAAATGAGTTTTGTCCAAGAAATCACATAAAAAGGTTACTAAAATCACCTCAAAATTTAATAATTGTAATAAATATAAGTTTTGGACGTAACTAACTATTATTCTATGATTATTTTATGACTTAATACAGTTAGTAGGTAATAATCATTGAAAAAAAATCGGAAAAAATGTCATAAAAGAAGAAAATATCATATGGAGTATTTTATGACTTCAATGAACTGACAGAAGAAAATTCTAAAATTCCAATTGACTCTAAATAATCTGACCTACCAGTATAAGAGAAAAGGTTGATTGTAAGTAATCAACGAATTGAATAAACTAGTTCAATCAAGTGATTTGCTACTTTGTGATTTATTTTAAGATTTTTGTGATAACTGGCCATTTCAACACGGTAATGGGCTCACCACCTGTGTCGTGGACATAAATGCATACGGTGAAATGCGAGCGTATAGTATGCCTCTGCCTACGCCTTCGGGAATAAGGAGGGGCAATATGTACGTTTATATGTGATAACTGTGTCTCTATAACTTGTTACCAAAATGACCAAGATCTCCGGGGTCCAAGCGACTTGATAGTGGTGCACCAGCTGATTAACGGATAAAGCGACGCCAAAAGCCATATCAAAGCTGCTACTAGCAGCCAATAAAGGCGGACCTCAGGCTCTAAATTCCGTAAGGCTTGAAATTAAATGGAATATACGGAAAAAAATAGGTAAAAGAAGTCAAACCACAACAGTAAGTCTTATAAAATAATGCCATAAAACCTCTCGCATACCCGTTAAATATGAATTAATACCATCGGGTTGGCGTCAAACAATGTAAGCATCAGTTTTCGCATACTACATGTGACATGACGAGCTCAGTTGAAAATTTGTAATAATTTGTAATTGTAATTGACATGGCACAGGACATAAAATTTTATGACTGTTGTCATTCGTTGCACTTTATGATATGAGCTAAAATATGCTTTCTTACATTACTAGGAACCAGTGCTCGTTCACAATGAATTATTTATCTGCCGATTCACAAACGAAATTCATTATGTCCGTCCGTCTTTGTCTGCCTCAACCACATGTCTGGAAGATGCATTGAAACTAAGTGAGAAATTGTAAATCTGCAGATACCTACAATTCATAAATACAAACTAAGCATTATTTAACTTCAAAGAGTCTAGACCTATAATTTTTGCCTTTTTAATGTCTCAATTTATTGCGAAAGTCTATACAATGTTACGAATTCTTAAGAAACTCATTTCTCACCTTGGTTAGGAATTTTTGAATTCATATTCTCTCAAATGATACATGCAATGTTAAAAAATTCATGTATATAAGTGAAAAATAACATAACTTTGTAAATTATATTATATTATTATTATGGACAGGAATCCACACGGTGAAAAGTGGGCATATAATATGCCTCTGCCACCCCTTCGGGGATAAGGCGTGATGGATATTTATTTATTTATTTATTTTTTGTAAATTATAATTAAGTAAACCTAAGATCAGTTGACTCAAAATTTCAACAGTTAGAAGTTGATATGACTTATTAACTTTTCAGTTGTCAAATGCAATATTCAAAGAAAGCACTCCCTTTTCATACTTTCAAAGCTACTGTCGGAACACATTTAACTAACCGTGATAAGAGTCAGAGAGCGGAATTCGAAGCTTCGTGAACTAAGTTATCGTCGAGTTTAAAAACTTCCATTTTTATTGCAATATTCTTACAACTTATAACAGTGCCGCGCTATTTTTGATAATTTGGCGCTAAAGAAAAGTATCGAAAAAGCATTAAAATCCTTTTGGCTGCAAATTAAATCAGATATCGAGTCCTACAAACTTAAATTTCATATTCAACATAAAACGTCAGTTACCGAAGCATAAACGTAATAAAACTGTAACGCTTACGGTAAATGAAGCAAATCACTGTATATTAAGTGGCATAAGCTCTTGCACCGCACTTTACTTAAGTTCTATATTCAAATACTTTTATTCCACTTACGGTATGCTAATGCACTTTTTCGTTGAGGTGGCCGGTAATAACGTAATCCATTAGTTGTTTCGACCCAAGAAGTCATACCGCCTTAGTGTTGTGCTCTAGTACGAGCACAAACTATCGACTATCGATTCTGAAATTGGACGTTAAAGCTTCACCTTTGAAATGGTAACAAAGGTAGTAACATTTATAATATATTCCGGTCGCAGAGATGTCGAAAGGTTGTGCCGATAGTTCCGATGTATAACAAATTCTATCGACAAACTTAAATAAACACTGCGTTCAACGTTCGTAAACTTTCTCACAGCGAACGCAATGCTTGAAAGTAAAATATTGTGACAATGGTGACATAAGTTTAACATTCAATGTAAGCACCGACTTCTAAGAATCAAAACTATCGACTGGGTAATAGACTTTACTGAGTAGAAAGCAAATAAAATAACAAATGGATAAGTAGTGTGGGTACATTCGCAATGCTCCTACACAAAGCCAGGCTCGTTACCAGCACGGGTGTTTTATCCATTCTATTAGTTTATTTTTACTTATGAGCGAGCTACTTACGTGAGTATTTGTGTTAAGGTCAAGTCGAGTTGTATCGAATTTTATTCTTAGCCCTACATAGTGTGAATTGCTGAGCTTACGTATTTCTTCATTTTATAATGATTCCTCAATGTTATCGTCCTACGAAGGTCGTATTTTTATTACCTACTTTCTAGATCGATTGAGTCTAGATGAAAATCCAGTCGGTAATTTAATATGTTCGCTCTTCATCCTTTATTAGATTAACCGCGGCACTTTTGATATGTCTAGATATTCTAATGATTAGAATAATTTGTAAATTGGATTTTTTTATCATTTATTTCAGACGAAGCAATTTATAGACTAAGGCTTGTAGATACTTATATGTATTTATTTATCAAAATTTAAAAAGATATGGTTTTAAATTATGACTGTAAGTATATTTTGAACTACCTTGTTCTATAGACGGCAACATTACTTTCCTTTGTACCTAAACTTTGTGTTTATAAGTAAAAATTACGTTACACCGCGTAGTAATAAAAATAACGGTATATTGTAAATACCTATTAAGATTGAAGCTCTAGTAGCCCCGCTGATTCAGTGTTCTGTAAACGATACGTTAAGCTCTCTCGCTATGGTTGGTCATTGGATATGACCTTTCTTTCTATTAGCAAGTGTTTTCCTGCTTGGGAAGGCACGTTAAATTGTTGGTCCCGGTGACGAAAATTTCAACAGCTGGTCGCCATAACCTGCGCCTGTTTTTTTCAACACGGCAATGCGCTCACTACCCGTTACGTGGACGTAGGGCATATGGTAAAATGAGTGCGTTTAGTATGCCTCTGCCTAGCCCTTTGGAAATAAACAACGTGACAATAGTTTTTAAGGTTCAAGTAAAATCTGTAAGTTAAAAGCATATTTTAACTTACAGATTTTACTTGACCAAAATTAACTACTCCAATTAATAATTGTCACCAGACAATTTATTTATCAACATGACGGTACTAGTATCATTTCAAACACGACATGAATAGAAAAATTTACTCAGTTACTATAATCTATACTAATATTATAAAGCTGAAGAGTTTGTTTGGTTGAACGTGCTAATCTCAGGAACTACGGGTTCGATTTGCTAAATTCTTTTTGTGTTGAATAGTCCATTTATCGAGGTAGGCTATAGGCTACGACCTTAGATTATATAAACACCCAGATACCTCGTCCAGTACAACGCGTGCCGTCAAAGTTGCTGCCACTTTTTTAGCCATGTGTGGGTAAGCCGCGCGCGGCGAGCGTATATTACGTACTACGTTGCGTTAGTGTGCGTAGTGCAAAGCAAGCGTGTAAAAACATTTACCCCAAATATTGGGAGATTTAGCTTATAATAATATATGAGAGATATTATAGTTTCCAAGATATCACGATTTTAGTTAATTAGGTCATAGGTTAATTACAAAAAATGCGCTGCTCTGGCAGCGTGAACGTTTATGGACGTTGGAGTGGTTAGGTGACAGTTTAAAAATTGTTTATTTCAATGGTATTGAATTAAATGGTTCGTTTGAAGTTTGTATAGTTTATAGTAAGATGTACAGAGGGAGTTTTTCAACTCGCAATATAATAATAATACCTTTGTAGGAACGGCACCTGATCTTATTCTCTTACGATCATCCTTCGTTTTGTAAGTATCTTCGAGATGAAAGTGAACTGAACAAATACATGTTCTTGTTTTGGGTTTCCACCAACTTTCATTTCTTGATTTTCTTATTATTTCTGTCCAACGATTTAACATTTTTGGATTGACTGGAATTCTATAGATATAATAACATTTGTTATTGACTGCCTCTGTGGTGCAGAGGTAGTGAATGCGACTGCCGCGCTGAGGTCCCGGGTTCAATTCCCTGGTCGGAACAAATATTTGTGTGATTTACAAATGTTTTCTTCGATGTTTGGGTGTTGTCTATGTATAATATGTATATATTTAGAAAGATTTAAGTATGTCTATAGTAGTTACCGCTTATATTAGCTAACTATGGGCTAGATAGTAATGTGTAAAAAAAAATCCCACAATATCATCGCTATGAAAATAATGTTCTCGCAGTGATATAATAAACTGATCAACATTATTCCAGAAAACAACTGGATTTCACACGTGCGGAGCTGTAAACGTCTTTTATTTCTACTGATATTATAATATTAAAGTTTGTGAAGATGTTTGTTACTCAAGCACGCGTTAACCGATTTAAATAAAAAACGGCATATAGCTAAAACATTGAACATTGCTAAAACATTAACATATATAGTACTTCTAATTGACTGCCTCTGTGGCGCGGAGGGAGTGCATCCGACTGCTACGCAAGAGGTCGTGGGTTCGATTCCCACCCAGGATAAAACTTTGTGTTATGAGCACGATGGTTTATTCTATGTCTGGGTGTTATTTATCCATAATATGTATGTATTTAGAAATATATTGGTATGTTTATCAGATAACTAGATCCCATAACACAAGCTAATATTAGCTTACTTTGGGCTAGATGGCGCTGTGTGAATAGTGTCCCACAATATTTTTTTTTCTAATTCAGAAAAAAACATCTTTTTCTCATGGGAAGCACTTTTTGTGTAATGACCAAATTTCATGCGGGTGGAGCCGCGGGCATCAGGTTATATTTAAAGAAAAACTTGAGACTTGTTTACATTCTTATAATATCGCTGCTAGAATGAGACGTCTTCTAAGTGTTACGCCGCTTTTATAACATCGATCGCTCATGGCCTGTTTTACCTACCGACTTAATAATAAATAAACTTAAATAACGCATAAAAAAGTAATCTAAAAAATATATAAACTAACAGTCAATACATCATTAGCAAATACTTGAAGTTACTAATACTTATTAAGAAAACACGGGTAAATTGATTTCACTTCCTTGCAACACTGTGTACAAATAGTAGTCACCGTCATAATAATTGTTTTAAAATGTTCATTATAGAAATATATAGTGAAATTAAATACTTACTTGTGGAATGTGATGTCACTATTAATATCTTTTTTTGTATCATAGTTTTTACAAATTTGCACCGCACAAGTAGGTATTTGGAAATATTGCCTCGCAGCTCGGAAGATGTGCACTCGCGATGACGCAATACGGTCACTGGCGGGCGGATTGACTGACTTACCCGAACTAGTGCCTATTTTTTGGCAGCATTTTCGTCGCGCGCATTAGTAATCTGGGTGTTTATATAATCTAAGGCTACGACCAATAGGTGAGGAACAGCAATGATAAATGCGGCAAAATCGGGGACAAAGTATTCCATTTGATAGCTTCCGCTGCGTAAACGATTAAAGTTACGCAATAACTATGTATTACATAATTATTTCCCATTAAAAGTTCTAAAATAAAGTCCGCTACAGCATATGTCTATCTTTAAAGGTGAACTTACTATAATCATTTTATTGTGAAAAAAATTGTTCTTAAAATGACAAGTGAAAAGTATGGCCGATAATTTGCGATTTACGCATGCGCAACGTCGCGACTAGCCAATAGCGAGCGAGCTCTGCCTCGCGTCTGAATCAAATCGGTAATACGGTGGGTCCTGCTCCTTGGTTTATTAGTATAGTTTACTAATAATAATATAAAGTTAACTATACGTATATGTGTTGGATAGTGCATTTATCGTGGAAGTCAATAGGCTATATCATCATGCTACTACCCTGAAGAGCAGGGCAGTAATCTAGAAATCGGACAAATATTCATACACAATTGTAAAAGTAGATAATAAACGACGGGATTAAATGGGAGCGACGGGGATAAAGGCGTGACTGATAAAAGGCTATCTCATCACGCTACTACCCTGAGGAGCGGAGCAGTAATCAACAAATCGGACAAATATTCATACATTATTGTAAAACTATTGAAAATAAAAAATCTAAATATCTTCACGCTATATCCCTGACGGGGTAGTCAGAGAGGAGAGATCGCCAGGCTTCGCGATTGCGATTAAATGGGCGTGACGGTAATAAAGGCAACACTGATAAAAGGCTATATATTCACGCTACTACCCTGAGGAGCGGGGCAGTAATCAACAAATCGGTTAAATCTTCATACACTGTTGTAAAAGTAATAACCGACGGGATCAAATGGGAGCGACGGGAATAAAGGCGAGACTGTTATAAGACTTAATAATCACGCTACTACCCTGAAGAGCGGAGCAGTAATCAACAAATCCGGCAAATATATTCATACATTATTGTAAAAGTAATAAACGACGGGATTGAATAGAAGTGACGGGAATAAAGGCGTGACTGATTAACTGACCGGAGTTCAAAGTTTGTCACGGGCGAAGCCGCGTGGGTCAGCTAGTGTATAATAACTCATGTAAGTAATGTTAGGACTCGTTCGCACTAGGGTATATTTAGATCCTAATATGTAACAAACCTTAACACTTACTCACTCCTATACGCATTTCACCGTGTATTTTTTTTTCCAGGCGGTGAGCCCATTGCCAAGTTAAATTAGACATTCTTCTTCTACATCCGTTATTTCAAAACATTTTGATTTATCAATTGGTTCAAATCCTATCTAGATTTGGAGCTTAGGGTTGACTTTTATTTGTCTGCTAGAAGCAGCTTGCCTCGCTACTCCTAAATTAAATTTCCGTGACCCTGTACTAAGTACGTACGTAAATTCCTATCTACTTGAAAATATTTCTTAGTAATAAACGTTCTTAGTTTCTTCATTACTAATTTAATTATTCAAATTTGCTTTATACAACAATATAGGCGATTATTCCTATATTTCTCTTATTATCACATATATTGTTACACTGATACATTTATTTCAGATAGAATAAGCCAGAGGCTTTTGTCAAACAAAAACCTACAAATATTACTAATAATTAATATTTAACGTTTGTGATTTTTGTTTACAGTAATGAAATATAATATTATGTATTTTTCCCACTTTAAATGTATGTAATATAATTGTGTTCATGTTCAAAACCTTTTGGACCATTATCATCAAGGCTTTATCAACACTTTTGTCATGCCACTCATTCTTACTCAACAGTTTCTCAATGAACAGGAAATACATTTGCAATATCGTGCGTATATTAGCTGTTTTAACAAAACAAGCTAACGCGTGCACATGTTCGCATTGTCAATCAATCTCGTGGCGCGTTGTCACGCTTAGCACGCACGTTTCATACAACGACTTCACGGTCTAGAACACATGAATCACTAACTAAGTCCTAGTTAGGTAGAATTAAAATGATGTGACAGTTTAGATTGTCATATTTTGAGGTAAGCCTGTGCTGTACAACCCTAACACGAAGGTGCTTCAGATTTAGCTTCATATTATACGAGTGGCATATTACAAAAGTGATGATATTTAACTTGTTTTACATAAGTACACTGTTTTCTACCGTAGTATAAATACCCTCTAATGTACCCCTGTAATGTTTGTAGAAATATGTAAATACATATTTACATATTTCTACAAATAAAATGTAATTTATATGAATACAATACTTCATAAAAGACAAACGTCAAAACGATCATCATAGCGTGTCGCTAGTATAGTTCTATTATGCTATAGTCTAGTCATAGTCGTTCTATTATGCTATATTCATAGTTTCAAATTCAATTTAAACCACCACAAATACTATTTAAAATAATATGAAATTGGTTGTAACAAAACTTTAAAAATAACTACTGTTCTTTTTCTTCATCTTTGCGTATTTTCAGATACTTTCCCAAACTCTATTAGGATTTGGAGCCCGGAGACCGCCCATTTCGGGTGCTAGGAGTAGATGCTTTCGTATGGCTATTTACTGTCAGCATTTTTGAAAGAGACTCCTGTCTGGCCTCGCAGCCCCGTAAGGACGCCGTTAATAACTGCTATTAATATCTTACAATGCCAATAGTCAGAGAGATTTTAAAACAATTCATGAGTTGCACAACAAAACGAAAGTACTTAACCATTGTGAATCGTAGGGGTGAAAGTGTCTAACATTTATATAAAAGAATCAAAACTACTCAAGTGCCTTACTATATTAAAAAATGTTAAATTTATATAATAGAGAATAAAGAACAAAACTAAAGTTTATGAGTAAGTACTGCATGCAGTGTAGTATGAACTGAAATAATATAACTAACTAACTATCTTCACGCAGTATCCCTGACGGGGTAGTCAGAGAGGACAGATCGCCAGGCTTCGCGATCCATGCATACTTCTTTCGCTTCTTCAAGATTCATCAATCGCTTCATACACGCACGTCTGGGTTATCCGAGTACTTTGACCTTTCCTTTTTTGAGCAATCTGCTCACGTGGTCTTCAGATGTAAGTCTCGGCCTACCCTGACTTCTTCTACCCTCTACTTTCGCACAATATATATATTCTTCGTCAATCGTTCCTCACTCATTCGTTAGACGTGTCCAAACCAACGGAGCACGCCCTGTGCCAGCTTAACGCTGACACTTTCATTCAAACCTGCCATATTGCGTATCACTTCGTTACGCATTCGGTCGGCCAAAGTAACGCCGCACAATTTTCGAAGTGATCGCATCTCCAGAGCATTAAATTTACTTTCATTTACTTTTATATACTTTAGAAATAATTTAAATTTATTAAATAATCTAAGTACATGCTTTATATATAAAATTATTTATTTAAAATAGTAAGTAACTTAAAAAAAGATACTGATGACTCCAAAACTCAAAGTGCAAATTATAAATGTAAATTATAAATAATTATAAATTGTAAATGTGGGGAATTAAGTGATGTTTGTTGCTGGGGTTGTATAAAATCGGTTATTTATACATAACATTAAAGTAACAAGAATATATACTCGATTTCCGTTAAGGTTACATTCAGACTACAAACGAATGTGCAGTCCAAGTTGACTCTCATGGGATTGACGAATAGACGATACTTGCTTTATTTCCGAATGTACTTTGTTTTTGACTTTTTCTTTTTTCTTACTTCATAGATTGTGGATGAGCATGTATTCTAAAATCAGTCTGTAGCAATTTCTCCTCATTAATTTATTCTTTAAAAGAGATAAACTTAACATCAAACGAAGCAACCAAAAATGGAGATTCTTGGATTTAGCATCCTTCCAGAATTTAAATAACCACTGAAACTGATTTCTAAATGTGTAATATTCCTGAGCTAGGCTGCTAAAAATTCCTATTGTAAATATATCCTGTGTATGCATGTATATACATATGTAATGTTCACGAAACTCTTGACGGAAATTACAGTTTGGGCTCAACATCTTAGGTAAATATTAATCAATTCGCGTTTACGCTGTTTGCTTTTACAACATTACCTATGTTGTGGTAGCAGCAAACAACGTAAATACTAATGATAAAATAATTGCCACGTGTACTATACAATAAGACACACGTATACTATACTCTTGCACATTATCATCTTTTGATTAAAATACTCTAAACTCTCTAGATTTAATGAGTTTGAGCCGTTTGGGGTCCATGGGCTCCGAGCTTTTGCAATCTTTTACTGCCAAAGTGGTTAAACTACTGTTCTTGTGATCAACAGAAGGAAAAAAGTAAGTTTTAGATAGAAAAATGTCTATCTAATTATTAAATATGAAAAAAAATCACAATTAACAATACCGGTAATTAAATTTAGCAACATAATTTAATATTCTGTTTCTCGTCCTTTTTATTTTATTGATATTCTGTTTCTCGTCTTGGAAACTGTGAAACCGCAACCACAAATGGTAATTTAAAATATGGTAATTCAATGGACCAAAATGCCATTTCGCGCATACTAAACTGTTTAACATATGGAAGTCGCACGTTCTTATAACAAAAACGCTGCAACATTTATGTTGTATTTTCATTGCAGCGACACGGCATCAATTACAGTTAACATCAACCAGTCAATGTGTGTGACTCTCTTTTAAACTCGGTAGCGTGTGTTCATTCAACTAGATGTCTTTATATAATTTGGAGCAGATTTTCTTGTCATCTGTGTCATAAAAGATATTTTCAGGGTTTCAAAAGATTTTTTTGGTGGAAAAAATGTAAATACGAGCTTGTTGAATGAGATTGTCTTGCACGACCGAGTTACTCACGAGTTGCTCACACATTATGTAATTTGACTGAGCAGTGGATACAATAGTTAATAATATCGTGATTTTATATTACCTCTACTATAAAGACAATCGAGTTGTTTATTTTTGTTCGTATTCTTGATCTTGAAACACAAGGTTTGTTTTCTTGTATCAGCTACAGAACTTTTATTAGCCTAGTCTTCGAAGTTTACATTTTCAAGCACTGGTTCTAGTTTTTACCTCAACATGTTCACTTTTTTACAGTCATTCTCATCAATCAATCGCTAATCATTCTCCATGAATTCATGCCATTACTCTTAGTTTTAACCTCCTGCCCAATGTCAAACATATGTCATTACTAGATGGTTGGTTGATCACTAACTATAATTGATGATTACACAAGACCTTATTTGCAAAATTAAACAGAATTTATCCAATTTTAACTAAAATGAATTGAAGTGTTTTATAGAAAATGCAAAAAAAACAGCATTTGGTACTATTTATGTGTAGATCGCACGCACACCTAACAGATATTTTTTTAAACTCTGGGTAACGAAATTGCGCAACAAATATCACCATCCAAAGGTTGCCTGAATGAAATTGCACTTGACGATATACACAGCACATTGTACATTCTAAAACCTGTATTCCATATTCCATTTACTTGGAAATATTAATAATTGGTGTACAATAAAGTAAATATCTATTCTATTCCATTCTATTGCTAAAATGTCATCAAAATTCCCGTCCTATCTTTATGTTTGATATTGAATATTAGATTCATCTTATACGAGCACAATACGCATAGAAACTAACAATTATGTCCAAAACATACATTTGATAGAACAGCAATAACTATCTAAGAAATGACAATATCAAAGTTAAATGACATAGCGTAGCAACGTTATTTATCGACAAATTCGTTAGCATGCTATAAATTACAAGGAACATATTAAATACTAAACGATTTCTGAGTCATAAAAATATATGAAACTCATTTGGAATATTTGGGTAGACGAGTTTAGAAGCGGCGAAGCGGACGATTCTGTTTACTTCGTTTTTGTAATTACGAATGTTAAATGACTAGTGTCTGAAGATAAATAAGGATTTTATAATCTACTGAGTAAAACTGCGGTCCGAGTTTCACTTTCATCTTAGGATTTTTTCTATTCATTTAATACCTACTGTGATTCTGAGTGCTTGTTTTAGTTAAACATGTTTCTATGATCAATGATCATATAAAAGAAAATAATTAGATAGAAGTGACTTGATTATTGTCATTTGTCTAAAATTATTTTTTGGAATTCCATTAAACCAGATGAGAAATGCAAAATCTACCCCGTTACACCCTGTATTTCTATAATTAAATTGTCAATTTCATAATAATGAATACATTTAATTTGTTAACAATAATGATTATTGCTCCGCTTAATTGGGGTGATGATATAATAGACATATATTTTCTCAAAATAATGCGTAAAGAAGTTTTTAAATGAGATCAGTAGGTACTCTGTATTGTAGTAAGTACCAGACTCCTTTAAAATTATTTGTGTCTATATAACCACAGTACATATTATTTTCTAAATTATAATGTTATTCATATGAGCTTTCAACGCAGGAAACATAAAAAGCAATGAAATTTGCAGAGTGCTAGGTAATTAGATCTAATAACCTATCCAGACATTGCCGCAAGGCTTTTTCTCAATTGCAACCTTACCGGAGATGGCACGTCCATCAAATTATATGATAATCGGTCTGAGTTAATTCCATTACTGGCAATAACGCAGCACGGCTACTTTACTTGGCACTTGAGAAATATGGTTAGAATACTTTTATAATAATAACTATCTTAGAACTCAGGAGGAATAATATTATAAGTGATAATTTTCACAATGTAACAAAATTGTTTAATATAAAACTTGTTTTTCATTTGTACAAAAGTAGCAGAATTAAGTAACACAAATTGTTACTTAATTCTGCTACTTTTGCTATGAGGAAAATAAGCATTAAACACTATTAAAATGCAAACATTTTTGTTTATTCAAACATTTGTAATAAACAAATTTACAATATTATCACAGCATTGCGCCTATCAAACTAGTAGCCCCGGCGAACGTTTCGCCTTTTAAAGGTTTCATAGATAACGTATGAAAAAGGAACGTATTTATTTTCTTTTCTTTACTATTAGTGTACTACAGCACAGCTTTAAAAAGTAAAACCTAACTAGTATATAACTTGACTAAACAGGCAACTCTATTAATAATGCAGAATATTTTGCATTTCCAGTATATTTAAGTTAGAATAATTCATGAGACGTTAACAGATTGAGCTGTTGCTGAAGTCTTATCGAATAAGTAACTGGCGTTAACTAAAATAAATGTACAGTTTGTAACGGTAAGCAGAGATAAATGAAGTAGATGCATTCAACCATATCTGAATTCTTGTAGAATAATAACATGATGGAGGCATACCGCCCTATTTTCAATGTTTAAGTAGAAACTAGTTTGATCAGAATCAGCAATAGTTTAATACAGATAATTTTTAAGTAGATTGTACACACAATTACAACAGCAGTGTGAGCACATTTTGAAGAATGACCGATTTGATTTAATTTATGTATTTTTGAAAAAAAATCATTTCAGTTTCGCTGCCAAATCTTCAGTAATTAGATCTTAGTGTCCAGTACATGGCAATATTATACTGAACGATCATTAAGACACTGGTGAAACAAGAGCGAATAGCAATCCGTAAAAGGTTGAATTTATAACACCCATGAAAGGCTGCAAAAAATAGAAATTAATATGACTGAATTGTCAACCTGTTTGTAGGTTTTAGTTGAAAAAATACTTGTACTTGTGTGTTCTTTTTCTTGTTTTGTCTTTTTCTGTGTGTTATGTTTTTGTGTTATCTTTTACTTCTATATCATAGTACAAGTTGCTTTCAAACCCTACCTGGATTTGGGCTTGGGATTCCACTTTTATTTGGTTGTTAGGAGAATCTATTGTTAGAATTTTGATTTTCGACATTATTGAAAGCGACCGCCGTCTGACTTCACAACCCCTTAGGGTCTCGTTCCCATGCTTATAGGCTTAAAAAAATAATTTTACTAAGTAGGCTAAGTACACAAAACCATTTACAAAACTTCACTCCATCATATTGCAAACAATCATTAATCGAACTTGGACACTAATAACACACTGGCTGAAGATTAATCGTTTAGGCGTAGTAATAGAATATTCAGTCAGACACGCAACCTGCAGGTTATTAAAAAATTGAAGTACGGTTTTGATAAATTAGCCCTATCCATCACAATTGGTCACGGAATTCAGACAGAACGGGTCCAATGTTGAGACCCTTGTATACTTGTTGCTTTTACGGTACATCCATGATGAGTTGTCCATTTTTGTTCACCTGCTGAGTCCTAAATTGCAGTAAAGTTAATTTTCCTCGGATATTTGTTTTGATACGGAGACGTTTTGGAATCCGGGTGAGACAAATTTTGTTTAACTTCTTGGTTGGATACCCAGACGTGCGTGTATGAAACGATTGATGAATCTCGAAGAAGCGAAAGAAGTATGCATGGATCGCCTGGCTATCTGTCCTCTCTGACTACCCCGTCAGGGATACAGCGTGAAGATAGTTAAGTTTAATAAAATTTATTCAAATTTTTTTTCTGGCGGTTAGATAAAATTTCTTAGAAAAAAGCGGGACACTGTGCCTACAATTTCTAGCACCTAAGCTAGTTTTTTAATATATTTTTTTATGGAAGTAAATAAGGACAAACCAGGTCAGGCAGTTTTTTAATCAAGACCACTCGGTCTTGATTAAAAAATACATATAGAAGAGAATGCCTTACTATTATTTGCGAAGAAGTAGTAAATGCCAAATATCTTGAATTCCTACGTGTCTATTATGTGTTCATTGAAGGGTTACACAATGTGCAAGATGGTATTATCCAGATACTATGTGTTCATTTATGTACAACTCTAACACGCTGTTATATGTGCGTGAAATTTAGTTTGGCGAATTGAAAGGACAAACAAATATTTTTTTTTGTGAAAATTACATTATATCAACGTGAGACAAACTAACGTCTGCTGGCTTTCTTTACCGGTAGACCGAAACATCGCAAAACAGTACAATCAGTACAAAATTTACTGAGGTATCTATCTGTCGCTACAATAATCTTTTAGATCGCGTCCTGGATTATGCGATGGGCAAATGCGGTGCGAGGAAGCAACGTGTTGTCATTTATGTCCTGGACCTGAAAACGGAAACATTAGTGACCATCATCGGTAGAGCAGTATCGTTTCATGATGGAATTCTAATGCAAATTGCATAATTGTGAGGCTCTCGTCATTATTTCCGCTATTGTCCATCGCTTTAATCTAAAACACGACCTCAGACACAGAGTTTTAACGTAAGCAGTAAATTCAATTAACTTATTTAATTAAAATACAAGAAGTTTATGTGCCAGTTTATTATGTACCACACGCGACCACCATTTATATAGTGCCAATTTGTTTGTTCACCTATTCAAATAAAACAATATTTATGTGTATGTAAACTCTTATGTAGAACATGACCTACAAAAAGTATTGACATAAATTCGGAATAGAGAACTGTGGCGATAGTAGAAATTGCAGGTTTGTAGACTTCTTTTATTTTAGTTGTAGACGTTGTAATAATTATTAAAAACGTTTTGTGTTTTACTGTAGTTCGTTATTATAAGATTGTTTGGTCTTGAGATCTGAGTTCTAGTTTCAAACTTAGTAGTATTCCTTTTTAGACAACTAGTTGACACCCGCGGCTCTACTCGCGTGGTTTGGTTTCCTACAGAAACTGGTTCCCGGGATAAAAAGTAGCATATGTGTTATTCTGATGTGTAAGCTATATTCTTGTAAGGTTTCATCAACATCCATTTAGTATTTTTGCGTGAAAGAGTGACAATTCTTACGAATTCCTTCTTACAATTTTTCGCGTTGATAATATTAGTAGGATATCGTAGTTTATCTCAAATTAAAATCAATCGTATTTGTTCTTAGGTACAGTACCAACAGAACCAACAATAGTTTAGGAAGAATATATTAAATATGATTAAACAGCAATAGTTTAGAATAAAGAACCTCAAAAATATAGTTAAAACTAAAACTTAAACTATCTTCACGCTGTATCCCTGACGGGGTAGTCAGAGAGGACAGATCGCCAGGCTTCGCGATCCATGCATACTTCTTTCGCTTCTTCGAGATTCATCAATCGCTTCATACACGCACGTCTGGGTATCCGAGTACTTTTGACCTTTCCGTTTTTGAGCAATCTGCTCACGTGGTCTTCATATGTAAGTCTCGGCCTTCCCTGACTCCTTCTACCCTCTACTTTTGAACAATATATATTCTTCGTCAATCGTTCCTCACTCATTCGTTGGACGTGTCCAAACCAACGGAGCACGCCTTTTTCCAGCTTAACGCTAACACTTTCATTCAAACCTGCCATATTGCGTATCACTTCGTTACGTATTCGGTCGGCCAAGGTAACGCCGCACAATTTTCGAAGTGATCGCATCTCCACAGCATTCAATTTACTTTCATGCATCTGCTGACATACCCAGGTTTCACTATCGTAAAGCAAAGTTGGCACTAGCACTGCGTTATGAATCGCCAGTCGTGCTTCTTTTACGATGCTTTGTCGCTTTACTAACTGGGACAAAGCACCGTTAACTTTGTTTCCGGCAGCTACTCGCCGTTCTACATCCGAATCACATCTTCCATCCGCGCTAAACATACTTCCTAAATACACAATTTCATTCACTTGCTCTAGACGTTCCTGGTTTACTCTAATCTCGCATATACTGGCAGCCATATCCTGGCAGCAAGTCCCACAGCATTTCTCTCACAACGTTATCAAATGCTTTCTCTAGATCCACAAAAGCGCAGAAAACCTTCTGGCTAAGAGCCAGAAACTTTTCCGCGATCATGCGGAGAGAAAACACTTGATCCATGCAACCTCTTCCACGTCGGAATCCGCATTGAGCCTCCCATAAATACCTTTCAGACTTTTCTTGCATTCGTGCCGTTATAACCTTTGCATACACCTTACTAGCTAAGCTGACCAAGCTGATCGCCCTGTAGCTGGAGCAGTTTAGGCGCGAGCCTTTCCCTTTGTAAATAGGTACTACAACTGCTACTGGCCAGTCAAAAATATAGTTAGTTAGTTTTAATTAATAAAAACCAGTATTATGTATTAACCCTTTAATAATTGGACAGTTAGAACGAAGGGTTGTAATGACTCATTATATTTTAATATTTTGTATCCGGATGTACGCTTAAATATGGCTATTGTGTTTACGCTAGACCTGAACGATACAAGCGTTCTAATTACGTATTTTTTTGGAATTTTGCTATAGTTAAATTCACCCACTCGAACTGTATAAATAAAAACCGTGTTACGCATGACGCCTTCTAAAGGGTTAAGTTATAACGTTGTTATGACATAAATTATTTAATGGCAATTATCAATAGTAAATCATCTAAATACAGAAGAAATATATATATAAAAGCAACATTGTCATCTCAGCCGATTGACACCCGAAGCTGAACTTGGACCTCCTCTAAACCTTCGGTCTTGTACCATACGCTTTCAGAAGGGTCCTGTGACCTTTATGAGTGTCAGTCCAGCTTACAAGATTATTCTCTTCTTTCGTACTCTGATACTCTTAAACGAATCTGCTTTAAAAATTTCGATACAGTAAAATATAAAATGGAATCACAAATTGATTTTCGAAGGTACATAAAAAAAATATTTTAAGCCATAAAAGCCATTTAGACATAGAAAATACTTTAAAAAATGCACACTTTATAATTGATTTATTTAAAGTGAAAGTATAACGTACATGTAATAAAAAGTGCTTTACGATATTATCAAACAAACTTATTGTAATGAGCCCTAAATTTGTTGACGTGTTAAAAGTGTTACAAATCTAGCCTCATAAAGCCATTAAAAAATAAATTTTATTATGTGCCGACGCCGTTAGGCCACGATTTATATAAAACATCTGAGTCGATGACAGCGTATATTTTAAAGGGACTTGTACAAAATCATTAGGCGTAGGCCCAAAGCACATGTGCTCTAAAAATGACACGACATAATAATAGTTCAAAGATAATTTTGTCGTTTGGAATTAGATAATTTGCTTTTGTTCTCTGAACCATAAATTTCCCTTGAAGACTGAGCAACTACTGTCACATTCTTTAAGCATTATCATACAGGTTACGTTTCACAAATAAATAATTTCACGATGCCAACAAAATAAAATTAGAAGTTTATTCTATTTCTTTTTCGAAAAAGCTTTAAATGTTACCTACTCTATTATTCAAAGGTGATAGCAATGATGTTAATTAGTGTTTTTTTTTTGCTTTTTCATAGCAACAAAATTTAAAAACAAAACTGTAACGAGAAAAAAAGACTAAAAAAAATAGTTATAAATATATGACAACCGACTGACATATTAAAATAACTGCAAATGCAAAAAGTGACATCCGCTGGTTCGGTCACCTTTTGAGACGGTCGCTCTGTTCGGTGCTTCGAAAATAGGTATTTACGGAATCGTGGAAAAATACACTTGTGCCCTGTGCCCTGTTACATAAGATGTAGTCCAGTTCATTCCTTTCCAAACCCCTTAATTTATCTTCTGATTAATTTTACTAGGGGTTCCAAAACAATAACTTGTCGTAGTTTAAACTCAGTGTAACTTTTTTATTCTTGGTCATTGCTGTAGATTCTGGTTGACAGGAGTCACAGTAATGTGAATGCGGGTCGGATTAGTCTCAATAAAAAAAAGGCCTTATAAGACTTGGTTATCGTGATATCTTGGAAAATGACATGGATACCATTGATATCTTAATACTTAAAGATCGTTACGAGTGGAAACGTAGGAAGTGGACCCAGGGCTCCAAAGCGATGACTTTTAATACAACTGTGCACTTGGATGAACATAATATAACAGATTGACTATTACATTCGGTTTTAATTGAATCTTATATGATTAAAAAGCACATTTAGTAATAACTAGTCTTACATACAATAATAACCATAAACGATAAATGAAAATTCCCATATCATAATATGATAAATATATTTGAGATACAAAAGACATTTAAATGACGTGGGGTATCGCCAAAACTCGTATGACACCGAGCACATGGCGCCGTAATGGCTTCCTGTTTCCTCCAACCCTGCACAATGGCTCCTACAGACAAAAAATATAAATACCTATTCGTACGCTAAAGTATCCCATTTATGGAAGAAATAATAATATCTGCTGTTGAAATTGATATTCTATGCGGTGGTTTATCACGTATAACGCTATTGCTGTAGGTACATGACGATACTTCCGACGTGGCTTGACGCTACTCTTGAAAAAGGACCTGCGTTAGGTCCGAAACTAGTCGGGCGATCCTGAAATTTACACGTAAGTAAATCTGTTTACTTAGTAATATTGCTCATTATTACGAAAGTTATTATTCTAGTTGAGCTAGATAATCTGAAAAGAAGATGATGAAACAGCAAAAAATAAAGAATCTAGATTCTTTATTTCTTTTTCACAATGGGCAGTCTTGTTGCACACAAGAATTTTCTTCGGGCAACCATTGAATGAACAGGTATACTTAGGAATAGTAATTGTGAAACGGTTCTTGGTTTAACGAACATGAAATACAGGAAGGTTCATTTAACGCCTTTTGTATATATATCAGCTACTTTTGTAGTTCACATATGTTTACGAAAATCAATAAGTTGTAGTAAATAATATTAATTAGGAAATATTAGAAATAGATGATTTATGTTTAACGATTTCTGTTGCTGATTGCGTACAATAACATACTTTTTTACATTTTTTTTTAATATTTTACATATTACATAATATAGATAGATGTATAGTTGTTAAGTCATTAATTTTTTTCATTTTTTTAAATTAGGTGTACGATGAATGCTTCTCTTTTACTTATCATTTTATTTATGCTCATTGATATACGAAGTAAAAAATCTTCCTTCTACAACCTAGCATTAATTTTTATTATTTCTGTGCACTGTGCATAAATGTACACCTTCACTGCCTTACTTCCTAAGAGAGAGATGTGACTACTAAGCCCGTCTTAGGTTAATAGGGGATAAATTCTTTTAATATAAGCTCTTTTTTTAATCTCTTGGTACAGTCACAGACAGCGGTTACTGACACAGGTGTTCTGTATTTATGTAGACAAGCTAAATTGAGCATTGTTCTGTTTATTTACGCTTACTTGAAGACGTGGACTAAACAGTTTGCTTCTTATTGTCTATTTAAACGATCTCTTTTAAATAAAATTCGTATTAATTGTCATTGAGCTACTGTGTTTACTTTAAAATTATGTTAAAATACATACTTTGAGCAATTTAAGTTAAATATATACTTTAAACCTATATCTATATCTATCTTATGAAGCGCTCGTGGCCCCGCGGTCTCAGTGTTCTGTAAACGATCACTGAGTTACGCAACTTTGACTATGGCTGGTCCTCGGATGGGTGACCACTTTGTGGCATTTACATTTGCGAGCGTTTCCGTGCTTCGGAAGGCACGTTAAGCCGTTGGTCCCGGTTGCCAGTAAAATGGCAGTCGTTAAGCCTGGTTGAAGGCCTTATGGGCGGCTTGACAAATTTCAACAGCAGGTAGCCACAACCTGCGTCTGTCCATTTTCAAAACGGCAATGGGCTCACCACCTATTACGTGGGACAGGAATCCACACGGTGAAAAGTGGGCATATATAATATGCCTCTGCCACCCATTCGGGGATAAGGCGTGATGGATATTTATTTATTCTATTTCTTAAAAAAGCATTATGTCTAGTGATAAGTAATCATACTAATTAACAATCAACGGTGCAAAGTCACCATTTTTACATGACATTTAGGTTGTGTCTGTATTTTTTATTTACAGTAGCATTTTTCAACATACTTTGTAATTTTTTTATAATGTGAATAATTTTAGAAGCGTATTTAGAATTTTTATTACAGTGACATCTATCCTAATCTATGCATATATACTGCTTGTGCTATGAGGTATAAACAAAGAAAAAAGTGAAAAATATCATTAAAATAGCATGCATTAAATAAGTCGGATAAGTGAGAACGTTAGTTATTTAATTGATATTCCTGTACATATTCACACAACTACTCTTTGTACGTTAAGACTAATTCTATCGAAGTAAGGATTATCTGTACTGTTGCAGGAAGAGGAGAGATTATCTGCATTTTCCGCTGTTCCTCTACACTGTATGCAAACGTTTTAGAACACAGCTACGTGACTAAATACACCCCACTCACTAATATGTACAATGGGTTTACTGGAACGGATTACTTTACGCGACTTGAATGTTGAAACATTTGTATGTTTAAAACGAACACATTGTTGGTTTTACAAGCTTAACTCAAACCACTATGAGTAAATGGAATATTACACTACCGGATATACAAAAAGCTTAGCCACTTCGAAACACATAATTCAGTTATAATGGAACAAAGTCTCAAGACCATTTAAATGGAAAATCCAGGTATATCCACATCATCGCAAATAATGAAGGCAACGTACATTTGTTGAAGTACGCCGCCCTGTTATTATAAAATAAAAAATAAATAATTTGATATAAGTAAATTATAGTTAGCCCAAAAAATGTAATCCATTTGGGTGACACGAAATGAATTCACGTTATATAGACGCGGCAGTGGTTTGTAGAATAGACAGTAAATGAACACGGTAGGCCGTTTGCTACTACAAAGATAACAATAATTAGCCGTAATGACTACGTCGAGTATGGGTCTCGGATAGTTTTTTTAAGTGCTGTGGGCGGCACGAAACCGCGATCTAGAGATAGTGCGTCCATCAAATCATATGATAATCGGGCTCAGTTAATTCCATTACCAATAATAAATGCACGCATTAAATTAAACCTGTCGGATGAGTCGACGGAACGCAGCCCCGTGATCGCTCCCATCACTTGGATTATGATATATGAATAATTTATCAGTTAAAAATAAAGAAACCTGAACTTATTATTGTTTTGAATTTGTAACGTCAAGCGCGATATGTCGTTGATCGTAGAGACGATTGTGTCTGTGTTGAGTATGAAATGATTACGTATGCAGATGTTCGATGTCTCTGTCGCGTCCAGTGAGTTGCTGATTGACGGGCTGCGTTTATATAAAATTATTATTATCTTTTACGTTTTATTTCAGTATTATAACAACATTCAGTTGTACCAAAAAAAATTTCTTAAGATAAAATATACTGCAAAGGTTACCACATTCATGTAACGGACATAAATAATTTCTATATTTGGTGATCGAAAAGTAAACAGAACATACTGATGTGACCAAAGAAGTAAATTTTTTACAGTTTGTTTATAGTTATTTTTTCTTTTATGTTTTTTTAATTTAATTTAGTAGGTATTAGTTATGAAGTCACTGTAATATAAACTCGTTTTTAATACGACAATGATAGTTGTATTCCATATATCACAAAAACACTGAGCCTAAACAATCCCGACGCCTACACTGTGACAAAGAGAAGGCTGCATTGTTAGCAACTGTCGCGCTTAAAAGAACATAATTCACGAAAGAGATTTTGTTTTCGGCGTAAATCAAAAACTGTCACAATTTTTATATAACGGGTGTATTTTTATGTAACAGTGGCTCAACGTATGTTGCAATAAATTGTACAAAATGTTCCAATAAATTATTGCTGTATTTACAGGTTGGAGATAAAAATGGATTATGATAAAGTACTTGGATCTTGCCTAAGTATATTGTGGTGGTTCTATAATATAAGTCAAGATTGTCTGATTGCTGGTTACCAAATTATAGATACATAGTATTACGTATATCTATAATACGATAGTTGATTGTAAGGATATTAATATTCCTTCATTATCTATTGTTTCACATAGATATCTACTTAGTCAGGTCATACATTCTGTCACATGTTTAATATAAAATAATTGAAACAAGTTTATTCATTATGTAACGATTTATATACCAAAATGAACTTAACAAAACATAGATTCTTATGACAATAAAGTTTATTCCAAATGACCTCCGTGATTTTGAATACAGGCCTTCAATCTGCGCGGCCAGTCGTCTATCGCAGCACGAACGAGGTCCATGTCAATATCGGCGGCTGCCTTAATCAAGGATGTCTTGAGTGACTCCAAATTGGGATGAGGCTTTGAGCACGCCTTTTCCTTCAAGTGTTGCCATATCTTGTAATCTAACGGACTCAAATCTGGACTGGAGGAGGGCCAGTCTTCGTGCTGGATGAAGTCGATTTCACGCGCCGCCAGCCAGTCTTGTGTGCTCTTCGCTCTATGAGCTGGCGCCGAATCTTGTTGGAATACCCAGTGCCTGTTATTGAACATGGTATGAGATACAGGTTCGTCAGGACTGTATTTTGATACACAACTGCATTCGTTTTTACACCTTTCTCACAAAAATGTACCTCTGTTAAGCCCCAATAAGAAACTTCCAACCATACCATGAGCGAGGGTGGAAAATGACCTCGTTGGACACGCGGAATACGGTTGCTCGCTTCTTCACTACTGTGTGCGTACACCTTATCATTTTGTTTGTTGTAGCTCTCTTCTACGGTAAAAAAAAATTCATCCGAAAAAAGAATTTCCCGATATTATTTTCGCTTCAACAAAGCGCGGCATCTCTTCAGTCTCAGGTCCATTAGACGAGCATTTAAACGATGTCCTGTTTTTCTTCGATATGACCGAAGCCCTAAGTCTTCATTTAACACCCTTTTCACCGTGGTTCTGCTTAACCCCATCTGAAGGGCCAACAGTTTCTGCTTATGTTTGGGATTTCTTTGAATTCGCGCCTTCACAGCTTTTATCACTGCTGGAGTCCTAATAGACCGAGGGCAACCACTTCTTGACCTGTCATCTACACTAGAGTCTTCATTGTATCGTTTGATGGTACGATAAACGAATCTTTTGGTGATATTCAAATTTTTCAGTATGTCAAAAATTTTAATTGGCGCGTAACCGCAACGATGCAACGCAATAACTGCAACACGGTCGTCTTTAAGCGTCCACTCCATATTTAAAAATGAGTCAAATTCTAAAAACTATACATTTTTATTTTTATGAACAATTCGAAATTCGAATTCAATAAACTTTTTTGTGGCCAGCATTCTAAAACAAAAGTTTTTACTGTGTGACAATACTGATAACCTGACTAGGTATATTCTGCTTAATTAAACCAACTGCAATTAATCCTAATCTTATTCCTATTGATTGTAAAACAATTACTACCAATAAACGTTTAGTATATTATTCATTTGTTAATATTTAGATTGTGGAATGAACTCCCTGTCTGGGTTTTCCCGAACGTCTACAGTATGGGGTTCTTCAAAAGTGGTCTTAAAAGGTTTATAAAGAGTCGGCAGTGCGAGTGCTGCATCTCTGGTCTTGCAAACGTCCATAGGCTACGTATGCTAGCCTGCGACATTAGTGGTACAAAAACAAATTTTGTTCATTATAATAAGTAAACGAGTACCACATATCTTAAAGTTGTTAACTCATCTAGATATATTATATTGTTTCCGTAAAACAGGAAATAGTCATATTTCTGAAGTACGCTCTTTGGTATACTTTGATACCAAAATCAATTAGTAGTTTTGTATACAATAGACGTTGTTATTGAACTATGAAACATTCTTTTTTTGCGTGTTACTATCTCTACTACTATCTATACTGATAGACTCATTTTTTTTTAATAATTGAAATTCCCCACTAATGTAATGCCGAACTTGAACCAGTTAAAACCCCATTTTTACTATCTACTTACCTGTCTAGTGCCGTGGGTAACTACAAAGAAAAAAAACTTATAAATATTAAGGTGTAGACGTTTGCCAGTTAGCCTGTATAAACCATTATCTACTTCACAGATGTTTATATCTTTGTATATGAAATACAAAGAGGTCATGCCCCTTTTATCAGTCCTTAATTAAAGAGTCACGACACCCACATAGGGTGTTGTGGCTTAATTTGGTACACAATACATTAATAAATCATCTCCATTTTATGATGATTCGTTTTCCTTACTTGTCCTTTAATATAATTATTGTTTATTATTACCTTGTTTGTTATAAGATTTTATAAGAGTATTGTGATATTCAAGTATTTTTCTCATTATAATAAAATTCAAGTCGGGAGTTGAGCGTTTGACATTGCATCTCAGTTTCAATGTCATAGTGGCAAAAATAAAAAATATTAATGCGACTACACTCGCATGAATTGTTCCATAACTACCGAACTGTAATTTTAAAACTTGGTGTTTTTATACCGTTCTATAAAAACACCGTAAGTTTTATAATTACAGTTCTATTCTATAGCCTGTACTGTGATGTTGACAATAATTATTTCTATGTAAATTGTTATACTAAACACACACCAAAATAAATTCCTCTGTAGAACCTCGTCACATAATTAACTCTACTCAGCTGTTGTATACACGCCTATACTATACAAGTAAAGCGGGTAGCGTAAAGTTTAGACAAATATGATAAACTTCGTGAGGCAATTAATAAGCGGCATGACTTTCTGTTCGGCGACGAAGAAAACGATTAACTTAATTTTGTTGCGTACTCAAACCCTCCAAACTTAATCCTCAGTCATCGTGATCCACCATTTTCACAGGCTGCTACCTAATAAAGTATTTTTTATTCGTTTGTCAGTTTTAATTACGTGTGATACCTTTTTAAGTTTATTGTCTCAGTTCCAGGTAGCAATAAAAACTCGTTTTATTGCATTGTTAATAAAAGTGGCGAATACTCAGGTCATTATTTTCAAATGTGTAGGATGGGGGACATTAAAATACAGTGTTATAAATGTAACAAGCGACGGATATATCAGAGTATTTTTTGTCACAAATAAAATGTATGAATATATCGTTTGATCTCATAACTCCTTAACGAGTGCATCGTTTATTAGGTAGTAATTACAGCGGCTTGTAGCTTGTAGGCCTAGGATTTTTGGGTTTTAAAAAGTCCCATTTCTACTAAATTAAGTGTAGTACGGTTTTATTACTGGTACTAGGTTATATTTCTCAAGTAAAGTTCGCAAAAATAACATTTGTAAATTATTGTCTCCAAAGTCCTATGTGATCTATAGAAGGATTCATCAAAAACTATTCTGCCAATAAGGGGCAAGAAAATCCAACTCTTTTTCACATTCATAATATTTGTTACGAGAGTCATCATCATCCGAGCGTCTGTCCCAGTTGCGTCTCGCGACGCCCGGGGTCCGCTTTCCTACATTTTCTCCTCCACTTCGCACGGTCGTCGGCATCCCCTGTAGTGAGACCATTGGCACGCATGTCATCCCTTACGACGTCAAGCCAGCACTTCTTGGGTCTTCCCCTCTTACCGGGACCCGGCGGGGCTGACATGGCCAGACATTTGTTACCTACGTAGCCCGGCGGTTGCCGCAAGACGTGACCATACCAACGAAGGCGACACTCTTGCAACTTGTCTGCAATGTCACGGACGTGAAGGCTGCCGCAGATGCGAGAGTTCCTCACGCTCCTGCTTGTGTCGCTCCAATATCGGCCACGTCTCACTGCCATGTAAAAGGACAGGTCTAATAATGGTTGATTTCTGTTTCGGCGGGTGGCTTTTATGGGAGCGACGCCCTCAGACCTCCCAACCCCAAAGGGGAAAGCCAGCGCCAGAGCCTCGTCCGTTAATCAGCAGGTGCACGCACTAGCACGGGAGGTTAACTTGGGCCCCGAAGATCTTGGTGGGGCCCCTTACACCCCATACACCCCAAAATTTGTTACGAGAGTAAAGAAGCTTATTAAATTATTGCAAAAACCTTGGTTGTCATACCAAAAATCAAGCAGATTATGCGCATTTATAAGTCGGCAACAGATGCTGGCAAAAGTTTTCAATTTCCAGCTATAAAGTTCTACGTTTTGTAACTTTTTTTACAACATCGTTTGTAGAAATCCAACCGCTTTTGTGTTATAATTAATGGAGTGTGTCTCGACGTCTTAGAAGCTAATTAGAATAGGCCGAGCCACAAACAAAGTCAACGGGTAGAGACAGGTGGCTTCAGCAGATAACAGGAGAGCGGTATTAGTGTGTACAGACCGATAATTCTTAGCATCTGGTGCTGCGCTAAAATATTTTAATTGGTTTTATCTATAATATTAGATTAGTGATACATCTGTAATACTCGTTAGTTTATATTTCTTAGTAAAATTATTTGTTGGAATTATTATGATAGCCTACAATGATAGTGTTTCAAAAGAATTAGCCGCACTTCATTGGTAGAAGTAAGAAAGACATCATTTTAAAAAAAAGTTTTTAAGTCAACTGCAGTATAGTTTTATATTAACTACTAAATCTGATACGAACCATAAGACACATCAAATCGTTCCTTTGAAAAACAAAATACATTGTTGTAGTGAAACGTATTATAAATTCAATATTTATTATTACAATAAAACAGTTCCAAGAAACTGTGCATCAAAATGACTTTCCAGGACGTTTTGTATTTTTTTAATCACGTTCCTGCTGTGATTAATGTGAACAATCTTACAAGAATAACGCAATGCATTAATTTGAATAATTTATGTGACACTATACCCCCTCATAAAATAATACTTAAAAACAAATACAATTTCGTTGACCCAAAATAAAAATCACAGTAAGAAAGAAAACAAATATTAAATAAAAAACAAAGTGGATACAAAAACAGATATAAAATCGAACAGGTAGGTAAGTAATTAGAGCACAAAGTGTTGTGTTAAATTAAAGGTAGGTGAATGTAAAGGAGGACGAACAAGCTAACTGGCGAACCTTTAAGTCAGCACTTAATTTATAGTCAATTAACCTGATGTTAAAGTTAAATAAGGTGACATTTAGATAGCCCCGGCTTAGTATAGGTACTGGAAGGAGACTATTTAATAATAACGGTATATCAATCTTGTGATAGTTTACTTTCCGTCCGTAATCGCGGTTTCAAAACTGTACTTCTAGATAAATGGAACGAAAGCTTTGGATATGTTAAAAGCTATATTACAATAAATTTATCCATACCACAATATTACTTACCCTTAATATGAGCTTACTTTGGGCACAACATTACTTACTTACTACTTTTACTATAAGCTTACTTTGGGATAAAAATGTTTTACTATTTTATTTTCATTGGAATGTATGCACTACCTCGGATCTCATACCGGAATCGAACCAGCTAAAACCACACAGTCCCTGCCTAACTGTCTATTGTCGGACGCCCCGGACAGATGTCCCAGTGCTCCCGGCAGACTTTGGAAACTAGACCAGTACTCGGATGTGAGAATCCTCTCCCGTTTCCTCTCCGCCGCTTCTACCGCGAGCATGGCCTGCACGCAGAAAGACACAGCGGCGTCCCACTTGCTGAAAAGACTATTCACTTTTAAGTGAATGCTAGTTTTCATCGATTTTTTACAAGTCGTCAGAGCGTTGTCATCTTTCACTGTAGTCTAAAAGTATTTTAAAACAAATATTCTGTCTATTAACATGCCGTCAGTACCAATTTAGTTGTCACACCGATATAACAAGTTACTCGCCCTATTATAATACCTGTTACATTACGTTAACAATCTGAATATCGGATCTAGATGCAGGTATTAGATAACGCATCAAATAATGTCCATCACTGAGCCAGATTAATTGGGAATTTATTAATTATAGAGACTATAACACCTTTATAGTTGTTAGGAAGAAAGATTGCGTATTGTATAATAAAGGGATATAAGCTTAATTAACAACATATTCTATAAAAAAATCTTTTGTAAAAAAAATTATACCATTCATATAACCGATTTAGCTGTGGTTGAATATTATAACATAAAATATTATATTATATTGTAACTAATTTGTACTTATTTTACGATGTGGTTTTGATAACATTAGATACATACGTTTCAAAAACTAGAATTCACGAGTAACATATTTATGGCAGCCAATATAGTTTAAAAAAAATCTCCAGCAATATTTCTGCTCCACGAACTTATTATGAAGATGGCATAGATGATGATCATAGAGTTTATTATTATTAGTAATTTGCATTTCTCATTTTTATTTTCGTACCATATTTTAAATGTTATTAAACTTTGAATGCCGTCTTTAAATTTGTGATAAAATTCTATGAATATATTTATATTATAACTGAACATTAATCAAATCACTTCTGCTATTTCAGACCTTTACTAGATATTAAATGAATTACTTAATAAAATTGCAATCAAAGTTTTACCAACATAAATATAACATAATTAGTACCCAGTGGCTATTGGAACTAACGTACCTAGTAGCTATTATTAAAACATCTTAAAAAAGCAATCAATTCTTGGCTATGATTAATAATCATTACTATAGATTTTGGTTAAATAAAACAACCAAATATCTACACAGTATTATTTATTGCAGGTGAACACGATGAACACACGTATAAGCGCAAACACACATATGAAAGTGAACAGGAATGAGTTTTAGCTTCGGGTACAAAATAAAGAGCAAACGGCTGATTACACTGACCCCGGGCGAAACAAAGCACAATTATTCCCATTTGATTTATAATGTTTGCTTTTAATAGCTGTGAAGCGTAATCGTTTATTTATATTAGGTACTCAGGTATATTACGGACCGGTTTGGTAATCTACGAGTTGAAACTATGGAGTTTACATTTCATTTTAATGAATTGTATTGCGTAGATTGAGGTAAAATTCCCTAAGCTAATATTTGTAATAATAAATTATTTTCTAAATTATTTTCTCTACTAACTTAGTAACTGTGTTTTATGGAAAAATATAACTCAGTTTGTTTTCATAAATTATTGATATGAGTTTTGACTGGTATACAGTAGAATGATTTTGTGCTATCAACAATTTTTACCAGTAAAACACAAAATTTAATTTACTCAGAATATTGATAGACATAATGTTTATTCTACTTTGCAGAAGTGTCAATGTTAATGGATGAGTCTAAGCAATTTGTTAAGTATAAATAAATATCCCTTCTAATGAAGATGAAGATTTTGGTTAAATAAAACAACCAAATATCTACACAGTATTATTTATTGCAGGTGATATACTTATCACGTGAGGTGATATAATTATCACGAATATGAAATATGGTACTTAGTAATAAAATAACATTCTAAGACACAATGAACATCTTGTACAACCCTTTGCCAAATTGAGAAGGTTTTGCTAAAATGTAAATTATCATGGGGTCGATATTATAAAGAGTAACAAAGAAGGGCGATGTGTTGCTCGAGGCTACATAACACAAAAGACCAGATTAACCCTAAATTTGATGAATAAAAGAGACACAATTAAAAAACTAATTTGCAAAATACATGTAGCTTTGGCTTTGCTAGTTACCGCTAGCTGATAATAATAGAAGTGTGTTTCTGTAAATAATGTTTGCATTATAGGATTGTTTATTAATTTTAGACAACCATATAATATTATGTCATGTAAAAACAATAATAACAGGTACCTACCTATATAAAACCGAAGCGATTGATGAATCATGAAGAACCGAAAGAAGTATGCATGGATCGCGAAGCCTGGCGATCTGTCCTCTCTGACTACCACAACAGGGATACAGCGTGGAGATAGTTTAGTTTTTAAGCTATTGCATAGCTTCTATCGCGGGGCTTGAGCGCGGTGACCGAATCAAGAAATTCCGTAACTCTGACTCTTTCAGTGTATATTTTTTTCATCATCATCATCATTAACGTTGCTGCACGTCAATTTTTGAAGTGAAAACTTCTTTTAGGGCGGTACGCATATTTATAGATGAGATAAAATGTCTGGACTTGCGACCATAATCATCATCATCATCATCTAATGTTGATTCCGGTTATCTACAGGTCTTATTAAATAATGCTGTGTAATCAATTAGGACTCTTTCAGTGTAGATTTATTTTTCATCATCATCATCATTTACGTCAATCCCGGTCAATTTTTGAAGTGAAAACATCTTTTAGCGCGGTATGCATATTTATAGATGAGATAAAATGTCTGGACTTCCGACCATAATCATCATCATCTAACGTTGATTCCGGTCATCTACAGGTCTTATTAAATAATGCCGTGTAATCAATTAGGACTCTTTCAGTGTAGATTTATTTTTCATCATCATCATCATTAACGTGGATCCCGGTAAATTTTTGAAGTGAAAACTTTTAGCGCGGTATAGTGTGTGTGCATGTAGGTACATATAGCAGACCCCCAACGCGTCTAGATAAATAAAATTATTAATAAATTTAGTATTTTTTTTACATTCAATAACGAATGCCGCTGTAAAGCTATGTATAAAACCGTATAAAAAAATAAAAGCATCCAAAAATACCATAACATGTAAAAATTTTAACAGATTTTGTTAAAGCTACTACTTATAACTTATGCTTTTATGCCCGAAGGGTAGGTAGAGACCATTTTACCGTAAGCATTTGTGTCCCGTGTAACATAGTGCACTAATTGCTTTGTTGAAATGGGCCTATCAAAAAAGTATATGTCAATGTCTCTAAGCTCTCCAATTAGGGTTATTTGGAATTATGTACTATTCCAATGTAGATGGCATCGATAAAATTTTCGGTTTAATATAGCGTGAAATATAATCTTTTCTATATTTCTATATTTTCTATAAAATATTATAAGCTAAAGAGTTTGTTTGGTTGAACACGCTAATCTCAATAACAACTCAGATTTGAAAAAAATTTTACTACCCTGGAGAGCGAAGCAATAGTCATAAATGTCGACAAATCGGGCAATTTTTATACATTATTGTAGAATTTATAAACCATGGGATTAAATAGGTGCGACGGGAAGTCTAAGTATGTAACGGGTAAAGCCGTGGGGGTCACCTAGTTAATAATAATTAAAACTGTTAGTGACACCTAACAATATAGACGAAGATTTTGCTATTTCCAATTAACTCTGAAGGGGACGCGTTTCAATGGTCTATTAGCACCAAAATGAGGTATAATCAGTACTTGAGCGAGACAATAAGTATCCGCAGGGAGGCTTGTTATTGTTAGTGTTGTCACTCCAGCTCAGCACGACACCGCAGTACGAACACACTGAGAAAAATATTACGGTTCACCAACAATATTGATATTTAAATTTTTGATAGTATTATAATATGCAAATTCGATACTTGATCACTATTGATTACATTATACTTAATCTTCACCTGTACTCCGAAAGTTCAATACTTCCACAATTTTATGATGATTTTTATTTCTAAACACCTCCCCTGTTGAGTCAATCGACCAATAGTTAAAATCTAGACACGTTTACCTTAATAATTTTATTAAATTTACTTAAGATATTTACATTTAAAAATATATTGCAGAAGCATGTTTTGGAATTAAATTGAAACACGGACGTTTGAAATACCAATCCACCCCTTATCGTAAATTAATATTTTTTGTCTAGACTTTACTAAAAATTTCCTATCAAAAAATCCTATAACAATATTTTTATCTGATACGGTTATACAACTAGAGACCTTGACTGCCTCTGTGGCGCGGTGGGAGTGCATCCGACTGCTACGCAAGAGGTCGTGGGTTCGATTCCCACCCAGGATAAAACTTTGTGTGATGAGCACGATGGTTTATTCTGTCTGGGTGTTATTTATCTATAATATGTATGTATTTTGAAATATATAAGTATGTTTATCAGTTATCTAGATCCCATAACACAAGCTAATATTAGCTTACTTGGGGCTAGATGGCGCTGTGTGAAAAGTGTCCCACAATATTTATAATATTTATTTACTTTTTCTCACTTGCAAACTACCGCATCACACTTTAATAATTGAAACCTGTCAATTCAATTATCCACATGATACAATGCAATTATCACAGTTCCGACATCTCACCCGGTCACAATTCTCAGTTTAATAACAGCCGGTTATTTCAGTTGTAGCTTTGTTCAATGCATCATCAATACAAACTCAATCAATTGTTGAAATCGATATCACACATCGATCTGTTCACATCCCTTGTCCCAACCAGCTCATTGTGGAACATAATTAGTTTTTGTCACTTCACATTGACAAATCCCATTCAAATCTACAGACCGATAGCACGGACCCCACCACTTGTGCCTATGCAAACCGGTTCTTATCAAAGAGAATATTATTTCAAACGCCCCTGTCAACCCGATGGGCTTTTCGAACCCCAAATCCAGTTTGTTATGAATGAAATTACAGAAATCGAATAAGGTAAACACAACTCGAAGGCAACAAAAGCTTGTTCGAAAAAAGCTAAATTGAATTCAAATTGGTTTCGTCGGGTATTAGGGATAGCCGGGGGGACATTTCAAGACAAGCTCAGAAACATATAGCGGCCAATGATTTAAACTTAGTTTTTGTTAGATGATCGACTGGGTTGGATGAAAGCCGCCGAAGTGGCACAAAATAAAAGTAAAACCAAGTCAAACCAATAAAACTGAAACATTATTACTTTTATTATTCATGGTTTGACTGTGACTTTGATGCATTAATTTCATGTTTTAGAAGCAGAGCCTATGAATGAGTTAGTGACCCCTGCGTATGTTCATAATGTCTTACTTGTTAAATTATGAACAAAATGTCATAAAATACCATCAATGCAAAAATTTGTATATTGTTATAAATAAATATAAAATATCCATCACGCCTTATCCCCGAAGGGGTGGCAGAGGCATATAATATGCCCACTTTTCACCGTGTGGATTCCTGTCCCACGTAATAGGTGGTGAGCCCATTGCCGTGTTGAAATAGACAGACGCAGGCTGTGGCTACCTGCTGTTGAAATTTTTTAAGCCGCCTATAAGGCCTTCAACCAGGCTTAACGACTGCCATTTTACTGGCAACCGGGACCAATGGCTTAACGCGCCTTTCGAAGCACGGAAACGCTCGCAAATGTAAATGCCACAAAGTGGTCACCCATAGTGAAAGTTGCGTACCTCAGTGATCGTTTTACCGAACACCGAGACCGCGGGGCCACTAGCGCTTCTATATGTTATAAATAATAAGGCAATTGCTAGTTTTAAGAAATAATCAGAAATAGCAATGCAAATTATAGTGACAATAACGGGCAGAGCTTGCGCACGCTACGACAATCGACAAAGAATATCGGTAGAAATGACTCTATACTCTGTTTATTTAAGCCTTCCTGAGTGTTTCTATTGCAAACTTCATTTTGTATCTAACAATGAGCAAATTAATAGCATTATTCCATACCAATCATAAGATTTTATAGAAAAATATACCTTTAAATAATCGATATATAGCGATAATATAGCGCTCCAGCCCATAATGTTAAATTTGAAAAATGTAGTACTTAAATGTATTGGTTATTACCGGGACTAAACGCGGTTTACTTTCATACCTTTTGTTGCCTGACGTTTCGACCAGGTTGCACCGGCCGTGGTCACAGGCTGACTGGCTCTGCGATGCACGCCCTCCGCGGTCGAGTACGTGTGGTAGAAGGTTTTTCATCTACCCACACATTCTCGGTGTTTATGATGTTATTCTATCTCCAAGTACCGTCACACACTACACTCACGGTGTCCCTATCCTGTAAGCTAACTAATACATCCCTATTCTGGTGTTTACCCGACTGTGCACAAAAGCGAGGTCTAATGTTGCTAATCACTGGATTCCACGCTCCTGATAATTTAAACCCATCTTCCCGATTGAAATTTTTAAGTTTTTTGATCTCAATCGCTTCACGTACAACTCTTGAGTGGTAGTGCCGTCCAGTGGAGAGGACTTGCGTATGATGAAATTCAATCTAGTGATTAGTGCCCGTATCAAGTATGTGCTCTGCGATCGCCGATTTACTGGTCTGGCATTTCTTTATAGCAGCGATGTGTTCCTTGACCCTTTCAGCTACCGTACGCTTTGTCTGGCCTATATAGGAACTACCGCAGCTACAATCTATTTTCTATACACCTGGCGTTTGTAACGGCACAACGTCCTTTGGCGAACCCACGATATTATGAACCTTTATGCCTGGTGTGTATATTGTCATAATGGAGTATTTCCTTAAGATGAAGCCGATCTTATCCGTTACCCCTTTGACATAAGGCATGTAGGCTGGCTGTCGATTCACCTCTGGATGCTTGTGTCTCTTCGTCAGCTGCTTCAGTCGACCTTTTACCTGATATCCGTTACAGTTCTCGCTCTAAATGTTCAGGGTCACACAGATCGTACGCTCTGTTCTTAAGAGATGTCATAACGGATTGCAGGTGTCGGGGATGATGATGAGAGGTACCGTGTAAGTACCTATCCGTGTAAGTAGGTTTGCGGTACACACAGTGTGCCAAGGAGCCATCCAATCTCACAGTTACTTTTACGTCTAAGAAAGACAACGACCTCTCTGACTCCAATTCAAATGTGAACCGAATCTTTATGTGAATGGAGTTAAGATGGTGTACATATTTTTCTACTTTATTTCTGTTTCCTTTAACAATACTGAAAATGTCATCCACGTATCGCTTCCAAAGTCTAATGGTCTTCGGTCCGTGACTCAGCCCCTTTCCTTAAAAATGTTCCATCCAGATATTGGCAACTACGGGGGCTACTGGACTTCCCATTGCGACACCATCAATCTGAAGGTAATGTTGACCCTGGAAAAGAAAGTAATTGGCATCCAAACAGTATTCAACTAGATCCACATAGTTTAACCGAAGCTCGTTGTCCCTCAGTAGGTCTTTCACGACGTTTAAGCATTCTCTTATTGGAACGTTGGTGAACGGAGTTTTGCCTACCAGTGGTTGCAATACGGAAGCCACGTGCTTTGCAAGATCGTAAGTCGGAGAAGCTATTTGACTCACAAAGGGCCGCAACGGCACGTTGGCCTTGTGTATTTTAGGCAGACCATATAATTTTGGAGGCTGATGTGACTTCGGCGTGTACAGTAGTTTATACTCATCTTCTGAAAACAGGTCCTTGTAATTCCGGATAAGAGTTCTTATTTTTCGCGTTACTCTGGCCGTAGGGTTGTATGATACACATTGTTGTTGTATGGAACACATCGCTGCTATAAAGAAATGCCAGACCAGTAAATCGGCGATCGCAGAGCACATACTTGATACGGGCACTAATCACTGGATTGAATTTCATCATACGCAAGTCCTCTCCACTGGACGGCACTACCACTCAAGAGTTGTACGTGAAGCGATTGAGATCAAAAAACTTAAAAATTTCAATCGGGAAGATGGGTTTAAATTATCAGGAGCGTGGAATCCAGTGATAAGCAACATTAAACCTCGCTTTTGTGCACAGTCGGGTAAACACCAGAATAGGGATGTATTAGTTAGCTTACAGAATAGGGACACCGTGAGTGTAGTGTGTGAGGGAGGGTACTTGGAGAAAGAGTAACATCATAAACACCGAGAATGTTTGGGTAGATGAAAAACCTTCTACCACACGTACTCGACGGCGGAGGGCGTGCATCGCTGAGCCAGTCAGCCTGTGACCACGGTCGGTGAAACCTGGTCGAAACGACAGGCAACAAAAGGTATGATAATTAACTGCGTTTAGTCCCGGTAATAACCAATACATTTATAAAATGTGTTACTTAAATTTAAAAATTACCTTCATAATAATACCTTCAAACTTTAAATACATTATTGAACTGTATATCCAGTTAGAATACTAAGATAAAATAAATATCAATAAACCAACACAAACATTTTATGTAATAATAATAAATATTACATATATAACAGAGATTTTTGATTGACGCGTGGAATGCTTTAATCCTCATTCAGTGTTATACGAACGGGGATTGAACCTACGTTGCAAGTCACGGGTTCAATCCTCGTCCTGCACCAAGTTGTCTTTTTCACTTTAATATAAATGTCTATTTTGTACTTTTTATATAAATACTTTTTTGTGTCAGGTACGCCTTAATTGGTTTTATCCCACCAAAGTACGAGTAGGTAATTAAATAATATTTCTTTATCATTATTCAATGATAAAGAAATATTATTTAATTACCTACTCGTACTTTGGTGTTATTGAAAATGTCAGCCTTAGATTAATTAATCAGACACCAACAATTTTTAAATTCAACCGTACCAAACACAAGTACGAAACATAAAAAAGCAAACTGAATTTCAATGATATTTATTGGGTACGATCACGGTAACACTGGCGTATCGACAGTACATATCAAACACAATAGAAAATAATGTGAAATAAAACTGTTTCACGCCTGGAGACTCAGGTGTGTTGGTTTTCAACTGAAGTTCAACAGGTATGCAAATAGTTGGTTTAAAACATAAATATGCTATTTGAAATATTGAAGGGGTGTTGGTTACGGCTTTAAGAACTTTAAACGTAAACTTTCAAATCCATGGTTTACCTGACAGAAAGTGCTGTGGTTAACCACGCAAAACGATTTGACTTTGTAGCCTCCAAGTTATTTTATAACGGATTGTAGAATTGAATTTTGCGGTTATTTATTTAACTGGAGCTAGAACGGCAACATAAAGTTGCCTGATGATGATAAATGGGATTCTGTTTGTGCTTTTGCTTTTAAAATATTATGATTCCAATTTATGTAAAGTTTTATGGTTAAATTTCTTATTCAATAGCAACTAAGCTAAATACATCCTTGTTTGATTATTATTATTCATTTTTAAGTGGGTTCTGTAAAAAATTAAATTAATTATTTTACTTGCAATTTCAGTAATATTGTTTTGCGTGTACTCAGTTCCTATATTTAGAAACTTGGAAACATATTGTATTACACTAAAATCTTCTTTTATTAGTTGCAGCTTCAGCATCTAATAAATCTTATCAATTATGAACACATTCTTCATCAAATAGAGTAAATATATTTTGTGATTGTGATTTTATTCAGCAGATGACCCTACCTTCTTTACTTCTATACAATATAATACTACAAAATGTATGCGCCACGTAAAGTCTAATTTTAATATACATTAAAAGGAATCAAGAACAAAACCTACTATATAAATGACCTAACTGAAATTATATATATCAATTTTAAAAACTTAGTTTGTAACACAAAATCCATCAACATAATTCGCATGGGGACATGTAGAGTAGTCGATTAAAGGTAACGTCTCAATGGTCATAAATTAAGTCGTATCTCTTTTATAGTCAATCTAAGAGCTAAAAGATCGTTAAAACGGTGTATCCATTAGTGTAATCATCCGGGAGTCAATAACGTCATTCTAACATGCAAAGGTTGAACATAGAAACCAACATGCCTTGTTGTTTCTTCTATCAACATTCCATTAATATTATCTTATTTACATGAATAACTAATATGGCTTTTAATTTCTATTTGGTATTTTTGCCGCTGGATAGGTAGTCTATTTTGTTTAAGTGATTTAGCCTTTACTATATAGGTTGGTGGCCTTTACGGTATCAGAGCCATTTCTCATTTCTGTTATCAAATCTCTAATAAATAATAAAGACATTATCTCGACTTCTTTAAGATTAATTTGAGTATTCTGGCTACTTATATTTTAAAATTGTTGCAAGATGTCGGGTCGAAATGTTGTCTTAAGATCATCTTTGAAAAATGGACAGCTTTTAAATTGATTTATAAAATAGTTACTTTACCTACAGCATGAAAAAATAAGAGATAAATTTTGTTACAAGATTTAGTCAATAAGCCTTGCGTCTTGTGAGAGATATAGTGAATCATATTCATAGTATTTAAATCGCAGTTATACTTTTAGTTCAAAGTTTAACCATAGTTAAGTTGACGAATTTTTAAATATAAGAAACAAAATGTCCCACAAAGTGTTAAAGTGTCCCACAATAAGAAACAGAAACAACGCAGAATCATTAAACCTTCAAATCGATTACATTTTCTCCAGATTTTAAACTAGTGACATAAATATGGGTTCAACAGACAGACTTTATTATTGCATTGGGTACATCTGTCAACTACAGAGGGTCGTCTGCACGTGACGCCAAGACTGCTGTCGACCCTGCCCCAGCTGATATACGTCCTCAATAAACTGCTGTCAATTTTTTATATATAGTCCTGAATAAGTACATTTAAGACATTAACAACACATTTAGAGATTTTATAAACTCTTGTATAATGAGTATACCATTCACCATACTGAATGCATTTTTACCTATTATCCTTCCGTTGTAATATAGGTACCGTAGTGTACGGTACTATAGTACCGTACACTACGTCGCTTTTATATTGTGGAATGTGGAAATTAAATGCTATATAAGATTACACTAATCTAAAGGTTTAAATGAGACCTGATACGGAACCAAATGTACACGTGGCGCGTCACACTTGACTGGTTTTGTTTATTGATTCTCAATTTAGGAAGAGCTAAATGAAATCGTTTCTGATATATTATTATATATGTAGGTACAACGCTAATACAAATTGAAAGCGCGCCTATTAGAAAAGGGTATTATAACAGACTACTTCAGTGGGCGTTGTGATTGGTTGTTATGGTTGTGGCAGCGAGATAACTTTTTATTATAATGATGATTTTCGACATATAATTTGAACATTCGTTAGCGACAGAGCAATTTCAAAGGACGACGAATATTTTATAGTTTTTGAAAAATTTTTAATATTCATGAGTTTATTTTTGGAATCGTGTTTTGCTTTTGGTCCTAAAATAATTATAAGTATTCTATTCGTATCTTTTTTATACCAGGCTGCGGTCAAAAATACGGACCAACTGATCAAAAGTGATCATCGTAGCCTATTGATGTTTTCTACATCTGAGGTGCTTTGCACGCCCTACCAACCCTTCAAGTCTATAAGACCCCATTTGAAGAACGAAATTACAATAAAATACTTTTTTTATGTAGGGTATTTTCCTAGTGTCAGTAGTATACCATAGTCTACTATATTATATAATTTTGCACAAATCTCATAAGATGATGATCTCGTAAGCCCATAACCGACCGAGGTTCATGAATAATAATAATAAAAGTCAGAAATAACGGTATATTGAACACATATTGGCACAAATAGGTCCGTATAGACACGGCGGAAATTATAATCCTACTAATATTATAAACGCGAAAGTTTGTAAGAATAGATGTTTGTTACTCTTTCACTCAAAATCTACTGAATGTACTATAATGAAACTTTACAATAATATACCTATCAGAATAACAAATAGGCTACTTTTTATCCCGGGAACAAGTTCCTGTGGGAAACGTGAACGGGAAATCTTCACCACTCGTGCGGAGCCGCGGGCGTCAACTAGTTTGTAATAAGTTAAAATAATTTCGTGTTTTCTCCCTAACTAAATTTGTACATCGATGATTTTCACTCGTGTTGAATTCGCAGCCTCGGTGGCTCAGTGCTAGAGTAAGCGACTTGTGGGCTCCCGGGTTCGATTCCCGGGTCGGTTAGTTTCGGAGTTTGGGTGTTTTTATGTATAATATCTAAGTATATAAGTATGTATATCAGTTGTCTAGATCCCATAGAACAAGCCTAGCGTAGTTTGGGCTAAGTGACGCTGTGTAAAAAGTGTCCCACAATATTTATTCATATTATCATATTTACAAAGTAATAAGATATTATATTTAATATTATTTAAACTAAATTATAGTATTGAATAAGGTTATGAAACGTCAGATGTCAGTGTCCAGAATTCCATCTGCCCGCATCGGTTAACCACAACTGAACTGCAAGCGACATGCCTCTCAGCTTTACAATTTGACCAATAGCAATGTTATTGCTGTATACCTACCTACTAAAGTCAGTTATTATAGGTATTACAAAGTTTCTCTAAAACCGCTCAACTACAGATATATAGTATATGTACATTATGTGATTGAAAATTTGATGGTAAGAGGTAATTGGTTGGTAAGAGTCATAATTAGGGCATTGAGTATTAAGTATTTCTTCAATATAATATGTTGGGATAATGCTTTCAGGGTTAAGTATGTTTATCAGTTATCTGTAACCATAGTACAAGCCCTGCTTGGTTTAGAATCAGATGGCGTAGTGTGAATTGTCCGAACAATATTTATTATTTTATTTATTCTAATTTCTAAGCATCCTTTAAAGTCAAGTCATATTTATATCTTGAATTAAGTCATATCTTGAAATGAATATACCCAACGGTACTATATTGATGTCACAAATGGCGATGTGCCATTATCAGTCATATTAGTGTTTATTTAGTAGTTTCCATAATAAATTATCGACATAACGACCAGCCCTATCTCGAATGTTAAACTGTATGAACTTCCATATGATGTGTCCCGCATATAACGTGACTAGATATGCCATAGCTATTAATATGCTTTCGTAGTAACCACCTTAGTTCTTTATATGGGTCATTTTACTTTATAATAGCATAGCTTAATGTATGTAACTATCTATGTATTATATAATTTACAAAACCGTTGTTTGAAAGAAGTAACTAAGAAACTCATTTTGGAAAACGAGATGAAACGAGCAAACACTGCTACGTAGCCCATTTTGTAGCCATATATTGTAGATACTAAGTAATACAGTTTAAAACTAAGAAAAACATTTATTCTGTAAATAACTCCCAATTATATACTCACATTTTAATCTAATAAATACATGAAACCTTATATCAAGGATTATATCGCCTAGCTCCCGCAAATAAGGACAAGCTATCCTACCTGTTCGTATCAAGTATTCTGGCTCCGTTCTTAAAAGATTAATTTATTCATTTTTTCTTGATATCATATGTCAATCAACATCAATATCCAATGTCGAAGGGTTTTTGTACTGCGAAAAAGTGTACGTATTATGTGTAAATTTATTAAATACATGATTATCGGTGTACGTAAAAGGTAGGGACTTTATCGTCGCATTCATCAGTTGCTGTGTGCGCATAATATTGCTCAAGGCCATACATTGTTGATGCTATATTGATATGATACCAAGTATCATTATAAACTTTGTAGGAGACCAATAGATTAGATTGTAACATTGTTACATGAGGTAATTTTTTTCCTAGTTAAATATATGTTTTTTATAGACAAGTTTATAGACGAATGAGGTCATCATTAGTTGAAGAAAAAGAGAATCTATCTTGCTTGTTCTCAAGTAGCTGTTTAAAAAAAGGTCCCACAATTTAAATTTATTTATAAACTATCTAAAAACGGGTTATGTTTTATAGCGATAAGGAAACTTTAGCCTTGAGAAGCTCTAATCATTTTGCAAGTTCAATTTGTACCTTTCTATGATTTCTAACATCTACGTTTCACAATAAAGCATAACATGTTGTCCAACCATTACCATTATCATTTGCTTTACAATGAAAAGGGCTAGTCCTGATCTGATTCAAAGGAAACCCATTCCGACCTAATAACATTAAACATAAAGAAACAGCAGGGTGTATCAGTGTCACCCCTTTATATTCATATATGAGTTATTTTAGTCGCACTTAAAATTGCGGATAAGGACATTTTTAAACCATCCTAGAAAAACAAGTTAGGTGGTTCAGGATAATTTGAATAATTTTCATCACTTTGTTCATAGAAATTGCACCTACAAGACTTCATCTTCAAAAATGGTTCACTATTGTACATAATACTACATTGGTTTGTAGGAATTATGAAAGTCTAGTTGTCGCCAGCGGCTCCGCACGCGTGGTGAAGTTTTTCCCGGTCCCCTTTTTCCATGGGAACTTGTTTCCGAGATAAAGGTAACATATGTGTTATTCTGATGTTAAAGCTATGTTATTGTAAAGTTTCATCAATAAAAAATCAGTATATTTTGCTTGAAAGAGTAACAAACATCCATCCATAGCGACAAACTTTATACATAATATTAGTAAGAAATAAGGTAGAAACTGAAGGAGACGGAGTATGTTATAATGAGCAATGGTAAAGCATGCATCTAATCTACTAAACTTTACCAGAAGGATAAAAGTCGTATTTTGGAGCACTCCAAGTCTAGCCACAGAGCGCATTAAAGTGTTCCTCCTAAGCTATTCTTCCTTTAAATTTAAAAGTGGTCATTCGTTAATAATTAAATCAATTATCTGTATATTGAGAACATAATCAAAATAGAAGAATTCTACACGCTCACAAAACTCATAATGACTCTTTTTATTTGATTCGATATGCCGGTTCCTTAACTGTAATATCAGATATTTATGATCGTTCGGGTCTTATTCGCAACGTATATTAATAGGTACAAAACCTACCTGATTTTAGACGCTGAATTCATCAGTCAACCTGTGACCACGCCTGGTGTAATCTGGTTGAATCGTCGGGAAGTATAAGATAGGCTTTGTACCTAATAATATACGTCGTGAATAAGCCCCGAAGTATCATAAATATGAGTGACATTTTTCTGATTGGGACTAATGCCACCCACATTCCCATTACTGTGACTCCTGTAAACCAGGATCTACAGCAATGACCGAAACACCAAAAAAGTTACACCGAGCTCGATCTCGGTGATGTCCCAGGAGAAGTTAGCATGTCTTGGAACCCGCAACGAAATTAATCAGAAGATAATGTGAGGAAGTAAGAAAAGAAAGAAAGAAAGAAACATTTTATTCATGCCCATATAAAAAAAAACGTAATTAATTAAAAACCCATTTTCACATCATGGGCCTGAAAAGGTCACCATCTCAGCATAATGCGTCACTTAACAACGTAAATATATTGTAAGGTGACGCGCTGGTCTTCCAATGATGCACTTAAGGCGGAAGGCCTCTTCCCTCCTTTGCAAAGCGGGAGACCTGGAAAGCAACTAATTGTAAATCCTATAGAAATAGGGAAGCACCACGGTAATAGTATATTATGGGTCCTATGTGAGCTATGTTTGATTCCAGTAATATGTATGGCAGAAACGTTTAAAAGCACGAAAATTCACCCTCGATGCCACGAGATCCGCATAGTAAACTACTCCCGACGTTACTTGTAAACAATTAAGCATATTATATTGCTCATTTTGCCAAATGCTACACTCCCAAAGTATATGATGGGAGGATCTGATCATATTGGCGTCAGCAGTAAATTTGTTCCTAAAGTTACCATGTCCCGTAAGAAATTGAGCAACACAGTGATCAATCTCCAGCCAGGACATTCCCAGGCGTTCACGAACGTCTGGGAAAAACTGGTTGAGGTGGCGCCCTTTGATGGAAGTCTTCCAACGCAGCTGCCATTCGTCTAAAAGTTCTTCACGTACATTATCACGATACAGTCTGGCAATTCTATGGCGATCTCTTTCTAACAAAAACCTAAATACATCCTAAAACATCCATGCCATCCTTAGCCGAATAGTATAAAGCCGCGCGTCTCTAAATTTCAAGGTCAATCAGGAGGACCCCTGCCAGCCTGCGTGCTAACCGTCTTGTAGGCCTTGCATAAAAATATCAATGCAAGGCTTTGACTTTGCAGTAACTTTAAACGTGCAGCACCAATAGTAGCCTTATCTGCCCATTCCGGCGCCCCGTAACACATACAGCCTAGATAAGTGGCCCCGTAAACGACCTTCAGTGTTTTGAACGAAAGTCCCCATGTAGCAGTAGATATTCTCGACAACGCATAAAAGCTATTTTTAGCCTTTTCACCTACAGTTTTCATGTGCTCAACGAATGCAAAATTTCTCTCTAAAATCAAACCTAAATAGCAAACCGAAGTTTTATTTTTAATGTAAACGTTATTGAATTTAATGCGCGGTGGTACTTTCAAACTTCCTTTTAAAAGCAACTGAAATGTTTTGTTGGGTGCAAAAAGTAACCTGTTTCGTACGCCCCACTCCGTAACGACGCGCAAACTCGTGTGGGCCAAGCTCTCGAGTCCCGCACGAGTATTCGACTGAACGAGCAACATACCGTCCTCGGCGTATTCTGTCATTGAACAGCCCTCTGGTAATGGTAAACTGAAAAAGTCATCAAATCCTAAGTTCCACAAGTGCGGGCCTAGCACAGACCCCTGAGAACAGCCTATTGTTAACGTTTTGGTAGCAGAATAATGACCTAATTTAAAATTGTTGTAGCTTGTGAAAAATATGAATAAATAAGAGAGTAAATATTTCTATGGCAACCGCGAGACTTTAATTTCATTAATAGCATTGGCCACCAAGCGTTATCGAAAGCCCCGGAAATATCTAGGAAGATGGCCAGCACATATTGAGAAACCGATGAAGGGACAGTCTTTCGCACTGATATCGCTGCGTCAATAGTAGATTTCCCTACTGAAAATCCAAATTGATTTTCGTAAAATTTAATACCGCCCGGCAGGAGCCGGGGTACTATGAGACGCCCTAAAAGCTTTCCCAAGGAGGGCAACAATGTGATCAGTCGGTACGACTTAAGGTCATCTGGCGGCTTGTCGCATTTTTTAGGAATAATCCGAATATAGCCACATCGCCAAATACGGAGGATTAATCCCTCGTAAATACATCGGTTAAAAACATTTAATATTATTTCACCCGACAGCTTGCAAGCCTCCTTTATAATTTTGTTAGATATTTTATCGTCACCCGACGCCTTACCTATGGACAACGACCTAACAATTTCGAGGAACTCATCAGAAGTTGGTAGGTCTGACTAGGGTGAGTATGGTGGCTCAAGAGCCCACTGTCTTATCTGTCGGTGATAATCACTATCGTTCTCCGAGCAGTCGTCGGGTATAAGATAATCCAAGAACTAATCCGCGGTGAAAAAATATGAGTGACAGTCGAGAAAGTTTAAAAAGATGTAATATCAGATTTTTTAAATGTATTATACTAGTTATCTTCTGCCTGGCTAATACCTATATTGCCAATGGCAAAGCATTAAACTGCATATCGAAACGTTACTCTTTCCGTAAACCTTTACTTCACCAATAAAACTCGTCTAACGAAGCCCTAGAGACATAGGTTCTGAGTATAAAATCATGGTGCCAGAAATAATAAAGGGCTTGTTTATCTTTATAAACAGTTAGCCTACTGGTAATAACAAACAGTAGATCAGGAAGTCTCTGGGCTTTGTAGAATTGCTGTTATTAACAGGCACTGTACGGTATTTTATGTAAATGAGTGGGTATTGAATTATATCGATTTTATGTTAGCTAACGAGAAAAGCTCTCGTGTTAAAACTATTGTTAAGTTTACAGGGTATTATTATCGGGTGAAACCACTGGGTATCCGCTAGTATTCAATAATATTAATTTTTTTTCGAAAATATGTTCCCTTTGTCCTTTATACACATTGTAAGGAAACATTGTAAGTGATTTTTTAAATGGCCAAAGCCTATTTTATTCTCGTTAATACTATGAAAACACATTTGTGAGACTACCTAAATTTACACAAAAGCCGTGGCGTGGGCGTCGTTTTTTTTTTTCTGTAATTTATCCTTCAAATTTGATTGTGTGGGTCTGTATTACACACGGTGCGTTACGATGTATATATGTATGTGCTGACCACTACTATATTTTACTAAATAGATCATATAAATATTAGCCTAAGAAGGACATTTTCCATTAACGTTTCATTAATTTGGTGGTTGAGCCTTGCCTACATTCAAACGGTAGACTGTGGGTGCGCGCAAATTGGACGCAGTCGTTTCATCATGACCTACACGGAACAACAACAGTAAAAACGAAACTAGGTGAATGAACTGTTCTCTCACTATTCTAAGTTGATTTGTATTTTAAAGTACATAAAACTAAGTAAAACTTGTGCTTGAGGGTTCACCTGCAAGTAGCGCATCTGCCGATTTTTTTCCTTTTGAGTGCTCTTGCCACTACGGGACCATTTCCCCCCGATCGAAAAACCCCCTCGCTAAAAGTTGTTGGCTACATCAAAGATTGTCCATGCCAAGTTGCATGCAAATCCGATGACAAATGCGACCTGTAGACTAAATGGACGGACGGACGGTCGGACATCAATAGAATTTTTTCCGTATCAGTGGAGTTAAAACAGAGACTTTCATCGGCTCGCTACGCTCGCCTCCTTAGTCAACTATTACTAGAAACTACATATTATGCGACAGTAAATGAGCACTTTTCAACAATATATCAATATCACCCTACTCGTAAAAATATAGCTTCGTTTTAAATGTATAGGATAAGATGAAGACAAATGGCGTTCAAACTGTCTTCATTATTATTAAACTGTTCTCACAAATATTGCATCACTAGTTTCTTAGAAACATTTTATAATGTTACCATCATAATTAAATTTGGCAGACGATGTGCGATATATTTATTAGTCATCATCACCGAAGGCATTGGTTTGCTTCCGTTTTCTTTTGAAATATTTACGAAACATGTTATTAAGTGCTATTAAAAGCCAAAACTTATAATGCGTTCGAGGAATTGAGAAAAATCTTTAAACGTGATACATTTAAAGCACTCATTAAAAATATCCACCCACACACTTATGTAAATTTGTCACAGTCACGAGACTAGGTGATCTTGAACTCTGAGGTTTGATATCTACTCTATTGGCTACTCTACCTGGCTGTATATAGAAATATAAGGTGCAAACTAAAACCCGAATAGTGAAAAGAATATTTCAATATGGGCTTTAAAAAAAGATTTTTCGATAACCGTGTTCGTATGTTAACGTAAATAACCACGTCTCAGTGGGTTAGGTTTACAATCATGAGGATTCCCTACAATTTTTTTTATTTTATGTTGTGAAAGTTAATCAGAATGAATGAGGAACGATTGACGAAGAATATATATTGTTCGAAAATAGAGAGTAGAAGGAGTCAGGGTAGGCCGAAATGAGACTTACATATGAAGACCACGTGAGCAGATTGCTCATCGGAAAAATCAAAAGTACTCGGATACAGTTGAATCTACAGGAAGTGAAAAAAGTATGCATGGACCGCGAAGCCTGGTGATCTGTCCTCTCTGACTACCCCGTCAGGAATACGGCGTAAAGATAGTTAAGTATTACATTTATTCCGTTAGTATTAAAATAATAAAGAAATTGAATCAGCATTTGCTAAAATTGAAATCCTTAGGTACAAGGCTGCCAAACTTTATACACGAACAAAAAATCATCACATATTTATTAGAAATTTTTGTAATATTCTTCATAAAATATTCTTTAATAATAACTACAAGTACCGACGAACACAGGCACCAATGCTTTGTATAGGTAGAAGAATAGCATAACTCATTCATACGAAATTTATCAAAAATATTCTATTAAACTACATTAAATTACGTGTAATTTTTTAAGTTCGATCATTTTGGATTTTAGTTAGTTCCGGTAGGATGAAGCCCAAGGAGGGTCCCACAGGTAAAAAAGGTAGTTGATGTCTTAAATCTTTGCACATACAACGGAAATTATTAGTACTGTCCAACCAAATGTGACTAACCTATCTTACAACCTTTTCATAATATATTATATTCTCGTAATCAAGATTTCAAAGAAGTTCTAGTATGTAAAAAAAATGTAGTTCAGGAAAAAAAATTACACCTGCTATAAGTTTGATTTGTACGGGGAATTATTTTTAATTTTCTTACTACAAACTATTTTCCACTTTCTGTGATTGATAGTTATAAAAGAATAAGTGTTTGTTTTTATTTAAAAATTCTGATAAGTACTTCAGTATTTTTTTATACCTAAAGCCATAAAAACTATAATTATTTTTAATGCTACTGTAACTGGAATTCAACGCATGTTTTATTAAACAGGTTCTTCGCTGATGCGCAATTTTCAATCATAAATAAAAATATGAAGTTTACATTTCATTAATACTCAACGACATGAAATGTTTTTGCACTTAAAGGTTTTTAAATTACATGGAAACCTATTTACATAACGATCTATAGAAATAAGTATGAACCTATCGAGAAGATGAGCAAGATATTCGAGACGAATTCAGTATATTAGAAAGAGAAAGAAATAGTGTGGCATGAGCGTGGCTATGCGGCTGATAGTACTATTACAGCTCATGGCTTTGTTGCCTTCTGTAGAATGTATCGCGTGAACTAAATTGATCTTTTTAGATCTGACAGTAATGAGTTACGCGGCCCGGCTCCTTTGTTCGTGATATTATAATAATATACATATTTTATGCAATCTATTTACTTTTTGTGTGTATCCGCAACATTAAAGCTTATTCAGTATCTACAGCGGAGTAATGAGCAAAAAGTCGGTCATGCACGAGCACCAACTTTATTTATGGTTTACGAACAAGCGGCATCGTGAGATTTGTGAGCGTTTATTAGCAGAATCATGGTACATTTCGCTGGTTGAAAAATTTTAGTGTTTACAGTGACCCCTGTCTTTAAAATGTACCTACTATTTGCATTGTAGGTACTCTTACTAAACAAACCTTTGATTCGCGATTCAACTATAGTTAAACAATCCTATCAAATAACTTCGTGCGAATCAGACAAACAAACCGATATAATAACTTTGGAATCTTGTACTCAAAGATGTAGCTTTCACTTCCTAAGTATAGTAATAATTAAAATATAACAAGAAGATATTCAAATTTTAATTAACAAAGTATAGACAGAACTCCAGAAATCCAAATTATTTGTAAGTACTTATCTAAAATTATTATTAACTTCTACCTAAATTTTAAACAGAGGACCCCTACTTGCTATTCTGAATTCAAATGACTTTGGGATCCACTTTCGAATACAATCGCATTTTAGAAGAACGGAAGTAAGTTTGTTTGGTTGAACGAACGCTAACCTCAGGAACATAGGTTTGATTTGAAAATCGTTAGTTATTCATATCGTAGAGATAAAAAAAATGTTTCTTTTTGTAAACTGGATAACCCATTTATCTAGGAAGACTTCCCAAGAGAGTGGAGCAGGAATTATAAATCACTCAAATTTTCATTATTATTATTGTAAATCTAATAAATGACGGAAAAATTTCAAAATAATCACAGGCGAAATCTGTTAAAAAATAATATATATTTTATGATAAGCTACTTAGCTTATCATAAAGTAAAATCTAAACATTTGTAGAAAAAATTGATATAAGTTCTAACTTACTAGTAATCCAAGTTCCGTCATAGCACACTAGGGGTTCATCCTTAACCCATTTCTGTTTTGCATGGTTTTGGAACCTGATGTCGGACAACATTAGCACCACATCCACGGTTACTCAAGTGAACTTATGACGTTGCACTACCAGATCCAGATTCGGGTAGGTAGTGGGTTAAATAAATGTGAAGACGCCGTGGAAGATGTCTTGAGAACTGCGGCGTAAAGTTAAATGTGGTGATACCGAGAACTTAATCTGTAACTCTGGTTTCATATCCAACCCCATAGGTAATGATATGTCAGAGTCCATCAAAGGGAAATGGTGAATACTAAGCGAGTATGGTGACATCAACAACGAGGTCGAATCATGAATTACTTATAAATGTAATTTATAGCTTGGGCCAAATGGCGTTAGATGGTTGCCTAGTGTCACTTGAATAGTTGTCTTGAATATGCTGTTATATAGAGATGAATATGATATGTTGCGGAGGATTGGTGGCGAAGAAACCAAGTTTGGAATACTTGCATCTGATTGAAATTCGTGGGCATAGCCATGTTTAAAAATAAATATCAGAACATGAAGAAAATAAGGCTCGTTTTCCAGAACGTTCCTCAAGACTCAATCAACGCTTGACAGTAGTATTTATAAGGCAAAAGCCTTAAGCATTGATTGAATATTGAGATACGTTCTGGAAAACATGTCGCCTCCGCAAGTTGTATCAGGAAATTCAGACTGAGAGACTAATTATTATGCATATTATTGCTTTAACTACAACGGACAAGAAAAGGGAGGAATAAGCCTCGAATGATGACAAACAATGTATAGCAGATAACTACATTGTACTATACTAATACAGATTGCTCAAAAACAGAAAAGTCAATAATGTTTGGATACCCAGACGTGCATGTATGAATCTGCAAGAAGCGAAAGAAGTATGAATGGATCGCGAAGCCTAGCAATCTGTTCTCTCTGACATCCTCGTCAGGGATAAAGATAATTGTCTGTTTCTCTTATATGGCACTAATGAAGTGGCGCGGAGTCAGCTAGTAATTTTATAAATGTGAAACTTTCAATGCATGTTTGTTACCCTTTCACGGCAAAACTACTAAATAGATTTTAATGAAATTTAACAGTAATATAGTTTATACATCAGAATAGGACATAGGCTACTTTAACCCGCATATAAGTTTATGTGTGAAACGAAAACGGAAAAACTGCACCGCTCGGGTATATCCGCGGGCATTTACTATTAATAACATACAGCGCTTATAAAAGTATATAAAAATTCCAAGAATACCGATCGTGATGTGATACGCTCAAGCGACCGACAATAGGTTAAATGGTAACGATCTTATGGTATCTGAATCGATGCTACGTCGTTTAACAATTATGCAAAGCCCGAGGCTCTGTCGAAGGTACTTGATCAAGAACCACTTATTAAGATATCGCGGTTACATCGGCCATTACGCAACGGAGGAGGTAGACGAGGTAATTTCTTTACCTGGTAATATCAGCCCGGAGAATTGCCATGACACTCATCAATAAAATTTTACCGTTCTTTCAACTTTGCGAATAACGAGATCATCGCGTTTTATAATCTGATTCGGAAGAAATAATTTATTCTACGCTTCCCTCTTATGATAATATCTATTCGGTGGGAAGCACACTTGTGTACAATCTTTATAACATAAAGTATAAATTGTGTGAGAATTTTATTTTGAAATTTAAGCAAAATCGTGTCTGCATCATAACTATTACGCTAAGCTTATATCGTCACTAGCAGACCGACTGTTGACAAATATTTTAAAACTCGTTTCTATTATAGTTAAACTGTAGAATCGCAAGACAGTATGTAATCATTTGTAAGTTTATTTTATATCTTTATTTTACACTTATGAGCCGATAAATACATTTGAACATTGAGATTGAATTGCTGCGGGGCCAGTACAATAGGTGGTCTTATCCCTTATCGCTAAATGATTGGTAGCTGTTAGGCGTACTAATTACAAAAATGTACATATATATTACGTATAGATACATATATATTGTCACGCCTTTATCCCCGCAGAAGTAGGCAGATGCATAGTATACGCCCACATTTCTCCGTATGGATTTTGTCCCACAGGTGTCCCATGAGTGGTTGTGAGCCCATTACGTATAAATAATAAAAATGTTTACTGAACAATACTAAAAACAATACATATAAATTATATGATTAGGTACATAGTATGTATATATGTCATAGTAATAGTAAGAATTACAAATAAATTTTAATAATTAGTTATTTTATGCAGAAAATATAAAACATATACTTATATAGGTCGTAACTACTGAGACTGTCTAATTATATACTCATTTATTTTAATTTTACCTCTTTTATTTAATGTTTCATCGAATAAAGGTAGAAGAATAATCTATTTTGTAGCAAAAAAAGGCTTAACACATCAATCACACCAAAATTAAATATAAATTAGGTAACAATTTCATAGTTGACATGTTGCATGGCCGCTGCCGTTGGACGGGGAGGTCAATTTAGGTACATCAAATTACATCGAATGTCATTAAGAAACTCCGACCAACTTTGTTTAGCTTACAATTATGAACTGGGTAATCTTTATGGCATATACAATTAATGACTAATTTCAAACCAAAACTTGGTGCCGAGGTGTAGAGTGTTGTTTGGATACAGTGTAAAACTAAAAACTGCAGCAAAAACATGATCCCACGAAAATGAACATCGCAGAGGACACTGAGGTGAATTTAATGACAATTTAATAGCATCGCCTTCTGTTGTCGAGAGAGAGAGAGAGAGAACTTATAATCAGCGACAACCATACCCTACATATATTATTGTAGTATATTATAATGTATTTTTTGTCACAGTCACAAACTCTTAATTGACCACTTATTTGAAATGATTCAGTCCAGTTACGATTTGAAATTATAAACGAACCATAACCGAAAGATTTCACAGGTCTTTCTTGTGTCGCACAATAAAAGCATGGAACTCTCTGCCAGCGCACGTGTTTCCCTCCTCTTACAATTCTGGGTCCTTTTAAAGAAGCGTGAAAAGGCATATTTCTGGGCCTTCAAACTGAAGGTCGCTATCGGGGCGCTACCGGCTGGGATAGCGGCCCTCAGTCTCGGATCGTTGTCTCTGCTTTCCATCAGGGGGCGCCATTTTAGACGTGTCAAATATAAAAAAAAATTAGAGGAAGTTTTGAATTTTTACATAAATATAGTTACGCAAATATGGTCAATAATTTTACGTATAAAAACCATAAAGTTTTCCTCCGAAGTGATAGGCAGAGACAATTTAATAATTTTAACAAGTATTTAATCAAAAATCCAGTTAATGCTCCAGTCAAATAGCGAATCTCTTCATCAACTTCGCAATGATCTGATTATTCCAAACGCCTTAAAAAAAAGATCTTTATACTCTATGAGTTCTGGAAGCAGCTAGAGAATAAAAACTTAAACCTTGTTAACTTTTAGTGCAAAAGGATTCCAGAAGCTGATGTTGACATGATCCGGGATAAACATAGTTACATACCAGTATGTAATAAATAGCATTACATACCAGTTGTAGCTTAAAGATATTACCACCGTTTAGAATAGAATAGAATAGAAAATAAGATAGAATATAAGATTTAAAATTATAAATAACAGAGATAGAATTCCAAGAGTTGGGACTTTCTTATCGGAAATATCCTCGTCTTTAAAGAGCTTATTTCAAAATTGCTTAAATATAAACATTTCTTGAGTTATTGACGAAAATCTAAATTCAATTTTTTTGTTCATCTTATTTTGTTAATGACAATTGCAATTTTTTACCTGCACCAAAATCCTTCAATATTATTTTTCTAGAGATGATTCCCGATCGAATGAGCTATCGCTCATATTTTTAGGACCTTTATCTATATTTTTAAGGTTTTTAAACTTGTTGACTAGACTAGTTAATGTTGCAATGATCTTTTAAATACAAAAGTACTTCAAAATAATTTGTTATTTATTCTCGATTGTGGTTTTACTTTGAAAGCTGTAGTAAAATTTTAAATTTTATTCTCAACTGTACCTCTCCATATTTTCATCATTTACCGACGTAATTTCTGTTGGGGTTTAGGGTTAAAAGTTTAACAGCCGACTTTTCGCTTCTATTACTCTTAGTTAACATTTTTGACACGTTTGAGGTATTTGAACACTTTGATATAGGTGTCACGTCTTGGGTTATCTTAAACACTCTTACGGCAGCACCTTCTGAAACGAAAGGTAGGTTGGATACTGTCATTTTATATTCTCTCCAAGTTCTTATTATCATGTACGCGATGTCTCTTTAGTATGCGGGCCTCACAACGACACTTATTAGTCTCAAAAATTCCGAGTTCTTACCAACTTCAATGTAAAATGCCCTTAACTCACCTACTTCGATCGCCTTTAAAACTTAGGTACCTAATGTTTAATACATGGATGATATTGCATTTGATAAAGCGGTTTACAAATCTAAAATTTAAAGTAAGATCGAATACTAATGCGGTCATGTTTTGTTTTGTGTCGCGATCATAAATATTAACTTAAACACGACAGAGGTGAAAAATTTAAAGATGTTGTTTTTTAAATATTGAATTTAAAACATCGCATAAGGAGTTTATTGGTGTTTAGTAAATAAAAAGTATGATGGTTTGAATGCATTTATGAATGTTAGATAGAAATGAAATTCAGTTTGATGTTGGGTTCTTCTTTTGGAACTCATAAATAAATATAAGTTAGGTAAGTGTTTTTGGGTTTAATTCTTTTTTTAATTTCGTTATATTAAATTACCAGGTTTTTCATGTAATCACGTTCAAATTATACGGTCACTAGATGTTAAGATGGAATTACAACTTGTATTTTAATTCGAAGCGCTGGTGGCCCCGCAGTCTCAGTGTTCTGTAAACGATCACTGAGTTACGCAACTTTCACTATGGCTGGTCCTCGGATGGGTGACCACTTTGTGGCATTTACATTTGCGAGCGTTTCCGTGCTTCGGAAGGCACGTTAAGCCGTTGGTCCCGGTTGCCAGTAAAATGGCAGTCGTTAAGCCTGGTTGAATGCCTTATGGGCAGCATGAAAAATTTCAACAGCAGGTAGCCACAACCTGCGTCTGTCTATTTCAACATGGCAATGGGCTCACCACCTATTACGTGGGACAGGTAAATCCACACGGTGAAAAGTGGGCATATAATATGCCTCTGCCACCCCTTCGGGGATAAGGATATTTATTTTATTATAAATTCTGGTCTATAAATACTTACGGGAGAATTTAATCATAAATTTACGGGAGATTAGAAGCGCTCGCTGCTGCTGAAGTTTTCAAGCCGCCCATAAGGCCTTCAACCAGGCTTAACGACTGCCATTTTACTGGCAACCGGGACCAACGGCTTAACGTGCCTTCCGAAGCACGGAAACGCTCGCAAATGTAAATGCCACAAAGTGGTCACCCATCCGAGGACCAGCCATAGTGAAAGTTGCGTAACTCAGTGATCGTTTACAGAACACTGAGACCGCTAGGCCACGAGCGTTTCAAGAATTTATAATGATTTATCAAAATCTAAATATTCTAGTGGTTAGTAAAATTTCTATTTCTTAATGCATCATACCATCTAATTGTAGGTTTTGAGTTACTTGTTCGTTTGCCAGAACTAAATTCTAAGTTACTTTAAAACTCCACTTGGATTTGAAGCGTAGGGTCCACATATATTGGCTGCTAGGAGCAGCTATGGTTTGACTATTTTTTTTTGCATAAGAGAGACTGCCATCTGACCTTTCAACCCCCTATGGGCGCGTGCGTCGACGTTGCCTCGTTCGTTGATTAGGAGGTGCACCGCTAGCAGGTGTGGTTGCTTGGACTCCGGAGACATTGGTAGGACCCTTTACTTCCTAAGAATTAAAGTCACATGTAAGAATGACTTAACGATAAAGATTACTAAGGAATTGTAATGCTATACTACATTCACGGTATTTGGACCGCCAGAAACATGACAGAACAAAAAGCAGCACAAATGTAAAAATGCTTAACCTCCTGGCTAGCAGAATGCTAAATGAATGAAGCTAGTCTGCTCACTGATTCTACGGCTCCGCACGCGTGGTGAACTTTTCCGTTTGGTGAACTTGTTCCGGTGTAGTAACTATGTGCTATTCTGATGTACTCGTATAAGCTATATTATTGTAAAGTTTCATTAAAATCCCTTCAGTAGATTTTGTGTGTAAGAGTAACGAACATCTATCCATACTTACAAACTTTCGCGTTTATAATATTAGTAGGATAGTTTCTAATGTATAGTCGACGACAGAAAATTGCAGCTGCAGGATTTTGGCTCGTTCCTCGATTCAAAAGTCGATCGTGCTATTTCCGCACAGTTGTTTTGTTGCCAACACTACAAAGTTTCCCTAAGAATTACTTTTGCTCACACGTCAGTTCCTTTTATAATAATTTAGTCGATAATGCGAAAAATACGTGCCTTTCACTGCCTCAGCAATACGTGAGTGCGACCTTATTGCCACTTATTGCTCTCGAATGAAGCGAAATTATAATCTTAATGTGGCAACATTCCATTTTGATTGCAGAAACTTTTACCTACACACAATGAAGGTTCTATTGTGCAGAATGAGCACCAACATAAAGGGTTGCCATCCTTATTATATACGTTTTATTTAACCTCTATTATTTAACAAGCGTCGTATGTTTTATTATTATTTAACAAGCGTTGTATGTTTTATTATTAGTATTAAAGTTTACATGTTTTATTTAGATTTTCCGGTATTTTGGCACTGTTGCAAGCACCATGATCACGGAGTAACTAAAAAATGTAGCGGTTTAATTGAGTCTTAGGATAATGTCCAGTACATGAGTTCCTTCAAAGTAGAGTATAAAAACCATATAACGATAATAAAGGAAGGGAGATAAGCAACCCACCATCACCCTCGAGTCGTAATTGCTAATGCACAATAGTCAAGGATAGCTTACTAAATGTAAAAATAAGATACTAAATGTGACGGCGGAATAATAAATCGTTTTTTTTTAAGAAAAGAAAGGGATGTATATATTAACTAGACTAGGTAATAGGTAACCCTCAGATGGTTAAGAAAGTGCAATATTTCAATAATCACTAGAATAAAAGTCAGTGGTTAGAGTAACCGGAGGTCATGTGGTCAATTTCCCCCTACATCAAATCTCTTTTTGACGTGTACATTGGTTTGTACTCTATCTGAATGTAATTATATGCATGTATTTAGAAATAACTATAAGTATATTTATTACTTGTCTAGATACGATGCCACAAGTTAATATTGCCATAATATTGTTTAGATGGCGAACGCCGTGAAAGCTATTTATCATTCGAAAGAAGTATGCATGGATAAGATTATTATTAATTTATTATAATAAATTGTCTGTCTATTTCAACACGGCAATGGGCTTACCACCTATTACGTGGGACAGGAATACACATGGTGAAAAGTGGGCATACATTATGTATGCCTCTGCCACCTGTTCGGGGATAAGGCGTGATAGATAAATAATAATATTAAAATAACTTCAATAATCATTATTGTGTTGTAGGACTTACTGTATACATCAATTCCCACGCGATATTATACAGTATAGACAAGATGCCACTGCATTCACGGAAGTTCATAAAATAATACCATTTAGATTGCTATATAATAATGGAGAACTAATATAATCTGGTTGCATAAAAAAGAAGCAATTTTCCGCTTCTGTGCGTCGATATCGACGTTCGTAAATTGTTCGACGTGAAGTCATATTTTTGACTTTTCTATCAGAGTTCATGATCTTATGATAGGTCTATGACAAATGATGGTATGTTTACATGATGGTAGTGTTTTTCTATGCTGGTCCTGGGTTGGACCTTATATTTGTGTGATCCGTGAATTTTTGTCACGGAGTTTGAATTTCTTAATGTAAATATTACATACGTGTATGTATACATAAATATAAGTATGTTATGCATTTGTTTGATCCTAGTTTTTAATAGCTTTTTTTTTGGAGCTGTGTAAAATGTTCCTAAAATATATTTCTAAAGGTTATTATGACATAATAGCTGTAACCGGCTATTTGTATTTTACGTGTCACTTTACTTTGATTGAGATAATTATTTTATTTTAAATTTAGACTGATTTCCCAATTTTTATCACACGATTTTTATCAGAACGATCAATTTCAAACAACATATTTACATAGTTTAAATCTCTTGTTTAGATTTTGATATTGTGAGATTTTTTTAAAATATTTTAATTTGTAGGTTTAAAATAAAAGATTTATTTGAAATTTTAATTTATGTTAGTTTTTCTAAGAAATGGCAATTTTTTTAGAATTTTATTAAGTGTTTGTTAGCTGATATCATCTTCACGTCAACTAATTTTTCAATCATTTTAAAGGTTTTCAACTGAATACAAAATCTTTTAAAATATCGGATTACATTCTTGGTAAATAAACTCTAGAGTTGCTATAAACTGTGATTTAGTATTTTTTATATTTAGCTTACCAAAATGGCAACGCTCGCCCGATGAACAGTAATGGCGACATCTGGCGAATCGAAGGCCTCTCTCACAGTCCTCATGATCTTTTACAATGGCTATCAAGACCGCGGTGGCCCAATAATGTGCCTCTTCACGCTCTGCTTGAAGAACTCGGGGTTGTAAGAGGATGGAAACGTGTGCGTTAGCATAGCATTCCAAATTGCTATGGTTCGACAGAGGTCAATCCTTATAATCGCTCAGTTATGGCAAAAATTACCTCCACTGTGTGATCAAAAAGGAGAGGGTAGGATTATCTATATAGAACACTAGCCCTGGTAGATTCGGTAAAATGTAGCGAAAGAAGCTATTGATCTATGCTGTGTAATTGGTTCAAGGTTTTTTGTGACCTTAAGACAATCTATAATACGAAAAGTCTGTGTAGCATCGAGCGCATCCAGTAAGCACCTCGCGAAGTCATCCCAAAGGTCACAGCAATATTTTAAGTTTTCATTGAAGTAGTTGATACTGTACGGGAATATCGCATTATTAATAATTGAATATAATATAAAATTAATCTTCGCATTATTAATGTTTCATATTTTTATTTACTGCCTCTGCGGCGCAGAGGTAGTGTATGCGAATGCCGTGAGGTCTGCCTGAGGTCCCAGGTTCGATTCCCGGGTCGGAAAACATATTCGTGTGATCCACAAATGTTTGTTTCGGAGTTTGGGTGTTTCCTATGTATAATATGTATGTATTTAGTTATTTATGTTTATAAGTATGTGTATAAGTCATCTAGATCCCCTAATACAAGCTTATATTAGGTTACTTTGGGCAGGTGTGTAAAAAATGTCCCACAATATTTATTTAAAATGTCCCACAATAAGTATATTAAATTCTTTAGCTTTCTAGAAAGTTACATAGAACTGACGGCACACCTCACCTTGGTCTATGCGTTTACTCATGAATAGACTTATTGTGGTCTTGATTTGGAAATTGTCTTGATTTGAAATTTTCCTCCCAAATCAAGACCACAATAAGTCTAAATAAATAAAAATTAAAGTTACGCCAAACTGTCAATCAAAGTGAAATGTCCACTCTCTAAAACAGGACATGTGATTTACGTTTCCAATAACGATTCTCGGTTAGTAAATTACCCACTCATATTACTTTGATGCAAGTTTCACTAGTCTTCGTATAATTGAATTTACTGATCCCAACTTCCAACACGAATAATAAAAAGTAGATAGGTCTATTGTTATCCACTGCACATATTTTATTCTAAAGTTTACTGTCATGGCGATGGCAAATCACATTTATCTACGTATTATCTCAGAGCCCATCTTCTTATAAAATATAATGTGATATAGAAAATCCGATATCTACTTTTAAGAAACAATATATCACAGTAAAACTACAATTTATAAAAGTCTCGAATCAAAACAGAGATCCGGTCGCCATGTTAAGCCGCTACGTGCTTACTTATAGTTTGGTAGGGGTTATTCTTAGATAACAATATTTAAAGACGACAAATTATATGGATGGCGCTAGTGATTTTTAATCTTACTATTTAAATATGCAGTAGCAATTAATAATGTTGAAAACCCTCAGACATATACTTATTGGCATTACGATAGACATCGGAGATTAATTTCAACGTATTGTTTACAATACTATTAATTAAATATTGATTACTTTCTCCAATGTTTTATTAAATAAAATATAAACCAATTCAAAAATCCACTAGATCTCATACAAAACATTAAAAATTCTATAATATTTTCAGCCAATGCATAGCCAACGTCTCTAATGCATAAAATATGAATCATTTCTTTGAATTTGTCGTATCAAAATGATACCAGTCTATCCGACATAGATAAGACACGCCCACCATACAAACTGCAAGAGATTTCACCAGTTATGACAAGTGAAATGTATGCACATAATTTATAAAGAGTGACTGTCTGATTGGTAACAAATTGAAACTAGTCATGGTTGTTTGTGAAATGTTTTCTTCCCGCAGCTTCGCCCGTGACATACTTCAAAGCCCCATTATGGACGAAGATTTACTCGATTTCTTGACATTTATGATTACTGCTCCGCTCTGCTCGGTGGTAGTGTGATGATATATAGCCTATGGCCTATCTTGATGAATGTGCTATCCAACACAAAAAAATGAATTCGTACTAGTTTCTGTGATTAGCGCGTTCAACTAAACGAACGATCTTTTTAGCTTGAAAACTAGTTGTATGGATTTACTAAATGTGCATTAAAACATTTATCACAATAGATATAAAATATATATACCCAATAGAAAATATTTAAAAAAACATCCCCAAGATTTACCTATTCATGTTCTGCTTAGAGAACCTTGCGTTGTACAAGGAGGGGACGCGTGTGTTAGTAGAGCGTCCCAGGGCTTTATTTATGGTTTGCCAAAGATTGTTTTTTAATCATGGCTTAAACTTTATTGCAAGTATATTTGTTATATACATTATCATATTAACCGAAGTCAAAACTGTAGAACTTAAGAACTAGTCTATCCGATCCATTTACTAAAGTCATAAAATGAAGTATCAGCATGATTAAGGCGTATAACTGACTGTTGTATTTTTTACAAAACTTACAATTTTTGCTTAAAAATATGCCATGAGTGAGTTTATAGCTGCTATTGCTATTCATGATCATGACAAATTCAATAGTTGTTAAATAACAAAAAAGTTAACTTTATATATTTATGTGAAAAAAATAAATGGAATAAATATTATGTATGTATATATTTATGTATATTCATAAGCATAATAAATCAAAACTTTAGAGAAAACAAAAACTTTAAGGCATCAACAGTCGTAAAATTAAATAAAAATGAATGCTAGATACACGTAGTTATTACGTAGGTGCATTGCATCAAATAAGCGTATTCAAATACGCTCCACACTGCATTAAATCTTTGTTTATTTATGACTCACATTGAATGAAGCCTTGTTTTATTGTAAATTATTACCAGGAGATTTTTAAAGTATTAACTTTTGGTAGATACGTGAAATACAGTGCTGCGATTAAGCATAGTATGCAAAAAACGGAAAGCCATTAAATTAGTCAAATAACAAAACTCTTTATAGGCAGCAAAGATCGTAAAATCATTCAATTTATGTTCAAAGAGATATCTACGGAGATCTATCTCTTTTATTGATGTTATAATTTACCAACATTTTGCTTATGATTTCTCCAAGACGCTTTAGGAAATAAAGGTAGAAACTTTGGTTGGATTTGAGGTAAATGGAAGTCTATCCAGGACTCTCTAATTTTGGTCAGATAGCAGTAGACTCTAACACTGGAGCAGACAATTACAACCACAATATTAAATATATTTCACGCTAAGATTAAAGATATGTAAAGAAGTGCTAAAAGCTTTTTTTTTCAAATACCTATCTTTAATACCTACTTTACCGCTAAAAATAAGAGCTTTATTTATCGTCATGGTCATACAAATATATAACACTCATAAAAATATCTAAGTGACGTTGTGAATCAATAAGTACATAAGTTTTATTTAGTATAGCATTATATTTGTTACCTTCTACCCTAAGATATAGGCAATTTGTAGCAATAAATAAAACAACCAGCAGGTATTAAGCTATAACAATCGATTCAAGTCAAACGTCGCTACATTTCAATTTAAAAGTAAATTATTACTGAATCAGTGCAATGGTAAATTGAATTTCCGATCATAATGACCTTCGTTTGAGCATAAAGGCGAGTCCGAAAGCGGATGCCGGCCAACTTCTTATTACCCCTATACGAGACACACAGACAGGCCGAATAAAAAACCCTAATTACTTCGAATAAATTATCATTTTAATCAAAATTTACCATTTCGAGAATGATACCAAAGGACTTCGGGAAGGGAATTGGTTTGCAAACACCACGACAAACGATAAAAATGACGACGAAAGATTTTTAATTAACAACTTTAAAGAAACGAGTTGTGAATTTCGTGAATATTTATAAGCTGTAAAATTTATATTTCTGGATGTTAAAAATTTGAAATGGAAATAAAGTTTTGGTAATTACGTTAAAAATATTTAAGTATTTCTATTACATAACTCTAGCTTGTTATTAAAATTACTTTAATAGTAAGAGAAACTTATAAGTGTAAAGAAACAACCTGGTTAAGTAACAGAGTAACGAAACTCTTGAGATTTCTTATTGAAATCACACCAACAAAAATGTGCTAGTGAACATTTTTACTCTTTTTATGATCGATTTCTCTAGCTTTACGAGTAATGCAGTTATACAATTACATAGTTTAAGTTGCAATTCTGCATAGGTAGTGATTGTAGTTCATTGTTACTTACCAGTTTCTCAGTTAATTCATGCACTTGTTTGTGCAGATCGGCTGTAATGACCCAATAATTGAAAATTTAGCAAACAATTTTTATGATCATGTGTTAATGTTTTCTGGACTGTACAGCGCTATGTGTCGTCTGACGTGAGTAGAGTTTCACGCATCGATTACTATCCAATTTTGAGCTCGCCGAATACCTGTCAGGAGATCTTTTGTCGCCTTGTCACGTGCCTCCAAGCAACCTTCCAGCCTTTATTTTCGAAGAGATCCAATGAAAAACGTGCTCTTTCTTATGTCAACAAAACTACTTGCATTGTTGTGTGTAGCTTATTTAATGATAATACTGGTTCTGTTTTACTATGTAGGTACCTATCGCGAACCATTGACAAATAACCGACTTCTTGAATTTAAAATAAGTATGATTGTTTGGTTTTGGTGTATTGCTTAATGTAGTACTGCTTGATGCATTTATATCTATTTTTTGTGATACGAATATATATTTTAGTAAATCTGGTGTATGTGGGCTTTTTCACAAGTCAATTAATAAAAACAACTTAGTATTAGCGATTAAGTTCCGTATTCCAGAACATTTCTCAATACTCAATCGACGCTTGAGACTAGATTTTATAAGGCAAAATCTACCCTCAAGCGTTGATTGAGTATTGAGAAACCTCGTGGAATACGGACCTGAGGCCCCAACTCTGCTCAGACACTTACCCTTATTCGTAACCGGAAGCTTTTCCACCTATTGTCTTCTTGTAAGGTCCGGATAGATTATTATCACGCCCTTTAATAAGCCTATAGGAAAAACTAAGTGCAAATTTTTGACGAACCGTTTGATTACCATTCGTCCGATTCCGCCTTTCGCACTTTGCAATTGTCATGGTTTATTATCATTAATAAGGAGAATTTACTCCAATCCAGGGTGGCCCTTTCTGATCAAAATCTACCTGTGGCCCAATTTATTTGGAAATGAAGATGATTTGTGATCTCTTTGTAACTCCATGCATGTCACCTTGTGCCGCTTTGTACACAACATGTAAAGGAAGTCATTAAACCAAAACGTGGACTTGGTGCAATACAAATTACGTACTTTGTAAGTATAATAGCGCAAAGGCTTATTCACATCAAGAATTCGAGATTGGTGACTACAAATAGTGGAAAGCACTTGTAACACACGTAAAAGGTGATTACGCAGTGAACTGGATCTAATCAGTATATTAATTGAAGTGCTCAGTGTACTGTAAACGATCACTGCGTTTAGCAACTTTCACTAAGGTTGGTCCTCGGATGGGTGACCACTTTGTGGCATTTACATTTGCGAGCGTTTCCGTGCTTCGTTAAGGCACGATAAGCCATTGGTCCCGGTTGCCAATAACATGGCAGTCGTTAAGCCCAGTTGAAGGACTTATGGGCGGCTTGAAAAATTTCAACAGTAGGGCGCCACAACCTGCGTCTGTCCATTTCAACACGGCAATGGGCTCACCACCTATTACGAGGGACAGGAATACACATGGTGAAAAGTGGACATATGCCTCTGCCACCCCTTTGAGGATTAGGCGTGATAGATAAATAAAAATCTAATTATCATTATGTTGAAAGAAATGAATACTGTTTACATAGCGATTTGGTTGCGTTTTTTTGTACCTCATGTTATGTACAAAGCGAGAATCTGCGACTATTATGTTCGTAAGAAGGCCATATGGTCACATCTTTGTCACTGAAGGGGTAGGCAGAGGCATACCATACGCTCACATTTTATTTTATGTATTTTTGTCCCACGTAACAAGTGGTGAGTCCATTGCAGTGTTAAATAGAAAGGCGCAGGCTGTGGCGACCTGCTATTGAAATTTTTCATGCCGCCCATTAGGTCTTCAACTGGGCTTAACGACTGCCATTTGACTGGTAACTGGGACCAACGGCTTAACATCCCTTCCAAAGCACGGAATCGCTTGAGCAAATGTAAATACCACAAAGTGGTCACCCAAACGTAACCAGCTATAGCAAAAGTTGCTTAACTCAGTGATCTTTAAAAAAGCATGTAATAAGCATGTTTGCTATTAAGGAATAAAAGTTCGTAAGAAGGTAAGATAATAATTATATAACTTACTAATGATTTTTTTATAAAATCTATATAAGATTTTTTATATTCATTTTTAGTCTTTAGTCTACATAAATTGTAATTTGAAATGTAAAAATTCATTTTGCAAATATATTTACAATCAAAACAAACAGTCAGGAATGTACTTTTTACTTTTATAGCTACTGTAAGTTACAACTGCAATAAAATTTAAAAGCACATTGACATAAACTTTTTTAAAGTAGTGAATATGTTTAATACTGGATATATTTTCTATCGATTTATTTTACTACACGTCTGTGTTAAATACGATCTTTCATAAATCGTAAACATTAATCTATAGCTAAACAAAGCTCGTTAAAACTTCGATTTACAAAATGATAAAATTATAGCTCTCAATTTCTTTCAAAGATTTTTGTAGAATAGTTTTAAAAAAGTCTTACGGCTCCAGAAGGGTAGCCTTCTGGAGCCGTAACGACACTCATCGAGTCTCTTGTAGCCTCCTCAGTCCACCACAGTGCGTTTTTTCGGTACTTAGTTGCCCCTCGAGAACTGTTCAGCGCCGCAATATGCCTCAGACGGGCGATTTTTTTCAGCTTTATCGATGAACTAGATCGTTTTTTGGATTTTCGTGTTTTTGATGAAGTGACACTCTGAGAACTTTCATTGCCCTTTATATGAGAGCAAGCTTCTCAGTGACCAGTGAATGAGCAAGCTGTCAACGGCCGCGTTTCAAATGCCGTAAATCGTCGGTAAACCAAAAACGAGTGGAGTACACGTTCCGTGGTTCTGCATAGTGGCGTTTTTGTACAAGCATTGCAATACTTCAATATTCCGGTAACAATTTTAGCAACGCTAGCGATTACAATACAGCTACAATGCTAAAAATACATAAGCCGATCATACTCTTTGGTCTTATGTGTAACCTGTCACTGCATATAGGTGTGTTTAAAGTGTAGTTTCACCGCGACCGCTGTACCAATCACTCGATACTCAAACTATAACAAACAAAGTAATGTCAACATTTATTATAAACTATTTGACGCCCGCAACTTCGCCCGTTTCCCACAGGAACTTGTTCCCGGGATAAAAAGCAGCCTATGTGTTATTCTGATGTATAGGCTATATTATTGTAAAGTTTCATTAAAATCTATTGAGTAGTTTTTACGTGAAAGAGTAACAAACATTCATACAAACTTTCGCATTTATAATATTATTAAGATTAAGATATTATGAAAACGCTCATGGCCCCGCGGTCTCAGTGTTCTGTAAACGATCACTGAGTTACGCAACTTTCACTTTGGCTGGTCCTCGGATGGGTGACCACTTTGTGACATTTACATTTGCCAGCATTTCCGTGCTTTGGAAGGCACGTTAAGCCGTTGGTCCCGGTTGCCAGTAAAATGGCAGTCGTTAAGCCTGGTTGAAGACCTTATGGGCGGCTTGAAAAATTTCAACAGCAGGTAGCCCCAAGCTGCGTCTGTCTATTTCAACACGGCAATGGGCTCACCACCTATTACGTGGGACCTGCCACCCCTTTGAGGATAAGGCGTGATAGATATTTATTTAAGATTAAGATAAATCTTGAGTTTGATTTGAAGAAATTTGTACCACCTTATTTTATTTCCACTTGAGTTACCTATTCGTTAAAAACGCACGAATTTGATTCAAGTTTAATATGTCACTTTAAATCAGTCATAAAATAAATCAAATACTAAAGGCGTTTGTCAATCGTGGAAGAAAGAAAACAACGTTAGCGATTTGTGTTTACTGTTTATCGTAAAAACGTTTGACAGTGTTGTACCTTTTAGTACTAATTTGAAAGGGAAATTGTTTTAATTAAAAGCTTAATTTGTATTGTTTTCGTATGTAAAACTTTAAATTTCAAACAGCTTTATTTACATTTGGTTTTATTTACATTTCAAACACCTTTATTTTAGCATTGCACTATTTAACTTTAAAAGGTAAATACAAATAAAGTAATTTTCATAAGTTTAATACAACTATGTGGCTTAACATTTCTTTTTTTTTAGGTAGCAAGTTACAAACTTATTTCAGGCACTTCTTCTTCTAGAGACTTTCAAATAATTAATACTTTGTTTTTGTTGTGATTATTAGTTTCTAAAATGTTTTTTATTATTTTATTGCACAATACAAATATAGTGTTACATAAAATAAGTACTAATATTATGATGTACAAAGGCGAGCTTAACTCAGAATTGAGTTCTCTTCCAGCAAACCTTGGGGTGAATGGGATACAGCGCAACGAAGGGCTGAAAAGTACACAATTTTATTTAAATAAGAGATGGTATTATAAAATAAATATAAAAATGGCCTAACGGGAGAGCAGTGAGAGTGCTACTCCCGGGAGTGCAGCAAATCTCAACTCTGACTTGCCTTAATTGGAAGACGCAGTTTTCATCCATAGTTCAAGTCACCCAGTACATTTAACCTCCAACTCAATAGCCCAATAGTAGTTAGCATATTGTACAATAGTTTAACTCCCATCGGAGATGGTCCATTACCGTTCTTCTACATAAGGCGGACGTGGATTGTCTGCAGTGGGGCTCCCATTCCATGTTACATTAAAATTCTCAAAGGGCCTCTGCGTGTTGGACCACTAAGGCCGCATGTAAGCCTACCAAAAGACCGGGTATCTTCGTAAGAAAAAAAATAAGAGATACCCGAGAAGAAGAGATAAATAATAATAATAAACCCCCTCGAGGACAGTCGTTGTCTTTTATAGGATTAACGCAACCCTATGAGGGCATAGTAAATTCGCTTTTTGAGTTATCCACTTTCTGATACCAACAAAAAAATGTATTAGTGAGTTATTAAAAAGCTCACATCCGCAGGGCAGCTAGTGGCGAGCTGAATGTGCGTGGCTACACATCGGTTCCGATTCCTCAGAGTTATGTTGCCCTTCTGCACCAGTTAGGATTTAATGGCCTAACGGGAGAGCAGTGAGAGTGCTACTCCCGGGAGTGCAGCAAATCTCAACTCTGGCTTGCCTTAATTGGCCGGTTAGAGGGAGGGAGCCAGAGCGATATGCTCGGGGGTGGAAGTGTCAATTTCAAGGGCATAACTACGGGGAAGCCCGCTCCGGGCCTGTCCCGCGAAGGTGAAACCGGCGCCGCACCGTTCGACACCCCAAGCCGCTCACACTGGTGTTGCCCTCTGTCGCCTTACAGGCTTATCTTGCCTATGGCGATTGTATAGGGGGCCCATCTAGTGAGTTGGCAAGTCACCGACTGCCAATATTTTGATGATATTATAATAAAATGGCAGACGCAGTTTTCATCCATAGTTCAAGTCACCCAGTAGATTTAACCTCCAACTCAATAGCCCAATAGTAGTTGGCATATTGTACAATAGTTTAACTCCCATTGGAGATGGTCCATTACCGTTCTTCTACATAAGGCGGACGTGGATTGTCTGCAGTAGGGGTCCCATTCCCTGTTACATTAAAATTCTCAAAGGGCCTCTACGTGTTGGACCACTATGTCCCCATGTAAGCCTACCAAAAGACCGGGTATCTTCGTAAGAAAAAAAAGGAGATACCCGAGAAGAAGAGACAGATAATAATAATAATATTTTTTATTTCAAATCATTTGATTCATATATACATATATTACACAAATAGATATATACATACATATACACATACATACATAAATACAACATATACATACATAGAAATGCTTGAAATAGATACGTAATACATATAAATATATACATATAGATATTTTTAAATAGATAACTAGATCTTAAGTATTTTGAGATAGGTACAGTTCTTTAACTTTCCTCTTGAATACGCTCAACGACAAGCTATCGCGTACAATGTGAGGCAGCGAATTCCACAAGCGCACTGCTCGAATAATGAAGGACTCGTCATAACGGTTAGAAATGTGGGAAGGAGTTCGAAGAAGAAGAGAACAGGAAGTACGACAGGGTTTATCCCTGGGAACAAGAAACTCAAAACGTTCCTTCAGATAGGGAGGCGAATTCATATTATGTAAAATAGAGAATAGTTTATTAAGGTATACCTCCTTTGCATCAAGGAAACGAGCAAAATATCTTCTTGCTTACCTCTGCAATTTGGACGTCCCAGTTGAGACAAGAATCTATGTGGACACCAAGATTTTTCGCGTGCAAATGCAATCGGAATCGAGTCATACATTATTTGTGGGAGAGATTGATCATCTAGCAGATTTAGCATATATCTGCTACCAACAATGACTGCTTGCGACTTCGTAGGGTTAACCATAAGCCCGTAAGATTTTGCCCATAGATTTATGTTGATCATTGTTAATAGCAGTTATAGCCTCGTCAGTTTCTTCAACTCTAAAGTGACGATATAACTGGAGGTCGTCAGCGTAGAGATGGTACTGTGAAGAAATTACTGTAGTGATTGCGTTAATAAAAACGGAGAAGAGAAGAGGAGATAAAACGCCACCTTGAGGGACTCCCGCAGTCAAATCACACCATTCCGAAAAAGCATCATCATAGCGGACAGAATGTGAGCGACCCTGAAGATATGATTTGAACCACTCAATGACAGTAGACGAAATATTAAGAGAGGCCAGTATTCCCAGGAGAATATCAAAATCAACAGAATTAAAGGCACTGCTAAAGACCAATAGAACCAGTATGGTTAATTTTTTATTTTATATTGCCAGCCACATGTCATCTGTAATTTTGACTAACGCAGTGGTAGTGCTGTGACCGCGACGAAAACCCGACTGGTATGGACTAAGCAGGAGAAGGGGGATTACAGGAGAAGAAAGAAGATAGTTGATTTTGAACTACACTTTCAAGAATTTTAGATAGTAATGGAAGAATGGAAATGGGACGATAGTGGGATAAGTTAGAAGGATTCTAACTTTTACTATTCTATAGTAAGCCACGGAGCCGGCAAATGCTTTACTTTTACCTTTTTGAGAGGAGCATGCACATCATACAAGCCTAGAATTATAGTGGTAAATGCAGCAACCTTAACATCCAAATCATCACTGTTATATACCGGTGACCAATCAATGCCTCTCGCATCCTCACCCAAACGTTCCAGATCAATGTTTTTAAAACTACGAAGATAAAGAAATTTACTCTTGCGCTTAGGAGGACGAACTCTGTAAGAAAGATAGATGAGATCATGATATGAAAAAGAAGCAGGAAGCTAACCATGGGTGGCCATTTTGCTGGAGTCAGAGACAAGAATCAAGTCTACAAGTGAAGGCTTAGAATTAGGTGCTTTGTGAGTAGCATTAAGGCAGAGAATATGCATGTTGACAGAACGGACAACGGACTGAAGTTTATGACTGTGAGAATCATTCTTCAGCAGGCAGGTGTTACAATCTCCAAGTATAATTACGTGGTTATAAACTGAATTTAGGTATTCCAACTTACTCTCAAACGAAGAATAGTAATCAATTTTACTAGATGAATTATAGTAGACCCCATAATAGAACTTTGTTATGATTTAAGTTAATTTCAATAAAAAGATGTTCTGCGAATGTGGAATATTCACTTGGAGATTGGTCGACTAACATGTGCGGGATGTCGCCGCGAAGATATATGGCCACACCTCCATATCCCTTGCCCGTTCTATCATTTCGCACAAGTTAATATCCCGGAAGGGGATATTGTGTCGAAGGTATGGCAGGTTTGAAAAGGCTTTCAGACACAAGAACAGCATGAACATGATCAGCATCAAAAGACGAAAGAAAGTCAGGGTAATGAGCAGGGATGCTTTGAGCATTCACATGAACAACGTTGAAATACCTAGGAAAACAAGAAAACACTGAAAACAGCTGTTCACGCAAGTGTGCGGAGTCATCAACACCATTCGTGCTAAGAAAACTTTCATTGGACGCACTCGAAGATGAACATGAAACAAAACTGTCATTACTATCTGACATGATTATCTAGTTATTAACTAAAATATAAATATATGATATGAATATATAAATATAAAAAATAAATAAAATAATAAAAATAATAAAATAAATATATAAAAGTAGATACTTATTAGTTATTATTTTACAATAAATTTCTGGTACTGTTACCTATTTCACCTGCCAGTTGCGTGTTACTAAGTAAGAACATTAAATATAATAATAACTATAAAATAAGATAACATCTTTCCTTTTTGAGCTGAGCTGAGCACTGGCTGAGCATTTTTTGCAATGAACAGTTCAAAAAGAAAAAAACGAAATATTAACATAAGTCCGAGTTGGTGGTATTGTTTTAATACCTTTGCCTGTTCCCTGTTTAACACATTTATTAAAACATGTTGTCAATTGAACGTCAGTCAAGTCAGTCAGTCTAAAAAGAATGTAAACAAAACAAAGCACTGGACTTTGTTTTACAATTGTAGCTAAGACTAATTAATGGGAAATATCTATCTCTTTAGGTAAATTAATTGTTTAAGCTAAATATAATCTACTCATATATAATAATTGTAAGATTCAATACCTACGTAGGTACATGGTTCTCGTTTACTTGATTAATATACCCAGACAGTGAACATATCAAGAAAGAAATAAAAATAAATTATGGACACACATTACTTCCTGGAAGCAAGTCTTTTTTGTTTTGGAGCTGAAGTTTTAGACACTGTCGGCTTTTCTGTAGCGGTTGGCAGCTTTAGATGTGAAAGATCACCCAAAGACAAAATGCGATGACGGGAACCGTTGAGTCCTGCGACGAACACACAGCCATCTCTGGTCCAACAATTAGTGACACCGAATCGTTCTCGAGCCGCCTTGAAAGCTGCGTGTCGCCAGTGATCATAACACCAGTGCCCTTAAATTTTGCTTTCGAAGACCAAAGCTTTTCCCGCATTGCGTGCGATTGGAATTTCACCATAATTGGTCTTGGATGTGCACCTGATGATTGACGACCCATCCTGTGACAGTGCTTAACCTCCTCTGGTGTAAAGGAATCAAGGACAAGCTGTTATGCTATTGCCCCTGTGACAATATGTTCGTAATGAGCTCTACTACTTCGGGGTCTAGGTTCAGAGTTTAGGAAGGATTTCATTATATATATTCTGAGAAATAAATCTTTCTAAAAATATTACGTAACATCTTCGAAATCTATCAGACTGTACTATAGAATAAAATATTAATTCGTTTTCCATTGAGATACGATCGTAGGTACGATTATGATACGATTAAAATTCATATCGTTACCGGCAGACACTCACGCTTAATTCGATTAAACTTATAGTATATGGAATTAAAGGCACATGTCAATCAGCCTAATAAGCAATTCAAATTTAGTTAATCCAATGGAATTGGTGCATGGGAGTAATTACAACCTACCATATAGGTTAATTGAAGTGCTACAATTTTCTATTTATGGTTACAAAATAATTAAGTTTTTTATTACATAAATTAAGTTGACTACGATTATGACTTCATTACACGTGTTTCAAATGCTCTTAGGAAGCTGGTGAAATTTTTGAATTATAATTTATTATAGACTTAAAATTTATGACAAATTAAATTTTTAAATTTTGTGTGCTTGTAACTTGGGCTCTCAAAGTTTTTATGACCTGACCACTGAGATGTGACAATGAAAGTTAAATTATTTCTATATAAATTGAAATCATGTTATTTAGTGCTCGTTCACTGTATAGTGATATCGCAAAGCGACTGGTCGATTCTTCTCGTGACCATAGGGCTGGCCTCTTTCTCGCTCAGAGAATAAGCATTGCCATACAACGTGGCAATGCGGCCAGCCTTATGGGAACCTTACCGGTTGATTTTGATGGGGAGGAATTCTTCGACACCTAGTCGGGGCATCATTGTTAGTCTTGTAATAATTCCCACCACCCGCCCCCTTCTTTTTGTATTGTTTTCTGTAAATATGTTAAATTTTAATTTGTTAATAACCATGTAATTATTATTTCATTGTTTAATCATTATTTAATACAAATGTTATTTATTATTAAACTTCCTAGCAAGTATTTCTTTACATTCGGCTTTATCGGCACAACTCTAAACAAGAAATCAACATAAACGAGACATCGTAGAAAATTCATGTTATAAAAATGTCGTGCTATAAATACGTTGGTTTTTTACATTTACTACATAATTATAGTTCTACTCGGACGCCTAATTTTGGTTCAATAATAAAATTTTGGTTAAACTAATATTAAGAAAAAAAGTCAGTAATCAATTCTAAGCTGTTCACATGTGAACATTTTAAATGAGTTTACATCGTTATTTTAGACATCAAAGTTAGAACATTAAAAGTACAATATCTGAACAAACCCATACCTATACTCTGAGTTTACATACACTAGACTAGCATCTGTATTTTCTGAACGCATCTTATTATAAAGCAGAGATATTTTTATGATAAAGTCAAATAGACCATCAAATAGAAAGCCATCATCCGTTTAAAAATTGAAGGTTATTCGACAGTTGAAAATACTATAAACAGGCGCTCTCAAGTCTTGATAGCCCTAAAATATGCCTGATTGCATCCGCATGACGTTTGATAATACGGAATTTGCAGAAGGAGGAACACACACGTGTCGTCAGAACGTTTCATTACAAATTTCCATAGTATCAGAGAAAAGATTTTTTTAATTATTCAGGTCAGCAGAAATTTTCGTGCGCCGAAAAAAACATCCTAGTATAAAAGTATAAAAACCCTTTCACCGTACTTGTTATTTGGGATTATAGATAGTAAAGAAGTGGGTGGGATTAAGTGGAAGAGCTCTTCAGTACACTCACCGTCAACCAAAAATACAGGCACTGTAGCATTGTTGTTGAACGTTCATATAATCTGGTATGCTAGAGAAAATACTCTGGTGAATCAAATTAAGTAACTATAGAGAAAGTAAGTAAGTAAAACTAAGTACTATTATTTTGTACTCAGATAGTTTTACGTTGCTTAGTTGTTAAAAGGAACTTTAATATAGAGAAAAAAATGTTGCAATAATGAGTTTTATTGCGTTGCCAACAGACACATGTACCTATGATATCTTTTACTTATAATTAACTAGCAGGATACAGGCATTATCAGTTGTTTCAACTGCCTACCTGATAATATAATATAATTATAATACTATAATTTCTTGTTTTAAAAATTAGGTTATTATGGGACGTTATATTGAATATTCTGGGTCTTAATGAGCTTAACATTCATCCTGTCCATTCGAAATGTTCATTATATTGTACCATGATGACGGCGGCATCTATAAATCGTTTAAAGTCAATTATGTCGAGAATTGCCATACCAATTAAGATTAGACTGGAGTGATTCAATACATTGAATAAAACATTCAACTCGAATATCTATGAGTATGCCTACATAAATGCATGTTACTATAAAAACTTCAATCACGATTTCAAACTTTAAAACTGTGGTTTTATAAATTATTGAACAGTCAAACTTGTCAGATATCCTTTATAGACATTATTGTTAGTTAAATTAGTGTTTTGGCGCTCTATATTATTTAGTCGATAATATATTTTATCAAATTTCATATCTATAATAATAATATTCCAAAAATCAAAAAATCATTGGGTATAGATAAGGGCTACCAACATAGGTAGTAGAACATCATTTGACATATTTTATAATTAATATCTGTCGTTTGTTTGTTCATTTCAACACGGCAGCTAGATGGGTCTTAAAAATTGTTATATACTTAAAAAGGCAAGCTAGTTAAACTTTAAAATGCGATCTATATTGTATGTACACATAAGTGGTTCAAGTGAGAGGATACCATGTCCTCCCGATATCGTTATCAAGTGATTCGTTTGATATTATGTGGTGTCGGGTTGATTTTGATGGGACATTCTGTGTAATGTACATAAACATACTAGCCGCATCTTCGTTCACTTTGCAACAACCCGTATATTGTAGTCGGGATGTTGAGTAGTTCCACCACAAGAAGTACAGTGAAATGTGGAGGAAGATAGCTAACGTTATTATAATTTGAAGTGAGGCATTTACGAGCTTTGGACGGCACTTTAAATCGTGGTACAACACAACAGCAATATCACTAATTTGTCGCAATTATTGACGTCGATTCCAGAAAGATAATCGTAATGTGTACTATCTTAGCATTTTACAAATAAATACAGCAGTAAAAAACGATACATTTTAATTTTAATTAGAAACAACATAATACAAAGATTTGACACATCATGATGTGCTATTAAGTGTCGTTAACTTAATTTAATAATATTACAAAAAAAAAATCTTTTGGTATCGCGAAGCCTCTCGATCCGTCCACTCTGACTATCCGGTCAGAGATATAGAGTGTATATTGTTAGTAAGCTACTTTTAGTATAGCAATATATGACAATGTTTTTTCACAATAGAAATAATAAACTTACTATAGTCTTGATGTACAAAAACATTCATCTAGTCTTATAGCTGACCGGTGCTCCCTACACAATCAAAGATTTTATTATGATGATTTTTAAAACATTTAACTTTATTACCTTTAATTTGTTTTGTTAAAATTAATTCCAATTATTTTTACGATCACATAAATGTCCAATTCAACATTTTAAATTTAAGCAAAAATGTTCTCAACTTGCTATAAAATTACATACTAAATTAGTACTTTACTGTTTTTAAATTATTTGAACTTTCTTATCAATAACATATCTGAGTGTAGATACTCCATAAGACTTGAACTCAATGTCAATTGCTAATCAAAGCATTCTATACAACACAACATAAAACTCACATTAAAGTTAACAAACAAATTCTCTTACCTATGGACCTAACAAAATAGCATTTTTATACTAGCGGCACGCTATTATGGCCGTTTTGACATGTTACAATAGTGATGATATTTTACTTGTTTTACATATATTATGTACTCTGTTTTTACCGTGATATTAAAACCCTCTAATGTGGTCGACTATTCACACATTTTTACAAATAAAATGTAATTAAAATTAATACAAAACTCAATGAAAGGACAAACGTCAAAACGTCATCATAGCGTGCCGCTAGTATAGCTAATAGGTATGGTACCTACCCTGTAACAAAATTACGCTCATTACTAGGTAGAGCCACAATGCGGCGGTATACTCGAACTGCGACGTCGAACGCGTCCTATAAATCACTGGTAGACGCAACTGATTCAGATTAACGCAGTACATTTATAGGGTAGATGCAAATGTTGTGTTGGTAATTCTGAAGTTAGAGTTCATTTGAAAGTTACAGAAGCATGAACGCTTCTAAATATTTAGACCAGTCAGTGTTTTTTTTTTTTTGTTTTTTTTTTGTTTTCGCGGGGAATGCCTTTACGCACCGTCACCCCTGCTGCGGGGGCAACAGGGACGGTGTGTGGGGCTCCCGGCTCGTGAGAGAGGTGCCGTCCTACCCACTAAACAACGCGGTGTTCTGCCTCACCTTAAAACCGGCTCGCAGGGTAGGCCTGAGGTTAAATCACTGTGAGCCGGCAAGGGGCACCCCAGACGAGGGGTCCGTCTCCAGGCGGTCGGACAAAGCGACCACCCCGGAGCTCCCTAAGGTGAAGAATCTAGCCCGCACCTCCGCCGCTCTCGAGCGCCCCTTTGAAAGCAGAGGAACTAGAGAGCGGCCGGTACGGGCGTGCGCCGTTTCAGACCTGTCAGTGTAAATATCCCTCTCAAATTTTTAAGCAGATGTATTTTATGTGCCATTTTAAACACTGCTGGACGTAGGACTCTCTAAATATTTTGGGATGATGATTGGCTTTACTGACTACACTGGCCAGACGAGTTCATACTGAGTTTTCTATTATGTTCTCTCCTTCACCTTATCGTCGTCCTGACTTCACCCATTATTTAACAGAAGAATCTGGCTTATGCAAAGAGTATCTCGGTAAGGCTTCATCGCACCCTCAACATGATCAACGTGGCATCCTTATATTGATATTTCTTAATCTTGCCTGCAAATTTCAAATTAATTGTCTTTGTAAAGCACGTAATTTTATTTTTTGGAGCATTGGGGCCGATGATTGCGACTGTCTGTTCATCGAACTTATTTTAGTAAATCAGAATAATTTATTTTAAAGTTGCTTTTCTGTTACATCGCCAGTAACTGCGAAGGATAGATGATTTTACCTTTTTCACTAACCCGGGAGGAAGCACATACTTTAACTTAGAAACATACCTTGTAAAAGGCTGCTGTATCAAAGTGACGCTCCTACATGCACCAGCTGACAGGTGAAGTAGTTTTGGGTCCGGAATAACTTGAAAGAATGCATCTATGGGGCACTAAACGTATATACTTATTTTTCTCTTCCTATCTACTGTAGTATTTTCTCTATACCTATCACAAAAGAACTTAATATTCCTGAAATACGTATATCACTTTCCAAAATTATTATAATGAAATGTTCTTCGTTTATCGCGTATACTACATCTAGGCCTAAACATCCGTAAAGCGAGATTGATTATACTGTATTAGTAAAAGTACAAAACGAACAGGCTAGACCAGCGAGGTTCGCTTCAGGCAAACCACGCTAGAAAATTATTAAGAAAATTAAATGATCTACCGTGTGCCGTTCACAGATATGCCAATTATTGATACCATCTAAAGATGAAGTCTGAAAAATGTGTAGGTTGTTTCAATGTGTGGTGCAATTTACTTATGTTTTATCTGTTAACCGACGGGTTTAAAGCTAATAGTAATTGATTTTATGTTTCTAGCAAACGCATTGAGAAATGGGGCCGTTGGTTTCAATGTTTTAATGAGGTGAAATGTAAAGTGAGTTTATGTTTGAGTCTCATGTTACATATGGTAAGCAATAAAAGTTTATATTCGCCTTTGATTTTATACTCACGACATTTAACTTGAATGGTTAACAAGTTTAAAATGTCCTCTCGGCTAAGTGAAAGTCAAAACGGTTATAATTACGGTATGCCTTATTTAAGTGAACATGACATTTATAATTTGCATTATAGAATAAAGAAATTTTCAAAAGCGTTAATCATTCTTATCAGAAAGGGTAATTTTCTATTTAATGAACAATTGGTAGTGATCCCCTATGACCATGACATTGCATTTACGTGTTTCCCATGAGTCTATGGACCTCATCGATCTTAATATTAACTATTATTGGACATCGATCTTTATTTATACCTATTAAACAAAATACAAAATATTTTTACCGGAAGTAACTACATACTGGGGCTGCCCAGTTTGGGTTATAGCAGAAACGTATTTAATATCACTCTCACAGTCACCCTCATCCTCACCCTCACTATCATCACGTCTCGATCCGTGCGAGCTTCCTACAATCGTACCATATAATATATGTACATACACGTTAAGCCAACGCTTGGCCGTGCTCGGTGAACTTCGTGTGACCTCGTCTCGACCTTCGTCTTAGGTTTTTTTCCTTACGGAATTTCTTGATTAAAGCCCACTCAAAGCCCGCGATAAAAACTATGCAATAGCTTAAAAGTATAGTACTAACGAGCCTCACCGTTATCTACATTTTGAAAACAATGTGTAGATAAATACTTTTATTTGTGACGACTGGACTGGACTGGAGTGAATATTATGGAAAGATGTATGCAAGAAAAGACAGAGATGCCACATCGGGAAGTGGAGCTCACTTCGATGCTCCGGATCCCGATGGCATTGAAGTCATTAGTATGAAAGAAATAGAACAAGCGATAAGAAGTATGAAATGTGGTAAGGCTGCGGGAAAAGACAGAGTTACTGCTGAGATGATCAAGTACGGTGGGTCGCGTGTCTGGGACACACTTTGTCTGTTATGCAACTTGTGCTGGCGGACGGGTGAGGTCCCAGATGACTGGCGAGTAGCAGTTGTAGTACCTCTTTACAAAGGGAAAGGCTCGCGCCTAAACTGCTCCAGCTACAGGGCGATCAGCTTGGTCAGCTTAGCTAGTAAGGTGTATGCAAAGGTTATAACGGCACGAATGCAAGAAAAGTCTGAAAGGTATTTATGGGAGGCTCAATGCGGATTCCGACGTGGAAGAGGTTGCATGGATCAAGTGTTTTCTCTCCGCATGATCGCGGAAAAGTTTCTGGCTCTTAGCCAGAAGGTTTTCTGCGCTTTTGTGGATCTAGAGAAAGCATTTGATAACGTTGTGAGAGAAACGCTGTGGGACTTGCTGCCAGGATATGGTGTGGACGGCTCGCTACTGCGGGCAATACAGTCGCTTTATAGGACTGTAAGGCGTGCGTGCGAGTAGGGGGGGATGTGTCACCTCTTTTTAATATCTGTACAGGCGTCAAACAGGGATGTGTCATGTCCGCCTGGCTGTTCATAGTGTATCTGGACAGTTGCCTGCAGAAGTTGAAAGATTTTAATATGGGTGTGAATTTGGGTGACTTTACAGTAAACTGTCTGCTGTACGCTGATGATGCGGTGCTCATGGCCTCATCAGAAGCCGACCTACAGGCATTAGTCACTAATATGAAAGAGGGGTGTGAAAGTAAGGGTCTCCGCATGAATGCAAGTAAAACTAAGGTTCTAGTATTTGAAAGAGGTGACGTAAGAACTAAATGCGAGATTAGGGTAAACCAGGAACGTCTAGAGCAAGTGAATGAAATTGTGTATTTAGGAAGTATGTTTAGCGCGGATGGAAGATGTGATTCGGATGTAGAACGGCGAGTAGCTGCCGGAAACAAAATTAACGGTGCTTTGTCCCAGTTAGTAAAGCGACAAAGCATCGTAAAAGAAGCACGAATGGCGATTCATAACGCAGTGCTAGTGCCAACTTTGCTTTACGGTAGTGAAACCTGGGTATGTCAGCAGATGCATGAAAGTAAATTGAATGCTGTGGAGATGCGATCACTTCGAAAATTGTGCGGCGTTACCTTGGCCGACCGAATACGTAACGAAGTGATACGCAATATGGCAGGTTTGAATGAAAGTGTCAGCGTTAAGCTGGAAAAGGGCGTGCTCCGTTGGTTTGGACACGTCCAACGAATGAGTGAGGAACGATTGACGAAGAATATATATTGTTCAAAAGTAGAGGGTAGAAGGAGTCAGGGAAGGCCGAGACTTACATATGAAGACCACGTGAGCAGATTGCTCAAAAACGGAAAGGTCAAAAGTACTCGGATACCCAGACGTGCGTGTATGAAGCGATTGATGAATCTCGAAGAAGCGAAAGAAGTATGCATGGATCGCGAAGCCTGGCGATCTGTCCTCTCTGACTACCCCGTCAGGGATACAGCGTGAAGATAGTTAGTTAGTTAGTTAGTTATTTGTGACGACGCAAAAGAAGAAAAAGCAAACAAACATACTTTTGTATTTATATATTTTTTTAATAAAGTGAAAAAAGACAATTCGTATTTGTATTTATAGTTGTTTTAGTGTGGTTTTTAGTATTAAATTTGTTGAAAAACATTTTCATGTTCGTCAATCCAGGAAGATTTAGTTAAATCTGTATCATAGGCACCTTTTGTTAACTATAAAAATATTTTGGCAGTCTTATTTATAATATTACTGCAAATTGTACCCAAGAAGTGATGGCTTGACGTCGTAAGGGATGACATGCGTGCCAATGTTCTCACTACAGAGGATGTCGCCGACCGTGCGAGTCGACGAGAAAATTTAGAAAAGTATACCCCGGGCGTCGCGACACACAACTGGGACAGACCCTCGGATGATGATGAACGTAGCAAGTTGTTTCAAATTTTATCCTCCACTTTACTCTTAGTTAAATATAGGGATGAGTAAAGTGAGTTGGGTGATCTTTATTATTATAACTCAAAAGTACTATTAAAATAATATAATTATGTCAGAGATGTAAATAGAACCTTTTTGACATCCATAACTTGATACCAACTAATAGAGTATGAGTTATGTAGCAAAACAGTTTTTGTTTAGTTATGACTAAACAAAATCTGTTAGCTTTTCGTCGTCCAAAGGCAACATTAATTATGTCTTAAAGTTAGGTGCTAGTTACTAACGTTAAAATTGTGAAAATAAACCTTCTATTCGGGTGACGCGGTGTGAAGTCAACTTCAATTAGGTTTCGATGCGGTTGATTTGTGTTACGAAAATACCAATTCGGTGCTAAATTATCTATATATTATATTAAGCGACTATAAATTATAGGAATTAGCTTGCCAATCGCGTAAAATTAATTTCTATACATAATTTTAGACTTGATCTTATCCGGTATTTAATAATTTTTTTTCGCATTATAACTTACACCTAGGCTATAATAAAATAAAATGTTATTTAACACCAATTTGATTTTGAATACAGTAAATTTTAGAAAGAGTATGTAAAATTATTTTTTCTGTCTATTCCAGGTTTGCCCAGCATTTTCTACTAGCTAAACTTGGAATGGCCAAAAAAGGAGGTAATATTAGTAAAAAGTAAGATAGTCTTCATATATAAAAAACTAAAGCAACGTGAATATGATAATGACTGCGCAACATGTCAACAGAGTTATAAGTGACTCATTTAAAAAAAAACATTCGTAAAGAAGTAGAAAAGGAAACACAGCAACTTTATTTTCATGCATGAGTATACAGAACGGCGGTATTGTTTACTCTATGAGATGCTCGTCACGTAAGCAATAAAACTCACAAGTTTACCACGAACGTTAGTTTGTCACAAAAACTCCGCCGTCGTCGGCCTGCAAGTGAATTAGAGTATTAAAGCTATAGCAAGCCGACATGAGATTGGAACCAATGTTGGTTTACATTGGCGAAAGAAAAATTTCACTAGAAAAAAAAATCACTTAAAACTAAATTACAAATTTCTTAGAAAGTAACCGTCTAATAAAACATAGAACAAACTAATTTAAAGTAAGCATGTGTCTATATAAAAGGTTTTAAATAATTGTAGTGATATTTGATTTACGTACTTTTCAGAAATTTTAATTATGTTTTTGTAATAGGAAATTTCTTTTGGATATACCTAAACTTACTTATATCTCATATTTTATCAAACTTTGGCTCCAACGTTTATTCTACGCGTTTCTATGGAGTCACGCTCTGTACGCACGAACAGCGCACGCGCACCGCAAGCTAAATAGTGTTTGGTAAATTGTGCGATGATTGCTACGTGACAGTAATGTTATTTTATTTTAAAACTGTAGAGTAATTTGATTTAAACGCTACTACACTACTGTTACCTAAATCTTGTATGAGGTGTATAAATATATTTTTGCATTTCTTCTACGTTATTATTATTATATCGTAGCTAGTGATATACCAAACTAATTTAAATTTTCTCCAACGCTTCATAAATGCAAAATCAAGACAATATAAAATAATTTATGGTTACTGTCTCGGGAGTACTGACCACCGGTGACTTGATCCTAATCCTTGATCTTGATATGCACAAGAATATATACATAACTGAAACATTACAGATACTTTATGTAATTAAAGCAATATAATTTATGCTATTAAATCTAAACAACTGATTTTATTCTCTACTACACATATTATAGAAAATATACACCCAGACACAGAACAAAATAAATAAATATAGTTGGGAAAATTCACACAAAGCCATCTGATTCCTAATTAAGCAGAGCTTGTACTATGGTAACCAATAAACATACTTACATATTTCTAAATACATCCATATTATAGATAAATAACGCTCATCACACATAGTTTTATCCAGGGTGGGAATAGAACCACCCTTTTGCGTAGCAGTCGTATACACTCCCACCGGGCCACAGAGGCAGACAAATCATCGTGCTTATCTCAAATGAAGGGAATCGAACCCACGTCGTCGACAAATATTCTTACCACTGAACTATGAAAGAGAATGGAAACTATTTTCATTAAATTCGATATTCTGGTTTTTGTGAAAAACAAATTCAAAGATTCCCTTACTACCACATATAAGTAAATAAAGACATAAGCTTATTAAAAATTTGTACTATTGCGATATATCTTTTAGATTCTTACTTTACCTAACACTTAAAAATACGTGGAATACTAGTACTTTATTATCATAACGCATTTGTATGTAATGCATCTACTAATAAAATTATACAAGGATCACAAATCTGCGTGCCAAGCGTTGTGGGTAGGATATAATGCTTCGTGTCATGTTTTACAACAAGCTGTAAGGTGGCCTGTGTTACTCGATATTTGGTCATTGACTCTATAATACGGTTGAGAACCATAAAAATTCAAATCAAAAGCTTATTAGATTTACTACGTACATATTTTGTATACTCCTACTATCTTGATCAAGCATAGTTTAGGCATATACGTTTTCAACTCAGGTCGAGACACTTACGTTATTATAAGCCTTTTTGCAGAATCCTGCACTATTGTTACTTGGAGAAAATATAGTAGGCTTTTAATGTTTATAGAAAGAAGTTCCTTGAACCTCCTCATATGCCTGCAAGCAAACCAGAAATCATTTTAGTACGCACTTGAAACTTCTAGACATTTAATTAAAGTAAAGTTACAGATCCTAATAATAATGACCCACGAATTCTCCTTCATGTCTTCTACTAAATTAATACGGGTGACTTATAATGTCTTGGTCCTCAATGCGTCCTGGAGTTAGTGGGGCTACGAGCACTGTCTTATGAAAAAAGAGCATAAATTCTTATTGATCATCTTATTAGATTCCTTTAAATAATGAGATAGGAAATACTGTTTTTGCATGTGACAGAGTAAAAGTCTTTCTTGAGGTTCAATAATTCAACAGCCTCAAAAACGTTGTTTAATTGTTAAGAGCTTCTTTAATTTAAACATCATATCACCAAAAATACTCACCACACACTCGCGTGTTAAATTATGCATGAGCTTGAGTCGCCGAAAAGCGACCACGCCTTAACGGACACTGAGCCCCTCCCATACGCCCCCCACACTAATTATTATAACCGGTTTGTTTATAACAATTAACCTGCTGACGCCACCTGTTGTACTTAATCAAGTTCAGCCTGCCAACGATCTATTCATAGGTAATTGCAAGAGAGGTTCCGATCGGAAATTGATGTGGAGTGCTAATTTCCAAATGCTATAGTTTCAACGTTAACTCAAAGTTTTAGTATTAATGTTTTAACAATTACATGATTGGGTTGTTGAAATAATGAAACTTCTTATGAAAGTTATGTTCAACAAGCTTAAAAAAGGTTATGCAGAGTTGTACGCGTGGACATACTCTTTCGTTAGGGATTTTTTGTAATGTCGTCATCATTTTATTTTATGAAATCTATGTTTCCAAGCTGACGCGGAATAATAATAATGGTAATTAACGCGGATTAATAATAATAAGGTAATTCAAAATGTGAGTCATAAATTCATTTGTTTTATACTCGCATAAATATTAAATCCACGTCTAAATGCCGCCGTTACACTTCATGTGAAAGGGTCAGAAACACGTAACTAATTCTTTAATTGGCCCTCATTTTCATTCGTCAACTCTTCAACTTATTATGAGTTTGAAACTTTATCCTTACTTAAGATAAGGTATTAGTTTCATACTTGTCAAAATCTGTCGTGAAAGTCAACTTAGGTGAATTAAGAAGAAACTGAGTAGATTTAAGTTGTGGTGGGGTAATTTCTGCAAAATGTAGCCTCACCTTAGTATATCCTAACATACCTTTAGTCCAGACAGCTGTTCCATACTAAATACGTTCTACTATATGGAACCGAATACTGAATAGTGACGCCATTGAATACCCTTTGTTGTTAAATACCTATGGGAATAAGAAAACAACAGAGTAGGAATATTCAGTGCTCTTCAGAACTCTTCTTTTCTTTTTTGAACTTCTTACTTGTGATGCATATGAATATAATTTCATCATTGTATATAACTCGTATAATTTTGACTGTCCTTGAAGAACAGTAGACGACAAAACATGCTAAGAATATATTTTCCGTATTTGTAATTTCACATAACTTGAAAGATAATTATTGATCTGTGTAAAGGGAATACAATTTTATTTACAGGGTATTCTTGTGAATAACTAATAAGCACACTTCCCACTAATAGGAGATAACTGGTTATTATTCTGTTCAACTTGTTAAGCTAACTTGGGCAAACAAGTTCCTATCGTGATCAGAGCGATTGGCGATAGACTGACGATTTGTTTTGTTCCGTTCGAAATTTAAACCTTACTCGTGTATCTTGTTATTTTATGAATGAGAACAGAGAACGTGACATTCAAAGAGTTGTGATGAGCTGCTTTGTATCGTAATGTGTCTGTTATATTTGTCGGCAGTCACGCTTAGCAACTGTTGTAAATTATGATGAATCATAACCAGGTCCTTATATTTTTCAGTTTATAAAGAATCAATCGAAACACAAAATTGTGTCGTTTTATTTAATATTTCTACTTTTGAATTGTAATTTTCATTTATTAATATTTCAGTAAACTAATAGAATAGTACATATTATTATTATTTATTGTACACCAGTCGTGATATTAAAGCTAAGGATTACATAGGTATATTGATATGTATAATCGGCGGCCTTATCGCTAAAAGCAATTTTTTACAGGCAACCTTGGGATGGACACATAATAAAAAAAAAACAATAATATAGTGGGTACTCCTTAACTAACTAATAAGATAAATATAACGATAATGAAGTCATTCTTTTATACAATACACATGATATGTGTTTATTTACACATAATAAGGGTTCATCGCTTTTGAAACATCATCCATAACTTATCAAATTAATGGTATTTAACGTAGTGTCAGTAGCTAACAAGAAACCCTTGTAATAGCAAGGGGTTTCCGGTTTATCCATATTTCATTAACATATGCATATATCAATTGATATTTAGTAATTAACGACAGTAAATTTAATAGCTAGAATGTGGGCTTATCTCAAACTAATTACTTCTCTTAGGATATGGTAGGCGATAGTGTTCGCATATAATGTAACTAGTGCTATAAGTAGGAGTGAAATTAAATGACAGTCAATGTTCAATGAAACGAGTTCGAATTATTTTTTTTTCTTTTAATTGAAAATATGGAAAGCTCAATGTGATGTTCTAATTCTGAAATATTGGCAAATCAATAACCTAAAACATACATGATAAGTAACTCGTTATTAGCATTAGTTCATATTATAAGAATGACTATTGGTTTAAAGTATTTTAAGAAAATATTTACCTTATTAAATAACTACAGACTCTATATTGAAACCTCTGAGTTATGGCAATAGTGTAATTTTTTTACTAAAATACTACTCCTATCTCTCTTAATTTACTAGGGACTATTTCAAATTCTACATTATGGCATTAATGTTTTTTTTCTGATTTACTACGGTTTAATACAACGTTTTAGCTTTATCTTCTTAGATCCAGTAAATTGAAAAGAACTAAATAATTGTAGTTCGAGAAGAAATATTCTAACTCCGTCAGAGTGCAATCAGTACCTTTATCCACTAATTAACGTTTATCGAGCTTGCTTCGTATTTGATGTAGCGTAAATATGTAATTTCTAAACGGTTAGAAACAGTTATTTTGAGATAATTCCCTGCTTCCTCGTATTATTGATTGATTGCAGTTACCCGCGGGAATATAGGGGCAATTGTCTATTATATGTTAACAACTCAGTCTCACAATTACCTGAGAATTACTTAAAAACTTCGGCTTTTGGTTATAAAATTAAAAGTGGCAGGTGAATAGATTTCTAGTAATTTATATTTTACAGAATTTTTGTAGATACGTATAAGATTTTATTTTAGACAAATAAGAAAAATATCGCATTATAAGGTTGACCAATGTAGACAAAGATGAGTTAAAACCATGAATTGAGACTTGCAGTAAAAGAAAGTCTGTTGGCACTCACAGAAGGAAATTTGAAGGATAGACTCAAAAATGTGATAGAGTATGCAGAACGCTAAGTCTAGAAATGCAATATTACCAGTAATCCTTATATCTTCGACACCCAGTTGGGACATCATTGTCAGTCTTGTAATAATACTTCTCCCCTCTCTTTTAAGTACTCTTTCTGTATATATTTCATCCTGTATATACCTAGTGCTATTAAATTTACATATTGCTATATAAAAACAAAGTTTTCCGTTGCGTCCGTCTTTGAGTCTTTTCTCTGATCGGATTATAAAATGAATTTCACCAATAGGTACGGCTTTAATAGTAAACACAACCTAAATCCTAAGAGATATAACGATATTATCCTTTTTATAGGTCTACAACTCTACAAGGATGTCGGTAATGCTACCTATATAAGTATGTATTTTAAGAACAGCTTATTGTAAAAGCAATTTTCTGATAACGGGGAACTGCTTTATTCTATTAGCATGGTAACACAGTAAACAGGTCTTAAACAGGTTGCATTCAATATTACTAGTAATAAATAATAAGAACTTATTCATGAGTACTCCTGATATCGTAATCTAAGAGAGTAATAGTTGAATTGGGAACAACCATAGTCACAGTGAAACGAGTATCTAGTGCAGGTTTAGATTTTCTAAGTGTTGTGTTTATATCTCAATTGCAGTTACACTTCTCATCAATCAAGTATATTATCTGCTTTTTGCCCTTAAATACACTTTTTTATTTTATTTTTTTTCGTGTTTTAAATCCTCATGTATGCTATGCCGGACTCCTACCGACTAAAACCACACGTTTCCCTTCATCTGTCTATAGCCAGGAGTCCCGGGTGAGCCCTCGGAAGGATAGCCCCAGGGCGCCCTTAAATCCGCTTGTAAGAAAAAGATCACACTCTCAACAAAGTAGTGATAGTAAAACTATTACTACTTTTAAAAGGAAAGTCCGTGAACAGTATATCTCTTCACTGTAAACCTAATTATTTATGTATGTAAGTTTATTGATATTATTTATATTTGTTCGGTATGTAAGTTTATTGATAAATTATTTATTATAGAGATTTATTATAGAGCGTAATATAGCTCTTAGGTATGTGTGATAATTAAATCCTATCCTTCTCTTCTATTTACACACTTTTACTTGTTTTTTATATCTTCACGTACTCCTCTCGCCGGTCTGCTGGGAGATATTTCTTATAGAAATAAGCAGTACCATTGTACCAATTTTTCTTATACTGTTATTTTCTTTATTATTAGTGTGTACATGAACAAATAAATAAATAAAAAAACAGTGTAAATTATACCGTATCCAACCTTTTGAGATAAATCCTTTATAGAGAGTACATTAACTATATTCCTGTAACATAAAACCACACAGGTTATTAATATGCGTGGGTTTTCTTGTTCCATCTGACCCGTTTTCTATAACTTCTGTTTTCTATGAATAAGCCCAAGTTATAAGGCGTTCATATTATAAGTAAGATAAGTATCTTATCTCAAATCTGTCCCTTAGAAGTCCTGATACTTACTGTATGTTGATAAGAAGGTCGATATCGACTAAAACTGTATCTATAGAAAACCATTGGATAGAAGAAACGTAAGTAGCCTTGTTCATTATTTACTTTTGTTTATTATTATTTATCTATTACGCCTTATTTCCGAAAGAGCTGCAGAGGCATATTATATGCGCACTCTTTACTATGTATATTCCTCTCCCACGTAATAGGTGGTGAGTCCATTGTCGTGCTAAAATAGACAGATGCAGGATGTAGCTACCTTCTGTTGAAATATTTCAAGCCGCCCATGAGGCCTTTAACTTTACTTAACAACTGCCATGTTACTGGCAACCGGGACCAACAGCTTATCGTGTCATCCGAAGCACGGAAACGCTCGCAAATGCAAATGCCACAAAGCTGCCACCCATCTGTGACCAGCCTAGCGATATTTACCCAACGCAGCGATCGCTCACAAAACACTAATTCAATCAACGCTTGAGGCTAGATTTTGCCTTAAACAATCTACTCTCAAGCGTCGATTGTGTATTGAGAAACGTTCTGGAATACGGCCCTAAGTCCGCGGGACCACGAGCGCTTCGTTTCGAGATTTACTTTTGTCAATCCTTGGTAACATTTCAAGATCATTAATTTAACATCTTGTAGTGTCTCTTCTTCTTTATCTTAGTATATTTCCTGCCGCTTCTAAATCCTGGATTACCTTTTATTTAACAACTATCGTTTAGTTTTCGACTGTGGGCATTATTGGGAGCGACTGGCGGTCTAAATTCCCTATCTCAGAAAGACGGTTCCGTCGCAGCCTAGTAAGTAGGTGCACCTCTAATTGGTGAGTTCCATGGTCCCCAGACATCTTGGTTAGGCCCCTTACTCACATGCTTTTGACTAAATCAATTTTCTTGTTTCAGAAGATATTGCATGTTTTGTTTTTTAGTCGTAGTTTTAACAACAAAAATAACTTAAATGCCTTTTCATAAAAGTATCAAGTTAAAATATTAAATGTACTAGACACAATAATAAAGTTGCTATAATCCCTTCTGTAAATAATTGAACTTTAATAAATTTAACGGAATTCTAACAAAATACTGTTATTCTGTCATAATTATGTGAAATGATGCTCAAAATTAAGTTACAAATTCGCAAAATAATTTAACACCTTCAATTGTTTAAAACATTCCATTAATTTAATGAACCACTCATCATACCTACGTACTGGAACAATTACAGTAATTATATTGAAGACAAATATTTACCGTGTATTTACAACGTGATGTTTAGCCGATCGCCCACGCGCTGACAGCTGGCCATTAGTGCGCCGGCGCACCGGCTCCCTCAGGCTTAAGCCGCTTCACATTGCCTACTTCTCCGAATCAACTGTCAGAGTACTTATTCTCGTACATGCTATTTTACGGAATATTATTAGACGTAAGTCAAATATAAAATTTAGAAGGTATTTGTATAGTAGTGTGTTTCTAATTCTTCTTTTTCTTTCTTTTGGAGCGATTGACGAAGAGTATATATTGTGCGAAAGTAGAGGGTAGGAGTCAGGGTAGGCCGAGACTTACATATGAAGACCACGTAAGCAGATTGCTCAAAAATCCAGACGTGTGTGTATGAAGCGATTGATGAATCTCGAAGAAGTGAAAGAAGTAAGCATGGATCGCGAAGCATGGCGATCTGTCCTCTCTGACAGGGATACAGCGTGAAGATAGTTAGTTTTTGTAAACAAGAACATATAGTAAGCATATCTTTGCGGAATACCTTCGCCATTTTATCTAATTTGGCTGAAATATTTTTCAAAGGCAATTTAAAAAATAAATAAAATTAAAAAGGCAAAACAGATTTTGCAACATTGTACTTGTGCCAGTAGGAGACAACTTTAGCCATAATCTGTAACAGTCCTTCAATAACATTAAAGTAAAAAAAAAAACAAATTTAAAGACATCGGACATTCGTATATTCTCAATTCAACTATTAATCTTTAAATATTAGCCGTGTTCAAAAAGGCTTGGCGAATTGATGCAAATTGGTATTTATCCAAAACCTATAAATTAAAATGATGATATCCTTGAAATGTACACCTGCGTGCAAAGACATTTCCAGACATTTGTTTCCCACGTAGGCCGGTGGTTGCCGAAGGACTCGAAGACCAAGACCGTAAGAAAATAATACCACGTTACTCCGCAGACTTTTTGTGGTATGGTTAGGATTTTTTTTTTGTTAACGCGGGGTATTCCTTTACGAACCGTTATCCCTGCTGCGGGGGCAACAGAGACGGTGTGTGAGGCTCCCGGCCCTTGAGAGAGGGGCCGTCCTACCCACTAAACCCCGCGGTATTCCGCCTCACCTTAAAACCGGCTCGCAGGGTAGGCCTGAGGTTTTTTGTTTACGCGCCATTTGAAGTGAAACTTAGAAGTGTTGTTTTGAAGTGAAACTTCTTTAGCATTAGTAATACGTCTTTATCCGACATATAAGAGAAATTTTATAGCTGTAAAAAAATGTCGTAAAGAAGTTTTACTTCTCACCTTAAAAAAACATATGTGTGTATTTTGTTTATTATGTTTCATAAAATCATCTGCCATATTTATTTTAACGCATAATAGTCGTGAATATTTCTTCTATAGAAACAATAACATATTAAATGTTTTAATAAAACTCGATTTCAAAGCGTAAATATAAGTTAACGAAAATAGCTACTATTATTACTTTAAATATGAAATAAAATGTATTCCTTCCATCACCCCTAGTGTAAATATCGATTTATTGGCTTGTGGAAGCAATAAGTGTTATGGAGCTTTTAACGCAAAAGCGCTCAAGGTTTATGCATTGTTGAATAAGTCGGTACATTTATTCGAGTTTTGGAATGGTCACTGAAAGAATATAAATATACGAATTGAATTTTATAGCAAATCCTTAGTGTATTTAATAAACTATTAAAACTGTAACCACAACTTGCTTTCAATACTTTCTGCAATTTAAAGCGGATATTTTATTTTATATATCCGAACTATTTTGAATATATTATATATGCGACCCTTAATACAGGTTCAACTGTGAGGGTAGGTCTGTAAAACTAACATTAGGCCTATCCTTTAATTATTGCATTGTTGCTGCAAATTTGGACAATACTTAAGTAACAGTCCGAGACTGCCAGGACTTTAATTGGTCGTGCTAATTAGTGTCTAGCACATAAACATTTAGCCTTTTTTGTTACCACCTCACTAAAAAGGCAACGGGTTCAAAATTTCTTCCAAATTTAACATCTAAAATAGACACATTTTATTAAATTTATTTGGCCCTTTAGACCCACCCCAGTTCCGTGCTTCGGAAGGCACGTTAAGCCGTTGGTCCCGCCACAGCCTGCGCCTGTCCATTTCAACACGGCAATGGTCTCACCACCTGTTACGTGGGACGTGGGCGTTTAATATGCCTCTGCCTACCCCTTCGGGGATAGAGGCATGACAATATGTATGTATGTATGTACTTAAGTAACAAAGTTTAGGTTGCGAGAGAGTGTATTTCTACATATGATAACTTTAACATATTTTTCGTTCGAAATACTGCAATATCCTATTAGTAGGGTCCTTGAAGAATACTTAAACATCAGTGATAATAACAAACTATATTATCAGTGATGATTGACTTACAGCATTTTTCTTATGGGTGGTTAGTAGTTCTGATGCTAAATGAATAAGGCCTCAAGGAAGTACATACATACATACATATTATCACGCCTGTTTGCTATCTATAGTAGTCAGAGAGTCCTGCTATCGGGGTAGGCAGAGACTATGGTTTCCACTTGCTACGATCCTGACATACCACTTTTGCTTCTCAATGAGTGGTTTCATGCATGCTCGCCGGATAACGGTACTCTTGACCTGGCCTTTTTCCAAAAGATCTTCGATTTGATTGACGAATGAAGTGTTCCAATTATTTAAATGTAAATCAATCTGAATTAGTTGCCTGTTATGTTTATTGAATAAACCAAACTGCAGAGAATTAAATCAGAAATTACATACAGCAGATTATTTGTTTTTCAATGTTTTTTTAATATATTGTTGATTTAAACCTTACTAATATTTTAAAGCAAAAGTTTGTACGAATGTGTGTAAGTATGTTTGTTACTCTTTCACGCAAAAACTATTGAATAGATTTTGATGAAACTTAACTATATTGTAACTTACACACTTTTATTATAACCTGAACGTTACTTTTTATTCCGGGAACAAGGTCCTGTGGGAAACGAAAACGGGAAAACTTTACCACACAGGCGGAGCCGCGGTCGTTCAATAGTAACAAATATTTCTATCTTAAAACATTTAGCAACTGTTACAATGTAAATAAATACCCGTCTTAATAAAACCGCACAGTATGAAACGGCTTTGACTGCAGATAAGCAAACATACTGCGGGCTCTTGAAATGTCAATCTGACAAGCAACGGGAGTGGTAATTGTGCAACTGGAACTTCCTATCAATTAACGTTTAGTACTGAGAAATTATTAGAAATGCACTTAGTTGTTTATCTTTAGCATTTCATTTCTAAATCATTTCATTTACGTGCTCACAATCCTTATATACTGTTTGGGTATTAAGCATTCCTTTTAAAACTAGTTGATAAGCGGGGCTTCGCCTGCGTAATGAAGCTTTCCCGTTACCGTTGCATTTAATTATTTTTTTCTTTCCGTATAAACCTTCCTTATAGTTCAAGTAATAAATTCCTCGAATTGGTCCAGCCATCTTTGATTTTTGCGGTTAGCAATAATATAATACAGCTTGCATTATTTCTAAAATTGTTATCTATTAGAAATAATTGGGATAGTATAAACGGGATTTTTTCAATAAATACTATCTTAAATAGTGATTTTCCACATTAAGTTTTAGGATCGTCCTTAAGTTACTCTGTGTTCAGAGAGGACATCACCAGGATTCGCGATCTGCGATATTGCGATAAATTCCTTTTGGGATACCTTAGCGTGATGCTAGTTATGAAGTTACTCTTGACGCTATCAGAGCAAGAATGAATTCATTTCTCATTATCATTGTCTGTAATTCTGTGTAGTTTACGACGAAGTCAGTAAAGTAATTTTGATTAATTATTTCATTAAACTAAAATCGCATTTCGGTTCATTTTGTCTCTAACATAACCCCGAAGTCCCACATCAACAACAGTTTCAATTCCAGTTATAGACTGACGTTCATTTGTTCGTATATTATATACTTACTACTGTTTGAGTACGTGACTACGAAAGCGGAGGTTATGGGCTCAAAATCTACCTAGAACAGATCGTCTTTGTGTGATGCGCACATTGATTTGTTGTGTCTTTCTGTATCTATAATATGTATGTTTAGTCTAGACTGGAATATTAGCTGATTGTGGAATGAATGTCGTTCTAAAATACGGCCCTATGTGTCCCAAAACATTAAAAAAATAAATTTATTAAGTTTTAATCATTAGTCTGAGGTGCACATTACCAACATTTTAATGATATTTATTTTTAATAAATGGTATAAGAAGGATTTCATGGCGATTATGTGTCCTGCGATCGAAAATAAACATCAAGATCTACAAACCATGCCATTTATTCTATGTCCATAATAATATTAAACTATAATCTACTATTTCAATCTAAGTGTTCAATGGCGGTTTAAATACGGATATCCCGATATAAAGCCTTCGATAAACAAACCCTCTCTCGCAATATAAATATGATAAGAAAAGACGCGAGATGCAAACCTACGGTTTAGATAAACTGCCTCGAGCACTTGCAATGTCCATTTGACAGTCATTAACGTTTCTAGTAATGGTATAACGTGAGTTTCCGACGTTTAGTTTAAATCAGCTACTTAGTAATACATGCAGTACATATATATTATACGATTTTAAAAACTATCCCGGAATAGCGCTAAAGGTAATGAATGTATTGGGCCTATCAAGATTTTCAGAGCATGTGTGTGTACTTACTGAGCTACGGACGAGCCTGGCGCATGTATTACTAATTGTGTTTGCACTATTGACGAATTGCTGTAATAGTTGACATAGAAAATGTTTTCATCTGAATTTCATATTGCAGGAAAACATAAAAAAATCTTAGTCCAGCATCTTAAGTAGCCCGCAATATTGTATTTAGAGTAAAGTCAAATTACAAAAATAAGTTGTATTTTCAGAAATTCCTTTCATTTGATACCCATATTGTAGGTGTGCATTAATTAATTAGTCCGCAATCTTGGGTGTTTAACCATGTTACATTTAGAATGGCGTCACATAATGAGTCCTAAATTGTCATCCAAACTAAAAATGAACAAAAAAATTTCCGCTCAATCTATAGAAGATATCTATAGACATGATAGATAGCTTTAAAATTTAAGTTGCAAGATTGTACCCTAACAAATAAAGTGAATAGAAAGGTTGTAAAGATGTAGATAATAGCAGTCACATTCACTCACATAGTTAAAAAAACCTGATAGATTTTTGTCATAAGGCTATCGACTTTTGAATATTACAATGAAACCTTAGAGAGGATACTGAAATAATATACTTATTTATTTATTTATCTATCTATTATGCCTTATCCTCGAAGGGGTGGCAGAGGCAAAGCAAAATCTGTTCCGCCATGTTTAGTTTATTTTTAATTACAAATTGCCTATGGACTTAAAGAAATTATTTTGCCAGCGGGAATTATAATGCAAAATCTTCACAAATTTCTTTTTTGTCTTAATGATACATACATACATACATATTGTCACGCCTTTATCCCCGAAGGGGTAGGCAGAGGCATATTAAACGCCAACATTTCACCGTATTGATTTTTGTCCCACGTAACAGGTGGTGAGCCCATTGCCGTATTGATATGGATAGGCGCAGGCTGTGGTGACCTACTGTTGAAATTTTACGACTTGCTGTTGAATATTTTATTTTTTATTTTAAAGAACGGCTTAACGTGCTTTCCGAAGCACAAAACTGAGGTGGGTCTAAAGGGCCAAATAAATTTAATAAAATAAAATGTCTATTTTGGATGTTAATTTTGGATTTGGTCTTAATGATGAAGCTACATAAATTATATTATGAATCAAAGAAGCTCCAGTTATACCATACGATATTTGATCAGCTATTGGAGTCTATCACTTCCGGATCTCATCAGTTGATAGTCGCTTGACATGTTCCTGCGTTTTTTATATGTAGAGCTTTGCAATTATTTTAAAATATTAGGATCCACAAAATTATACGTTTTACAAAGGATACCTGTAATAGTTCAATTGTAACTGAACCTTTTGACAAATATTTCAGATGAAATGAATGATGTAAAAGCGTATACAGTTATCCTGGAAAGAATCGCCAATCTTATGTAGTCGACTGTGGTGGACTGAAAGATTATTTTTATTTCTAGTGTTTATATTATGTTTATCACAGAGTTTAGAAAACTGTGATAGATTTTTCTGGACATACATAAGATTGGCAAAAATGTATTGTGATGGTACGGTTAGAATATTTACTTCTTTGAATTTTTCTCGGAGAGAAACTCTGGGGCCCAAATTATAAATAGCGCGTACAGCCCGCTTTTGTAGAACAAAAATAATATTTAAATCTGCAGCACTCCCCCAAAGGAGAATACCGTAAGACATAATACTATGAAAATAGCTGAAGTAAACCATTCTAGCCGTATCCACATCTGTTAGAGTCCTGATCTTTTTTACAGCGTATGCAGCCGAACTTAATCTAGAGGCTGTCTTTTCTATGTGTGGGCCCCACTGCAAATTGGCATCAATAGTTATACCGAGGAACACAGTTGATTCTACAAACTCTAACACTTGTCCATTCAGTTGAACATTGGCCGCAACTTGTTTTACATTTGGTAGAGTAAATTTTATACATTTAGTTTTATTTTCATTAAGGCAAAGATTATTTGAGCTGAACCAATGAACTACTCTTGCAATTGCATTGTTTACATCGTCATAGTTATCTAATTGTCTTTTAATTTTAAAAATTAATGAGGTGTCATCTGCAAACAAAACAATCCTATTCCTGTCCCCTACATAAAATGGTAAATCATTAATATAAATGAGGAACAAGAATGGCCCAAGTATCGAGCCTTGCGGCACACCCATTGTAACCATGGATCCTACAGAACGTGTACCATTAATATCGACCCTCTGTATTCTATTGTTCAAATATGAAGACAGAAGGTCGAGAGCTTTGCCTCTTATTCCATAGTGGTGTAATTTTTTGCACAGCGTTTCATGTTGAACGCAATCAAAAGCCTTTGATAGATCGCAAAATATACCTAATGCATCGTGCTTGTCTTCCCAAGCTTCATGAATACATTTTAATAACTCAACACCAGCATCGGAAGTTGAGCGCCCTTTCGTAAACCCAAATTGATTCGCATGAAGTATTTTATGACTATTAAAATGGGATAGCATTTGATTCAAGATTATTTTTTCAAATACTTTGCTCAAAGTTGGCAGCACTGACACTGGTCGGAAATTAGACAGCTCTGTAGCGCTGCCAGCCTTGAACAAGGGAACGACTTTGCTGTGTTTCATTAAATCAGGAAATGTACCACTAGAAACACAGTCATTAAACACAGTTGCTAGATGGGGCGCAATTACCTCAATTATACATGATGCAGTTTTGACCGATAATCCCCAAAGGTCCGCGGTTTTCTGAATTTCGATACATTTAAATGTTTTTACAATGTCCTGAGCACAAATATCTGTGAATACAAATGCATCCCTGCAACAAAGAACGGATTCTTCTAATAAAAGTTCAGCGAAACTGGAAGATGCTTGGAGAGATTTTGTTGTCAATAAAGGTACATTTTTGAAAAAATGTTCAGACTCCGTCGCCACTTCCAGGTCCCCTGTAACATGGCAACCATTTACTTTTAAGTGGAAATCCCTTTTAGTCACTAAAGATCTACCGCATTCAGAGTTAATGATGTTCCACGTCATTTTTATTTTATTTACAGAATTAGAAATTTTATTTTTAATGAAGTTTGACTTAGCAAGATGACACGTTTGTTTAAATATCTTTGAATAATTTTTAACATATTCCTGAAAGGTTTGCCTAAAATTATATGATTTTTCTGAATATAATTCAAATAATTTATTTCTACTTTTAAAGATACCTGGTGTTGCCCAGTCACTGAAAACAGGACGACCACCAATATGTAGTGTTTTTGAGGTAAAAACTTTGCCAAACTCATCATTAATCAAATTAAGTAAGTGTTTATATGACTGGTCTACACAAGTGAAGTTAGGTAGATATATTAATGTATTTCATGTAAAATTACTATTTTTAAGAATTAATTATTAGAAACAACAACTTTTTAATGTTACTTTACGCCTACCCACACTAGTTTATTATAGATGCCTCGCAATTACTACTTTAATCAAATTAAGTAAGTGTTTATATGACTGGTCTACACAAGTGAAGTTAGGTAGATATGGTCATCTCTTTAATAAATTTTCTTTAAAATTATTCAAACGACTTTGGTTAATTGGTACATATTTAATTTGTTTTTTGCTGACTTTGTTACTACTTTTAGGAAATTTTATCCATTGGCCACGATGATCTGACTCCACAGGATCCACAATACCTTTATCTATACGTTTAATATCAGTAAAACTATTATCAATACATTTTGCACTGGTGGCTGTAATACGAGTGGGTTCTAAGAATGTACTATGCAGATTAAAGGATTTAAATAAATTTTTCATTTTATTTCTCTCTGATGGAGTTAATGATGTATCTAATATATCAACATTAAAATCTCCACAAACTATTATAGATTTCTTAGAACATTGGCATTTGAACAGTGCTTCTTCAAGCTTTTCTTCAAATTTAATGTACGGAGCTTTAGGGGGACTGTATACGCTTAACAAGATGAAATGCTCAAATTCAATACTGGCAATCTCAATAACTCGCTCAATGGAGAGGGCTACTAAGTCTTTACGTTCTTTAAATTTTAACTTTTTATTAATTAATATTAAAGAGCCTCCACGTTTAGAATGTTTTCTATTGAACGAGCTAGCAACCTGGTGATTTACGAAGTTCAACAATGTGATTTGATGATCTTTTAACCAGTGCTCTGTAGCACAAAAAATATTAATAGAATTTCCATTAATGTATAGCTCTAACTCTAAATCTTTACCATTTATTAAACCTCTAACATTATGGTGCACCAGGTTTATAAAAACAATATTTTTACTAAGATTATTCTCAGGGGCCAAAGTCAACTGGCCAGATTTATTATCTGTTGTCCTATAAACTAGTTTTTTGGAATTTCATTTTCCAAATGTGAAATATCAAAACTGTTTTGCTCAATAAAAGCAGTTGTACTTGCCAATAATTTGGCTTGAAAAATTAAAAAATTAGATAGCAACAGAGCTACCTTTAGTTGTAAAAATTTTGATAGAAAATATCTATCTAATGTCAACAAACTATTATTATTGAAAATTATGTTCCAATCTAACAATTCAATTTTTTTGGAATATGATACCATGGTATGTAGTTTCATATTTAATTTGTATCTTAAGTGATTTTCCTTGTGGCTCATAGCAGTGCTGTATGGCAAGGTGGACAAAATTACTTGTTTTACTTGCAGACTTGATAACTTATTAAAAAATTTTAAAAGTTTGTCACTATTAATATTGCCTCTTCTGCCAACCAGCACCACTATAGGAGACTGCATGCAGTGTGTACCATTCAATATAAAATCTATAATTTGAGAGTATGAAGCTCCTGGATATGTATGATTTATTACAGAATGACTTAACTGTGATAAATAATTTCCAAAATTTTTACCTATTTCATCGCAATAGACTATGGTCTTTGAATCACTTTTTATTTGCAACTTTTCTATTATAGATGCCTCGCAATTACTATTTGAACTTAATATACTATTATCAACACTGCACACAGTTTTAATTGGTGAAAATTCATCATTGCATCTAATTCTTTCACAACTCAAGGGTGAGGAGGGAACATGGCCTGCGGATATCAATTGGTCATTTTGACAATGACATGAATTTACTAATTTACCTATGGCTAACACCTGTTCCCTACTCTGTTTCTCTGCTGTTTCATATTTATATGAAATTGATTTCAAAGAGTCTTGAAGTCGGTCAATCTGACATTGAAGGGCCTGTGTATCAGTTTTGTACTGTTGTGCAACAGTATCAAGTTCTAACATATACATATTTACCTGGTCAATCAGTTGCAATCTCTGTCTATTAAGTGACATGCTATTTATAAAAAACTTGTATTTATGTATCATGTTTTTAGATTAAGTAATAAACTATTTGGATTTTTAAATATTTCTTTAACTTATTCTTACTACACTTAATAATTTTTAATGATTTAGAACAGCCCCCGGTTTCATCAACAGAAGTGAGGTCTATGACAATGGAAGGGTGAGCTGTAGCAGTGTCTAAGCTTGTAGCCATCAGTTCATCGAACAAACTCTGATTAGATTGAACCACTGTGCTCTGTTTCTCGTCTTCTAGTTGCGATATTTTGATTTCCGATCGTTGTAGCTCCTCCTTTAGTATTCTAATTTGGTGCAGAGTTTGTTCATAATGTTCCCTACATGAGTCAAAACTGTCAACTATAAGTTGTAACCTATCCCGATCCTGTAAGGTATCAGTATACAGTGAATGCAACTGTGCCAGTTCTTTTTTGAGTTGTCCGTTCTTACTTAAAATACCTAGCAGTTCTAACTCATTTTCGTCCCTTTCCTTGTTCAGTTTATCGCACTTCTGACTCAAAATCTGTAACTCTTTCAACGTTAATTGAAGCCTTGTTGATGAGCCAAGGCCTTACGCGTCATTATCATGTTATTAGTATTCGACATTTTGTTATAATTACGTGCTACAGAATCAGTAATTATTAGCAAAGTAGACTTAGAGCAAAGAAATGCGAAACAAAACGAGGTTATGTTTTATTCATAGAAAATTACAAAATCGCACTATTAATGGACATATGAGGATGTAAAAGTAAATAAACTCACAAACCTTGATTGAAAAAACTATTAGTTTTATAAATCTTGCCAAATCCAAGTAATCATTTCAATATTGAAAATTTTTCCGATGTTCTAACTGTCACTACACCGGTACAAATTTTAAGTTTATATTTATCTACTTTTAGCACAATAAATGGTGAAAATGATTATTTAACACTCAATATGGTATTATTTGGCAATGATGAATTGGTTTTTAATTAAAATTATAATTATTTTTGCAATATTACAATATAAAATACGGAGCCAATTCAAATCAGCTGTTATACCTAGGGTTGCCACAAGGAAAATACTCTATGCAATGTACAACTGCACCCCTATAAGAGCCCTGGATGATAAAAGCAATCTTCTTTGTGGATCGTTAATTGCAGGTAAGTGGATTCACTATGTTCTATTACGGGATGTTCACATCCGCGATAAGGTTCTCGTATTGCAGTAGTTTTATAGGCTGCCAATAACGTTTGTTAACAAGTTAGTTTTCCTGCTGCAAATTCACTTAAAACTATAATTTATATAATTATTTTTGCTACTACCATAGCCAATTCATTAAGAAAGTAATGTTTTAGTAAATTAAATGGATGACTAGTGCTCCGCTCTCCAGGGTAGTAGCGTGATGATATATAGCCTATAGCCTTCCTTGATAAATCTGCTATCCAACTCAAAAAGATTTTTTTAAATCTGGCCAGTAGTTCCTGAGATCGTTTAAACAAACAAATTCTTCAGCTTTATATATTAGTATGATTGCTATGTATTATTTAAGCATTTCTTCTGTTTTAAGCTACGATGGAATTGACATTCGTAACGGATAAAAATTCCTAAATTAAAAAGAAAACTAATAAAATAATAACAGCTTGAACTAATCGATGTACTTTGAACACTTTAAATAACTTTATCAAGTAACATTTCAGCAACATAAAAGATAGTTGTACTGAGAGTCGTTAACAAGAAAGACTGTCCCACACATTCACATTGCATCGGCAGTTAAGATAGGATCAACTTAAATTACTCCGATTGCAATATCATCCGCAATAAGTTAGGATATCTTATACACGTAGAGTAAGGATTTGTAATCGTGCGATAATCCAGATCATGACACATTACACAAATCTTGTAAAGAAATAAAGCCCTATGCCGATATACGAGTATTGCTTTCACAGTTTTTTCATTCTCTAAAATTGGTAAATGAATAAGCTCATATATTCAAAAGTTGTAATAAAAATTAAGGTACCGTTAACACAGACAACCGCTAAGAACAAAGTCAAACATGGACTTTCTTACGATACATCAATACTAATATTATAAAGCTGAAGAGTTTGTTTGTTTGTTTGGTTGAACGCGCTAATCTCAGAAACTACTGGTCGGATTTGAAAAATTTTGTTTGTGTTAGATAGCCCATTTATCGAGGAAGGCTATAGGCTGTATATCATTACGCTACTACACTGGGGAGAAGAGCAGTAGTCATAAATGTCGACAAATCGGGCAAATTTTAATACATCATTGTAAAATTTATAAGTGACGGGATTAAATAGGTGCGACGAGAGGTCGAAATATTCCACGGGCGAAGCTGTGGGGTTCATCTAGTACAAAATATATTGATTGTAACGGATTAATCGAAAAACTAAAAGGGAAGATGCGCCATTATTATCTACGGGGCCCAAGACATATCAACCCTAGCGGTTGTGCATCTGTTGACTAACGGATATAGCAAAATCCAAACAAAAGTTGCTACTAAAACCGAAAAAAAAAACTTATTAACTATATTCACACTGTATCCCTGACGGGGTAATCAGAGAAGACAGATCGACATGCTTCGCGCTCCGTGCATACTTCTTTCGCTTGGTGCAGATTTATAAATCGCTTCATACGTGTACGTCAGGGTATCTGAGTACTTTTGACTTTTCCGGTTTTGAGCATTCTACTCACGTGATCTTTATGTGTAAGCCTCGGCCTACCCTATCTCCAACTACCCTCTACTTTCTCACATTATTTATACTTCGTCAATCGTTTCTCACTCATTCGTTGGACGTTTCAAACGACGACGTGTCCAAACCAACGGAGCACGCCCTTTTCCAGCTTAACGCTGACAGTCTCATTCATACCTGCCATATTGCGTATCACTTCCAAGGTTACCCCGCACAATTTTCGAAGTGATCGCATCTCCTCAGCATTCAAATTACTTTCATGCATCTTCTGGCATACCCACGTTTCGCTACCGATAAGCAACGTTGGCACTAGCACTGCGTTATTAATCGCAAGTCGAAAAAAATCAACAACAGGTTCCAAATTCTGGTAGTGTTTAAAAGCAACTGGAAATATACTTAGATGAAGGAGTTTAATTTAAAAGTCAATTTTACAGATTACCATTAATAGCTAGGTACTAATCAATATAAATATAAGATTAGTCTTTGCTCCTCATGTAGCTTTAATTGTGTAAGACGCTCAGTTATGTAAAGAGTTTAGAAATTAATACAAATCACAAAGAGCGATATACGAAAGGCACCAAAAATGTCTTTATTTAAGAGATTTAAATATGTGAAAAGGTTTACAAGGAATACGTAATGTAGTCAAGTTCTGTAATAAATCTTAAAAGAATGCTTTGGTTGTTCCCAAAAGGATACTCATGGAAGCATTCACCTTCTTCTTGTTATTTATGAGCCCATGCTTTATAATAGAACCGCGAGCCAAGAATAAATGGGTAACTAAAATAAATGGCTGTACGTTACCATAATCATAGATTTCCAAAGTAAACTGAATAACTTTTTTAGTAATGAAAACGAATGGGAAAACTAGAAGCTGATACTAAACGCCTTATCTTAACTACTTTTTTTATAGAAATGCGTATCATGACGCGAGTTTAACGATTGAAACAAAAAGTCAATATCTAATCTCGAAAGGTGAGTTATAGGAATTTGTAGATACTGTCGTCTGTTATAGTTCAGAATGTCGGTCCTGTCTTCCATTTACACGTCATTTACATTAAGATGCCTTCGCATTTGCATGTCGGAATAACGGTAAATAGTCGGAACCGCGAGCCAAGAATAAATGGGTAACTAAAATAAATGGCTGTACGTTACCATAATCATAGATTTCCAAAGTAAACTGAATAACTTTTTTAGTAATGAAAACGAATGGGAAAACTAGAAGCTGATACTAAACGCCTTATCTTAACTACTTTTTTTATAGAAATGCGTATCATGACGCGAGTTTAACGATTGAAACAAAAAGTCAATATCTAATCTCGAAAGGTGAGTTATAGGAATTTGTAGATACTGTCGTCTGTTATAGTTCAGAATGTCGGTCCTGTCTTCCATTTACACGTCATTTACATTAAGATGCCTTCGCATTTGCATGTCGGAATAACCTTTTCATAATCTTGAGGACGGTGGCTCCTAACTTAGCGATTAGCCTAATGGATTTCTCAATTTAATGAAACTCAAACTTCGAAATTGGCTTTTTAAAAGATAGAACGGAATTTACGGTTACTTATTTCACTTTTTTCGACCCACTTGCCGCCTACGGCTTTGATTTTTTTTTATTTTCTACTCAAATTAGAAGACATTGTTGTGCGTCGTAATTTCTTTTGATTTTTGTTAAGTATTATAACTGGTATAGAAAAGGATTTAAGTTTCAATAGGGTTCCTCAAAGATGGCGTACAAATCTTTTTGTTTGATCAGGCGTTTGTTGACAACAAATGCGTTGACGTTAATCCTCAGACAATAGTACCGTTTTATCCGGGGAGATATGGCGGCCACAATGGACTCCTTTGACCGAACTTTAATCTCAATGTTTGTATAAAGGATTTTTTTTGTGAAATTATAGCTTTCATTTGTGTTTATTTAAGTGAAAAATGTATTTTTAATTTCAATACATTATAATAATAAATATTTTTCGGTTATTGTTGAGACATTTGAGTTGTTTTCGCAATATGGTTAAGTTTGAAGATCGTCCGGGTACCTGGGTAATTTAAATGTCTAGTCATGCCACCCCTTTTTTGTCTTAGCAGGAGAGATCCAAGTTCTCTTTATTAATGATGCCAATTGAAACATGCAATCATAGCTGGAAAAAAAAAAATTGAATTATAAAATACAAAAGTTGAAAAAATTACCTAGAAGTATTATTTCAAGTTGACTGTAAAAAATTACCTCCTGTGAAGACGCTTACGGCTAGGTCATCAGAATATTACCTTTATACTCCATCGAAGGAACCCAAACTGATGAGTTATATCATTAGCTCATAAGATCACCTTTTTAGTCCATCACAGGATCAAGTCTTACCAAAATTATGCAGTCATTTACGTTCAAGAAAGTTCCTTACATAACAATATGTGTTTTTTACTAAATTTCTATTCATGCCGGGAAGTATGAGTATATTATGCTGGGAAGTGGCTGAAATAAGGCTTACAAGATTTGTATTTCACGTATCTACATAACTTATAGGTATGCAACATTGTAAAAAATCTCGAATCAATGTAAAATCCTTTAGCTTAGTTATAAACCTTTAAGAACGAAAGATTGAATGTGACTTTTAATAGATTAAGTATAATGATTTTATACTACTGACGTTAGACAAGCATACGACTCATCTAGTCTTGATTATTATTAATTTATAGGTAAAATACCTTGTATCGTGTTAAGGTTATATTTGATAATGCCCGCAGAAACGTTCAACGCCTTTCAAGTGTCATTGGATAAAAACTGTAATTGCCCAACCCTCATTATAGACTGTCAGGGAAGTTGAAGAATGTGATAAAGAAGTTCGGTAATTTAGCTTAAGGTGTCAAAACCGGTCGTTAGCCATCATTCTTTTACCTTCTTCAAATTTTCTTTTTATTTAAACATTTCAACTGCCCGGCGAAGATAACATGCAAGCAATTTCAAGCACTTTGAAGGTTAGAACAATGGCACATTAGCTTTTTTCGTAAATCGAAGAATCTCAATATAAGATACAATAGAGTGAAACGAGATATTAATTTGGCAGACATATTTATTTATACACGTTAAAGATCAGCATCATCATTTATAGCAATTCATTTATTTACAAAATTGAGTGAAGATAGTGATTAATACAAAAAATAAATAGATTTAATTAACTCCCTAGCTTACGTTCTACTCGGCTTTTGGTTGTCACAGAACCAAAATTTGTTAAAAATTATGATAATTTTGGTCTCTTTCACATTTTGCACTACGAAACAAAACTAAAGTTAATTAAGTACAATTGTTTAAGGTCAGACATTAACTTTAAACAAATAAATATGACACTACAAAGTATTTGATAACACATTATTACGTAGATATAATGTCACTTTTGAGATAGTTTTTTTTAGCAAAGGCATATATCACATGAAACAGAAATTGTTATTTCTGAATAGGTACTAATAAATTGATATATCCACCCGTAACTCTACAAATAGGTACCTGTCAAAGGCCAAGAAAAATATACACTCTGTTACGTTTTTACAATAAATGTTTGGTTTATATACAAATACATACATATTTATTGCTGAAAGTAGGAGGTAAAGTTATACTAGAGTAAGTAATATCCTCACCGAAACCGTAAAATCATATCTATCATATATGTTTAAACTAAACGATAATATGGACTAGTTGTAAAAATAGTTCTACATAATTATACCGATTAGTTTAATAACTTTGATTTTATGTCACAGACATCTTTAATAGTAAAATTTCGTAATTATTTTGAATTATATATGCCAAGCAGACAGAAAATTTTAATATTTAGGTAATTGAGTAAAATTTTAGTTTGAACAGAAATTTGTTACTTATATTTCATACTGTTCCAGTGGACTTGAGATGTACAAAAAATAATATCAATTGAACATGTAAGTCAATACACATATTAAATTTATTTATTTACAAGCAGTAGGTACAAATCAACATATTCTTAGAAAGTTATCATTTAAGTACTATTTTGTTTTCTTAACATATGTACATTACTAATTTTTCTGGTGTTAACCTTACTGTGTTTCATAAATACATTTATAACTAGTAACTTTATAATTTACAATCTCCTAAATCTACGTACAAACAAAATTACAATTGTAATTTTTGTTACAGCATCACTCGCATACGGTGTCCAAAGTCCATTACAATTTACAACGTAACAAGTTCCAAAACAAAACTATTTAAATCTCACTTAACCACTCCTGTTGAGTTTGAGAGTATCACAATAACACTTATCCACTTGAACTATTAGTTTTTCCAGTTATGTTCAAATGCTTAGGAACTGAAGCCATGGGATTCTACTGATAGCATATCAAAGCTGTGACGTCACACCACTACATCACGTGTCACTGTTTCATTGCTCGGTGTTTCTGGCACTAGAACTGGCTGGAAACAATGTGCTGCTGGAGCGAAATCTTCAACCAGTTTTCGCTTTAACACAGAAGATGAACCAACGTACACATTAGTACCAGGAAATGTTCCTCGCCGTCTTCGCCTCCATAAAATAGCAGCTACCACTGCTAGTCCAAACGCTATCATTGCTGACAAACATCCAAGTACAAGTTCAGAGTCCGGAGATCGCTCTGGTACTCTTTCTCCTCTCATAGAGCTCACTAGAACAGACATCAAACGATCACCTTCACTAACTTGAACATCCTGAACACTTTCTGTAGAAACACGTTGAGCTCTACTGGTGTCAATAGTCATAGTTTCTGACCTCTCGTTATCTACGCCAGGAGTGCGAGAAACAAGTTCCACTTGTATATGATATATTGTATCTGGCCACAATGATAAAGTAACTCTAGTGGAGTCTGTGAATAGATTTCCTTTTAAACCTCCACCATCCACTTCCCAGGTAACTAGGTATACACCACGGGCTATTCTTGGTTCCCAGGCAATTTCACCAATAACAAGTACTTTTTGATGAATGAGAGATATCTCCTTCAAAATCCATTTATGCTCATCGTGGTTGGAAGTGTTTGTATCGTGAGCCACCCACGTTTCATCTGGACTGTAAATAGTGACGAGTCCTAGTGGATCAACAACAAGTACACGAAGAAGTGCTCCTTCGTTATTGGAGGGAACACGTGTTGCTAAAGTTTGAGTTTGAATGATCTGGCGCCAAGGGCCTTCCGCGGCACGACGCATGACTACGTAGACGAAAGGTGTAGGGCGCGAGGCGGCTCGTGGTGCAGGAGGTGGCCAGCGAGCTAGTGCTCCGCTAACACGCATCACCCCTTCACCCTTTGTGTGAATAACAGGTTGCGTTTGCGAAGCACGCGCCACTTCAGCATGGAATTCGCAGGCAATTTTGCAGCCCGGGAACTGAAAATAAAGAAATATGTAAGCTTCTGCTGGATAAACTACATGAGTCTTTAAACGATTTGTAGAAAACTTACACAAATATCTCTCTCGTCGCAGATTGCTCCCCAAACTTGATAGTTTGATTGTAGTAGTTCACAGTTTTCCCAACACTGTAACAATAAATGTATAGTTGTGAACAAACCATCACATCAGAAATTGGTCTTAATTTGAACGAGTCTTTTGATCTCCTTTGATTTATTATCATGTGGGCCATTACTACAAATGAGTAGTGTATACAGACACAGACAAATTTTAAAGTTGATGTTCGTCCCAGCCCAGAGGCAGTGTATTAAACGAAATGTTTTTTGTCATATTAGTTAGTGGTATCGGATGGTTTTGAAGATGGTTATATTGCTGTTTATCTTTAATGTTTCAAATTAGAGAAACATGGGAAAAGAAAGTTCAGTATATTACAAAATGAAATAAATTAGATACATCAAAAATGTGTTGTCTTGTCTTCATACTTTGGTGGTGTATTCTAATTACATCCGAAATGTGCAGTTCGATTTATTAATTTTTGACATTTAAATTTATTTACGAATAAGAATGTGTTTATATGTAATTGAAAAAAACTAAGACAAGACTAATTTTGTTCGGGATGTTATTTCACTATTAAATTACTATCCCTTTATGTTGAAAAGGACAAAGATACTTATCATTTTCAACAATCTTTTTAGATTTTTAACAAAGTCTATATCAAATTAACCCTGTGAATGGGTATATCCAGCCGAATTTGGCTACTCAGCTCCTTGAATGCAGCATTTGTCATTGGAAACGCTCATTAGTTGGAGTTGACGTTAACTTGACGCCGCTCTCGCCTCGGTAAGCTTTAATAATTATAAGAACGGGCGAAGCGCGATTATTAATTACTGGTATTGACAAAAGGTACCGTCGCGTCGCGTGGAATTCACTTTGTTTCAAATGAGAAATTGTCGGCTTTAGCTATAAACCTGCGAATGTTTTGTACGGTGAAGTTATATTTTAGAAAAAAAAAATAAACAATAACAAAATGTGATAACAATTCACTGCATAGCACAAATCAATAAAAATTAAAATAGCCATGATCACTTAAAATGGAATGGGATGGGTTGTTTAAAGTGATGGTATGAAATTAAGTTTAACAACCGTTACCGTAAACAAAACAAATTTAACAGCTACGCAAGTTAATAAGGGCTAACTTGATGAACATAGGCAGCAAACTATTAAATGTATATTACTGGAGTATTAAAAACCAGAGGTACCACAAATCGGCATAACCCATCACAATATATATCTGTATTTAATTATTCTGTAAAGGATGTCATGTTGTTTGGAAGTCAATTTAAGAGCAAAAACCATTTCAATCAGATTATTTTTTAGCATTTTAAATTTCAATACTAAGATTTTAATTTAAGAGTATAAATGTACATCCAATTTATTTTTCAGAATATGTCTAATTATCGTTAAAAATCTAGTGAAGCACTAGATTTAGATAGTAAATTTAAACAATTTTAACGTAGATATAGTATAGTGCATATACAACAAATTTGTTCGAGCACAAATTATCTATAAATAAGTAAAAGCGTAGAATGGAATTCTAATAAGATCCTCGGGGCCAAGACAGCTTCAAATGCAAGTGATACATCTGCTGACTAACGGACAATCATGGTAAAGAGAAAGAACTAAACGACTGGTTTAAGATAATAATGTGAACAGATTTTATCAACGTGTGTTATAATCCGAATAGAACATCTTTATATTATTAACACAAAGTCAAACGTAACTTATTTTTGAACATATTCTCAGTAACCACTGCAATCCTAGGACAAATATGTATAAAGTAAAATTTATTTGGGTAGCCAGTTAAATTCATTGATCGCTTTCTTCTTAGAATATGATTGATACTTCTTAAAATACGATTTAGGAATAGAATAGTAAAGAACGTGTTTAGTATACTCACCATAAAACAGTCGGGGTTTTGCAAACACGATGGCTCCCCGCTGGGTCGAGGCGCCGCGAACTGTGAACAAACACCAAATATGTCAGACAACTCTATATGGGTGACACTTAATTATAATAGCATAATTATATGAATGTTCTTCTAATATTTTGATGTTTTATTGATTAGTTAGGTTTGCCATCATTAATTTCTACAAATATTCTTTAATCTACCATACTTTAGAGAATAATGAAATAGACTTAATGTTATAAAACATAAGGAACTTAAAGATATATGCAATGTTACAACATCAACGACAGGTTTTACTTATCTCAACAGTAACCCTTGGATATTTAAAATCATAGTTGCCGTAGACGTATAAAAAATAAATGAATATCGTTGGGACAACTCACACAACGCCATCTGATTCCAAACTAAGCAGAGCATGTACTATGGTAACCAGATAACTGATAAACATTCTTGTATATTTCTAAATACATACACATAGAATAAAAAAAACGAGATCGTCACACAAAAAAAAATCTGGGTGGGAATCGAACCCACGACCTCTTGCGTAGCAGTCGGATACACTCCCACCGCGCCACAGAGGCAGTCAAAGTCAGTATTTAACAACGTAATAAATCGGGGGTATGAATACCTATTTGTTGATTGTAAAATTTGTAATTTTGTTTTCGAACTGGATAGTAATTACAAGAACAGTGAAACGAGAGACTATAAGCTAACCATGAATTAGAAAGACCGTTCAAACCCATAAAAGCTAATTCAATATCTTAAGAGATGCTCATGTCGATGAAATACTTTTTTTTTTAATTTTTAAGCTATTGCATAGTTATTATCGCGGGCTTTGAGCGGGCTTTAATCAAGAAATTCCGTAACACAAAAAACCTAAGACCCGAGGTCACACGAAGTTCACCGAGCACGGCCGAGCGTTGGCTTACATGTATGTACATATATTATATGGTACGATTGTACGAGACGTGATGATAGTGAGTGTGAGAGTGAGGATGAGGGTGAGAATGAGGGTGACTGTGAGAGTGAGGGTGGGGTGAGGGTGAGGGTGAGGGTGAGAGTGAGAGTGAGGGGTGAGGGTGAGGGTGAGGAGTGAGGAGTGAGGGTGAGGGATGAGGAGTGAGGGTGAGGGATGAGGAGTGAGGGTGAGGGTGGGGATGAGGGTTAACTTTTGTTTTTTTTTTAGTGTAACTTGAATTAATATCAAAGAAAAACAAAGGTATGCCATGCAATAGCTTTACCGCGGCAGTCTCCAAATGCCACACGACTTTTTTTTTAAATTTTTGTACTAGTACTCGTTGCTTCGTACTTGCATAAAATATAAGCCATCTACGTCGGTGAATGTAAGTAGAATTTTGTTTCGCATGAAGTCCCGAGTAGTATATAAAATATGAGTATACACCACGAAATTTTAAAAATTACACATTATCATTTATTAAATGGGATGGCATGTTTGTAACAATTATCCATATCATCTCATTTATTCATAACTTAAGTTTATCTGTTTAATACTGAAATAGCCAAGCTACACCACATTAAAAGTTCTTAATTAGTGCTTGACATCGTACTTTAATTTCAGCCAAACTCAATGTAAAAGGTCCGTTTAATTATTCGATCGAGCACCAATACATTACTCGTTATCTCTGCCCAGTTTCGAGAGGGTTTTATGTGCGGACAAAAAAAAAGAAGAAAATAAATGTTCGATTCGACCAACCAGTTTAATGCATTTGATAAAACTGACGGGCATCTGCTTACTGTCGAGAGAACGGTCGCTTTAATTGCTTGATATGCCAAGGGAACTGCTATGCTGGGACATTGCAGTGCCCTAAATGTTAAATGTTTTATGTTACGATGAGGAGTTAATGTAGAAAATGACAATTCTAGCTTATAAAATCAATTTAAGACAATTTATTTCAAATTATGTATACGAGTATTATAGCATTTAGTGAGTTACGAGTACTTAGCCCACGTCATTGGTTTAAAAACATTAACATTATTCGGTAAAAATAAATGCCTCTGCCACCTCTTCGGGGATAGAGTCGTGAATGGTAAGCATTAGTAAGATAAACATAAATAGTCCTGCCGGAATATTTATTTAAAAGCATAATACTATTAAATTTATTTAATTTATTTATTATTAAAGTGATTTATATTATTTTTAGTATTATATTACATTCCATAAATAAGTACATAACTAAAAACCTCCAATATACTAATATCGATAGTTATAAGCTGTGTAATTACTAACAATTATGGATGCAAATCTGAATTAAATGATTATTATTATTAATGCCAATTGTAACTATCTCAATACGCATTCATATAATCAAATGTTTTAGAAAGTTAATAGCGAACAAAGAGTAGCAAAGGAAAACAAAATTACTCTTTTAGGTCACTATCATTGCGTCTAATGATGCCAATCTGTGGCAGAGGCCATCAAACGACTCCGACCATCTACCCGTTATTAGATGTAATCATCGTAATTTTTCACACAATTTATTTTTTCTTACTACGATACTATAGCTCAAGCAAGAGTGTTATTTCACGTCAACTAATGACAACAAAAAATATAGTCGAGATTGAGTACGCAATGCGTTCACTATAAAAACATATTTCTATGTAGGTACTTGCTACATTCCTGTACCGGTCGCTTTTAAAAACTGAGCCCTAACATAATAATAATAATATTTCAACCTTAATCAAACATATATTTTGACATTACAGTTTTGTAATACGCAACACTCTAACCAATTCAATTATTGCAAGTATTGTGTTGCACGACTTAGAGAATAATGCGAGTATATGAAATATGAAAGTTAAACAAAACAAAACGGAGTGAATATACTTCGGTAACCGCAAAGGGAAGTGAGTGAATAATGAACGACGGTGATTGAAAACACAGTCTATCGAGTGGCCTCGTATTTGTGTTAGATGCCGCCACAGATTAGGCTTTTGTTAATCAAACAACGTTTATTCAATACTATTTAATTAATCTTCCGTATTTGACTTCGGTTAACGTTCAAAGAAAAAACGGATCGGTTAGAGATCGAGCTAGATACGATCAGAAGGAATTAAATGTGGTACAGATCAATACATTTAATTAAATATAGAAAGCTTTTAAGTCTTTCTAATATGTATGTTAATTGATAATTTTCTAAGTGAGTGTTAGGTTACTAAAATGATTTTGAGACTAGCTAGTAAGAATCAAACACTTTTTTTTTAAATCCATTAAAGATACATGATGAGCCCAAGGCTGCGCCAGAACAAGAACTAATCGATCGATGGGCATACATGGTCGTTTACAATCAATCCATCAGCGTTTATGTAACGCGCAACTACCGATGATCTTCATTTATCATAAGTTTTGTGAGTAGCGAGCTCACGCTCTTGGGGGTCAAACCAGAACCGAATAAATACCAATGACTTACGAAATATGATATGTAAACAACTTTTTCTCTTTTAATCTAACGACACATCTTGAAGATTAATCATCTGTGCATTGGGTAGTTTCAAGTTGATTAGCATATGATATAACTATAAGGTATCTACTAGAAATAAATACAATTTTGTTTGAAATGAGTACTTATTCGAACAAAGGTAGTATCAGTTAAAAGGTGTAAGGAATTGTGATTTTATCGAGCTCTATAAACAATGTAAATGCGACATTTGCATATAGCTGAGATAGAAGGAAAATATTACGTACCTAAGAGTAATAACTGGCAAATAAAGGCATGAATAATGATTTCACGTAAAGATAAAATACAATCAAGTGAGCAAAATAGTGGAGAAATATGATATTTTATTACGTTGAACAGCTTCTTTCTATTACTTTAAGGAGGCAAGAGGTTGAGTATTTTTTACTAAATATACGAGTATTTTTAAAGTTATGTTTGAATAAGGTGATTGGCGCGCATTATTTGATAGGCCATAATTGAGAATTTTGATTTTTTTCAGCTAGAAACTATTTTTTAACAGATATTCACATGATATTGCGTTTATCTAAAATGTTTGGAAAATAATGCGTATACTGATAATTATGTAAGTGTGTGAGTTGTCCCAACAATATTATTATTATTATATTAATGATGATCATATAAATTAATACTTGTTAAGATGCTTTTATGTATAAAATTTATTATAGTGATGAAAGATTGTTAACAAAATAAAATACATTTCATTAAATCTATCCAAGTCGAATGTTCAGAGAATTACACAAGGTCTGTTTCGATGCACTAGAAGTTGTTTTATTTGATTCCCCGTGGGTAAACTCTATTACCGGACCGTTTTTACAAGTTGAAATTCAATTTCAGTCCCGTTCGATTTCAGTATCTTATAGGAAAGTAGGTTAGCATAGGTAAGTACTTGTAGGTATTGAGAAAAATAAACAATATATTTAATTCCCACAGAAGGCATTTTGTAAATGCATGCCATTTTCTCTTTGGAAAGAGGTATTCACAATACAGTTTTATTCTAATACAGTGGTGAAATTTTCATTATATTCAGATAATAATAAAAAATTTAAAAGTAACGTGTTGATAAACGCAACATGACTAAATCACTGTATTTTAAATTATTTTGTATGGTAATCTTAATCCTGCTTTATAATAAAGCATTTGAAATACTTTATTAAATACTATAATGCCCTTTTCGTCATTTAATGCCGAAGGAGACTTGCATATTTCATAAAAAAACAGGCTTGTCTATAAACGCTTTACAAACCGAGATATGAACGTTATTATTTTCATCAGTTTCATTTGTTGTACAGCTTTTTGCTATCATTTGAGCGACCACAGTAATTCACTCTTGTTTTAGAAGAGAGGCAGGAGGATCATAAAATTTATTTCAGAGTCGTTGGGAAACGTGAGGCAGAATTCATTACTCACATTTAGAACAAAGCACCGATAAAGTATACTACACAATATGTCTTAACTATACAGCAAAAATGTTAAATGTACGCTGAACAAAGTGTTGACCAATTTACTGATTACGAACACATCCTGCCAATTTACTTTATTGATGTTATATTATAGCATTATTAACTTTTTATACACATTGCTTTTCAGACAGACCGCCTATAATTATGATAATAGGAGGCCGCGCTCTTTAAAACTATTTTTAAATTATTTCAAAATGGTCTGAAATCTGCCCCTATATTAAAGTCTCATACATATTATAAAATCAATATCTTGATTGGCACCGCCCATATTTAAGACAATTGCTTTTAAATTTGAAGGGCAAGAATGTTATGGGGTCTTACAATATTTATGCATTAATATGAAATTTTGTGTTAAAAAAACTTATACAGCAAGGAAAATATCATAGATTGTTCTGTAAATGTTATGTACGCTGTCGTTTTGTTAAGATTGCAGTGGAATGGCTAAGCAATCCAGACGTGTTCTTAAATAGGGTACAATGACTCCTGCCGTGATCAACGAGACTCCGCAGAAGGCAAAATGAAATCTAGCTTCCACTGTCAACCTAACAATGACATAAATGGTCAGAAATACGTACCAAATTTGATCATGCTGCAAATAAATTAAATGGGAACACAATCAAGGATTAAATTACTGCTTCATTCTGCCTCCCACACGAATGGGCGCTGCGACACATGTGCGACACATCGTGCAACCGGCCCATGGGCTTTATGTATGTAGGTGCCTTAACATATAATATTGTGGCACATTGTGCCGCTTCGCGACCGCATATAAATGCGCTAAGAGCAAATAAAACGGTGCTATAATTTCAAATCATACGGACAGAGAATGGGTGTGGACGGCGCTCTCATTGTGTGGAAATGATGTAACCACTATTAAAAGTGTGGGCTGTATCCCTTGAATATTTCTTGCGACGAAGACGTCGTAGGTTTATATCGGTATTTTATATCGCACGGAGACAATAGCATACATTTTCAACAGTAAAACAGGGTTCATACACTAAGTGGCCGTAGTTTCTCATTTCAATATTCACCTCCATCTATCGGTAATACCTTTTGATAAAATGATTGTTAATGTTCCAAATTATCCTAATAAATTTACTCCTCGAGCAACGGCCAATGACGAACTGTATAAAAAAACGTTGGTTATGTTGATTTCCTATTATCCTAAAAAAAGTCGCTCAATTGTGAGTAGTACTCGCTCACCGAGGGTTCCGAACAACTTTGTCGGTTCAGGAACCGAGTCTCGCAATTTATCGATGATTGATTTCCTACTTTAGTCGTAAATAAGAACAATATGAATTGCCTAATTTAATAAGAAATATTATCTTCAGATTTTTCCAAGAACTTGAAGTATTAGTTGGTATGACTTGCCAAATTTTATAGTTTTTGTTCGACAGAAAATATCCTTAAATGTGATTACCTTGCGTATCGAAATATGTTGAAAAATGTTTTTGCCGTATCTTTTTTATATTAATGTAGAAGTTTGAATTTTTACCACTATCAGTAATTATAAAGGGCAAAATGTAGTTGGTTTTAATTTAATCTCGATATAAAAGGTGACAGACAGAAGGACAGACACACATGATACGATAGGGATTCTTTTATTAACTTTTTTTAGTTATGAACCCTAAAAAAAACCTAATTTTATAGACAAACTTTTTCTTAAAAATATGGCAATAAATTAAGACGCTACCAATGTAAAATAATAAAATAACAATGTTAGTGACATTGTAAAAAAAGAGGAATTCGTGATTTGGAACAATATTTCATTAGAGACATTAATTTATTTGCCTGCCATCCAACATTGATTATTTTATATTAGTTTGGATTCACAAGAAGGCCAGAATAACTTATTAAAGCTGTAAACTAATTGAGTACATAATACTAATAACACAAATCATTCCACATTCGTTGTCAAGTAATTTATTGATTTCATTCTATCAATTAAACTAGAAACTCCACAAAAGCAAATCTTTCTTATTCATTTACACTCACTAATCTCTGTCTCTAATACATGTAGGGATTAAGGAAAGGGATTATGCTGTGTTTAGATTCTGAGAAACCCTTTAGTTTAAATGTTTGTAATTCGAACTAAATTTGTAACTTTTGAGTACCATAAATCAATACCATCTAAGCTACCAATCCATTGAATAAACAAAGCCAGGGAGAAATAAAACGTAGCTATTAATAGAGGCGAAACTTACATCAGACATATATTGACAACTAGCTGATATCCGCTACATCGTACACGTGCTGGTTCTACTGGGGAACGTATACCGAAATAAATCTAGCAGTTTTAAAAACAACCTTAGCCACTTTACGACCTCAGTGTCATCATTTACAAGTTATGTTTGACTTCATCCATTGTCCTCGCTTAGGTTTTGTGCATTTCTCCCTCTATGTCGCATCTCTAATAATTAGTGGCATTAATCGGTGCATCTATTCTCGTGGGGATAAGGTATTTTTCCAAGAAAATAGTAGACTTACTATTCATACAGCGGCGCGTCCGACCGCCAGGTCAACCGGATTGCAGTTATAAATTCTCATCACCATGCTATTTTGGTGGAATATGCAATGATTATCTACTTTATATACTAGAAGAGACATGAAATAAATATTAAAAACTCAAAATATTAACGCATAACAAAATGCCACGATTATAGAATGTGTCCAATTTAATTACAATTAGATTTTGTATATTTTGATACACTAACTAAATACAAATACTATTAATAAAAAGCCTATAAATTATTTTGATGTACGAGTATAAGCTGTATAATTTTTAAGTGTCATTTAAAATATCAGTAATTTTTACTTGAAAAACTAACAAACTTCGACAAACTTATTACCTCACAAACTTTAATACTTAAAAAAAATGTAGTATAATATGCTAAGGATATTATAAAACAAATTTTCAAACGATATTCTAAAGTCATAGAGTTAAGGTACATCTTTAAGGATCATCGTGGTTACTATACAATTATAATGGCTTCCTTCTCTAGAAGAGAGGGTATCGTATATTGCTCTCCTTGTCAAGTTAAGGCAGACTGTCGGTTTTTGTGAGCCTCAAAAGTTTCGTGGAGCATGCGACAGATGTGCGCATGGTTGCGGTTGCTAACGAAGCATGATTCAATCGGAATAATCAATCATATCTTTGATTGTTTGACCGCTGTGTAGCTCTCTGACGTTTAATTGACAAAATAATAAAGTATGTATTTCTTTTTGTTTTAGATTCATCAGAAAGTCAGAAATATTTTATGATTGTGTCGTCATTCGTAAATATAAAAAAAAGACATGTTAAGTCACCTATCGTAATCTTCTTAGTAATCCAATCACAAATTGCAAGGTGCGCAACAAATTACATTTGTAACAGAAACAGAACCGCTCAATCTAGTGCTGCTCTTATTTGTTGCTTTACCAATATGATATTTCCTTATACTCATTTCAGATAAAGTGAAGTGTAATCAAGATCGAGTTAGAAGGAAATCGCATAGAATGCAGACCCGATGCAAGGACCGTTACAAAGAGATATCGGCACCGAATCCGATTGCCGCAATGCGAAAATTATCCGCAACCGTGGTACAGTGGAGGCGTAAAGGTGCCACAGAAATGGTTATGTTTTGTTATGTATCAGATTTAAGAAGTGACATGTCGTTTGTACTGCTTACATTGAGTTAGATGCGATCAGAATATCTATTTTGTGGTAATTTCACGTCAAATATAACTAAAATAATGTCTAAAGCCCTCAGTATTTTAGTCCTTACGTTGTTATTTCAAAACAATTTATAGCCGGAGTATTGTTAAAGATATTTACTCTGAAGTATGTTATACAATTTATTATATTATATATATATAGATATATGCTACTGACTTTACTACCAAGCATGACATTTTTCAAATTTGAAGATAGCACTCATTATTACGGTGTTTTACAAATTGCATTTGCACCTACGGTTAATTAATCAAGTTAATGAACTTTTTTTATTTAAATACAAGAGAGATGAAATAATTTAACTATCTTATTTTATAAACGTACCCATTGGTCAGAAATATGAACTATAGAGATATCAATGAACTGAATGATACATTTGTTCGGATCTCACCATCGTAGGGGCATCTTCTTTGATCTAACCCATGATGGTGAATGGTAACCCATATCAAATCAAATAATATGATCTTCAATGAGATTTCAACCGCACATTTTGTGACGAACTGGGCCAGATCTTTTTTTGGCCTTTTACGAGTGCGTTTACGACCGTCGGTTGAACTCGAATTTATCAAAGGCAGTATTTCAAAAGCATTAAATAAGAAGAGCAATTAAAGGGTTCATAACCAGGCAAGTAAATGGCCGCAAGCAATAACAAATATTTATGTAAGCGGGCGAACAAACAGTAGCGGTAAAGATAAAGACTTGCGTTTAATCCAAGACAAACAGGCCGAAAGAATTACACGAGTGGGACACAAACACCATAAAGTTCTCGTACTTCTTGTTCCCGGTAGTGTAAACAGGAGAGGTCGGTGTGTGAAGTGAGCTAATCCCTCTTAGGCCTAGCCTATGTGGACCCATTAAGGCGAGTACCCGACCGGTATTCAAAATGTAAATGGCTCACTTAGAATTCCTGCAGTAGATTAACGTATAATAGCTGAGTTCGTGCGTGCAAATTTTATTGATTGTCACTGAGAGAATTTTGATGAAAATATATTTCTAAATATTGTTACGGGCTCAAATGACAGATGTTTATGTTGTTATATTAAGGTTTTGTTAGTTTAAATGTAATATCAAGTGTCAGTTCGTTACAATAATAGTATTTATTATATTTATTTTTTTATTTAAAAGTACCTACATTGATTACCATAATAGAAATAAAATTCTACAACATTATGTCGGTAAATGTCATAACCACATATATTATTATGTTAAATGCTTTAATATAATACAGACATTGACATTTAAAAAAAAAGACGTGTGGCACTTGGAGACTGCCGCGGTAAAGCTATTGCATACCTTTGTTTTTCTTTGATATTAATTTAAGATACACTAAAAAAAAAACAAAAAAAACCCTCACCCTCACCCCCACCCCCACCCTCACCCTCACCCTCACCCTCACCCTCACCCTCACTCTTCACCCTCACCCCTCACTCTTCACCCTCACCCCTCACTCTCACCCTCACCCCACTCTCACTCTCACAGTCACCCTCATCCTCACCCTCACACTCACTATCATCACGTCTCGATCCGTGCGACCTTCGTACAAACGTACCATATAATATATGTACATACACATTAAGCCAACGCTCGGCCGTGCTCGTGTGACCTCGGATCATAGTTTTTTTCCTTACGGAATTTCTTGATTAAAGCCCACTCAAAGCCCGCGATAAAAACTATGCAATAGCTTAAAAATAAAATTAAAAGTATGTTTCTTAGAAAATAAACAAAACTACGAGAAAAAAAATGGTATTTTTCTTAAATAATAAATATAACATGCATATTAATCACACTTATGAACACACTCTCTCCCTTTAAAAAATGAATACGCATGGAATTGCAAATGTGGGCGTATACCAGACACTTAGGTGCTGCAGTATTGCAGCTAATTGTGAATCCACAATCCACCTGTTTTAACACTCAGCAACTCAGAACGATCTTCATAGGACAAGTAACGAAACATCAGTATGCAATGTGTATAGACCCTTATGAATCATTTATATTATGACGTGTTCACATTGGCTGAATGTCAAGTTTGTGAATTGCAACATTTGGAAAATTGGTGCAGTGCAGTATTTGGAATGCAAATTTTGATGCTCTAGCTTAATTGAAGAATGTCAAAAATGTGTACAAATCCCCGCACAGTAATTATTGAATAATGTATAAAATAAATATCCATCATGCCTTATCCCCGAAGGGGTGGCAGAGGCATGTTATGTATTATATATTTACAAATATCTATTATAATGCTGAAAAGTTTGTTTGTAAGGTTAGTTGAACGCTCGAATCTCAGGTAACTGGTCTGATTAGAAAAAATCTTTTTGTCTTGGATAGCCCATTTATCGAGGAATGCTATAGGCCATAATATCATCATGCTACTACCCTGGAAAGCAGAGCAGTAGCCATAAATGTCCACAAATCGGTAACAATTTATACATTATTAGTTGTCACCCGCGGCTCCGCACGCGTGGTGAAGTTTTTTCGTTCCCGTTTCCCACAAGAACTAGTTCCCGGGTTAAAAGTAGCATATTTGTTATTCTGATGTGTAAGCTATATTATTGTAAGTTTCATGAAAATCCATTCAGTAGAATTTGCGTGAAGGAGTAACAAACATCCATACTAACAAACCTTCGCGTTTATAATATTAGTAGGATTGTAAAATTTATAAGCGACGAGATTAAATAGGTGCGACGGGAGTTCGAAGTATGTCACGGGCAAAGCCGTGGGGGTCACCTAGTGTAGTATATTGAAAAATGTAAAAAATGTGCACAAATACCTACACAGTAATTAATGAATAATTTATTAATAAAGGTAAATTAGTTATTAAACATAATTCATGGATTTGTATTTACGCATCGCCATCGGTCAATTTTTTAACACCGTAATTGAGCTATGTATTTATTTTATAAAAATGCGTGTACGAAGAGTACTAAAATATGTGTTCTAGTTACCAGTTTAATATACCTAGATCTAAGATGAAAAAGCGTACTGTACATTCAGTAACCAGTTAAGTTGAAGTTACTTAATTTATAGCCAATTAAAGTGGTGCTAAGCTAAATAAACTGACACGAAGATAGCACAAGTTACCGTAATACAATTTAACCGCAACCAATGAACATCCAACACATTTACGTAGGCCCGATATAAATGAGAAATTCTTCTTGATGAATAAACATTTTCAATAAGCCGGTTTATCAAGCAACGAGCTTTCATACCGCGCGGCACTGATGACAAGAACATGACTATTTGATTTATAATATTAACCACCGAGCTAGAAAATACTCCTCGCAGCTATAGGTCTTCTTGTTCATTATTACTTATTGAATCTGTTTCCAAATGAGGATTAATAAGGATTTATGGACATAGAAAGAGAATTAAACTGTCCATAGTAAACTCGATTAAATATAGTTCATTTACCATTCATCTGTCCAGAGCCGTATTTGTACTTCAATCACGATTTATTCTTAACGGATTTATTCTCGACTTTAAACATCAGGTACCGCGGCAAGTTTCTTGAGCGCCCCTTAAAATCAAGTTTAAAATGACAAACTTCTTGAAATGGCGAGTACAAACTGAACTAAAGAAGCCAGATGTTGCAGACAGTTTAAAACAACTGGTTGGTGTTGCATTATTAAATTTAGCTTTTAAAGCCCTCGCTATAAATCAATAGAAAAGAGTTCAGAGGAAGTGGAAGCATAAGGCGGAAATTTACGGTGATGTTGCGCTCGTCTCGCTTGCAACGCAATAAATTAAATGGACATCCCTTTGTAGCTTAGACTTTTAGAATTACTTATAATCATTCTAATAATGTTATTAAAATCGTAGTAATCTACAAACATTATCGTAACGTAATATCACACACCTAGAGTAGGTCTAAGTGCCATTAATTCATCAGATTCCTGGCTTTGGTAATATCAAATCTCAATGGACTGAAGCAAGATTTGTTCGACAGCTTTGATAATTGCAGTCCTAAATGTGTTTTGTTAACTAAATGTCAGGTTTTTAACAAAAGATATTAAGGATAATAATAATGTTTTCGTGTATTGCTAATTTGCTTAGATCAATAATTAGATCTTTGAAACTAAATAAAGTGTAGTGAAATTACTGTATTCTACAAAATCGCTTCAGTAACAATCGAATAGCAGGTGTAAAAATGGTAATAAATTTGAACACTGCATTACTAATCCTTATGCCTTCAATTCAAGTTTTGCTTCGTCAATATATAATATTTATATATAATATTGTACTTTCCTAACAAAAGAAATTTAATTAGATAATGTTGTTTAGTGCCAAACCAAGTTGTCTTTTTTCACTTTAAATGTATGATAGTTTTAGAATAACTTTTGTGAGGGTTAAATAGGGACAAGGTTCGAAACTAGTCGGGCTAGCCTGAAATTTACATTAGTTTAATAATTATTTTTTTACTTTTTTTTATAATAACTGTCTAGTAATAGTATGTATGTTATTGTTTAATATTTCATTATATCGTTAATAATGATACAAATAATAATTGCCGTTTGTCAAAAAGCAATGTTTGGCGTAGTTTATTAAAATTTTATAGTATTATTTAAAAGAAGATAGGATCCAGATACCTGTTCATTGTATTTACAGAATTAGATTGGTAAAGATACCAAAGAAAGGGTAAGGCTTTTTATAAGATAAAATCGTCACGCTTCGATTGGTATCCAATTTACTTAGTCCATGCCACCGCTTCCCAATACTACCTGAGCCTTTGTCGCATGGTCACGCCAGCAATCGCCTCATACCGTTTGTAAACGTAATAGCTTCTTATTTATGTGGGGACTTTCAAATTATAATATTCTATAGACTAATATTATGCTTATTAAGACTAAAATATACTACTAGACTTTAATTAGAATTTACTTTTAGGGATAGCAAAAATGAGTGGCTTGTCAGTGTAAAAAAGTGTTATTACCCATGTAAAATTGAAAAACAGGCTGAAATTTTATAAGGTTAACGATTATAATATAAGTATGTAAGTAACTAGCATCATCAGTAGTAATTAAATGAAAATCATTTTCAAACGAATAAAAATCAGAAAGTATTACTGGACAGCAGAAAAATCACGTTCAAAGTGTTTTTGAAAGAATGAAAACAAACAAACCAAACAGAAATCTTATCTGTTATCGTTTTTAGAAACACTTCAACAATCTTTTATAATAAGATTAAAATTCAAGGCTCTTTTGTTTCAATTTTGTTTCAAACAACATTAGAATCAGCCTCGCATACAATTAGGAATACAATACAATTTCTTTCTGAAGTATTTTCATAAATATTTAACAAAGGCTTTTGAGAGACTTTCCTTGAGCACATTAGGGAAACACAAAGGAAAAAAGATTATCTTTGCTTGCTCTGTAATACAGTCTGACTAGCCACTTAGAGCATAAACGCTTCTTAAATCAGCAAAAACAAAGCCGACTAAGTAAATGCCTTTATATTGCCAGCGTTTTGTACTTGCGTACCAACTATGGACTTATCTATGTCTGAGCAAACTTTGGATTATATTAGGTAAAAGGAAAGGAATATACTGCGGAACAATTACGCAGTTCTATCAGTTTCGTAAAATGTTCTTGAAACTTTGTAAATATTGTTTGATACAAGTTGATATTATATAAAGAGTTTTACCCTGTGTTCTTGTATCTTAAAATGATGAATATAGAATTAAATTGAGTCTTACTCGTCAATGGCCTTAATGTGTGAAAAAATATTTCTTAATTATTTCTTTACATAAGTAAATATTTTTTTATGATCCTTATAATCCTAATATAATAAATGATATTTAGGGTACATACTTGTAACAAGAAGGTAAGGATCATAAAAAACCAGCCTACCCGTTTTTGAGTCATATGTCTTATATATCCGATTTTGTTTTACATATTAAGATAAAGGCACTTTTTAATCAGTGTAAGTACCTACATCTATACGAATATTATAAAGAGAAAAGATTTGTAAGTTTCTTTGTAATGAATAGGTTCAGAAACTATTAGGTCGATTTAAAAAAAATCTTTCACCATTAGAAAGCTACATTCTTCGTGAGTGACTTATGCAATTTTGGATTTTTTTAAAGTTTAGGGATCCGTATGAAATCTAGAACAGGAAAAATTTACCACGCGGGCGAAGCTGCAGGCTTCAGCTATTAATATATTTTATAGTATATAAAGTCATACAAATTATTATGATTGATACTCAAGCAAAATTTTATTCCACTAAGAACTACGAGTATAAGGATGACATTAAAATAAGATTGTATCTAAATTTTGTAAAATAATAATGGAGCAACAGGATTCTTTGTAATTTATTAGTTGCATATGCTAATGAGAAAATTGAAGACTACTGTGCGAAAAACAAAAATTAGGGTCTAAAATTAAGAAACTAAATTTAAATAGATAACTAACCGCCTTGCTATTTTTTTGTCAGTGTCAGTAACCATTGGCAATTTTATTAAGTACGTATTAATTTTAGCACTTATTGCTAATGTTTACCTTTACCAACTTAAGGTGGAGCCCTTAATGAAATTTATTGGTCGTTAAGGAACACATTCAAATACCTCTTGAGTTGTCGACTTGCCCTTTCCGTTCGGGTCTTACGTAAATCTTAAGTACACCACGCAAGGGTTTTGTGAGTAATGCTTATATGCATACAAGGTGCTATTATTGCAGTTCATTACCATAGTAAATATTTACTATTCAGTTAACCTCAAAACCAAGGTGCAATTTGTATTACTAGTTTTATTTAAGTCTCTAGGATCTCTGCAAGTTTTTGACGGGGCGGCGTTTGATAGTATGTTTTTTTCTTTAAATTATTATTTATTATAATATAATTATTATAATCTCAAATTGAATTAACAATTTTCCATTTGTTAAGGTTATTCATACATCTGTGAGTTCTTTTTATAAATAATTTGTAAAATAGAAATAGTTTTCAGTGTCCCCATATGAAATAATGATTGTAGTTAATTCAAAAACCATACCTATATGGCTTTGATCTAAAATCAAATAGTCATAAAAAAGAGATATTTTTTTAATTTTAAATTGTATTCGAATCACAAAACCAGTATTTAACTGACAACAATGGTGTTTTGTCTTCAGTACAGTAACCATTAATGACCAAACTGCCCCTATGTGTGGTTTGTAGCGACATGTGACCGTGTATAAGCCATCATTAATGTCAGAAATAAATATAAGTGATGCTTTTAATAAGAACATGAAAAGGCTTTATTGTTCTGTTTGTCAGAGAGCTCGAGTGTTTAAACCGCAGACTTACATTTTAGTTATATTTCCGTTTCACAAACAAAAGTTGTCGGTTGTTAATTAGTATTCTATTTGTATGCTTTAAATAGTAGTTTTAATAAGCGGACTTATATACAGCTGCTACTGATGAACAATTGTTATTTTTTTTTTTAATTATAACAAGTTGAAGGGTAAAGTTATAACTTCGGCCATCCAAATGTCATCTTTATCTTTTTAGCTGATTGACACCCAGTTCTGGACACACCTGAATCTAAGAATCTAAACGGATAATTTACGATAAAAATAAATATATACGTACTAGACGTTTCGTACTACATGCATACACACATGCAGCCTACGAATAATGCAGCATACATATCATATAACGTTGCCACGTCATGTGTCGTCGTGACACCAGCAATCTGACTCGTCGCTACAGATATTTCGCTTTAAAAACAAAACAAGTAGTTGCAAATCTTAAGTGCGAGTCAGTAACCAGAAGTGGGTAAATCACCTGTGTGAACCTGGCACCCTACTTGCAAAAATCGAATTTTTTTTTGCGTATTCTTGAAAAGCTTAGTATGTAGGTGATTGTAGTAAAAAAATTTTTGTTTGTAGTTGAACCGAAAAAATATTATGGATAAACCAAAAATAGCCAACCCCTGGATTTATAGAAAATCAATTCTAACGGTTGATTTGTATGAAGAATCGTTAGTAGTTGATTGCAGTGAACGAATTTTCGTTTGCAGCTATTTATTAAAAAAAAAATTAAATATCGTTTTTTTTTGACAATAGTTACTAGTTATTAAACCTTTTGCTTGATTTGATATTTGTAGTGGAAGAACTTTTAAGTCTGTTAGAAGAGAAATTCATTACAATCGATGAAGTTGAGTAAAACTCGTTTTAGAAGGATCTCGACTGAACAACTTCGGTTGAGAAGATGAAATGGATATGGAAAAAGCTGAGTAAAACTCGTTTTCGAGCGATCTCGACTGAATTACTCCAGTTGTGAACATTGGACGACTACTACAAACGTCAAAAATGACTCGAAGATGCTCGTAGAGGTTAGTAGTCGAAGAATTTTTGATTGTAGTAGGACGAAAATTGATTGAGATCGATCAAGTTGAGTAAAACTCGTTTTCTCAGAATCTCGACTGAATTACTCCGGTTACGAAGATTGGACGACTACTATAAACGTCAAAAATGGTTGAAAGATGCTCGAAGAGGTTAGTAGTGGAAAAATTTTCGATTGTAGTAGAACGATAGTTGATTGAGATCGATCAAGTTGAGTAAAAGTAGTTTTAGAGCGATTTTCACTGAATTACTCCGGTTGTGAAGATTAGACGACTACTACAAACGTCAGAAATGACTCAAACATGCTCGTAGAGGATTGTAGTGGAGGAATTTTCGATTGTAGTAGGACGAAACGGTACCTTTATGCAGAATAACTATTTTTTTTAAGCTAACAGTAACTTTTTTATAACTGAGGGAAGTATGTACATAGTATAATAAAACTTTAACTTAACTTTGTGACGTCAATTAGAAAGATTTTGAGCCTAGACTTTTTCAAGGGAACTAACTAGTATTGTACAACTAACTTATTTATGAACCATTTAACTGTCTATCATTTAAGGTATTTCTTGCTTTCTGTTATAGTCATTATTACAACTTATTTTGCTCACTAACTGTTATGTAATGTATCGCTACAAGCGAGGACTTTTAATTGGATGATCTGATTCTATGAATGTGTTAACACTAATAATGTAAGCTGTAAGTCCTCCATATCTTAAATAAATAAATAAATTAACTATCTTCACGCTGTATCCCTGTCAGGATAGTCAGAGAGGACAGATCGCTAGGCATCGCGATCCATGCATACTTCTTTCGCTTCCTGTGGATTCATTAATCGCTTCATACATGCACGTCTAGGAATCAGATTACTTTTGACTTTTCTGTTTTTGAGTTATTTGCTCACGTGGTCTTCATATGTAAGACTCGGTCTACCTTGACACCTTCTGCCCTCTACTTTCGCACAATATATATTCTTCGTCAATCGTTCCTCACTCATTCGTTGAACGTGTCCAAACCAACGGAGCACGCCCTTTTTCAGCTTAACGCTGACACTGTCACTCAAACCTGCCATATTGCGTATCACTTCGTTGCGTATTCGGTCGGCCACGGTTAGGCCGCACAATTTTCGAAGTGATCGCATCTCCACAGCATTCAGCTTACTTTTATGCATCTTCTGACATACCCAGGTTAAGCTGCCGAAATGCAACGTTGGCAATAGCACTGCGTTATGAATCGCGAGTCGTGCTGCTTTTACGATGCATTGTCGCTTTACTAATTGGGAGAAAGCACTGTTAACTTAGTTTCCGGCAGTTACTCACCGTTCTACATCCGAATCACATCTTCCATCATAGTATACTATATACATAGTTTATACATAATATACTAGTGTAAAAATCATATTTATATTATAAATGTTACCCGTTTTAGCTATGTTTTTTTGTATTACTTTTCAATATTATAACTTTTTAATTTAACATATTCACTTGTTACTCGCATTATCATTCATTTAACGTCAAATATTATAAACTGTGCTCATAAATTACTGACAGAAATAAATTTGTTTATCGGATATTCTGATCGAAGCGTATCGAATCAGGATATACGTATGATATGGAAGTAAAGCCAGCTTTCTTAGATAAGTCGATTCGAGCTGAATGCAGCGCGTTAGCTCGACTTGACAAATGGCGCTATGACGTTAGTAGTGTGGATCAGGCCAAAAGAGACAGCGTTATGTACCTAATTCAAAGTTGTAATAGTTTTCTTTGTAATTACAATGAGATTTTTCTTTATTAAATAAATAGTTTATTCAATAATATACACGGCAATGGGTTCGCCACCTGTTACGTGGGACAAAAGTGATACGGTGAAATGTGGGCGTATAGTATGTCTGTGCCTACCCCTTCGTTGATAACGGCGTGACAAAATGTCTATATCTATGTCAATAATAGGATATAGTTACAGACAATCTCATCAATGTAAAAAATGTCACACACTTTCCATTAGGTGGGGCCGTATGCTTGTTGGCAGACAAGCATACGGCCCCACCTCAGTGGTACAAAAAAAATCAATAAGTTATACAGTGGTTTTCAACTTTAATTTTAAGGGGCACTATACACCATACATGTTCATTGGTAAGGAGATATATCAGTGGCCATTGATATTGGCCTGGGCCCCGAAGACCTATGTGGGGCACCAATTACTATAGACCAATAAGAAAAAATCCAGACATATCATAAAATTGCACATACAGAATATCACACGAACATTTTAATATAGTTCACAAACGATAATAAAAATCACATAGACAGTTAACGATTGACCCACTAGGAGGTCTTGAGTCGCAAGCCGATAGTAAAAACTGGCCAGTAATGCTTGGTCTTTTGAAACAGCATTGTTTCATGTAAACATTATTGTATGTAGAGGAACCAGAGAGTTCTTTGTACATGGTCGGTGTGAGGCACTCGATGTACTAAATATCAGATGCAGATGGGACTAGAGATAACGTCTATCACAGCGTATGAAATATCGGGGAATTAATTATTAACAGACGTAATGCGATTAGTTATCGCGCAGTCTCGCGGTAGCCATTGTAATTTGACTACTGAACGGAGATTATGGGGAAATTTCATGCGAGGAACGAGGAAATGTTTTGACATAACTTAATAAAGCATGTGGAGGACGGCTCTGATAAATACAAATCTGTTTTAATATGACATTTACAACCGCGCACCCTACGAGACTTTTTATATTATTTACAGAAGAGCTTTATTAGTATACTAGTAGAAGTAGTTTAAACTAAAATTATGTAGTGTATATTTACATTAAATAGATAAATTTTAACATCAAAATTTATTCGAATCGCAAAATCAGTATATAACTGACAACAATGGTGTTTTGTCGTCAGTGGTGCTAATTCTGTTCAAACCACTAAACTAAATTTCTCTAAAATTTTCTTATTTGTTTAAGTGATTGCCAAATGCTATTCTGTTATTACGTCAAACTAAACTTGGTGATATTATAAACAGCACTAAATTTGTATCTGACATCAATAAAATTCCTTTTATGTGATAAAATACAACAAAACATGTATTTAGATGCCGACTAACTTAGTGATTGAACTGCCTATGTACATTTTTAACTTTTTGTTGACTTTTATCACATAAAATGAATTTTAGTGATGTTAGAAACAAATTTATCGACACACAAAATTTAGACGTTTTCGTGAAAAGACTAATTTTAGTGGACATTTACTAATTTTAGTAACCGTTTGAAACGTGAAAACTTTTAAAACGTTGTAACGTGAAAAATGTACATAGGCAGTTCAATCACCAATTTAGTCGGCATGTATTTACATTCGACTGTATATGTACATTTTTCACGACTTGTTCAATTTTATCACATAAAATGAATTTTAGTGACATTAGATACAAATTAAGTGCTATTTATGATATCACCAACTTTAGTTCGACGTAATAACAAAATAGCATTTGGAAATCTCCTAACAAAAATAAGAAAATTTTATAGAAATTTAGTTTGGTGATCTTAACAACAGAATTAGCACCAGTAAACTTTAATGACAAAACTGCCCCCATGTGTGGCTTAAAGCGATATGTGACCGTGTATAAACCATCATTAATGTCGAAGTTGAAAATAATTGATGATTTTATTTAGTACATGAAAAGATTTTATTGTTTTGCAATGACAATGTATGCATAGCATAGTCCCAACTTTTTGCAATTGCATTTAATTACATGTGTTTTGAACTATAGATGTACTGAATACAATAAGTAACAAAAAAAATAGAATATTAGCGCAATAATTTTCGTGAACGTTGTTCTTTACTATCTACTAACGGTCGGTTTCAATATTCTATCTGTAGTTAAACATAGATCGCTACCACAGATAAACAGTTGATTTTTTTTACTTTTGTGACAGATAGTTCAATGTGGTAGGTAAATATCTATCTATCTTTGGTTATTAAAATCGAAATTTTCGCCGATTGGTACCGATGGTAACTATTTCACACTATTTTAGACAATAGTAAAAGATAGATAGGTTATTTAGACCGGCCGTTAGCTGTTACTGTTACTCACGTGTAAAATTTGAAATAGCCCGACTAGTTTTGGAGTTAACGTCTCTTTGCAAGAGGTGTATCTTGCTACGTCGGAAGCTGCGGAACTGGTCGAGCATGGCGAAAATTTCCACAGTAGTCAAATCAGTAAATGTTAAATTTTGTAAAACAAGAAATTAGTATTTATAGTATCATTACTTAAAGGAAACCCTTATAGAACATTTTCGAAAAAATAAGTTTAGCTATTTTTTGAAATATTTGGTACATACCCTGATACCTGAGACTTGTATTAAATCCCAATGCGTTACTGGTTACATTAACAACTTGATACACAGTTATTTTTTAAGTTTATTAATTATATGTGGTCACCGGATGACAATGCAAGAATGAAATTGATATGACACCATTCATAGTCAATAATGTTATTTAACTGGTGTGTAACTGTGTGTGTGTAACTATTTGTGCTTAGTGTGAAAACCAATTAGAAAGGAAGTGCATCGGTCACATTCGCACACAATAGCTTTTTCGGCCATTGGACGCGTTCCATTACATGCACACAATGAACAAATTATAAACAGTCCACTTGCTTCAATACACGGGACACATCACTTCCTGCACCTATTGTCAGTTTTCAATACAATAACTTTTATTGAAATGATGCTAGAACGTGTCTTTTGCCAACTTTGTATGGCAGCGATTTATTTTGTGTGTTCAATTGTGATGCGAATAGAACGTACGATTTCCGCTCTATAAATGGCCCGAACTTGTATAGAATACAGAACTGGTGAAATACCTTCACGTTACTGTATTACTAAACAGTTTTATTGGCAACTAATATGTGTCAGTATCACACCCATACATTATATGTGGTTACTTACTGTATAATTGGACAATAGCAACTCAGGAAACCAGGTTGTAAAAATTACCTGTAAAATTAAAAAGGAATTAAAGGAAATGTGGCAGCTGTGAATATTATGATAAAAATGCATAAATAGGAACAGTATAATGTTATTTTTAACTTTCGCGGTGTATACTCAAAAACGTATCGGGATTTATCGCAATGCAAAATTTACTTGTACCAACAACAATGCTTCGGGCTATCTTTCCTGCCATGAATGTGGGGTATAGGTAGGCAAGGCTACCTTTCCTGCCATGACTGTAAGTTATGGGTACGCAAAGCTACCTTTCCTGCCATAACTACTGTAAGTTATGGGTACGCAAGGCTACCTGTCCTGCCATTACTGTAAGTTATGTGTACGCAAGATTAGCCCTTACCTAATAGCCAAATATTTGTACCTCACGTACGGCGCAAAAAGTGGCAATCATCCAGATCTGCTGAAGATTGTATTTACATAATCTCTCAGTGGTGGATAAGAATAGCATACATTAGATAGGAATTCATTCACAGAATGAAATAAGACAATTTGTATTCCAGTAGTACCTACGCGAAATTTATATTCTAAACGCACAAACCTATCATTATATGCCGAACACACATCATGTAGGACACATATAATCAGTATGTACGAAGCGGTGCTACTTAGGAAGTAGTAACAACTTTTAAACTTATGTGAAACATTGCATTAGTAACATTTTTATAAATTAACGAATACTAATTTAGGGGACGGCTCCAGTATAAGTGTGCTAGAACATTTAATTTCAAGGCACATAAAAATATTAAGCTGTTTGGAATTGGATGAATCTAAAGAATAATTTAAATTCCACTCGATTTGGTTTTAACAAATATAGTTTTATCCTAATATTTAAAACAATTACGTAACAGAAAATAAGTGACCGTAAGTAAATTATTATCTGAAATATTTATAAAAAACAAGTCTTTGTTCTAGTGATTGATAAGCCATAATTATGGTATGTATATAAGTCAAAATTACCGCTACTCGACAAATATTTAACTGTAAGGCAATTTGACAGCAATGATATTATAATGACCTCACTTAATAACCGTATTATTTTACTGATATTTTGTTTAATTGCGGAGTAATAGCATAAAACTTTATACTGACTAGGACTGTTTCAATAATTTTAGAAATAATATTATTAGAAAAAAAAAACTACTACGATCAAAAGCATTTTTATTGACAGACTTCAATACAGTAGGATGTTCTCAATTCGTCGGAATATTTTTTTTCTATAAGAGAAATGAAAAGTAGATTTATTTTGACCTGCCGTAGAATAAGTGTCTAATTCTGACCTTCTAAATATTTTTTTATTCATACTTTGGACCTCTCGGTGTGTTTAATACAGAATAATATTGTAAGTAATCACCTAAACGTGTAAGTTTACTAAACAAGCCGAAACCGAGATACGTTGAAGAGGGTTTAAAGTTCAACTAAGTAAAGGATCTAATTTTCATGAGACATCGAACCGTGGATGCGACCACTAAGGGGATTAGGCACTTGTTACTTCAAGCACCTTTGGACAAGCTCCTTTAATAATGTGTTGAGTAAAGCAGGGTCTTGGAATATAGAATTAGTGGTCATCACTTTCTCCTTATATAAGTATATAGTTTACAATGTAGTAAGTAGTTTAAGTTACCTTAAAAGTAAATTTGAGTACAAACCACTGCAGTAGTGAAACGGTTGTCTGATCAGTGATATTATTCTTGAAAACATTTCCTTAGAGAACATTTCCTTAGATATCCAACAAAAACATATAATTTACATACGTGTAATGACACGTATGTAAATTATATGTTTTTGTTGCAAAACTATATGAAATTTTAGACAATTTCCAAAACACTACACAGTACTACACGTTATATGTCTGTCTCTTTCTCTGCCTACTCTTCGGGGATAAAGGCGTGAATGATAAGAAATTTACAAAAACTTATTGGACGCAAGCGTTAACTTAATAATGATTTTTTCCTAAAAACGTAGTCTTTATCGATCTCAATCAATCTAAACTACCTTGCAAATTTTTTTATCTTTTGATCAGTATAAATAAAAGATATTCTATATTTTTATACTAATCCTAGCAATATTATAAATGCGAAAGTTTGTAAGAATGGATGTTTGTTACTGTTTCACGTAAAAACAACTGAATGGATTTTAATGAAACTTTACAATAATATTGCTTATACATCAGAATAACACAGAATAACACATAAGCTACTGTAAATCCCGGGAACAAGTTCCTGTGGAAAACGGGAACGGGAAAACTTCTCTACGCGGGGTAAGCCGCTCGCGTCAACTACAAAATAATAAAAATAAAAGTAAAAATATAAATAAATAAATAATAAATAAATCTCAAAAGTTTGTTTGTCGGTCGGTCGGATTTGAAAAAATATTTTTGTGTTGGATACACCATTTATCGAGGAAAGCTGTAGGCCATATACTTTACGCTACTACCCTGGAGATCGCAGCAGTAATCATAAATGTTGACAAATCTTGCAAATTTTAAAACATTATTGTAGAATTTATAAGTGACGGGATTAAATAGGTGCGAAACGACTTCGCAGTATGTCACGGGCGAAACCGTGGGGGTCACCTAGTTATTGATAAAGAAAAACAAAATTATTTATGATGTTTGATTTTTCGGTGATTTGAAACCTTGATAGCATCTGACCAATATTAATATTATAATAAACAATCAATGGCTCTATTGATATATATGTGATTAATTAATTATATTGGTTATTATAATTTTATTGATACATTTCATTATAGTAAAAATACCGAAACATTGCAATCGACGCTCGAGTTATACAAGTTACGAATATTCACGTCCAATATCTATTTTTATTAAATTAAAACGAAACCTTTAAATAATTTATGCAATTCGCGCAACGACTCTGTGAAAAAAACAATAAGAATACTACATTCTCAATTTGACATCACATAAAATCGTGGGCGAGACGAGACAGACAGCGCGAATATAAACAAAATATATTTTTATTTTTTTAAGCCGAAGAGACAATGAGCAAGCATATCTGGTGGAATGCAAAACAAAACCACATAAACGGAGAAATCCACAAGTTTCTTCCACATTTACTGAAACAATCCTTGGTAGCGTTGTGTCATGAGACTTGTATGAAATCAAATTGTTCGAAGGATTTAAAAACGTTCACGAAAGGTTATCGATATCGAAAACTCTGGTCTATAGGAAGTAGGTTGTAAATATATGCTGCAACGATATACTGACATTTTTATTGCGGGACAGCAGACATCTGACACAGCCGATAGCCTCTGTTGATATTGCTTACCACATCAGATAATTTCTCGAAAGCATTCCCGAGTGACTGAGAAAGGAAATGCGACCGATCAAGATATATTATTGTTGTGGTTATTGCCTACCATAAAAAATAGCAGGGAATCCTTAATTAACAAGCAACGGAACAGAATCGAGAACTGTCGTTTCGACCTGCTATAAAATCATGGACAAATGGCTCACTTTAGAGTGCGCTTTCCATGCTTTGAAATAAACATGTCTGTTTTACACGATTCATGGCCAAAAACAGCAATATTTAAGAGTCAATTAAGAATAAATACGTTGGAAAGTCCAGGCTTGTCTCATGTAAAACGTACCTAATAGCAGTTTAGATAACTACACTGAACGGCAGGAAGCCATGTTAAGAAAATGTATGGCATTTACACCGCGGGCGCTGTAGATCCCGTCGGTCATACTTTTGAATCGCAACAAATAAAGTTGTGTGCTTCATTTTGTTACCTTTTCTATATTTTTCCTTTATTTTTATTTGGATATAAATATTTATAACAAATATACAGAATATATATATATATATATATATATTATATTAAAAGTTAAAATTTTACAGATATCAAATGAAATATGAGTATTAGGTATTACTTTTATAATATTGTAGATAGTTTGACACAAGAAGGATTTATGTTTTTAAATAGAAATACAAAATTCTTTATAAAAATAAACGATGGCATCTATTGTGTAAGGTGATATCATTTTACGACTTCAGAAGCCCTACGCCACCAGACTGCACGGGAAGGAGACTTGAGGTGTCATTTCTTAAAGCACAATAGTTACAAAGCCATTTAAGGTACCATTGAAGTCACAATAATAGTATTCTATATTATTGATTATTTTATATCTAAGTCTACCCACATCATAATAATTTCCACATAAATTGGTTGTTGGGAAGAAGTTGCTGTATTAGACTGCTACGCCAGTAATGATACGATTCCTGTACGTTTATGATTCAATTTAAAAACATGTCCATGATGTACAAAAAAGTGTTTTCGTAACATATAGCTTTCTTATTTTAAAAGAAGAAATTCAAACAACCAATAAATTTAAGTGAATTTACAGCAGTCATCTTGTAAATATTCTAAAAGACTCAAAAGACGCGTCAAGTCGTGAAGACGAGGACCCCTTCAAAGTACGTCCCGAACACGTCAATTTGTTTACGAATTACGCATAAATTCGTCCCAGAAGAAAAGACATCTCGTGCGGCGATCGCTGTTGCGACATTTCAATAAAATTTACGATTGTGACTTAAATGGCGTGTCCGATGAACAAAAAATGCTTCGACATGTTTCTCTTTATTTTAGACTTTCATTTGGTTCGTTAAAATATCTTAGCAGTGATAATAAAACTGTCTGTATGGGCACTGGACCACTAATAAACACACCATTGAAATTGATATTATTCAGATTAAACAGCTAGCTAATTTGATTCTGGATCGGTGTAACATGGTTTCAAATTTTATACGCTTCTTCCACAGTGTAGTTTCATATAATATTGAATCGTATTAATGGATGGGCTTATATAGATTCTTAGTATCCTTATACTCATTATATTTGATACTTCTAACTGTGTAACGCATTTTCCTTTAAAATTTTATGAGCTGTAAATGTTGTTCTATTAAAATTTATTGCAAAATGTGCTAATAAAATCACATAACTTTTAACACATAAAAAAATCAGAACTATGTTTTACTAAACTGGCCACTTTGAGATTAAAATCTGGCGTTTGGTTAGGAATTTCAAACTCAAATTTATTAAAATTTTTGGATTGTTTATTTGTTGCCAGTTTGACGACTCATTTGATTTTACACTCTTTTATTTTTCTTTGACATCGTTATGTTCACAATATATGATACTTAAAATATTGGGTTTGTAAGCCACGGTGGAACTCGTATTTGGAATACGAGTAACACTGTAGTACCGGCGTTGCAGAAACAGCTCGAAAGATTTGAGACCTTTGACAATGAAGAATTAAATGATCACGTCAGAGTTATCGGCGGACTTCGGTGTCAGTATTAAAACAATTTAAATTCATTTGGAACAAATCGGAAAAGTCAAGCTTTAAAAATGTACTCCCCATCCAAATCTCGCCTCAAAAAAGATGACTTAAAAATAGTACTGGTAAATGTCTAGTGGAATATGTAGTGCTGATGTCAGTACGGCTTACTAAGATTTAGCACGACAATTAAGGCAAATGTGGACAGTGAACAATTGCAAACCAAGATGGAAAAGCCATTAAACAAGCAAGACTGGTCGTTTTGATCTAGCCCACTGCTGCTTCAGGACAACGCTAGACCACACACTGTATAACTAAATTCGAGGAATGAAATCGAAATGCAACTGCTATTGGAATGTCTTCGACACCCACCGTACACCCCTTATCTTACATACATAACATAATACATATTGTCACGCCTTGCCCCCAGGAGGGGTAACTAGAGGCATACTATACGCCCCGTGTCTTGCTGTATCAAATACCTGTTTCTCAGAATTCAGTCTACTTATTGCAAGAAAAATAATACTTTTTTTACAATTTGTTCAGCAATTAAATCAACTACCGAGTCTCAATAGCAATACTTTGGTTGATTAATTAAAATTATTTCATTTAAAAGTAATAATTTTTCTTCCCATATAAAACGTCTAGTTAGAACTAGTACAGAATAATTATTGATAGTACTAACGTGCTTATGGAAAACACATGATTTAAATCCAATTTTATTATAAAGATATTAATTTATGTGTGTGTGTAGATAATAATAATAATAATAACATTTGTATTTTTTTCACACAACGCCATCTAGTCAAATGTAAGCTAATGTAAGCTTGTGGTATGGGATCATCAACTGATAGACATACTTATTTCTAAATACATGACATATTATATATAGGAAACACCCAAACTCCGAAACAAACATTTGTGGATTACACAAATATTTGAACCAACCCGGGACCTCACAATGGCAGTTGCATACCTCTGCGCCACCGAGGCAGTCTATGTCAGTATTTCGCACACAAACTATTCGACTGAGTTGTTTCTACTTTCTACTAAATATTTTATTACTAGTAGTAGCCCGCGGCTTCGCCCTCGTAGAGAAGATTTCCCGTTCCCGTTTGCCACAGGAACTTGTTCCTGGGATAAAAAGTAGCCTATGTGTTATTCTGATGTATAAGCTATATTATTGTAAAGTTTTATTAAAATCTATTCAGTAGTTTTGACGTGAAAGAGTAACAAACATACATACAAACTTTCACATTTATATAAAATTTGATTTTACTATAGGTAAATGAAAGAAGAGTGAATAGTTTATAAACCCTTACTACTTAAAAACAACTCTTTAAAAAGTTTGAAATAAACATAGCCATAGATCATCTAACCACATTTTATATACCTACGTTTTTGTAATTTGGGTATAAAGGAATTTATTTCTTTTTAAATAGGGCTTTATTTCCACTTGTGGCCGCATCATTAAATTTGATGTCACGATACACAGCCACTTTATTTATTAAAATCGGTGAGTAGAACAGTCACTTAGATAGAACTTACATAAATATATAGACTGGTAAGTCCATTATCTGCCCTTTTGGTCTGGAACTAGTCCGGTTAAAATGATTTTTATCATATACAAAAATATAATAAATATTGTGATAACACAGATAAAGTTAGACAATATCCATGATTAAATATCCTGTGATTTTATAACTTTATCTACTTTCTAATCTGTTTTATTTTTAATACGTATTTCACTTTTGAAATACATTGGGACTTCCAAAAGAGAAATAAATCCAAATGCATAGTCACAATTCGTCACTGTCTAATTGTGTCACAGTTCCAATCTTTAGATTCTAATACACAATGACTGAGGAGCCCGAAGAAACAATATTATTTTAAGAATCTAAAATAAGTGTGTTACGTGCTTCAGCCAAATGTATGGAACATTGACGGACGCTATTGGGCATGACAGGCGTTTACGAGACGAATAGCTTGGAACCCTACTGGTATTTTGGTCTACCCGTTGTTCAAATCGTTTATGTTTACTCAGATGAGTTTGAAATTTAAAATTAGGTGGTGATTTAGTAAGGAAGCATTCGAGAGTGGTTTACGAATGATTTAAATTTGTGGAAATAATAATTTATGCTTGATGGTTCGTATCTTTCGTCAGTACTTTATAGTTATAGTCGAAGATTTAAGGATTAAATATTTATATAGCTATATTTGTTAAATGATTTTAGTACCACTCAAACAGTCCCAAACTTTTACAATTTACACAACGTCGAATATACAAATACAAACATTTTTTTAACTCCAATTTAAAACCTTGATTATACCTAATCATTTAATTTTAGTTCTATTAATATTACGGTTACCAAAGGCCCTTATCAAGTAGATCGAAATTTTCTTAGAAGATTATTTCCAATCATTTACTGTCCAGTAGAGTGTAGTTTCTAGATTCTAGAACTTGATTATAAAGACTATAGTAACGGCAATTCTTAAATACATTAATCCTATTTACAGAACGACATGACAATATTTTTTAATTTCTGAAATTATAATAATTGAAGATAATTACACGTGAAAGCTTTACAGGCATGTAATTGTTAGCTAATGATGTTGTAAAAGTAACCGTAAGCTCCCTCTTTTTTACAACATACCTACTTACATTCTAATTATAGGTTCTCTTGCTTTCAAAATTATAAACTTTCGTCCTTGTAAAGCATAGTATTAGGTAGGTAACTATTTGAATTAAACGAAAACAAACTAAACTGACTTTTATTAACATTGTCTGATAATTTGAATACTTTCTTATGTGTCTAAATTGTCCATCAGTTTGTTCAAATTAACCATTAATTTATTGCTATCTAATTTTAATGCCACCTGTGTAGGAATATTTTCATGAACTTATTTTATTAACTTTTTATCAAGCATGAATATTTTGAATTAATGAAAATAACATTCAGTTAACCTATACTCGTATTATTGAATGTTAATATACAAAAACAAACATAGAATATTAAAATCATAAGTTGATAAAGTATTCACCACGGGTTGTGTGTTTAAAATTTGAATGCTTAAAACTCTCAACGTTTTACATAAAAAGCTTTGTAAAAAGGCATATTTCATTTTTTTTTAAGTCTTAAACAACGGGGTGCCTCGTATTTTTTGTATGAAGAATACCAACTGTGGCGCAGCCCACGCGATCCCCCAATGATCGTTTCACACTTAAAGTGGCGGTTCAGTAGTGATATACAAGCTACTCACACTATTTTTAAAACAACTAAATGTCGTAGGAATAAGCACTTTATTAATAATATTGCTTATTAGAATAGTATTACTGTTGAACTAAAGAGCAGTGTCTCCCGTTGTGCAAATATTTTGCACAACGGGCGACACGGTAATTGTCGAAATCGATGCTGTACAGATATAATAAAATGACATATTAGCCACGCTATTTTTAAAAATCTAAAAGGCATACTGTTATGAATTTTTTGTGACCCATTGAACGTTATAGTTTTTAAAAATAACTTGTCTGTTTAGTTAACAAAGAGGTTGCGGTTCCCGTTGTGAAAATATTTTTTAAACCTCGTAAATGACTCGGTATTATTTTTGGGCATACCTGAACATTCTGAACCAATGAATGACATTTTACAACCCTATATTTCTATTCATTTTTATCAACGGTCTTTAAAGTTAAATAAATAGGCTATAACAAAGTACCATCTATTACATCTGTGACATACTGTAAGCTTGTATCGACACCTCGAAGAATTTTGAACGTCGTATTATAGATTTAAGATCTAGATAAAATACGGTCCCCCATCAATTTCGTACAAAATATTTGGTAAGATCTCCAGATTCTTTTTATGGGTTTTAAAAGATGAATGTAGAGATAATGAAATTTGGGCCGTTTCTGACGGCCCGGAATTTTCGACATCCAATAAATTTTGACACCTTTATTTTGTAGAACCGAAAGATATTATATATATAGTTTTTTTTTAACTGAAAATGTAAAAGCGTTTTAATGAGGCTAGGAATAATGGCGTTCCCCCTCTCAAGATTTCTCCACCCCATGGAGAACGTTGTTACTTTGCGCTTACGCAAGACTCCGCCCATTGCGGACATCCTACTGTGCTTTGTTTAAATTACAAAGTTTTCCAACCATGAAGCGTTCATGTTATTTTATTACAACGATATGACGTCATTTTTTCATCATGTGCTTTTAATTTCATTCAAATGTTGCGACTATGTGAATAAATTTAAATTATAAAATATCTAATATTATATATTTTTGGTTTCAATAATTTTATATGTATTATAACTTCTTAGCATGCCTTTAGAGAAGTATGTACTCACGAACGCTAGTTTAGCAGTTTTCATTTTAAAGTTTGGTATAATAATAAGCTCAATACAATTTACCAACGAACTATCTACTACGAATAGTTAGAAACTTGCACAAATAGCCGTACGAAAGTGATTAGTTGATCGGACGTCGTGGTATCGAAATGAAATTTACGAGCATTAAAACTATCTCCATTTCATCGTAGCCTGTAGGGCTTAGTCTACGCCTTTAGTGAAGACAGCTGCTTTTAATCGAATCCCAATCAACTATGGAACGTTGTAAAATAGTTTTCTGAAACATTAAAAATATAATCAAACCAGCCGCTTCGGCTCACTGCACCATTAAAGCTGATTAACAGTTTCATAATTTTTATAAACTTAATCTTATTTCTTTGTTAATAATTCATTTATATCAGAGTGTCTTTAATAAGAAGTTATGACATCTCATTAAAAAATATGATTTGCGTGCCATTAATTTGCGTGAATTCAGAAGGTGTTTTAATGTAAGGAAACATTTGACGACTACAATAAAAAGAATTAAACATTAAATGGAGTTGATTGATCGTAAAAGGGGAAAAAAACGAAAGTGGTCATTAATATCTTATTTACTGCGACCTAACAACAAATGTGTTTGTGGAAGAAAACGGTTAATGTCAAAAACTGGACGGCGACACAATGGTGGTGCGAGAATTAAAAGCGAAGCGGTGTATCGGTAGCGGACGCATCATTTATCAGAACAAGTCGACAAGACCGTACCGAGCTTAAACACAAACGGCTACGTTTCAACGAAAAAAGTAAGTCTATCGAAATTCTCCATCCCTATTTATAAATATAAAAAATTTCGAAATTCTCATAAATTATACATGACTAGTTGAAGCCCGCGGCTTCGCCCGCGTAGAGATGTGTTGCGTTCCCGTTTCCGACAGGAACTTGTTCTTATGTGTTATTCTGATGTATAAGCTATATTATTGTTAAGTTTCATTAAAATCCATTGAGTAGTTTTTACGTGAAAGAGTAACAAACATCCACACAAACTTTCACGTTTATAATATTATTAAGATTTACCTATAACACATTCAAATCATTTTGTCATAGTTTTTTCGGAAATTCCAGTTTGATACCTATAATAGATAATAAAAATTTAAGCATTCTATTAAATCATGTATTGCAAATATTTATTATCAAAGAGTAAATTGACTGAAAAAAATAATTTGTTATTATATTTCTAGCGTTAAATAAGCCCTTTAGTAACAATCAACATCATCATAGAAGCTGAGACAAGTCCTCGAAGCCGGTATCAATCAATGTTTGCGTTGGAATCCGTTCCAAGTCCACATTTTACTTAGTTGTAGCTCGAAGCGTGCTTTATTACCGAATCGCGTGACAAGGGGCTTTACGTCAAATTTGAGACTAACGGAACGTCATGTAATTTCTAGTAACGATGTGTTTTTTTTATTGTCACGTAGCGCCGGGATATTGATATATTGAGAAAATAAGTGACTAATAAAGAATACAGAATTCAGAAATTTTCATTTGTTACCTACTTCTTATCGTTTGCCGTAATTAAATATCGTAAGTACTGTAAGTATGATAAGATTATATTCTTCTTAAAAAAATATATGATTGGAGGTTTTTTTAATTTTTAGCACAATAAAATTAAGGAATGAGGAACGATTGCCGAAGAATATATATTGTGCGTAAGTAGTGGGTATAATAGGACTTACATATGAAGACCACATGAGCAGATTGCTCAAAAACAGAAAAGTCAAAAGTACTTGGATACCCAGACGCGCATGTATAAAGCGATTAATGAATCTATAGGAAGCGAAAGTAGTATCCATGGATCACGAAGCCTGCCGATGTATGCTCTCTGACAATTCAGGGATACATCGTGAAGATAGTTAGTTATTAAAATGAAACCTCTCGTCTGATGGAAAGTTATAGCAACAGCGAATTCAGGGCTATTCTCATAATCCACAAGGCAATTCACAGTATCTGCCATATTTGCATCGTTGTGATGTGCCTTCTCACGCTCCAGGACTTATAGGAAGAGTTGATAAAAAAAGCATATTTTGTAACGAAGAGTTCCTTCAAAAAAAAAATTCTCAACTGTATGAGAGTGACACCTCTGTCCGGAACACATCTGGTTTCGTAAGGAGAGACAGATTAAGTGGAAGGGCCCTAACACTCGCCATGGTAGATTCAGTAGAATACAGACCTGGAAGTTAGTTCTTTACGCTGCGCCAGCGGCTCAAGGCTTGTTGTTACCTCAGGACAATCTATAATGTAAATAGCACGGCTCTGCATCGTCGAGCGTGTCCAGTAAATACCTCGCGGAGTCATTTCAAAGATGAAAGCAGTATTCGATGCAGAACGTATCTGCTTCTTGTATGGCTAGAAGAGGTTAATTAAATCGTTTATATATTTCCATTTGAATTATATGGTATACTACTCGTGGCAACGATGGTTTCAGCTGATGGTTTTCAGCTTTCGATGGCACAAGAAAGCGATAAATTTGCACTCAAGCCGATTGTAACATCAGCTTGTTACCTTCAAACGAATAAATTCCTTCACCTTCTTTATCTAAAATCTTTAAGAGAAACCCGAAACCGTAAACATGCACGATGAGCATACAGTATTAACTATTCATTCGGTGTCTCTAGAGAATATATTGAACAAAAGATGGGCTCAGCATCCGACTACACTATTTCTCACTACATCGGTGCGATGTAATCAGAGAAGACGACGTGTCGCGCTTATTTATGTATGAACGGGGCGCGGGCGAGGGAGGCCCAAACGCGTTGGATACAAACAGAATAATATTGATGACACTGCTCTACGAGGGGTCATGAATCATTAATCGTCTGCTCTGGTATACAGCTCTATTACGACTGCCTTGCCGGATAAGTCACCCTTCGCGAGGTGAGGCTGTATGAAAGCATACCGCGAGCCACAAGAGAAGCTTTACTTTTTCATATGCCAAATAATTCACCATACATTTTAACTCTAACATTAATCAACAGCATTAATTAACAATAAACCGTAACAAAAGTCATGGTCCTCTGTCGGGAGCCCTTGGACTATCCTACCGAGGGCTCACCCGGGCTCGGTCGAAGACAGTTGAAAGGGAATGAAAGAAAGAAAAGAAAAAAATCGTGTGATTTTAGTTGGTTGGAGTCTTAATAGCATCCATGAGGATTTTCACACAAAAAAAACTGAGTCTTGGCTCCGTATCAAAATACCACTTACCACAAAATAATATAAGTGGCGCTTATTTATATAAACAAACATATAACTTTCTTTAAACTGAAACTCAACAGTGCCATTCATATCAATTTTTATGTACAAAATTATTACAAAAATAATCTAATAGAAATACTTCTATAGCGTTTTACAGTCAAAATTATAACCACAAATGGAAAACTTGAGTTAATATACTTCAATACAAAAAACAAAAGCAATTTAAGATAATTCAGTAGGCAGCAGACATGGCTACTTCCAAATGAACTCAAACGTAACAAAAACGAAAACAAAACGTATAAAAAAGCCCAGGTCAATTCGGCGTGGACGTTCTCGTTTATTTTTTCTAAACTCAGCATGGCCCGAGGACGTGCATCCGAAACCTTGGAGCGTCGTCGTTTTTTAGTGGTACAAAATCTTATTCTACGTCTTGTGCATGGCTGAGCAACGATAAAATAATAAAGCTCTAAGTCCGCGTGACTGCTTTAAAAATCAACCATAATACGATGCCGGAACGTTCTTAGAGTTTGATTAATCAAAATTTTATTCGACGTAAACCCGACTCGTTCTTTATGAGCTCTTTTTGCAATGTTTTAAGTCTCAAGGTGAATAGAGTATTATAATTTTTAAATATTTGATATAGTTTGATGTATTAGATTTTTCAAAATTTGTTCATTAAAACGTATTATTGTTTCAAATCTTTGAAAATAATTTGGGTAATATGTAAAAAATAATATGTACTTTAAGGCACAGGCCAAAAATTAGCATTATAATACCCTTTTTTTAATATCTTCTAAATTAAAACAATTTATGTTTACAAGAATATTAATAACTTTTATATAAAATTAAAATTCTATGACAAAATTGGGTAAAACAACTCCGACTATAAAAATAAATAAAAGATCTTGCTCTGGTGTAAAATATAAAACTATAATAGCATTTTTTTAAAACATAAACATATTTTATTTTTTATAAAGAAACGACACATCTAATTTACATAACAACTCTACTTATATAGGTATAACCATTGTACCTATAACCTTATCTTGTTTAGTAAAGTACTTTTTAAAATTCACCACGTGTTCTTAAATCCCATCTTGCCATCGAGGGAGGCACGCTTCTAACAAAAAGACAACCCAAAAAGAATAGAAAACAAGCCAATATTTTAAAGGACCGTATTTCAATGACACACAATAGAAGAAAATAGTTTCTGGCGACGGCCTGGCCCATCAGTGTCTGCATTTTTTACAGGGACAGTTATCTACGTGGTGGTGATACCTACACAGCTTTTTTTTAAATCAGTTTTAATTGCCCAAAGATGTACCAAATATTACTTCTATATTTATCACATTTTATTTTCTTTTCACAATATTTAAAAATTAAAATTCAATTATAGCATCAAATCAAGTAATTGTTATTAGTATATGTTTAAAATAACAAAGTACCCTTTTCCCGTCACAAATTAATATAAAAAAGTTAATCTTATGAAATTATGACTACCTAAAGTTTAGCACAAAAGAATTTAAGCAATCGATTTCTAAGCCTATAGTTAAATAATTTGCTTATTTCCTCACGAACCCTAATAATGTTAAAAAGAAACTACCTATCCTTCCGCCCCCGGCAACATCACGCACATCCCTTCACAAACAAACGTAAAAAAAAATAATAGAACGTGATCTTTGTCGCAGGTAGAATTTAGAACAAACAAAAAAAAGCAAAGCATTAGTCCCGCAAAAAATCGAACCGTGATAGTACAAACTGCATTTTGGATTAACAGCAGATGTAGAATTTTGAAATGTATATGATGTGAATGATATGGATCTTATTTTTTGTTACCGCCTTACCTGAAATTATAAATTTCGACAAATTTTGCCAGAATGTACACAAAGAACACAATTATACATTAGCGTGTGTAATTTTCCAGACATACAATATAATATAAAAAAACGAATCATCGAATGGGGATAAAGGATTATTCGGCTACCTTATAAACAGTAATGTATTTAGCAGGGTCATTATTAGGGCTGGGTATGTTTCATTGGATGACCTTTTTATTTGAAATTATCGAAAACGATTTTTATAAAGGAATTCAAAAATACTGCATTGAAAGAGTTTAACATTGAAGTGTCACTCAAGATGTAGTAATGCGATCAATTTCACCCAACAAAAGGTTTGATTAAGGAGTTATTTTGGATCTAAGTAATTTGATTCACGTGTTCGCCGGTACATGGCTGGTAGTTAACTTGGCTGACACTACTAATTTATGATTCCTTTGAAATTTTGATTTGAAACGTGGTATCCGTATTTGATAAAGTTAATGGATTTTGAAGACATTTTATTGGTTTTTATCGAGGTCATTTAAAGGCTTCTTGTAAGTCTATCTATCTTCGCGCTGTATACCTGACGGGGTAGTCAGAGAGGACCGATAGCCAGGTTTCACGATCCTTGCATAATCGCAAACCTACTACTTTTATTAACCATTTCATACATGCACGTCTGGATATCCGAGTACTTTTGACCTATCCTTTTTAAGCAATCTGCTGACGTTGTTTTCTTCCCTATTATTTCGTTAACAAATTTCCAATATTAGGTATAATTTCTAAATTGGTTTTTTGTATTTCATTATTTACAAACTTTATTATTCTATATTGTAGAGTCACATAAGCGAACAACATTTTAGTTAGCAGTAAGTAAGAGTATAAAATGTGGGAATGGAACACAAGAGGTGTCATACTTCACATTTTTTGGTTCGGTGATGACTGTAGGTAATACTTTCACCGAATGTGTATTGGCAACTAGAAGCACCAGGGAAGCGGCTTCGCCCATCGACATTCGCCATTACTTTTTTTACATGAACTTAGAAGTTTGATTTTCACAGTATCAAGAGACTTAGTATAAATAATTAATTTTAATTCAATACCTTCAAGCGTGCCCAAGATAAAGAGTCTTGACAGACAGACGGACAGACATAAAGTTATCTTTAAGGATTCCGTTTTTCCACTTTTTTCCTAAAAATGTTGATTTGCTATTAATGACCCCTTGTTTGAAAATTAATATTTTTAATTTTTTTTTTAAATTAAGTGTTATTAGATACTGGCATTAGACCCGACTACACCTTATCGCCAATACAAATAATTACCATAGAGGAAGCTGGTTCCACGTAATGATAACAGGCATGCCGAAAACCTGTTCCAAGTGATCCAAATAAATACTAGAACTGGTTTCCATAAATCCTATTTCTAAATACAGATTAATATTTAATGAAATTCAAAAGCATCCATTAGTTTCATGGCATTTTTATTACTTTCTGCTCATCTGAATATCTAAGGAATTTCCTTATCTGAATATCTTAAAGTGTAACTATATTTGGAAAAGTACCTATATGAAACGGGTTTTACTTTGACAAAATAATAACTGAGTTACTCTCAGAGTAAGAGACTCATAAGAGTACCCAAGAGTACCCTTAACCGGCGTGTGTGTATGAAAACACTTATGAAAGTGGAAGAAGCGAAAGTTGTATGCCAGGATCGTAGCAAGTGGAAAGCCATAGTCTCTGCCTACCCCGATGGGAGACAGGCGTGACGATATGTATGTATGTATGTATGAGTTACTCTGAGATAAACGTGAAGTAAAGTGTGATTAAGCAATTTCGACGAAGAGAATAAGTAACCAAAATCAAGAATTAGAAAAATAATTGCTGACGGCCCAACACGAAACTTAGTTTGCGACCTTTAAAGGAGGTCTAACAGCAGATTGATATTTGGTGGAAGAGACAATAACGACGACGATGATTTTTATATGTCGGTAACTAGTTGATGCCCGTGGCTCCACACGCGTGGTGAAGTTTTCCCGTTCTCGTTTCCCAGGAACTTGTTCAAGGGATAAAATGTAGCCGATGTGTTATTCTTTTGTATTCTCTCTATTCTTGTGTAAGCTAGGTTTCATCAAAATCCATGCAGTAGATTTTGCGTGAAATAGTAACAAACATCCATTCTTACAAACTTTCGCATTTATAATATTAGTAGAATTATTTTTCGGCCATCATAATGATGTTAATGAGGTATGTCGACTTTTTAAAATAGGCTACCTTTATTATATGCTAAAATAACGTATTTCTCTATTTTATTAATCTTGAGATTTATTTATAGCAAAACTTGATGACGGTCTTATTAGGTTATAAAAACATAAAGGTAAAACATAATTCATATTTCTGTAAGACTGTAAGGCTTGCGTGCGAGTAGGGGGGGATGTGTCACCTCTTTTTGATGTCTGTACAGGCGTCAAACAGGGATGTGTCATGTCCGCCTGGCTGTTCATAGTGTATCTGGACAGTTGCCTGCAGAAGTTGAAAGATTTTAATATGGGTGTGAATTTGGGTGACTTTACAGTAAACTGTCTGCTGTACGCTGATGATGCGGTGCTCATGGCCTCAACAGAAGCCGACCTTCAGGCATTAGTCACTAATATGAAAGAGGGGTGTGAAAGTAAGGGTCTCCGCTTGAATGCAAGTAAAACTAAGGTTCTAGTATTTGAAAGAGGTGACGTAAGAACTAAATGCGAGATTATGGTAAACCAGGAACGTCTAGAGCAAGTGAATGAAATTGTGTATTTAGGAAGTATGTTTAGCGCGGATGGAAGATGTGATTCGGATGTGGAACGGCGAGTAGCTGCCGGAAACAAAGTTAACGGTGCTTTGTCCCAGTTAGTAAAGCGACAAAGCATCGTAAAAGAAGCACGACTGGCGATTCATAACGCAGTGCTAGTGCCAACTTTGCTTTACGGTAGTGAAACCTGGGTATGTCAGCAGATGCATGAAAGTAAATTGAATGCTGTGGAGATGCGATCACTTCGAAAGTTGTGCGGCGTTACCTTGGCTGGCCGAATACGTAACGAAGTGATACGCAATTTGGCAGGTTTGAATGAAAGTGTCAGCGTTAAGCTGGAAAAGGGCGTGCTCCGTTGGTTTGGACACGTCCAACGAATGAGTGAGGAGCGATTGACGAAGAATATATATTGTTCAAAAGTAGAGGGTAGAAGGAGTCAGGGTAGGCCGAGACTTACATATGAAGACCACGTGAGCAGATTGCTCAAAAACGGAAAGGTCAAAAGTACTCGGATACCCAGACGTGCGTGTATGAAGCGATTGATGAATCTCGAAGAAGCGAAAGAAGTATGCATGGATCGCGAAGCCTGGCGATCTGTCCTCTCTGACTACCCCGTCAGGGATACAGCGTGAAGATAGTTAGTTAGTTAGTTAACTACGTGACCATAACTCTAATATTTGTATTATTCATTGGCCCGCACGCATACCTATTAAACGTACGTGTCTGGTGTCTTGGTGATCGTTTATCACATATTTCTTTGAAATCAACACCATCACCCGCAAACATAATTATTTTATTTTAAAATCAATACCTAGCTAATAAATAAGTCTGTCAATTGTCTTCTTATCTAATGATAAATGTATTTCTGGACGAGAACTCAGACTTTTAAGGCTGTTCTTTTTATACTTAACAACATTATAGTAAAGCTTTACATAAAATTGCGTTTGTTTACTATTTTAATAAGTTGAGCCTACTTACCTACATTATATTATAAACATTTAACAATGTAGTAACCGAATTCGATTCAATTATGACAAAGTAGTTTAAAATGAAAGTCAAATCTTCCGTCTGAATGAGTTCTGAAAATTATTTTGTGAGAAAACTTGTCGAGGTAGGTAATCCATACACGTTATTACCTAAACTTTGACGTGTAGCGTGAAGATACTAAGTTTATTACAAATAATCACAATTTTTTTTAAGTAAAATCCAATTGTATCTACAATTTTTTGTAGGTTTTATACTTACTTTATATAAAAGACACTACGTCTTTCCTAGAGTCAGTTTTCTAGTTTTTTGCTTAGTAACTAAATGTACAAAAAAAAAAACACAAGCATTCCTGACTGTTACCCCATGCCAGTAGTCGTATTCCTAACATGTTTGCCTTAAGGTCGGGTACGATTAGATTTCAATATTCTACATTAGGACTGGGAACAAACCTCTGTAAAAAGGCAAGTATCAATTCTAATAATTAAATGTTGTTGCTTATTTACTATCCACGAGTAAAATGAATTCAAGGCTTTCAAGCTCCTTTTTAGTATTTGTACTTAGTACCTATTCATTTAAGTAAGTAAATAGTAAAAAGACCTAAGTAAAAAGACTATGAATAAAAATTAAAGCAGGTTAGGGTTTCTAATTTCGATGAAATTTATTTATTTATTATATTGTTCGATCTAAACCTATTTTATTGATTAAGGAGTTTTAGAAGAAAATATAAACACTGTAGGTAGGTTTACAGGTAATATTCTAATAATATTCTTTTTTTATGAAAACTTTTTCATGATGGGAATGCATTTCGTAAAGCAAGCTGCTAGGTAGGTATATTACCTATAGTCCACCACATTCAACTAGTAGGTAGGTATGGCATATACTGGTTTCCCACCTTTAGTAGTAATATATAAACCTAAGTCGACTATTTTTTGGTTTTCTCACTAACTTACATAACCTCTACAATAGCTCTGCGAAGAAGGGAAGAAGCGTTGATTTCATTTTCCAACTCCTTCAAATTATCCGAGATTGAGCTTGGTGTAACTTTTCTGATCTTGGTCATTGCTGTAGATCCTGGTTACAGAAGTCACAGTAGTAGGAATCCGAATGGGATTAGTCCAAATAAAAAAAAGTTCTACACTAGAGACTTTAACCAGTACAACACTATTGATGAAAATATAGCACTACTAATAAACAAATTAATATTATTACATTTCTATGATGAAACATTGAGAAGATTACAAAAAGTTATATTAAATGTCCCAGGTGGTTTCCTTACCTTCTGTAAGCATGTTGCTCTACATTGTGCTACCCGAAGCGGTGATGACACTTCCTCTTCAGCTGACACTCCAATCCATGACATTATAAGAGTAAACAAGGTGAAACTATAAAATAACATTTTGGCACACATTTTCTTTGGTATTTTCTCTACAACAAATCCAAGTTTTGGTTACAGCTTATCATAAACGACACACAATTCTAAGCGACACTCGATAGCTCATAACTTTTACGTTATTTATCTTTAATATTTACAGTTAGGTTCTTTACAAGTTAATTTTCTCAAAACCATCGTTAATTATGAAATTAGATAAGTCAGTTGTAGCGAAACGGAATCCATAAATCCAAAATTTTGCGATGTCCGTAGTATATCAACAAAAACTTAAAATAAACACTAAACATGAATGGTATGAAATCGCACTTGGAAATTATTTTCACAGTTCGAATCGTTTACGGCAAAATATCCCTTGATGAGCGACGTTGCCGCCAGCGCGGTCGAATGCGGACTAACCACCCCGCTTGAAGAAGCTCTGTGCCTCTCCCCTCTGTTGGTTAATTTTTATTTTCGTCTCTCTTACTCGCGGGAGCTTTCTGACATCTCTTTCTCTCCCAGTACAAAGCACCCAGAACGTTAGTACTATTACGTGTACCGCTCTCTCTGTCCTCTCTACTAGTGCATATACATTGTTTTTCTATCTCGTTTCATCTCAGGCGGGTTTGCGTTATTTTTCCTTGATGCAGTTTAACGGATGGGAATGTAGTGGTTATTGTTAGACAAAGACAGTGGTAGTAAAAAATTTAGGGTTGTTCTAAAGGGGTGACAAAGAATCGAGCTAATTCAGGGCTTGCGTTTTTATGGGAGCTTACGCGGTAAAAAGTATCCCGCCTCTCTCGTTTGTTCAACTTTATGGTCCCTGTATCATGAAACCATATTAATGATATTAATGTCTGCCACATCAGCTATTAATATAACTATTTTTATGACAGTGTTTATAAATTCTTAATTTTAAAATGAATTTTATTTGGTTATAGGGATCATTAAAACAATCTCCTTTAGGATTCATTAAAGATATAAACACGAAATATAACTTTGATGATTTGCGACCAGCTTCAACTTATCATAAATCACATAATGCCTCATTATTTCATAATATTTCTTACGTAAAATATGAAAGCAGGAAAACAATGCATCTCAAGAGAAAAGTCAGCTCGCTAGAACTTTTATAGTAAAAAGATTAAATAAGAATACAGTGTTCGTGACAGCGCACAAGACTTTACGTAAAAGCATTTTTCGTTTTCTTTCCCCAGAATCTAGGCCCGTTCTATTCATCTCGCTGTCTTTAATCTTCCAGCAGACTTTGTCTAGACGAGGCCCGCTCTGAGGTAACTGCACACAATTTCGATACGGTCGAGTCAGAATGAATGTTTCTGTCGGACCTAAGTTATTAGTTTTGTACTTAGTGTAAGCCCAAGGTACAGGTACGCTTTTCTGTTATTCTCTTAAGGAATTAAGCTCAGACAAAACTGAATACTTGTATCAAAGAAAGCCTACAATGCTTACGGAATAGCTCTTTTAGTACAATCGAGTCAGAATGGGAATTCCTCGAAGGTATTTTATTTCGGTCCAATAGAATCGCTTGAAAATTTTAACCGATGGATATGCGCAGAACGGTCGCCAGCTGCAGAAGCTGAAGAACTATTCTACTCAGTTCCACACTATCCTATTAGTTCCTGAACAGCAACCCATGGGAATAAAATGTAATTCTCACACTGTGAATAGAATCACTCTTAGATTCCGATTCCGCAGGTCTTTCTTGTGTCGCATCATCCATTCATTCATTCACCATGGGTTTTCCCGAAGGTCTACAGTATAGAGTTCTTCAAAAGGGGTCTTGGAAGGTTTATAAAGGGTCGGCAGCGTGAGTGCTGCACTTCTGATGTTGAAAACGTTCATGGGCTACGTTGACCACTGTCCATCAGGTGGACTGTACGCTTGTCTGCTACCTCAGTGGTATAAAAAAACCATAAAGACTTGGAACTTTCTACCTACGCACGTGTTTCCCTGTTTTTACAATCCTGGGCACTTTAAGAGAGGCGTTAAAAAGAAGGATGTGGCTATGATAGCGGACCTCAATCACAGGTTGTCACCTCTGCTTTGCATCAGGTGGCCGGCGTCATTTTGACTTGCCACATACCATACTATTTTAAAAGTGTCAGGGACAGACTGGATGTGGAAAGTACAGGATCGTATGTCATAGTGAAAATTTTGAGAGAGCTGTTACCAGCAATGAATAGATTGCTGGTTCATACCAGCCTATGACTATATTAAATTGATATATGACTTTATTAAATTGCCTATTTACATTTTTTTTTTAGTTTTAAGAGTCTTAATTGTAAAAGTGGTTGTAATCATAAGTTACGAATGATACTATCAAGAAAAACTGTTTTTAAAATCCTGTTCGCAGTTGCCCACGTGTTCAAGGATGGCAGTATTTTCTACACTTAGAACGGGCTTTAAGGTTATTTATTTCAGTTATTGTAGGTAAGAGTAGTCAGCTAAGATCTTCAAAGCTGACCTCATATCACAGTCAAGTTGTTATCGCAGACTCTGATCTGGTAGCGACGTCACGTGCCAGCCGATGAATTTGAATAAGAAGAAAATTTTACAATATATCTCTTCAACTTTAAATACCGAATAACAATAATTTTGTGTTCGCCGATTTAACGAAGGTCCGATTGTTTGTTGTACTAATTATTTTATTTTGTTACGGGAAATTGATCACCCCGATTTCAACAACGATTTCAAAGAAAATCCCAATTTCAGGAACTGTTTTATTAGTAGTATGTTTATTTGCCATCTTAATGATACAAAATCAATGTTACCGGATATTTAGATTTCTGAATGTTACTTCTGTTTTCTTGACTATAAAATTTCCTCTTTTAATTGCTATAATGCTGTAATGGCTCAGCCCTCGTTTATAATGTTGTAGGTATACCTAACTAAGCATAATATGTAAAAAAATATTTGTAAATATGAATACATGGCTTCTAGTACTTAATTTTAGATATATTTTCAGATTAAGATAGCTTTATATTTCCCATGTACAATAAAATATATAAATAAACTAGCTGACCCCCACAGCTATGCCCGTGACACACCTCGAACTCCCGTCGCACCTTTTTAATCCCGTCGTTTATAAATTATACAAGAGAATTTTCATACATTAGTATGAAAATTTTCCCGATTAGTTGACATTTGTGATTACTTCTCCGATCTCCGGAGTAGTAGCGTGATGATATATAATATAGCCTTCCTCGATAAATGGGCTTTCTAACAAAAAAATAATTTTTCACCAGTGGTTCTTGAGCGCGTACAACCAAAGAAATAAAATTTATTGAAACTATCACAATTATTGTTTAGTTTCGTAATACTATGAATTATTATTATCTGTCGCTATAGTCTGCGAATCTACAGGATTAAGAAAGAAATATAAGAAAATATCTTATACAATGCAATAGACGAATTAACCCGTATAAAGTACACCAGCGTGATCTTAAGTTTATATCGTTGACAAATGCGATCTGGCCGCCACGTTCGCAGTTTATTGCGTGCGATGACAGTTAACTCATTGTGGACCACGTGCAAAGGTTTACGAGGCCCTTGTAAAGACAAGAGTAGGTATACATATTTTGGGCAGGTTAATATTTATTGATTCTTTGAATTTGACACGGATAGCTGTGATAGATATTGATATCAGTGAAATACTTGAGTATTTTTTTATCACGTGACTCACCACTAACTCTATTGGTAATGGTGAGAACGTCTTAGGTACTGTGAGAAAAGAACCAGTTAAGAAAACTAACATCACTCTTCTGTACCATTTTTTTCCATGATCAGTACCTTTTTTTTTTGTAAATTTTCCCCTTTTTAGTTAACCCACAAAGACTGAGGAAGCTCAGACACAGTCGGTTACACGTGCACACAGGTAGAATAATGATTTGGAACTATATGAACTCACCACCTATTACGTAGGACAGGAATACACACGGTGGAAATTGGGCCCATAATATACTTCTGCCACTCCTTCGGGGATAAGGCGTCATTGATAAATATTTCATAAATTATTTTTGAAGAATAATTAATAGATTTATATATTTTATCTATATGTACGTATTTAGATGTCATCTATGTGTATGAAGCGCTCGTGGCCCTGCGGACGTAGTGTTCTGTAAACGATCACTGCGTTAAGCAACTTTCACTATGACTGGTCCTCGGATGGGTGACCACTTTGTGGCATTTATATTTGCGAGCGTTTCCGTGCTTCGGAAGGCACGTTAAGCCGTTGGTCCCGGTTGCGAGTAAGATGGCAGTCGTTAAGCCAAGTTGAAAGCCTTATGGGCGGCTTGAAAAATTTTAACAGCAAGTCGCTACAACCTGCATCTGTCCATTTTAACAATTTCATTACGATAAACCTTGTAGTAGATTTATATGGAGAAACGTTTGCAAGTATCTAAAAACAAACGTATAACGGTAACACAGCAAGAAGTATTTGATTGTAATTCGGAAAACGATTTTCCTCCTGTCGCAGTTTTAAAATTCAGTTAGTGTGCAAGTAAGTAGGCAATATAAAAAAAAACTGCATTGTAATATAAATAATTCACACACTACAAACCTTTATTTGTAGAGATACGTCTATTTAGAGTAATCCATTATATTGAATACAGACAGCGAAAGCGACGTAGAAAATACATTTGCCTTTTTTTAAAACACTAGTTACTGCAGAATAAATAAATTCTACAATATGTTCCAGATTATGTATTCAAAAGCGTTTTATAAGAATCAACAATGAGCTTTTTACAGGTGCGTATCGAGGAATAGGTGTAGCGATCGCTATCACATATATTATGTACACATTTTCTTGCTACAGAAAAGAAAACCAGTGAAAAGTACAATGAATTGTTGAGTAAGCAGCTATAAAAAGAATATGAAAGCTTGTAATCTTTAGAGAATAGAATTTACTTAGTAGATTAACATAGCCTTGATATGCTATAGAAGACTCTTGAAAGAAATAATTCTAAAACAAAGTAGCATTCCATCTCATATCGAGTTTGTAAAACAGTAACCTAACCTAACCTATATAAATTTTACTTCAAGTAAAATCTGCAATCATATTCAACATATTTTAGAAGTTACAAGTTATAGATACAGGTAAATTGAAGTGGATGCCAATAACATACCCGTTGACAATAACTGCATATGTTGAATCATTTTCTTAATGTGGGATGCTGTTTTTGAACTGAATGTATTTCTACCTATATTCGGCTGTTTTCTGTAATAGACATAGTTACTGTCTGTTTAACTCTCTTCATAGTTTATTGTCTATTTAACTCTCTTTAAACGTCTGTTATTTAGATCAATAAAAAAAGGAAAGAATCCTACAAAAAATCAGTAGGTTTCATGTTCGAGTTCTATAAGATATTGTCACAACAATGTCTTCTAATAATGATTGTGACCGTTTCTATATTTTAAATATCATAATCAGCTGCGTAAAATGATATACATGTTACTTAAACATACACCAAGTCATTCAGTGACCAAACATCGAGTAAACTTAACGGACACGTATATTATTACAAATATACCTCATCACTCACAAAATTTACCATAACCGGAAATCGACCCTCGATCTCCAGTGTAACTGTCAAGGTTACTAGCCACTCGATCAAGAAGAATAGTAAAACTCATTGATGATCAGTTATTCGATATTTTATAAATCGAAAAGGCAAAATTAAGTATTTTTATTGTAACCATTGCGCATCGAGATGTTTTACATAAGTAGGTACGTAAGCTAGCTGTTGGACTAGTGGCTTGTAATGATGTTGACTACTAAATTGGAAGTCGTTGGTTTATTATCCACTCGAAAAAAAGCTTAGTATGATCGTTGATTTTTTCTATGACTGTGTAGAGACGGACAATTTTTAATTATTTTATTATTTAGAATTTTAAGACGAACACAGCGACGCGAAAAATAAATTACCAGGACTTAGAATTAGAAGAATATTTAATTTTACTACATATATGTGATCAAATAAAACGCAAGAACTATACCAGGTATATATACTTACCAGGTGCAATAGACATCTAAACACCACAATAGGTTCACTATAGACTATATGGGTTCTTGAAACAACAGGGGTAGTTAGAACTTGTAATATGGTGAAGTAAGTATCGTTGTGGGCTTAGAAACAACTTGTGGCATTAGTGCGACACTATGTATGTACGAGAACCAGTACATATGTATACATCTACCTAAATACACAGTGTGTAGTAGTGTGTAACAGTGGAGTTACTATAAGTATGTCTTCAGTATCCTTCAGCTGGTATCTTCAAAATTTAGTAAATTAATATAAATTGAAATTTTAAGGTGGAAATTTTGTTCAGTCACGAGCTGGACTCGAACCAGCGTCTTCTGGTTCAACGCACCAGATACGTTTACCAACTACACCACCGTGTCCTGCTCGAAACTGACGAATCAGTCCACCTCTTTACGTCTTAAGGCGACATAAGGCGTAAATAATTCCACTTTCAAATTTTAATTTAGAGAATGCATACTAATTGCTTTTCAAAATTGTTTCTAAAATTAAGATAAATGCTTAAAGTATGCAAATTAGTAGTACTTTACATGCATACTTTATATACATAACTTATTTACTTTAATTTTGTTACTAATATGATTTATGTACAAAAGACCTCATCTTTTTAGTAATATTAAGTCAAAAGAGGTAAAGTTTGTGATAATATAGGATCTCCTACAAACTTCAACTTTATCTCTTCAGTCAGAATTGAAGAATGAAGATTTTTTTATTTTATTTTAGATTATTTTTTTTCACGTAAGAAAGGCGTGTTCTCTCCTAGTGAGAGCTATTTGCTACTTTTTATCCCACTGACTTGTTCCAGCGCTAAACGGGTACAGGAAATCTAGATCACGCGGGACGAGCCGCGGGTATTAGCTATGCTTTATAACCACAATCAACCAGTTTTATGAGAATGTTGAAGATAAAATATCCGCTAATACAAAAGTACAGTACTTGCCTGAGTTCGTTATTTCTCTTTTAAACGCAAATTTTTCACACATTTTAAGTTGTTCCGAACTCTCGCGTTCGTTCATATTGCAGGTTCTATCGTATTAACTCGTAGTAGGAGCCATCAGTTAAGGTAGGGTCTTGTGTTCCTACAGCTTCATAACTTTATCACGATTTGTGTCTGAAAAAGCCCAATCTATGTAAACCTATGAGTTTACTACCAGCATTTTTGCCCTTAATAAATTCATGGGTTTACACTGATTTTGGATTAGCTTGTCACCTGAGATAAATTTAGTAATTTAATAAAATGCTGGCTACGCTTGTGTTTTGGACATAAAGTACATTGAAAATGATTTTAAAAAGTTCCCAAATAATGCACATCTACGTTTCTATGCATTCCAATTAGAGTTTCAAATTGTACCTTTCGTTTTGTGTACATTAATCCTGTAAAAACCGAGAATAGTTCGTTCATCTTAACCAATTCTTCGGATTATAAGTAATTTTGGCCATCATTTTATTCACCTGCAAGTCATCACCGATAGAAAATATTTCACCTATCTGTTGTTGTAATGAATAAACCGGATGCTTTAGTTCCCAAAAATGTCAGTAGTGGCCATGTTAAACCTGTATTGCATATAAAGTACCATAATTTTTTTTTTCCAGATAGATACATGAGAAGATATGGATGTATAAACCATTGATAATTTTTATCCAAATTAATGGAATAAGTACGTCGGTTTTATTATTGCCTATATCGTCAATAAGTTTCAGTCATAAATGCGGAAAATTCTGAGTTCCCTAAAGCTAGTCGTAAATTTTCACGCTTACAGAAATACATATAAAAATAACTAGTGTTGTGTATGTTTTCCATCGTATCATCTAGTATGCATAAAACGTGCGGTCGGGGGAGCTGGGGACCGCAATCCTCTACTCCTTCATTGATTTTACCGTACTACGAAAAGGCCTGAGCCGCCGTTTCGATAGAAATATTACCTAAAACGATATTCCATGAACAGGTTTATGGTTGAGTGTTTTTGCGAGGAAGACATAATACGGTAAACTGTCTAAGTAGATATCTTGCTAAGCAACCTTCGCGTATTGTTAAGAGAGTCTATTGTGAAGAGAAAGCTTACGGTCAATATTGTTCAGAAGCCGAAACAATGCATTTGCAGAAATGAATACAGCTACATTCTAAAGAAAGTTGCCGATAATTTATGGCTAAAATACCAAATGTTCATCTTTTTTATTGCGTGAAGGGCTAGATGCTTTCTAATTATGAACAGCTTTAAAAAAATGAAAAACGTGTTCTAAATAAAACTGCTAATAGAGTCATCAATTACGTAACTGACTATTTCTATAATACAATAACGACGTTATTTTTACTGCTAAAAAAGGCAGCAGTAAAGTTGTCGACTAAAGAATGATGCAAAAGTTCTGCATTCTAACATGACAATAAATAGTTACAAAAAAAAGTTTACAGATGTAATAAACTGACGTGTACCAGTATTCATTGCAAATTACATGCCTCAACTAAACTACTGCAATTTATTTTCGTTTAAAAGCAAAATACCATAATTTCTTCTTTACCAAATGAAGAAGCAAAGCGGCGTTTCAATTATGAAGTAAACATTTTTCATTGTAACGTAATATATATTCCAATGCCGTTTCGTATCACTATAATTTGTAAAATGTAGATCAAACAGACTCATTAATAGAAGACAGAATTATGATAGTTTTATACGAAAAAATATTATGTCGAAGGCATCTCCTTACATTCCAATTCAAAATCGTCATCATAATAATGCATACTTTCGTTTATTTCTTCAGTCTCAGCATTTTTATTTCACTCGTCCCGTCTGCTATGGAACTACAGAGCTTAAACCATAGAGATTACTGTAACTAGGTTAATTTGAAGTTCAGACTTAAAATTTCCATTTGCCATAGCTGGTTTTGAGGATCTGCTTTTATTGGGGACTGAAATAGTAGGTATGACTTAACTTTTTATTTTGGGCATTGTTTCCTCTGATCTCCCAATCCCGGGCGGGGGTCGCACCAGAACTTCAATTCATAGTTAGCAGTTGATCGTAAGGTTGGCTGGGACCTTACAAGCTTACACAACAATAGCTTACTTTAAGCTAGACGGCGTTGTGTACAAAAATGTGACACAATATTTATAACATATTATTTTTACAAGATATTGTTGGGGCTATACTACAGTCTTCTTACTGACTAGTTACACAAAAAATGTACATTTCATTGAGCAAAATAAAAATTTATGATTAGTGTTTGATTTTATTATATTACTTAAATCTAAATCAGAAACGTGTTATACTTACAAATATAAATTTATGTAAAAGATACATAAAACTTTGACATAATACAAATTGTATATAATATGTTAGTTTTATAAAATAGTTAAATTGGCTATATTTTACGTGTGGGAATCCTCTTTGGGCAGCCCATCCGTCGTCCTCTTGACCGAAGACATGTCTACAGTGCTCTCGACGTATTAGCTATCGTAAGTAACTTGGAAATTGATCCAGCTACCGTGACTCCCAGTAAGGTTACATAGTACGAGTACTACAACTACTATACCTTGACCCACAATGTTTTTTTTTATTATTTACATTTTTGGAACGAAGTTTCTTATCGCGCGTTGCGAAAGGGGGCTAGACGGAAAAAATTAAGACAAAAAGTTGTAACGACACTTTTTGCTACAGTTTAAGACGTGCGGGCGGCGTCTGTCCCTATGTATGCTTAGATCTTTAAAACTACGCAACGAATTACGGTGCGGTTTTTTTAATTTGCCTTGTTTAAGAGGCAGAGTTCAATACATTATGTAATTATAATCTTGTAAAAGAATACTAATTATTGTCATATTTGTTGTTAAATGTAAGTAAATGTTGCAGTGATTAAAACAACATAGGTATATTGTAAATGTTAACTCTCTTCAATATTGTGATAAATGAAATTAAATAATTGTTAAATAATAAATAATAGTTAGATTTGATGATTCATAAGGAAGGTTTTTATCTATAATTTGTTAATTTATTGTATATATTGACTAAATTATAACGATATTTGTGGGGGTGTCGGAAAAATATAGCCGTCAGGGAGCTTTCAACGAAAACGCTGCCTAAACCCTTTGAGATATAACACAATAATGTGTATCTAATACAGGTCTACAAAAAAGTCCGCGACGGTATATGTCTATCTCTTAAGGATAACATACTATAACCATTCTAATATTTAAAAAAACCAGCAATTATTAAGTGATAATTTGAAGGCTATTTACACTAATACGTTATTAATCCTTATCATTTTTAATATGTTAGTTGGCTTCAGCATTTCATGAAGATTATTTTGTCCCTTTTCACCTTGCAAATTAAATAAATATCTTAGAAGATATGGCAAAATCAAAAAACAATCAAAAAAATTGTTTAGTGTAACCATAATTCGACCGGGCCGTGCGAGCGTAGGTACTGGAGAGCGGAGAAGTAACCAACTAATTTGGAAAATGATCATACATTACTGTGAATTTATTGAACGACGGGGTTAAATGGGTGCCACGGGGTTCGAAGTATGATACTGGCGAAGCCGGGCGGGTCAGCTAGTAAATAATAAATATAATTCCTTCACTAATTAATCGAAAGCAACTTCGTTCCATCCGGGTGTCCCTTGACACCTCTCAAGTTTTTTTCCTTGTTGTTTTCTCTTAACTTTAAATTATATATTCACTACTCTCCTTAATAAATATTCTCAATAAAAAAAATCATTAAAATTCAAACAGATATTATAATAGATTTTTTAATATTTCCAATATTTATTCTAGGCTTAGCTTACCTTTTTATCATTATTTTAATAATAAATACACAAAATCGTAAGTAACATTCACGTTAATAAACATAACGATAGTTATGTAACAGCCATGAAAATAATGAAGGGTGCAATATTGAATGTAATTAATTAAAAGTGATATCTCTAATTTCTGTCTCTACACTGTGCAGAGGAATGTACAGTTGTGAAGATGGAACTGTTGCACCAAAGGAAGAACAAAGTCAGCTTTCTTCATTTAACTATTTTATGACATTATTTTTAAATGAAATGAGATAGTAGTTTTCATTTTTATTGCTTCGTCATCTTGATAGATTTCTATGCAATTTATAATTGGAAATCAATTTAGAATTACTAATATTTTCTATCCATAAATACTGTTTATTTTAAATAAATAAATATTAATATTGTGGGGACAACTCACATAACGTCACCTGATTTCAAACTAAGCAGAGCTTGTACTATGGTAACCAGATAACTGATAAACACACCTATATATTTCTAAATACACACATATTATAGATAAATAACACCCAGACACAGAATAAGCCATCGTGCTCCTCACACAAAGTTTTATCCTGGGTGAGAATCGAACCCACGACCTCTTGCGTAGCAGTCGGATACACTCCCACCGCGCCACAGAGGCCGTCTTAATTAATAAAGTATACATCTAATTGAATGGTGCTTGCTCATCTAAACAAACATCATATTTAACTTTGACCCCTACTTAAGACCCTACCTACCATTTATCATTAATCTAACATAAAAGTAAGCTCAACTACTAATGTAAAATCAGCTATCTACCAACGAAAGGTCTGTCAAAACCGTTTAAGCCGTCCTTCAAGATTACTCGGAACAATGAAATAGACGTACAGGCAAAAATATTTAAATAAATTTTTGGTGTGAGTATTTTTTTTCCGGAGTTATCCCCTCGAATGTTGCCGGTTGTCTATATAGCTGGGCACCCCAGTTTCGGAAGGATTCTCCGGGGGTTTCCAACAGATAAAGGCTACCACTCCGGCCTCGGTCGATCGGCGGTCCCTTATTGTGGAACCTCATTCTAAATCCACTTCTGAAATAGTTGGAGAGAAAGGGTGTATATGTGCAGGCATTCGCGGACGATGTGGTGCTGATCTTTGACGGCGACACGGCTCAGGAAGTCGAGGGACACGCCAATGCCTCTCTTGAGTATGTGCGGGAGTGGGGCATCGAAAACAAGCTGAAAATTGCACCGCATAAAACTTGTGCGATGGTTATCACGCGGAGGCTGAAGTTCGATGTCCCGCGCCTTAACATGGGCGGGATAGACATTGGCATGTCCTTAGAAATAAAAATCCTAGGGCTCACAATAGATCATGCACTCACTTTCAACACTCACGTCATCAACGTATGCAAAAAGGCGATCGGCATCTACCGGAAGCTGGCGAGGATGGCCCGGATCAGCTGGGGGTTACACCCCGAGGTGATCCGGACGATTTACGTAGCAGCCGTGGAGCCGACGATACTGTACACAGCCAGTGCTTGGCACGCATCGGTGGAAAAGCTTGGTGTCAAAAAGCAGCTGAACGTGGTACAGCGCGGTTTCACTCAAAAGCTGTGCAAGGCCTATCGCACGGTCTCTCTGAACTCGGCGCTAGTCTTGGCTGGTTTGCTCCCTCTGGACCTCAGAGTTCGCGAGGTGGCCTCATTGTATGAGGCCAATAGAGGAGTGAACCAGCCATGGCTGGGAGACTGGGAGATCGAGCAAATGACCCCGGCTATTGAGGCTCCTCTCCCCGTGGAGCATAACAAAACATAAATATAGATAATTTGCCAAAATTAATAAAATCGTACAGGGCTCAGTTTCTCAATTTTGCAGGAAAAATAATTAAAATTGCCAACAATAGAAACAGCACTTAACATTGTTAAAGTAATATTATGTAATATTAACTGTAAGCAATAAGAATATATGTAATACTAGCTGACCTGCCCGGCTTCGTCCGTGACGTACTTCCAACCCCGTGGCACCCATTTAATCCCGTCGCTTATTACTTTCCCAATAATGTATGAAAATTTCCCCGATTTGTTGACATTTATGATTACTGCTCTGCTCTCCTGTGTAGTGTCGTGATGATATATAGCTATGAACCTTCCTCAATAAATGGGCTATCCAATACAAAAAGAATTTTTCAAATCGGTCAAGCCGTTTTCATGCTATGTCGTGACAACGTAAAACGGGTTTCATTTTTATATATATAGATAATTAAGGAACTAAGATATAAGAATATTTATATGAAAAACAAACAAAGAAATTATAAAGTTGTATATTAATAGTCTAATAGTTAAATAAGTAATGTAAGTTAATATATATTAATGTAATAAAATAAAAAATCTTTTGCTAATAAAGCTAAACTGTAAATAGAAAATAAAAAAGACAATATCAAATAAACATCCAAAACATCCTCCTTCTCATATAAGGATGACTCCATCCCATCCCATATGTGTAAAAGGCCGGTATGAAAGTGTGAGAGGCAAACGAGCGAGACAAGTATGATACTAGATGACTGGAATAAAAGATGATATATACTTAAGATTTAGATAACTAGTTATTAAGTGTGAAAGGTCGGTAATGTATGAAAGTGCGAGAGGCATAAATGATAGATTCTACTTTCAAATAGAGAGAAAGAACGAAAGCTTAGGTTAAAGAAAAATAGCTTAGGTTCGAGATGATGGAAGCCCGGAGCTTTTCGGGGGGGACTGTGGTGAGGAAGGAGGAGATAGAAGAAGGCCGTAATGGACTAACCCCCCAAATGCATGTCAAATGTGGAAACCGATGGCCTTCCTCTCACTGTCACTGTGACCGGCGCTCGGGGCTCCCATCATCTTTTGAAGTAGTTAAGAACAGCCCCGCGGGGCTATGGCTCACAAACATTATTTAGCCTAGGAAACAATATGTTCATTAGGCTCTGTCCCAGGCAGAGATGCTAGTATAAAAAAAAACAAAAAAAAACACTGCGGCTTCGCCTTAGGCTGGTGCCAACCCGCTTCTTTAGGGGCTGGTTTGGTTGTAAGCCTGCGTCTGTGAGGACGGCTAGCAGCCGACCCGCTTTATCCCCGAAGTGCTAAAGCTACACAACTTGGCTTAACGACTGCAACCGGGACCCACGGCTTAAAGTGCTTTATAAAGCACGAAAACGCTCGCAAATGTTAATACCACAAATTGGTCACCCATCCGAAGACCAGCCATAGTGAAAGTTGCTTAACGCAGTGATAGTTTAAAGCACACTGAGGGCCACGAGCGCTTCTTCATACAGATTAAAATGAAGGATGAGTCAACTAATATTATTTATTAGTAAATTTTATTGGATAGTATTATTTATTATTTGTTGATAATTTGGCATATTTTAAGCCTCTGTCTACCACTTTACCGAAGAAGAAGTATTTTTATGTGTGTATATAATATATGGCTTCCCTATGAAATTTTTACCAAGCTTGTATTATATTCGACGTCGTTGCTCGTCCGCGTCGTCTTGAAGCGACTTCAGAATTACTTGGCCAGTATCTTTGGCCAACTTTAATGAAGTTTCCCTTTTATTACCTCAAAGTCTTAACCCCAAGGATCTTTGTGTTTATGATCCTGTTATAAGTTTAAAGAGCTTGCAACGTCTATTATGGCAAAGATAATTTTTATTTATACACTTAATGAGGTTTCATATTTTGCTTCATCTTATACCTTAGGAGAAACCGTAAAATTTGATAAATGCAAAACACGATATATTTATAGCGTCGATAAAATGGAAAGATTGTGTTATTATAGTTTTCTTTGAAAGATTTTTTTCTGCAAACTTACGAGTACATCTCACCCTGATATTGGACATAATGCGGAAATGCAATTTCCATAAATTTTACACACAGTGAGCACAGTTTCCCATCCGAAAAGATTGGACGTGACCACATGATAGCTATTACGGAGATATTCATGGCTGGAAAATATTTTTAAAGCTTTTTTTTCCAAACTACTCTGGATATAATAATTTATAATATTTTACTGGCGATCACCCTGCAGTTTCACCCGCGTAGTGATCGTTCCTCTTTGAGTACAGGAATAAAATGTAGCCAAAGTTATTCCTTATAACAGTAGTTATCTACCAGTGAAAATTAAAATCAGTCCAGCTATTTTAAAGATTAACCGAACGACGAACGAAATAAGACGAATAGTAAACAAACCCTCTACCGAATATATTATCATTTAAGTGAAAAGTTGACAATTTGAAATAACATACAAACTTTAATTATATTTATGTGTACAAACAAAAACTTACCACCAATTTCATAACTTGATTTGTCGATCATATTTCTTGTAATTAAAATTTATTAGTCAACTGCCAAAGTCAACAGTTATCTATCAAAATAGAGATGACCCACCTTTTTTTATTAATTATTTAGGATCCCTTTATAAGAATGACAAATTTTCAATGTGCATCTACTACACGGGCGTACATTTCCATGAGAACTACTGGGGAAACACGGTCGTAACAAACCCAATAAATTATAAAAGAAGATCTTGGGAAGGAGACAAGGCTTTCCTTGGGACAAGTCGTAAATTTAACGGTCGAAAGAATCCTCATTTCCCTCGGCTATTCACGTGGTCGAGCTAACAAAACTAACTCCTTTATGAGTAATAGAAAAGCCTGTTCACACTAAAATATTTAAGTACCGTTTCTAACAGCTAATAATTCTATTTCACATTAACTTTGACATTTTTATGTGCATGGTTAAAAAACTGTTTTTGTAGCGATTATTCAATAAAGAGCGTCTATGTTTTTGTATTTTCAGCAGTTATAATCCTTAGTGTTCCATTAAAACGTAACTCTGTGTGGCACTCCCTTAATTAACGCCGTCGATCTTCCATTCGCCTCAGAATTGCTTCATTGTACAAATTTGTAATGTAGTATTCGACCGAAACCGAGTTACCACGGAATTATGAGAGTAATTTAATTAAGACATAACAGCACCTTTAATACCGATTAGTCACACGATCCGTGCTTTGAGCATACTAGGTAATTTGAGATGTTAATGGGTTTACTGCGGCTTTGGCCATACCTCCAACTCTCTCTTGACCAATCACAAGCGCCAAGCCCTTGGATTTTCGTTGGCTTCACTGATTCATCATGTGATTACACTTGGTGGTATTCCGCGTTAATTTCCTTATAGAATATAATTCTGTTCTACTAAAACTCAGTCGAAAACTTACATCGTCAGTAATCATATAGCACTTCAATGAAACAGAAAACCAATGTCAGTAATTTACGGTAGCATTTCTCCTTCATTAGACCTTCTTTGATCTAAGTATTTGCTGGGTAGAAATTGACATTAGTCTTGTCAGATACAAATAGCGGCTAATACAAGTCGTTTATATACATAATGTAACGCAGTCTAAGACAAAGCGGAGCCTACTGGTCGTCACCGCGGGCGTGCTAATAAGCCCCTTATGTCAGTTGAGTCAAAGTTAGTATTATTTTTCTTAAAGATAGCTTTGCGGGAGTTTTCAATGTAATTGCCCCGGTTTCTTCAAGAGGCTGACAGCTCAAAGGCCAGTCACTGACGTGCTCATTGTCGGAACGCCCACGGTTTACCTTATTCAAAGTTGTGCGAAGTTTTTTTTTCTTAAAAATTCTTCGGTTCGGTTCTTGTCAGTTGGTAATATTTATTATAATAAGCATTTTATTAGGTGGATATTAAGAAATTTAATGATTCTCTAAACTCTTGAGCATTTGTAATGTTGTCATTGTTTGTGATACTTTCTGTCAAAGATAGTTACAATATAAAAGGAATTATGAAAATGTTTTTCACCAATTTCTTTCTTTCTCTGAACTGTTGACTATTATCAAATATTCACTAACTAAGTTTTATAACGTACAATTTTGGAATTCCATAGTAATTTCTTTATGGTTAATTTGAACCATATACTCAGTTCTCCAATAGAAAACGTTTCAATGGTCATAAAACTAAATAATCGTTGTAAAATCGCTGTAATTAGTGAAACTAATGGTCGTAATTGACTTCCAAATAAAAACATAAACGTCTTTTTTATATAAAAATAATCCTTAAATGCTATCATAAAGTTATATTGCCTTGATTAATTTACAGAAACTTAATTATTTATGGGAACAAACTACCAAGTTGTTTGGTTTGCATTAGTCGTGTTATCGGTTCTGTGTTCATATATATTTCTTTGGGTAAACTTATGACAAAATGTACAAAACGACAAAAAGTGAGACCATTCTTTCCTCTTGGGTAACTTGATATTGCTCATTCAGTTGTTTTCTGTTTGGATATATAAGGATATAAGATTACAAGCAATTTATTTCAATATGGCAATCGAATTTACGAACGCACTCGGTTTGTTTAAGGATGCCGTTTTATAGTCGACAAACTTTTGGATTATTTATTTTTGTTCCTTATTATTATAATTATTTCTTTCTTGCTGTAGAAATAAGTAGTTATTTAATAATACTAGAATATTGTAGTGACGGAGCGTCTTAACACTTGGTGGTATTGGTCAATGTTTATTATCTAATTATTACCAGTTGCTTCTCATCCTACTAATACTAAAAACGTAAAATTTTGGATGTTTGTTACTCTTTCACGCAAAATCTACTGAATATTTGACTGCCTCTGTGGCGCGGTGGGAGTGTATCCGACTGCTACGCAAGAGGTCCGGGTTCGATTTCCGGGTCGGAACAAATATTTGTGTGATCCACAAATGTGTGTTTCGGAGTTTGGGCGTTTCCTATGTATAATATGTTTATATTTAGAAATATATAAGTATGTTTATCAGTTATCTAGATCCCATAACACAAGCTAATATTAGCTTACTTTGGGCTAGATGGCGCTGGGTGAAAAGTGCCCCACAATATTAAAAAAAAAAATAGATTTTGATAAAACTTTTCAATAATATAGCTTACACATCAGAATAACACATAGGCTACTTTTTACCCCGGAAACAAGTTCCTGTGGAAAACGGGAATAGAAATCTTCACCACGCGTGCGGAGCCGCGGGCGTCAACTAGTACATACATACATACATATTGTCACGCCTTTATCCCCGAAGGGGAAGGCAAAGGCATACTATACGCCCACATTTCACCGTATGCATTTTTGTCCCACGTAACAGGTGGTGAGCCCATTGCAGTGTTAAAATGGACAGTCACAGGCTGTGGCGACCTGCTGGTTAAATTTTTCAAGCCGACCATAAGGCCTTCAACCAGGCTTGACTGCCGTTTATTGGGTGTTGTTATTTTGTCGGGCTCTTAACTATCAAACTAATTCGATTGCAGTGAAGATTTACCCTGAAATCCAAAGTAAAACCATTTTAATCTCATATTTTATATACTACTCGGGACTTCACGCGAAACAATTTTGTACTTACATTCACAGACGTTTCGAGCGCGTTGCAGCGCCTGTGGTCGCGGCTGAAACGTCGTTGAATGTAAGTACAAATTTTGTTTCGCGTGAAGTCCCGAGTAGTATATAAAATATGAGTATAAACCGCGAAAGTTTAAAAAAAACATTTTAATCTCAGTCAAGGATCGTCATAATAAGCAAGAGTATCAAAATATTTCATTATTTCTAATGGGTTAACTAATAATCTAAGCCGAGTCTGTTTCCTGTAAATTGGTGGTGTTACGTCTGAACTGAACAATGTACTAAAGAATATAATTGACTACACATCCCGTGAGTGCCAATAACTTTCTTCCAATAACACGTTAGCTTTTTAGATAGCTAAGTGACATCGACATCCCAGGAGTTTCATAACTAGCTCGTAACTAGAAACTTTCCTTCGTTACCGTTTCTTACGAGAACCGGTAACTTTGCGATATTTTATCATTGGGATAGTTTTATAGGGATCATTGGAATAGATTTTCAGAAACTGCCAATAAATGTTAAAAATAACATTTATTGGCAGTTTCTGTAAATGCATTATTATTTTAGATGAATAGTATGTGAAATCTGAATGTATTGTAAATTGTACCTTTCTAGGTGATAAAAAATATTGCAATAAAAAATTTTTACTCCATCGTCATCATCCGAGCGTCTGTCCCAGTTGCGTCTCGCGACGCCCGGGGTCCGCTTTCCTACATTTTCTCCTCCACTTCGCACGGTCTTCGGCATCCCCTGTAGTGAGACCATTGGCACGCATGTCATCCCTTACGACGTCAAGCCAGCACTTCTTGCCCTTCTGCCCCTGTCCGCGTCTGCCAGCGCAATATCGTCAGCATACATGAGCAACCATGGAGGCTGCTCATGTGGGTTTCTGATGCTGTCCGACAATTCGTCTAATATTACACTGAACAGAAGCGGACTAAGGACCGAACCCTGGTGTACCCCGACGGTGATGGGGAAGGGTTTCGTGTCGCCAACAGCAGTCCGAACCATTGAATGCATTATTGGTTTTGTAATGGATCACAGTACATGTCTCGGATAGTGTCAATATAGACCTCTGGAACCCCTTTGGACCGCAGTGCCCACCAGATCATCGCACGAGGAACACAGTCGAAGGCCTTCTGCATTTCTAGAAACAAACAGTGCAGAGGCGTGTTCTTCGACCTGTATTTCTCTGCGACAACCCTCAGGGCAAAAGCAGGGTCCGTGGTCCCATAACCAGGGCGAAACCCATATACACCCGTACACTCCTGCCGAATCCGAGAGTCTATAATCCTCTCGAAGATCTTCATGGTGTGGGACATCACCTTAATAGCCACTAGCCAGCCCTAGCCCACTTGCCACAGGAGTCGGGCGGGGCTCCTGCGCGCCGTTTTGCGGCGGCGCCCTATCCCTAGCAGCATTCCTTTTCTGACTGTTCATTATTTTTTTTTGTTTCGGCGGGTGGCTTTTATGGGAGCGACGCCCTCAGACCTCCCAACCCCAGAGGGGAAAGCCAGCGCCAGAGCCTCGTCCGTTAGTCAGCAGGTGCACGCACTAGCACGGGAGGTTGACTTGGGCCCCGAAGATCTTGGTGGGGCACCTTACACCCTCGCGCGGGGCGCCTTATGTCGCCTTACGACGTAAAGAGGTGGATTAATTCGTCAGTTACGAGCAGGTCACGGTGGTGTAGTTGGTAACGCGTATGGTGCGTTTAACCAGAAGACGCTGGTTCGAGTCCTGCTCTTGACTGAAAAAAATTTCCACATTAAAATTTAAATTTAGAAAAAGTTAGCATACCAATTGCTTTTCAAAATTGTTTACAATTATGTATAGCATAAAATGTGTATAGGTTGCCTGAACACTTTAGGTAAGTAAATATTGACATTTGGTTGTCTACTTTTAATATTCTGAAACATTAGACTTGCTATTGACTATTATAAGTACAAATGAGGCTATTAAATTACTTCTTTATTTGGATTTAATCTATAGCTTTTCTACTAATAAAAAAATTGGACGGCTGTACGAGTAAAAGTGGCCATTGTTTTTTGCCTTCTACTACGTCCAAACACTTGCGGATCACACGAGTATTTGTTCTAAATTCAAACCACTAACGCCACCGAAGCAATCTATACCTGTAAACCTGAAAATTTTTACATGCAAGAATATTATATTAGTAAGGAATTAATAAATATATTATATTAGTATTTTATTGCTAGGGAAACGAGTACCTAAACCTTTACTTCAAATTGATGTCCTTTAATTATCGTAAAATTTATGATTTTTCATAACCCCTACCTTAGTAAGAACAACTACATTCAAACTATACCTATTATACCTCATTTAAAACTTCTAAACCATTTTGCGTCGGATTTTTTTGCAAAATCTGTTATCAGTACAATTATCAATGGCGGGCAGTAGCGGTCGGAAGATTTCAATCTCCAGATAGGTCGGTTTAATCTACGGATTTATGGTTCCTGCACTTTAATCCGTTTAGTGAGCTAAAGTTATACGAAGTTAGAACAATTTTTGCTTAATTCCATGTTTACTATACTAAAATAAATATTTCGGAAATATCTCGATAACATGGATACATTTTTTAAAGCAATTATTTTGCTAAATTTTTCATAAATTTTTAATAAAGTGGAAAATGACAATTCGATTCGAGACAGGGATTGAACCTGTGACCTTTGCCTAACCAGGGCAATGTTCTAGCCACCTGAACTACCCGAACCTTATTAAAAATGTATCTCGATAACATATTGCAAACTTTTGACACGGAAGTAATCATCATAGGTATGTCTACATAAGAAGAAAATATTATACGTTCAAATTGAAAAGCTTTAAATGTAAATGATCGTTACAATGTTGTTTTGTTCGATCCGTTTATGATACATCTTTAATTGTTATCCTTAAAGCTTTGTTATAAAATAAGTATGCCATAAACGTCGTCCATTTTTGATAAGCAAATTTATTCCTTGACGTTAGTAAAACTATAAATAACATCGACCTAAGATACGACTTATCTACCTTATAATAGCTCTTATTTTTTGCGTCTACCCTGTAAAGATTAGTTCCAGTTATTGATCTTTTTGAATAATGTACATTACGTTTACAGTTCAAGCGACGACACCGATACGATGCAGCCTTAATACCTACTACTAGCAGCAATATTTTATACTTAGCAGTAAACTCTCACATTCATCAACTGAAGACTGTTTAAAATCATAAGCAAACGAGAAATACTGCAACGAGAATCAATCAAATCAGTTAACTAATCAGCCTACTACCACAGCCGAAAGATCATAGGTTTTCTCACTTTATACTGTGCTGCTACTCCATGTTGATTTCTCTCAATTTTATTTCTCTAATTTTATACGAGGTTGATTGACCTTACCGAACCATGCTAGCCTGATGGGTTAGTACAGGGGTCTCTTTTAAGTTTTCTTCCTCTTCAAAAAAAGCCTCATCGGAGTTATAATAGCTAGTGCACCACTTGCAGTTGAGAGTGCTTGTGTCCGAAGATATTGTTAATGACTCAATGTACCCATGCCTTATAAATGTCTTTTATATTTACTGGTGGTCAAAGTATAGTGAGACATACACATGTGTATGTTGTTGTATTTGTTAATTCAAATCCTCGACGTTCTCACTAAAATCATGAATGAGTACTGTAAACTTAAGAAGGAAACTGTTTACATTTATTGTTATTATGATTAGCGTCTATTATATTTATCCGGCTGCTTTAGAGGCTTATTCCTATTAGTTGTAGTCGTTTGTACGTTTATTGTTATGTAATCTCGATCGGGTAATATTAAAATATGATAAATTTCAAAAGAGTAGCTAAGTTCCAGATTTAGTTACAATCTGGTTCTGTTTCAAGGCGCAGCTGGCGTCCAAAAAGCTTGGCATGCTCAACAGGGCGCGGCAGTATTTTACTGCGGAGCAAACACTGCTCCTCTATAAGTCGCAAGTGCACCCACACGGCGGAGTACTGCTGTCACCTTTGGGCCTGTACCTGATTATTAGCTTCGACCTTTCTAACTCGGTAGACTATCCTTCACCAGCAGGCGGTGTTGAGCTCCTTCGTAATAAGAGAGATTTCGCCTCCTAATGTGTGTTCCATCGCCTGTACAACGTTCTGTGCTCTGAGGAATTGTTTGATATGATGCGACGGCTACCTTTCATCATCGCACCGCTCGCCATAGACAGGGTGTTCACCCTCACACTTTGCATCCGGAGCGCCGCATACGGTTAGGTCCGATAGAGGCTTTAATCCGCCTACGCAGATTGTGGGATGAGCTCCCTACCTGGGTTTTCCCGAACATCTATGGTATGTGTTAAGTTCTTCAAAAGAGGTCTTGGAAGGTTTTTAAAGGTTCGGCAGCGCCAGTACTGCACCTCTAGTGTTGCAAACGTCATATTCTACTGTGAAAACTACAAGAAATCTTAATTTTTACGTGTACTTTTGTAACTTGATTGAGTCAAAATCTATATAAGTAGTCGTTTATGATTTATAATACAAAGAAGTCTATTGCTCAACCCATAGTTTCCTACATCGCAAACAGCAGCAGATAAGTATGCATACTTACAGTAGCAACTGTAAATTTAATTTTCGTGTTTTCAAAAGTCATTGCTGCATTTAAAGACTATATATAGCTATAACGAACCTTATTTTTAAATACTTATAGCTATAAAAAGAATACATTCGTTCAAGTAAGCAACTTAATGTTTATGAGTAAGGCCTTAAGGTTTTTGCTCCTAACGAAACACGCATTCGAGCACCGGTGTGGTATAATTTTGATGACTTAATAAGAACCAATGTCGAGAGGTTAATAAGAAAATTACACGAGCAAGACCACTTTATTAACATTCAATGCACTATGCAAACAAAATATACCTACTTTATATGTAGAGCAATTTGTTTTTACTATCGAATTAAAGACCGCTTACGATGCTAAATTACAGACTAAAAAGCTGCTTCGTTTAAGCCGTTTGAGTAATATCTTTTAGGTATGTATTCTTCTTGAGTAAATAATATTCATTGGACGAGCATGAGTTAAAGAGTTTGTAATAATAACCTCGGCTGATTAATTTTTGAATTGACTGTAATGTTAAAGTAATTGCAATGATCTGATGGTCGGTATATCCTTTTAACAAACTTTTATTAAAATATCATTAAAAATCATATTTCAAAATAATGGCGTTTCCGTGCTTCGAAAGGCACGTTAAGCCGTTGACCCTGGTTGCCAGTATTATGACAGTCGTTCAGTCAAGTTGAAGCGTCTGTCTATTTCAACACGGTAAGGGGCTCACCACCTATTACGTCGGACAGGAATACACATGGGGAAAAATGGGCATGTTATATGCCTCTGCCGCCTCTTCGGGGATAAGGCGTGATAGACAGATAAAATAATGGCAGAAACTTTTTTTTTACATTACCCTCTTGTTTTAGTTGTTAGAGTACCTGACTACGAAATGGAACGTATTCGCTGCAATTCCCACTCAAGATATTTTACTTGTGTATCAACCACGTTGATGGGTGTAATTTAGGTGTAGTAAAAATATTTAATCTTTTTGTCTGTTATATTATAAAAATAGAAATATCCCATATCACGAGCTTGTAGCTTAATTGAGGTTAGATGGCGCTGTGTGAAATTTCCAGAATAATAAATATTTTTTTTGCATTAAATTGCGAATATTATTCCTGAAAATCGTGCGCTAACTGATTTATGTATGGTTTGCACTGATAATCAAATAAAATAATTCGTTAAGAAGAGTATGAAACATAAACTATTGCTGTCGTAAATTGAATATTGGTGGAAAGTGCTAGCAGTTACTAACATTACTGGCAATGGTTTATGCAGAATGAACGGATAAGTAACACAAATTAAAAGAAAAGCAATTAATTTCGAGCTATAAAAGTATACTTTAGGGAATTTTGAGAAAACATTTATGACTTTTTTTTATTTGGCACGTCAAAATTGCGTCGCCCGCCTGATAGTAAGCAAAAACAATCTCAACCCGCACGAAAATAAATCTTATTGATAAGATATGCACTGTTTTCGTATTTGATACGAGAACAATGAGTTCTTGGAAACGGGTGTGAACATTAAATGTGTAATTAAAGAGCATCAAGAGTCTTGTGCTTTGTATAAATTGTACAAACGATAATCATTTAACATTCAATCCAGACGATGTCGCATTCGATTCATCGATATAATTATTTTCTTCCGCTTAAGTAGAGATGAACAAAGACAATCTTACAAGGTAGGTACTGTTTCTTCGACTCGAAGCGTTGTCCCGTGAAATTGACAGATGTTCAAAATAATAACAGAAAGTTATAGTCCAATGGCTACGACTATATATATACAAACGTAATTGGGTCGCCAATGACTTCAAATCAATTTCAGAATAACGATCTAATGATTTAAAAAAATAACTTTGAACTGTCAAAATATCAAAAATGTTAGTCAGTTTGTGTTTTTTAGATAACTCTCGGCTCCGCACGCGTGGTAAAGTTATCCCGTTCCCGTTTCCCACAGAAACTTGTTCCCGGGATAAAAAGTAGCCTATATGTTATTCTGACGTGTAAGTTTCTAATTTAAAATCCTTTCAGTAGATTTTGAGTGAAAGAGTAACTAACATCCACACTTACAAACTTTCGCGTTTTTATTATTAGTAGGACTACAAGATACTCACACTTGGAGTATCGGAACAGCAGATTCTCCTAATAATAAAATGAAGTATCCTTTCCTTGAGGCAAGCTTAGAGATTTTCAGCTGCTCTACCTCTATGTGATCATCATTGCTATCTTTGTCTTAAAGTATATTTCCATCATGCTTTGTTTCAAATTAGAAATGTGAAAATTAATAACTGACCTCCGTTAGAAAAGTCCACCTTAGTTAAAATGAATATCTTACAGACACTCTTTTTATTAATTGTAGACCACTTTCTTTGTCGACTGTACCTTAGTACTTGCATTAGTAGATTATTATTTATTTCTTTTAATGCTTAGATAAGGTTTTCAATTGTTAGTCATTACTGGAAACAGTAAGTATTGTAGGATTCTTATTACAATATTCTAAATAGCTTAAAATAACAAAATATTTGACGCGTACTAGCGAATTGAGTATCTACTAATATACGAGTTTCTATCTAACAATGTCTTCTTCCATAAAGCGCAAAATCTTGGATCCAACGTCTAGGTCTTGAAGCCAAAAGTCTACTTAAGGTAGTAATCTACTGCTATACGGGTAACAGCGAATAGTAGTAGAAAGCGAAAGAAATATGCATGGATCGCGATGCCTGATGATCTGTCCTCTCTGACTAACCGCATTGCCGTGAAGATAATTATGTATTAAATTTTAATAAATATAATACAATATACATGACCTGTTTTTGAATAAGTAATTTCTTCCGGCAAAATTTAACAATAAATTGAAAATAACCAATAAACAATGGGCTCACCTATTATGTAGGACAGGAATACACATTGTTAAAAGTGGGCATACAATATGTATGCCTCTGCCACCCCTTCGGAGATACGGCGTGCTAGATAAATAAAATAAATAAATTGAAAATAACAATTACAGTAGATGCTGAAAGCGAGTAACACCTATTTAATATTTTCTTATTTGAGAGGTGTAGATGCATGCTCTGCTCTACATGTGTCATTTCAGCTTCACTTAAAGAAAGCAGAGTGGCGCAGTGGAAGCGTGCTGGGCCCATAACCCAGAGGTCCGTGGATCGAAACCACGCTCTGCTAAAAATTCTTTTTGTTATTTATTTAGACACAGCGTTTGGTTTTTTATTTACAAACCTTTTGCTTTGTAATGATTACCTGATATTTTTTTCGTGACTTTAAATATTTTTAGAAGATTTAATTGCCCATAAATATTTGAAGTCCGTGTCGTAAAAATGTTGTCTCTTGTTTAAATAGTTTGTTTATTAATGCAAATTAGTTTTCTTCAGAAACATTTAAGTTCTGTTATAAACTATTTATTGGCCTTTATTATGAATACATTTTATTAGGACACAAATGTATCGAAATGTTTTAGTAGGGTACGGCCATGATAGTTTATGAGTTTTGGATGTTTGAATAGGATTACGTAATAAAATTCATGGAAATAGAAAACAATACCTACCGCGGCATAGGCTTAAAGATCCGTGCGTGTTTCGTACGTTTTATTGTATTGACCATAATTCCAGTAAAAGGTTTTTGCGAGATCTGTCTGAAGCCGCCACATTACGTCAAAGACCATCATTATTGAAACGTCTACATTGCGACCACCCGCGTGGGACACACAGCTATGGAGTTAGAAGTACTTGTTCAGAATCCGGGAATTTCGAATAAAAAACATGACGTGAACGTTTAGCAGATGTGGTTTTAAAGAATCACTTTCGATTCACGAGTGTTAGTGTACAAATGAGGGTTGTCAAGTCAAACGATAAAATTAATATGCCGTTGAGTACCAGAAAATATTTTTAACTAATTTGTTGAAGAACTTTTGGTTCGGATATTTTGTTTGTTTTTACTTTTCACTCAATATGGTTCCTCTGAGGTACAATAAGAAATTTATGTATTTGATATTCTCTCAGTATAAAAATTACATTGTTTACAATTGTAGCTAAGTAGAAAAAAATATGACATTATCATTTAAAACATAACATGGCAATCTCTGAGATGCTTTCTGAAATGGAAAAAATGGAATGAATAATATTACATGGAGAAACAAAAACGTTAAATTATAGTTTTTAATATTAGTATGGATTTTTTTTGGTTAAACTTTTTACGCAGCTTTATTAAGCTAAATGTCAGCTAATACATGCTTGTGCTGTGGGATCTAGATAAGAAATAAACATACTTATAAATATTTTAATTTATACATAATTAGTTCGATATTATTAGAAGCGCTCGTGGCCCCGCGGTCTCAGTGTTCTGTAAATGATCACTGAGTTACGCAACTTTCACTATGGCTGGTCCTCGGATGGGTGACCACTTTGTGGCATTTACATTTGCGAGCGTTTCCGTGCTTCGGAAGGCACGTTAAGCCGTTGGTCCCGGTTGCCAGTAAAATGGCAGTCGTTAAGCCTGGTTGAATGCCTTATGGGCGGCATGAAAAATTTCAACAGCAGGTAGCCACAACCTGCGTCTGTCTATTTCAACACGGCAATGGGCTCACCACCTATTACGTGGGACAGGTAAATCCACACGGTGAAAAGTGGGCATATAATATGCCTCTGCCACCCCTTCGGGGATAAGGCGTGATGGATATTTATACATAAATATATTTTTATATTTTACATAGAAAATACTCAAACTTTTGGTGATAACATCAAATCTGCTAAGCCCCAATATTCGAACCCGAAATCTACACACACTACCATAAGGTACCATCGGTTTTGTTAAGTGGCTCGTGCTTCTCGTAATCCATGAATTTGAAACAGTGATCTGGCAATTAAGATCTCGTTAAGTAAAAAACATTTTCCAAAGTTCTAATGCTCGCGGACTACACCGTCACTGATTTCGAAAAGTCGTTGGTGGCCGTCGACGGGACTATTCCAAATATTTCACAAATTGCAAGATTGGCTGTAGCGCCACGAGTATCATGCGACATCACGACGTGGAATTTTCTAAGGACTTCGTTTAGCAACGGATTTCGAAGTTTAACCCAATCCACAGACTAACTAGGTAATTCTAGACGAATCACAGATCTAAGCGTGAGACATTGTCTTTATTCCTCTTTAAACACCCTCTGCACTTTGTCATCTATTTTTTGCTATTGTAGATTAAAGTAAGTAATGTAATGTAATAATCCCCCTATGGTTTGGAATCTTGTGGCTACACCTCATAGTGATACTTCTTCAGTATCTCATATTAATATAATTATTATTAACATATAATCTCTTTGCATTATCCATACATTTAAATAAAAGGGTAGAAGGAGAAAAGGGTAGAGACATCCATATGAAGACCACGTGAGCAGATTGCTTGAAAAACAGAATAGTCGAAAGTATTTGAATATCCAGACGTGCATGTATGAAGCGATTGATGAATAGGCACGAAGCGAAAGAAGTTTGCATGGATCGCGAAGCCTGGCGATCTGTCCTCTCTGACTACCCCGTTAGGGATATAGCGTGAAGATAGTTAGTTAATATAATAAATAAATATAAATAAATATCCATCACGCCTTATCCCCGAAGGGGTGGCAGAGGCATATTATATGCCCACTTTTCACCGTGTGGATTCCTGTCCCACGTAATAGGTGGTGAGCCCATTGCCGTGTTGAAATAGACAGACGCAAGTTGTGGCTACCTGCTGCTGAAGTTTTCAAGCCGCCCATAAGGCCTTCAACCAGGCTTAACGACTGCCATTTTACTGGCAACCGGGACCAACGGCTTAACGTGCCTTCCGAAGCACGGAAACGCTCGCAAATGTAAATGCCACAAAGTGGTCACCCATCCGAGGACCAGCCATAGTGAAAGTTGCGTAACTCAGTGATCGTTTACAGAACACTGAGACCGCTAGGCCACGAGCGCTTAATATAATAAAAACTATAGATACTATTGCGCAACAGAAACAACTCTTGCAACATACTGCCGATAATCCACATGTGGTACACAAATACATTTGCAATAAATTACAAGGTGTACAAAGCGTTGGTTTAACTTATCTGGAGCTCAACTACGGCTTCATTACAGTTAAATAATGACTTCTGATGGAAGTTTTCAATAGTCTCAGCTCGGAATAAATCAAATAACTGAGTTGGAATCGCTGTCGTTGGCAAATGTGTCTTCATTCATGATTATAGATCGAGACTTTGCATGGTATAGAGTCGTTACTGCCATCTTGAATATAATTTTAAAGGCATAAATTTAAAATTGCTAATTGATTTTTATAATATTTTTGCATATATACTAGTTGATGCTTATCTTGAAATATACTAATGGAATGTGTATAGAGAAATGCGCTAAAATGTATCATCTATATTTTAGGGGATAGAACCATTTAAAGTTTGTTTTATATTGTACGTATGTTTACAATTATATTCGTTTGTCGATTATTGGTAAATAATTAGCACTTTCCAAAAAAATAAACTTTTTCGTAACATTGTATGGTACCTACTAACCCGTCTTCAGTTAACTATGTTCCAACCACGGCAATATGTTAACTGGGGAAATAAAAGTAATCTGTCTCTTTTTAAGCTCAGGAATTTCGTTTTTAATAAAGTACTTCAATTTTTTTTTAAATGTGAATCTAAGAATTGCAGATCCGATAAAGAGTCCACGATGTTATTTTCCATGACCGACGTGGACAGGTTCGAGTAAAAATAGTAGTGAGCGGGTACGTACGAACAGACAATACATTCATTATTGAGATACGGGACACAACTGTACTAGTTACTGGTTGAGAATTGGTCAGTTATATGGGTTTGGCTGAAACCTTTTAATTTTCTTTTGTAATTGTAATTAATGCTTGGTATAATACTTCTTATGTGGATCCTGTGTGGTAAAAAAGAATGTACATTTTTCATTAGTTAACTATCCCCACGCTGTATTCCTGACGGGGAAGTCAGAGTGAACAGATTGCCTGGTTTCGAGATCCAAGCATACTGCTTTCGCTTTTACGCAGATTCAGATTTTTTTATTATATCATAAACGATTATGTAAAAGCATTGCTATGAAGAACATAGAAAAATTATTAAGTTAATTTATAATTAGACCAACTGCTTAGATCATGCTTTGCTGCATCATTTATTTTGTTTTTAGATTTTGTACAACAATTATTTATGAAAAAATAAACAATGAAGCAAATAATACTTTTAGTTAACTTTTGGCGGCGGAATGGAGTGCCCTCTGTAGGTCTTTATCAACAATGCAATTCCATGTTGAAAAAAAAGACAAGTTTTACTAAGCAAAATCAGCCCCACAATAGTCAAATAGAGTTCTTTTTACATAAAAAGTACTTACTATATAGTATAGTAACGTTATAAATAAAATATAGTTTTATTTTTTAACTCAACACCGGTAAGCTTATATTAATTTTATGCCAACTCTGTTGTATTGGATTTTTACGTAATTTATTTAAAACATTACTTTATCTCGCAATAGAAGAACGCCATTCTATCGGCAAGCGATCTCGAACCAAAACGATATAATAAAAGACAAAGATCACCGTTCGCCGACCAAAATAGTATTGGACTGTATTCAAAACTCTTTGGAATTACTATACTATTTGTTGCGTTCGCCCATTCAGTAACTCAACACATCAGAGTAATTTGTTGCTACAAAAATTTGACAGTTATTAGATGAATATAAATTTTTAAAGTTTCAACGTCGCTCTTGTATTTATTTACGTTAGGTATATCTGCTGGAACGCAAATGGTTGTAGTTATTTATGATAAGTATTTTATTCTGGTGATTGAATCAAGCAATTAAATATATCAACTATTTATAGATACTTAGCCAAGAAACGCATTAGAAATGTTAAATGCTAATGTTTATTGGTTAACAGTCATATTTATCTGGATAGTAAATAAAAAGTAGTTAATAAATATGTTCAGCTGACAGGATGAATGTCTATATAGTCGCATTGTTAGGATTCTTCCATATCTAGCTTGTATGTGGGGAAGAGCTGCTGCAGATTGTAGTGGTAAACATAGACGTCTAACAAGAAGGATGGATACATTTTTAAAAGCAATTAATATGCTAACTTTCACTTTCTTTTTTAAATTAAAATAAATAAAGACAACTTGGTTCGAGACGGGGATTGAACCCGTAATTTAATGGCCGTATTCCAAAACGTTTCTCAATACTCAATCGACGCTTGAGGCTAGGTTTTGCCTTATAAATACTACTCTCAAGTGTTTCTTGAGTATTGATAAACGTTCGGGAATACGGCCCTAAGGGTATGACCAGAGGTTCGGGTAGTTCAGTGGCTAGAACATTGCCCTGGTTAGGCAAAGGTCACGGGTTCAATCCCCGACTCGAACCAAGTTTATAAGTATTTTTCACATTAATATGTTTGCAAAACTGACTTGTGGGTTACAAGTCATATTGACTGTCAGCTGTTTTTATTAGAGCGATGGACTTTGCATTCGCACAGTGGATTCATCGAAGGAGAATGGTTTTTCGTTCTTATAAATCTGTATCGAAAAAAATCTACATACTTATTTAAATAGCATAGTTAGACGAAATGGTTTTGATATATGCCAAAATATGTAACAAAACGCCATCCTCACTTCAACGCATACCTCATACACGTACGTAGCGGTGGCGGCATGATCTGATACGTCTTGTTCTCCACGTACACGGGTGATAATTTTGAAAAGTGGACCTACACATGAAAATTTTTCTTTTGCTTAGACCATAGGTGAATTCGTGTGGTTTTAGCTAGTAGTTTTATGCGTTAATTTATCACTACGTTAAATAACTAAATTTTGTATTAACTATTATGTGAATGTAAATAAAAATTAAAAGAAGGTGTAATTTCATAATTTGCAAATATTTGTACCTAAATTTGAAAATCAGTTTACTTTGTGATGAACTCAAAAAATATTTTCATAAAATCAATTGATTTCAACAATTGTACCATACAAGGGCAGCGTCAGTGTCAAAGAAAAGAAGTCCTGTCGAAGTCGTGCCAAAGCTCTTACGAAATAACGTTTCGCCTGACATTTTAAACATTAATTACAAACCACAGGCAGACCGCAACATTAAACAAAAGGTAATATACTCTGCGCTTAATCTGATTCGTATTATTGCAGTTGTAACGCAACATTCTCTGGATTTATTACAAAAGAGCTGTTAAGGAAATGCTTTGTGCTGAAGACGGCATCAGTGGTTCGAATCTTTAAAATGAAGCGTTAGAAGGTTTAATACGAAACATGATTTATCGAAGGACCCGTAGTTTAAGAGCCAATATACTTCTCTTTGATGCTTATGTGAAATGTAGCTTCGTGCAAAATGGAATTCTAGTTTCACACGCAACAAAATGTGCTCATTATCTGATGAACTTTGCGAAGCGGCGTACTATGCGTAGACTAGCTATAAGATAGACACGTTATAAATTAAAAATAAATAAATATTGTTGGACCCCTTTTTTATACATATTAATATTTTTATAATCTTTGAATATTAGAAAGTTACATTATCTACAAGTAGTTATAACATTTCAGCATGAAAGAAGTGTTTTTATAAAATGTTTATATAATTTTATTGAATAAAGAGTTTTTTGTTGAAGATAGCTAGCCATATAGGTACATTATTGGTAGTAGAAAAGAAAACTTTTATCTCGCTTATTTTTTGAGCAACGACATAAATTTGTTATATTTTTATATCTTAACTATTCGATATAAGGACCTCTCAACAAAAAGCATTAGTATAGCTTAGCTAATGACTTTTACGAGACCATAATGATAAGCTTAATAAACGTAATTGGTATTTTATTAAATGCATGTCAATAACTGGTAAACGATAAATTCCAAATGCATAGTGAAATACACTTATCGTCCCAACAAAATGCCAGTTTTCCAAGCTCCCAAACCACAGAGGTAATAAATGCAAAAAAGCCGATACATTACCATCGTAAATCTCTGTAGTTCACCTCTTGTATTGTTGGTCTGTGTCCCTTGCGTGTCGTCGTGGTTCGATCTCGATCAGCATCGGCATACATCGACGTGTATAGGAGCTTCGATGTTGTATAACCTCTTCTACCTATATCATTATAACACAACGGGAGATTATGTTGTTTAATCAAATTCAATCTCCTTTAAAGTACTCTCTTTTATGATCTGTTTAAATTGCCTTGTGACCTTTGCAATATTTATAATACGTTTTTTATTTAAGTTTGTCAATGTCATTAGCTTCAGTCTCTATGGGTTTTGAATGTCGCACGTTTGGCTCTCAAATATAAATAACAATTCAATAAACATGTCAAACATCACCAAACGGTAGTACGATATCCGTTTATAATCCCGCTTCTGTACAATTTTTCATGATTCTATTCAATATCAATCCTTTCCTCAACGCTTCCAAGTCAATCCTAATATTTCACATATTGAGCTTTGTTAAAACTATTATGGCGCTATCTAATGGATAGGAGTACAATTTATTTTTTTCAATTTTAACGCTTCAATCGATATCTGACAAAAGGTATAATTTGTAAAATGAATCAGTATCTTAATGACAAGGCCCTTAAAAGCTCTTATGAACGGTTATTTTCCGTGTATTTTATCCGTTAAGTAATTGTGTTATTGTTATGTTCGCGTTTCAATAATTGTAATGTTTTTGGCAAATTCTAAGTACTCGCAGTTAAAACCGCGCTCGAAGGCATTCAGAATTAGATCAAGAACGGTTTTGAGACTTACTTTCATTTAATGATGTTCAGCTGAGCAGAACATGCACTTTGAAAGGAAATTGTGTCGAATTACGTAAATTATCTCAAATTATCGTCCGACTTGGTGTCTGTAGACGCTACCCGTCATCAGCGGGAAGCACTCAAGCTTGGCCCTGAGGCACACCCGTTGCGTGACAGCAGCAAAATATTAATAATTATTAAAAGTAATTACGGTCGATCAGATTCTTACAGGGCACGAATCTTATTTAATGCAAATATGATTTAATTTGGCAAAAATAAAGTTTCGGGGAATATTGGAAGCGGTTTTTAATTGTGCTCTGAATGCGATACGAAAATATAAACTATAATATACTGTTTAGTGAGCTTTTGCAAAAGTAAATTTAATGTGTATTTTTTGTACGTTAAATATTTTTAAGGGAGTACCTTAATATATCAGTGCTGATAGTAATTATTAAATAAATATAAATATACGCAGTATTAATATTTTGTTGTTTGTCTAAGAAGTAGGTCAATAAAAATTATTATTTAATTTTTCATCATTACTTGATAAAGCGCTCTTAGCGAGTGATCTCCATTTAGTTCATTCAATGTTTGATCAATGCTTTAAGCATTTTACGGCTAGTTCTGAGATTGATGACCGTTTGTAGCAAGTTCTATTTATGAGCGTTTACGTGCTTTGGCAAGCAGGTTATACCTTTGGCTGTCAGTAAAATTGTACTTCTTAAATAAAGTTGAAGACTGTATAGGATGCTTCATAATATTCAATAGCAGGAACAACCTGCGCCTATCCAGTTCAGCATGGCAATAGGCATCACCTTTTACATGCCATAAAATATAAGTGGTGACATGTGGGTATTAAGTAGTCCTTTGCTTACCCTTTCGGGCAATGAAGTGTGACTAATGTGTTATGTAGTAACTATGTATGAAATCAAAATATTTCAAATACAAATGTGTAAATTTGTAAGACCCAAACGTAAAACCTTCGTTTCAGTACTTACCCGTGGCAGTACTGACTACCGGTGTTTCTACAGATAGTACCATAGGAGTTTTTTTTGCCCATTATATTACTATGCTGTTTGGAAGTACAACGGGAGATTTTATATTACCCCTGCTACTACTTGTTAATATTATTTTATGTCTATTTCTGTATAAAAATGCCCTAGATGCATGGGCGTAACCAGAAGGAGGGTTTATGGGGTTCAACCCCCTACCAAAATGTTAACGATATTAACAATCATCATCATCCGAGCGTCTGTCTTAATTGTGTTCACGGCGCCGGGGTTCTGCTTTCCTACTTTTACTCCTCCATTTCGCAGGGTCAAAGGCATCCCTAGTAGTTCCTCCATGCATCCACCGCAGTATTTTCATTGCCGGGACACGCAGCTCCAATGGAAGCCGGAGGTTGTATAGACCGGTGCCTTCAACCTGAACGGCATTTTTGGGTCATAACACACCAGTTACAATACCGCTTGGGAGCCACGCGGCAAACTCATAACGCCCGCGCGACGTACGATACGATACGACAGTCTTGCTCGAATGTGTTGTCCACGCAGCGCTTGATCGCGCTGCGATCGTCATCTACTTATAATATAAGCGACTTCACCTGCTAGCGGGGGGGGGAGGGGTGGTGGGTCATCTAGTTATGGGTTGTGTGGGCGCGAAATATTATCATGTCATATAAACGCGCACTACCGATACAATGTGGTTTTCGGGTATAATCTCTTACTGCATAGTAGAACCACGGGCAAGTACTCCTTCCTTTGATTCATAATTTATGTCTACAAAGTTCTTCTATGTAGCAATTAGTAGTTAGTTATATTTCAGTTCCATCAAAATGTTTTGGACAGGAAGTTGGTAAAGCGAACCTAACACACAGTCACAGTTAAAAGCACTAGTTGAAGCTACAACAAGATTCGCTGTGCTCTTCTGGGGGACGTGCGTATTAAGTTGACTAAAAACGATGACGGTGGTACACGTGCTGCAACATTAGAGGGAATCAGAAACAGCTTATATTATATTTATCTATAACACCTTATCCCCGAAGTGGGCATATAATATGCCACCCCGGAAGAGGCATATTATATGCCCACTTTTCACCATGTGTATTCCTGTCCCACGTAATAGGTGGTGAGCCAAATGTAAAATAGACAGACGCAGATTGTGGATACCCGCTGTTGAACTACACTAGCAACCGAGACCAACGGCTTAACGTGCCTTCCAAAGCACGGAAACGCTCGCCAATGTAAATGCCACAAAGTGGTCACCCATCCGTGACCAGCCATAGTGAAAGTTGTTTAACGCAGTGATTGTTTACAGAACACTGAGTTCATGGGACCACGAACGCTTCTACTGAAGAAACAGCTTCGTCTTGAGAATCTTTGTCAATCATTTAAAATATAAAAAATATTAAATTTTAGAAGTAAAGCAGCTTTCGAAATCTCTTGTAGTATTTCTGTTTTTAATAACTCGATACGTTTTCATACCCAGTAAAGATTTTAAGTTTAGTAATATTAAACATCAAATCAGGGATATTTGATTTTGCCGTGCCATAATAAGCCTGGGAAAGAGAGGAATCTAGAGTAATATGCTCGGTGGTGTAAATGTCTTTGTAGTAGCATAACTACGACAAATCCCGCTCTAGATGTTTTTTTCTTTTCAGTTCTGCTTTTTTCCCCAAAGGGCTAGCTGAGTCATACTATACGTACACATTTTACCGTAAGCATTTTTAACGGCTTAATATTTCTGGTAACCGGGTCCAACGGCTCACGTTAAGCCAATTCCAACGCGTGACAATGACATCAATATCCAAATAGCATTATTGCACTTGTAGTGCAGTATAGGCTTTTTGTGTATAGTAAATTTAACGCATACAATAATATTTAGTTATATAGGTACCTATTTTCATATTTTAATAATATACTTTCGAAAAAGGTAACCAATATTTATTTTCATCATGATAATACTTACGAATATAGATGCTTACCTCTTTGATACGATACCTAATATTTTTATTTGTGTGGTCTGAACGTCATTATGTGACGAAGATTTACTTACAATGTGCCGGCCGCACGAGGATTATGGACCTATCTCAAATTTTAAAAGAGAAAAAGTTTAATGTAAAGATCACTGACAAATTTGTAACAGAACAATGAATCGGATATTAAAGTATCCTCTTTCATGACACGGGCGAGCGGATGGGTAGCTTGGGCTGAGGACATAGTGATACAAGACGTGGGCATCGTACTAAAAAAAATATTAAACACGCTGAAAGTCTTACGTGAAGTACGTTAATTCTAATGGCAAATAATCTCAATTATATTTGCTGTGTGTTGATTATGAACTGATTTCGATGATCTGGGCTGATCCGGTCAGACAATTGGAATTCATACACCAGCCTTTATATTTTTCCGAAATATAATAATTATGTATCAATCATGCCATTACCCTCGAAGGGGTGAACAGCCTTATTATACGCCTACATTACACCGTGTGCATTCCTATCCCACGTAATAGGTGGTGGGCCCATTGCCGTTTTGAAATAAATAGAGGCAGGTTTTGACTGCCTGTTGTTGACCCACCCACCCGTAACCATCCATAGCGAAAGTTCCATAACGCAGGATCGATTACAGAGCACTGAGTCAGCGGGGCCACGAGCACTTCTAGAACCGAAATTATCTAAAATTACCTTGCGTCTTTAACTACATAATGCTATGCTATAGTACTATAAGGCACGTACCAACCGTGCGTGACATCTAGTAGTCTTGAACAACATTACAGTCACAGGTACAATCATTTACCAGTCCTGAACTATCGACGGCGTCCTTCGACCTACGCTCGCCGCACCGCTCATCGCTCCGCCTAATGCCCAAACCTCACGCGATACCACCGCTTGCAAACCTCTCGGTGGTGTTAAATGTATCCGCCTGCTTGTATCAAGTTACTGTACCAAAGGCGTGGGCATTGACATGTCCAACTTGTTTTGTTTTGTTCATTCGACCATCGTAAAGGTTGACTTTCTACGAGCATCAACGTGACGTCCTCGCCGGTTGAATTACGTTAAAATTTATAGAAAACGCTTGTCAAACGTCAAGTTGGAGCACCGATGCACCTTCACAACCCAGTGAAAAGTATACTCTGTTGTATTTATGAAATATATGCTTTGTGACCGTTTTTTTACCAAATTGAACATGCATTAACACAATTCATTGGTCAAAAATTGATATTAAGTTGGTTTGGCTCATTTTGTTTTCAAAATAATTAATTTTTGTCTCAATACTAAATAATTTATTCTCACGTTGGAATTAATGTAGTCGTAATTTCTGGGCGCTGTGAAATTATTTATTTTCATGTAAAATGTCATGCCGGTGAAAAATAATTATGGTTGAGTTGCATACGCGTCATGCTGGGCCGACACGGTCTTTCAGCGGATTATTAAGATGTTCGAGTGCAGTGCGCATTTAGCGGGTTGTCTCTCATTGTTGGCGGACAAAGATATACCAACAGATAATCGTTATGACTGAACGACGAGCGGCGACTCATTTAATGCTTGTCGATATGAATACAGTCAATATCACTTGGTCATAATTAATATTTTGTTCTTCTTCATTTTTAATCAGATCGTATATTTTATTGGATATCCAATGGGACCACGGAATGGAAGCGAAATCTACCTTTATTTGTTAAACATTTTTTTTATCGACATTAAATTTTTGGAGTATTTTAATGTTTATAATTTTAATATAATTTCCCTTTTTAATGAATTTTAATAATTTTATAAGGTAAGGCGTAACTTCTCAGCCAAGCCCTTATCCCTGAAGGGGTGGCAGAGGTAGCCACAAAAATATCTTTAATTTTGATCTTGAAATGAGTAAAATTGATTCGATTACATAAACATTTAATATTTTTTAATATTTTACACAATATCTTAGTACACAAGCGTAGCGTAGCATTAAACACAATATCTTAATCCACCATTTACATACTCCTTTACAACTCCCTCGACTGTGGCATGTATTACAGTTTTAGCTCTTTTTAGGGTGTAATTTTTAAACTTTGTTCACCTCTGGTGAACAAACACTCTCAGCTATATTGCAATAGCTGTAGCAATTGCAATAGGCAAAAACTTAATATATTGTCAATACATACGTCATAAATATAATTTTGAAGGGCAAGGACCTCACGCTTTTTACAATTCACTGCTAGTAGCGTCCAGCACTCTGTGATCATTCTGTTTTTAAATAATACGCGCAAAACTTAAAGAACACAAGGTTGAAAATGTACTGACAGTGACATAAAAAATATTATAAGGAGAAGTAAAGCCAAGAGCAACTCACTTGAATACATATTCGGTTATTATGTTGATAAAAACTGTCGCAACATGGTTGAACTAAGTCGGGATTTGAAAGGAATTTATTTCAAGTCCCGTTCGTTTTGTATCACTGAGAACATAAAAATGTTCGTCATTTGGTAGCTTTATAAGTATTTAAAACAAAAAAACTAACTAACTATCTTCACGCTGTATCCCTGACGGGGTAGTCAGAGAGGACAGATCGCCAGGCTTCGCGATCCATACATACTTCTTTCGCTTCTTCGAGATTCATCAATCGCTTCATACACGCACGTCTGGGTATCCGAGTACTTTTGACCTTTCCGTTTTTGAGCAATCTGCTCACGTGGTCTTCATATGTAAGTCTCGGCCTACCCTGACTCCTTCTACCCTCTAATTTTGAACAATATATATTCTTCGTCAATCGTTCCTCACTCATTTAGTATTTAACTTAATTACTTTTTATTTATAAGTCACGTCTTTTTCCCCAAAAGAGCATCATATGCATTACAATTATCGCCGTATGCGTTTTTAATATTACATATCAGGTATCTGAAGCGCTCGTGGCCCCGCGAACTCAGTGTTCTGTCAACGATCACTAAGTTACGCAACTTTCACTATGGCTGGTCCTCGGATGGGTGACCACTTTGTGGCATTTACATTTGCGAGCGTTTCCTTGCTTCGGAAGGCACGTTAAGCCGTTGGTCCCGGTTGCCAGTAACATGGCAGTCGTTAAGTCAAGTTGAAGGCCTTATAGGCGGCTTAAAAAAATTTCAACAGCAGGTAGCCACAACCTGCATCTGTCTATTTCAACACGGCAACCACCGGGCACACCACCTATTACGTGGGACAGGAAATACATATGGTGAAAAGTGGGCATATAATATGCCTCTGCCACCCCTTCGGGGATAAGGCGTGATAGATAAATAAATAAAATAAACATATCAGGTGGTGAGAACATAGCCGTGTTGAAATGTCATCAGTTTAACAAAAGACATGCTATAAGTTAGTGTTCTGATGCCCCAACAAGATCGTGAGCCATCAAGCCTACCTCACCGTCACCTGTACCTAATGTACCAACGGACCAACGGACGAAGCTCTGGCGTAGGCGCCAGTACGCAGTTGCAAAATCAGACGGCAGTTGTTCATAAAATGCCAAAAATAAAAAGTCGAACCATAGTTGCTCCAAATATAGCTAATAACAGCGGACCTCGGGTGAATCCAGATAGGATTTGTAATAAACTGGGAAGACGGTAAGATGTATTCAAACATTTATGGCCACTACTTAAGCATTAATGAAGTTGTTGTTTTTTCATCTTGGGCAGTAAGATGAGTCATGGGATTCTTTACTTAGGCAGATTACTAATACTTCATTAGATTTATGACTACGTATCATTATTATTGGACTTTACATCTTAATGAAATGCCTGAACGACATAATTTAACAGGTTCATTAAATATTCACATTATACTGTTCTTATCATAACCTTAGTACACTGTTTATAGTATTTATATCACCGGACAGCAGTGATACATGACCCAATATGATCATACCGGTATAAAGTAATCCCTGCAAAGATCTCTGAGAACGTTCACTCCATGTGTACATTACACATGAAGTGGACGTCTGCTAACTGAAGCGAAGGATAGGTGCAGATCCAGATGGCAAAAATTTCAACTCTCAACAAAAAGATAAAAATATTATAAACTATGGTTTATATTAAACACTGATGCTCCTGGAATAAACTCATAACGATATCTTTAACACAGTAGATGATGATGGTTGATGCAAACTGCAGTTACATAATATACAAACCAGCTTATTATGAGCCACTGTCCAGCAGTGGTTTGTGAGAAGCTGATTTGAGAGCCTCTCCAGATTTCGGAAGAAATGTGACTTTACTGTAAGACAACACTCGCCAGACAGGGAAGTAGAGAGATTTAATTTTAAAATCTCTTTCCCTTTACCATAGCCTTAGTAAGGTATTATTCTCATATTCGGTAAGGTAAGGCTGATATACATAATATTATAACGATTAACACCACTTGTACTGTTTTGCCTCCCGATATTCTTCTTTATGGTAGCCTATTCCGGATTGCTTCCAGATTTTAGCTGGATTTAAAGCCTGGGATCAACTTTTACTAGGCTGTTTGATGCACCTATCGCTTGACTATTAATTTTCGAAATTGTTGGGAGTGACTAAGATTTGATCTGCAAACCCAGTAATGTGGCTCTAATTCTAAAAAAACTATACCGTTGTTGTTACGTCCATCGTCACCAGGTCCACCGCTAATAGGTTCGGTCACTTGGTATATCACAGATATTGGTCCGGCCCCTATTACTTACTTTCACCTCACGGCTTTGTCAAAAGTTATTATAATTACAAACTAATTCCATTAAGCGCGATCAATCAACTGTTAAAATCCAAAATTTTAGAATAGTTAAAAGCTAATAAGGAAATAAAATTGAGGCTCCAACTTGCACACGATACAACTAGAAATTAAGATGAGCCTACTTTTTCTTATTTTTACACGAAACTCTATAAAGATTGTCGACAAAGCATCGTACTCGACAAGACATCCTATTCCCTTGTTAAACAAAACACTAACAAATTGTTACCACAGAAATAAAAATGGGCCATAGTCAACTATAAACTGTTCGTCTCTTTATTAAATCCTCTGCTTACTTATTCAATAAACGTTTACAGTGTGGGAACGAAATATAACCCACTTTGTTTGAAAGAAACTATAGCAATTTGTCAATGTGCACCCGTATTCTGTGAATTTTGTTTCGTATTTTATAGTTGTATGGTACGATTTATATATCTATTTGTGTATTTTTAGGAATTAGAATTTTTATAAGAATGAATTTTTATCTCATCATCATCATCTTAATTGTCACTCTCTGTTGAGTATAATGTTTTGCTATTCGTCTGGCTTGAGCCAGTTTTTGAGATAGTAAAATTCCTCTTCTATTTACAAAAGTTTAACAAATTATTAATTAGTTGCTTTATTTCTTTATTGTACACCATTAATGAAATGATACCATTCAATATTAAAATATTTCGGTAATACAATTATCATGGTTCATAAGATACAGCCTGATGATAGACAGACAGGCAGACAGACGAACAGTGTAGTCTTAGTAATACGGTCCCGTTTTATCCTTTCGGGAACGAAACCCAAAAATAATATATTAGTCAAGTAGTGAGTGTGATTATTCCTGAATATGCAGTGGTCAGAATGATGTCATTTTCTAAGAATGTGGATGTAAATATTGATATCTCTAATATTGAAAGTCCTTTATAATATATATTTGTAGGTAAATTATATCTTTACTAAATACAGACGCTTGAAAACCACGTCAAGCGCAGTGCTCGCGTGACAAATACGACACCATTGGGAACATACAAGCAAGTACATCACCGACATTACATCTAAATATCGCTGCCGGTGCTTCCATAAACAAATATGTCCTATTTCGCGAACAATTTCACGCCTTATTTTACCCACACAAGTTTTCTAGTGCGGCAGCAGTTCAAAATTTCGCCGAAAGCCTCATTCTTTGCATGTGGATTTTTTATTACACTCCATTTTAGTTTGCCTGAAACGAATGACCCCCATTCTTTATTCTATTAAATTTCTTCAGTAACATACGCTGTAGGTATATTGTACTGTAAGCGATTTAAGTTGACGTTTTGAATTAATTGTATCAACTAAATCTGTTATGGTTATTATAAATAATGATATGCTTAAAGCTATTTATAAGAAACGATTTACCTAAGGACATTAATTTGTAGTGTGATATGGTAGCTATTCAGATAGTTGATATAAGATAAATCATAAACAAATACAGGACCCATCAATAATACGATGTGGCGAAATAAATCTGCGTGGAACTTGTTTCTTCAGAAATTTCATTTCTATCATAATGACATCCGCTGGTATATTATTGTTGTTCAAATTTAAAAAAGAAAAGATACCGTAGTGGGTTGGAAATAGGACTAGACATAATTTAGATGAAGTTTAGTTAAAAGTAGTTTGAGGCTCAATTTGATAGCTAGGTTCTCACATTACATTCTCCTTGCACTGGGACATCTTTCCGAGGAGATACCCGGGGCGTCCGGCAATAGACAGATAGGCAGGGACCGTGTGGTTTTAGTCGGTTTGAGTCCGGCATGACATCTGTGGGGATTACCACACGTAAAAAAAAATCTATTGTGGGTAGTTCTTTTGCAGTGAACAGAAAGAAATCAACTGTAATACACGTAGAAAGCACGTGCATAGAGTTTTATATTATAGTAGTGCATAGTGTTTTAGTTAGTTAAAAAAGTCCCACAAAATTGTGACGGTAAAACTCCTGCGCAAAAAGCCAAAAAAATTAACGGTTAAAACTATTTAGATAAACGAGTCTAAGAAGAACCCCGAAAGAAACCCAAAAGCAACAATTGTTTCATTCGTTTAAGACGTGCACACACGTAGCGGTCAAACTTTTATATCCATATTTTTAAGAGAAATAATTATATATCTATGAATGTTAATCCAATTAAGTATTCTACAGTCGTACGTACAAAGCAATAACAATCAAAAACAGTGCATAAACATTTTTACATTTCTTGTTTCTTCATTTATTGCCGTAGTAGAAACTTGGCTCAACAAAACAATTAAGCGCACGGACCAATCTTTATTTTAATAACTTTTTAAGATTGCGAAATTTGTTCTTGTTGGTTATCCAACCCTTCTAGGTATGATCTGTGTCTTCGTTTACCGCAGTAAGCGGTAGATGCGCACTGCAGGATGCCACTCCACGGCTAAGTGATTTTATTTGTGTCCACATTCCAAACTGTATCAAATTACGTGGCAATGCGACCAGCTGCTTGATCGATTGTCTCCTGCTCTGCTAAAAGCGCTATATAGACTCAAATAATTATCTTGGGGAATGGTGCAGTGTGTGAATTTATTTATCGACCTAATATGGTTGCAAAAGTCATTATTGTCGGCTTTTGTACAATATGGAGTTGAACAATATTCGTAGAGTTAATAAACTATTAGTAATACCATTGGATAATATTAAAATACACTGTTTCATAATATGTGTATAGTTATGTTTTGCATTATTATCTAAATATATAATGTGTAACAACATTGATAACAATTTTGATAATACTTTGTATAACAACTTTGATAATCGTAGAGACGGCTTGAATATTTGGATTATGAAATTTCTCAACTTTCAAATTTTCTTTTTTAAAAACATAAACACAAACATACTTTCACGCCTTTGTCCCCGAAGGGTTAGGCAGAGGCGTACTATAGGTCCACGTTTCACCGTATGCTTTTTGTCCCACGTAACAGGTGGTGAGCCCATTGCCGTGTTGTAATGGACAGGTGTAGGTTGTGGCGACCTGCTGTTGAACTTTTTCAAGCCGCCCATAAGGCATTCAACGGGCTTAACGACTGCCATGTTACTGGCAACCGGGACCAACGGCTTAACGTGCCTTCCGAAGCACGGAAACGCTCGCAAATATAAATGCCACAAAGTGGTCACCCAAACGAGGACCAGCCATAGTGAAAGTTGCTTAACGCAGTGATCGTTTACAGAACACTTCGTTCGCGGGGCCACGAGCGCTTCAAAGCTTCTTTCTTTCTAAGTGTTTCGTAATAATTTCTAGTCCACTAAGTAATCAAACTATGATTAGGAACTTAAATTTTGACCTTGGTGGGAATGAAACCCATCCACCAGTTTCGTAATCTTAACACTACATGAAGGCATGTGTGCCTCAGTGAAGTTGGATAGTTATAATATTATGTATTTGAAAGTTTAGACAACTACGTTTACACCTTATTAGTACAGACTTATAAAAACTCTAATTGGGGTAGATAGTAAATACATAGATACATACATACATATTGTCACGCCTCTATCCCCGAAGGGTTAGGCAGAGGCATATTAAACGCCCACATTTCACCGAATGCATTTTTGTCCTACGTAACAGGTGGTGAGAGCCCATTGCCGTATGAAATGGACAGGCGCAGGCTGCGGCGACCTGCTGTTGAAATTTTTTAAGCCGCCCATAAGGCCTTCAACTTGGCTTAACGACTGCCATTTTATTGGCAACCGGGACCAACGGCTTAACGTGGGGTGGGTCTAAGTGGCCAAATACATTTAATAAAATGTGTCTTAGATGTTAAATTTGGAAGAAATTTAAATTTTGTAACAAATTTGGGACATTAATATGTCTCAAAGTTATTGGAATATATTTTAAAAAAGCTTAAACATATTAGATTTTGATACTGACTTGATTTTGAACAAGTTGATGGCCGCGGCTTTGCTCCGGTGATACAGTTTTCCTGTACCCATTATTTCCAAGAACTTGTTCTCAGGATAAAAAGTATGTGGCTGTCGAATGGTGAGTCTGCGTGTTTATAGAGGGTACCAGCTGTCTGCAAACCAAATTTAGACCAATATGGTTCAGAGGTTTGTAAAACATATCCAAATATCTTCACAAACTTTCATATTTATATATTAACCAAACCGTAGTCTGTATCTGAATTGATAAAAGCTATCTGTAGATATTTATTACTTTATCAAATACAATTTGCTCAATTCAAACATGTGGAGAGAGTATATAAAAAATGTCTGATGAAGCATATTTATTAGGCTAGGGTGAGTCGGCAAACTGGTAGAGGTCAATGCAGGTCGATCAAATCAAAGACCTTTTGAGGTCAATTCAAAAGCACCTTATGAAAGTAAAAGAAGCGTAGGTGCCATATGCTAGGATCGTAGCTTGTGGAAAAAGATAGTCTATGTCTGTCACCGTGGGAAAGAAGAATTTTTATATTTATGTATGCATGTGTTGAAATAAAGCTTTAAACAAGAATATTGTAGCATTTAAAAAACGTTTTATTACAAATTTTTATTCCAAATTTTATTCACATCCGATTAATGACGCTAAAATCAATAGATTTAATAGGACAAATAATTACCAACGATAAAATTCATTAAATCATAAATATTAAATCATAAAATTCATAAATAAATGCATCCTGTAGAGCATAGGCATAGTAATAGTAACAGGCTAAAACAATCATACAAATAAAAGAAAATTTGACTATCTGGAAACGAGATCTTAATAACTTTTCCTATACTTTTTGACCAAATGAATGCGTTTTAAAATTCCACTATCATAGTGGTTCTCATTTCATGAAGACTTAAATATAATTTCCAAGGTTCTATCAGCAGAAATGAAGACGATCCCTATAACTTCGCTTGAAATGGAATTGTTTCCACAGTATGAGGCCGACACCTTAGTCACGCACGGGTTGTTCTGGATCGGAAATGAGAGGGTGGGATTAAGTGTTAGACTCGGTAAAATACTTCCAATGAGGCACGCGTATTAGCTAACCTTTTAAGGGATTACTTAAAGCGGCACAGAATACTTAATAGTCGAAGGCAATAAGAAGTTCAGATATGTGGAATAGTTTTGAACTAATATTACCCGTACATAACATAAACATAACATACTGTCACGCCTTTATCCCCGAAGAGGTAGGCAGAGGCGTACAATACGCCCTCGTTTCACCGTTTGCTTTGCTTTTTGTCCCACGTAACAGGTAGTGAGCCCATTGCCGTGTTGAAATGGACAGGTGCAGGTTGTGGCGACCTGCTGTTGAAATTTTTCAAGCCGCCCATAATGCCTTCAACAGGGCTTAACGACTGCCATGTTACTGGCAACCGGGACCAACGGCTTAACGTGCCTTCCGAAGCACGGAAACGCTTGGAAATATAAATGCCACAAAATGGTCACCCATCCGAGGACCAGCCATAGTGAAAATTGCTTATCGCAGTGATCGTTTACAGAACACTACCTCCGCGGGGCCACGAGCGCTTCGCTTATTACCCGTACTGTGAAGATATTTATTGAGTTTTAATTTTAATTACCTGATTTATAAATTCATCGAACACATGATTATTTGTCTATGAAAAATATTTGGTCTTAAATCTCATAAGGCCTTCAAGTTGACTTAGCAACTGCTACGAGTATGTTTCTGGCGGCCGATACCATTTGCTCAACTTTCGTTCCGTAGCAAGGAAACACTCAAAAAAAGAAATTGAAATTCTACAAACTATCACCCATCTCAAGAATGGGACATAAGATGCTTAACGCAGTGATCATTTACAAAATACGAGTACTGTGTTGCTTACTATTTCAAAACACATAATTTGATGCTCGTTGATTAATAAATTGAATTGTCAATAGTTATAGAATACAACGGAAAATATATTTGTTGCTTACTTAAGTTATTTAAGTCACTTATAACTAGTTTTTAAGTACCTTTTTCTTATTCTTCTCTCATAATGTATTCCCAGTTATTTCCAAACCCAATCCTGGATTTGGAACGTGTTTCGGCTACTATTGATTGGTTTTATTTTCGGCATCGTTGGGAAGCGACTGCCGTCTGACTTCCCAATCACATAACCTGCCTCTTGCCAAGCCCGTTAGTCAGCAGGCGCATTGAGGTCACTTGGCCCCGGAGATTTTGATGGTACACTGACACCCTAACCCAACTAATAAATAATTTGTAATAATAGAGGTAACCACCTTTATTATGACAAATTATTATAAATAATTTGATAATAAGGCTCATCTTATTCAATAAAAAACACAGTAATATCAACATATTTTTCATATAACTTTTATGCTAATGAATATGACGTGAAGAATCTCCTCAATAAAATAAGGTTCCCTTCAGACCTCCAATAGGTTGATGTGTTAAATGACGCGCACCGGGGTGCAATAAAATGGTTGCGGGTGGCATAATGTTAACATTTGACATTTTTATGTTCATTTCGTGCGAATAAAATCCGTTTCGTCCATAATGTTGTTTATTATGATATATTTGCTCTTAATTCAATACGGCATATAGATATTTTCTCTTATGATCAAAAAAAATATTATTAAGAATTCACACAAATAATATTAACATATTGTCAATTACGTTTGTAGAATAACTGAAAGTAACCCATTGGGTTATTGTTATTATTAAATTCATGACTTTGATTAAAGTGGACCATTCAATTACATGACTATAATTTAAAAACAATAACACGATAATGCAATCCCCTGTCACTTGTATACCCTTATCCAATATTCGTATTACTATTCTTTATGCAAATGTAGAAACGGAGAGACGCGGGCCAACCTTTTCCACGAGTGTCACTCTCAGCTGTGGAATCGATTTGGAAGTTTATTCAGGCTGACAACGCGTGAAGCAGGGCTGAGCTCGAAATCTATTCCAATCTGTACACCTATATAAGCCGACGTCTCAACTCCGAGTACGCGTATTACCAGAGCGTTCAAACGCCCATTCGGATTTGATTCTCGGATAGGGTATCCAAATGCAATCTATTGAAAAACATTAGATTCAGATCAATTGACAAAACAAGCGCTGGTACTAAAGTAGTCAACTTATTGGTATTTCATTTAAATATCCAAATTAAACTGTGTAGAGTTGTCTTTGTTTAGACACTTTACGTTAATAATCTTTTGTGATGTTTTACATTTAAATAACTCTGGAGCGTTTCGGAGATAGCATCGAAATTTATGTGTCGGGGTTGCGAAACAGTGGCCATGTACAATTGGATGTGACAGACAACGCGCCCTGTTTCCCAGAACAGTTCAGTCGAATGCAAACTCGTCGGGTAAAATAGGAATATTGTAAAAGTAAATGAGAATGTAGACGAGCGAATGTCGTTTGCGTCAATGTGTACAATATTTTCATCATACTTGTTATTACTGTCATATGAAGTGTAATTTCCAATATTACCTACCATTGTATATTAAACGTATTGTTTCTCAAATTATTTGTGAAGCGCCGTGTAAACTTAAATATATGTACTTTAGTTAATACGTGCGCTCCACCTGCATGGTAAAGTTTTCCCGGTCCCGTTTTCCGCAAGAACTTGTTTCCGGGATAAAAAGTAGCCTATCTCTCATTCTGATGTATACGCTATATTACTGTAATAACGTAGTGTTCTGTAAATGATCATTACGTTAAGCAGCTTTCGCTATGGCTGGTCACTAATGGGTGACCACTTAGTGGCATTTACATTTGCGAGCGTTTCCGTGCTATGAAATGCACGCTAAGCCGTTGATCGCGTTTGCCAGTAAGATGGTAGTCGTTAAAACAAGTTGTAGGCCTTATGGTCGGCTTGAAAAATTTCTACAGCAGGTAGCCACAACCTGCGTCTGTCTATCTCAACACGGCAATAGGCTCACCACCTATTGCGTGGGACAGGAATATACACGGGTAAAAGCCTCTGCCACCCCTTCGGTGAAAAGGTGTGATTGATAAACTTTTAACTGTAAAGTTTCATTAAAACCCATTCAGTAGCTTTTTCGTGTAAGAGTTACACACATCCATTCACATATTTATACAAACCTTCACATTTATAATACTTACCCTATCTGACTACTTAAGTTAAGTACGTAGTCATCTTAAGTTTACCGTTGGAACTTGTTTCCGGGACAAAAAGTATATCCTATCCTATACCTATTATGATGTTATTGCGTAGAAACTATTTATTTAAAATTTGGAAAGCGGAGCCAATAAGCATGATTAAACGTTTAGAATATACAAATAGAGTAAATAAAAAAATAAGTGAAGCAAAAAATAAATAAATAAATAAATAAATAAATTGTAATGGGGATTTTAGGAAAATATGGGCGAACATAAACTCGTGGCTAGGCCGGAATAAATAGTGTGGTAACGAAGCATTTAGGTAAAATTGATAGTATTAATAATATATGTAATAATTTCACAACGACATTTACAAAAGAAATACAAGGTATTAAGCATAGGTGTAATATTAAATTTCTAGATCGAGATAAATACGTCCGTCCTTGTAATGTTAGTTTTAGATTTAAAAAAGTAGATCCGTTTGATATAGAAAAAATTGTAACACAGTAGTCCAGTAGAAAGTCACCAGGATTGGATGGAATTCGAATTGTTGACGTTAAGTATTTAATAAAGCAAATCAGCCCTCTGTTAGCTAATTTCACTAACATTTGTTTAAAGAAAAGTTTATATCCTGACCAACTCAAAAACGCTGTAATACGCCCAATTTATAAATCTGGTAATCATCTAGAATATAGTAATTATAGACCAATAGCAATATTATCAGTAATTGACAAAATAGTTGAAAAAGTTGTAGTGGGACAAATTAGTACTTTTTTGGAATCACATAGCATATTATTAGACACACAACATGGTTTTAGGAAGAGCAGGAGCACTACCACTGCACTTATAACTTTCGCTGATTATGTAAATGAAGCTTTAGACTCTGGAAAACAGCTTATAGCTCTTTTTATAGATTATAAAAAAGCGTTTGATACGCTGGACCATAATATATTATTACAAGCCATGGATGAATTTGGGATTCGTGGGCCTACAAATCATTGGTTTAGAAATTACCTATCCAATAGAAAAATACGCACAGGAATTAACGGAGTAGCCGGTAGGGACGAGCTAGTTCACCTTGGTGTGCCGACTGGATCGGTGTTTGGGCCAGTGGGATATATAATGCATGTCAACAGTGTATCTAATGTTGTAAATAAATATCAAGTTTTCATGTATGCAGATGACATGTGTATGATATATGCTTCAAAAGATATTTCACAAATACAAATGAGTGTACAAAGTGATTTGGAAAACATAACGAAATGGGCTCATGATAATGGCATTATAATAAATTTCGATAAAACAACATGTATGCATATATACTCACCATATAATAAAGTTGCAAAAAATGTTAATAGTATTAACCTGAACATAACAGGACATACATACCAGTGTTTACATGAAAACAAATCTAAGTGTAATTGTGCTGTGCTTAAATATGCAAATACTTTTAAATATCTGGGTCTTAAAATTGAAAGAAATTTTAATTTTGGGATTCATGTCTCTGATATATGTAATAGACTGAGATCTGTGTTGGGCAAGTTTTATCAGCTAAACAGAGTACTTAATATAAATACGATGAGAATTGTTTACTTCGCCCTGGCAGATTCTTTAATCAACTATGGGTTGATTATATATGGACGTAGTTTTGTAACATATATAAAAGACATTAAAAACTTGCAAACGAGACTTATAAAATTCCTATAAACTAAAAAAATTAAAAATAAATGTAATCAAGATTATGAGAAATTGTTTCCCTTGTGTAGAATCTTACCAATAGAAAAAAAGTTGTATATTTAATTGGGTTGGAATATTACTATTGTAATCAATACAAAAAAGTTTGTGAAAATAAATATAACACTAGAAGGGTTAGGGAACAGAAGTTGATCAAACCAAAGGTTACTAACTACTATGGTAAAAGAACAAACAAGTTTATGGTACCAGATATCTTTAATAAAATAGATTTACTAAGAAAATCACCGAAATTAAGTGCAGGTGTGATTAAAACAAAATTAAAGGATTTCCTGTTCGATGTTGCTAGCTAGTTGTATAGCTAGTTATAGTAAGTAATTAATAGGCAGTTAAAGAATGTCAACATATTTATCCTAGTATAGTTATTAAGTCAAATTTTGTTTGCATAGATTTGCATGGTTTGCATTCTTTTAAAACTGTAATGTAGGTTAAGTAGTAGATATAAGAGCGCGTATTCGCCGATAAACGATTATGTTTGTCGAGATTAATTGTAATAATCTATCTGGCAACATGCCATTGTGAATAAAAAAAATAAAAAATAAAAATGTAAAAGCTATATTACTATGTAATTTCGTTAAAATTTAGCACCTTTTCCATGAAAGATTAACACACCTCCATCCATCCATCTAAACAAACTTTCACATTCATATTAGTAGGATTAATATTTCGGTACATTTTACACTGTATCGAGCCCACATTAAGATAATTTTTACTAATACTCTGGGATCTAGACAACAGATAAACCTAATATATAACTATACTGATGTACAGTCAATAAATCTCACCCCCAGTAGGTATTTTTCAACGTGTGGAAATCCCCTCGGATGTCATGCCTGACTCGAACCGGCTAAAACCACACGATCCCTGTCTAACTGTCTATTACCGGACGCCCCGGGTAACTCTTTGAAAAGAAGTCCCAGTGCTGCCGGCAGACTTTGGCTAGGGTTCGGCTGTTATCCCGCTTCTTTGGGGGTTGGTTCGGGTTTTATCCCGCTTCTTGGGGAATTAGGCGTGCGTGAAATTTTCACGTCATGCCTACGGCTTGGGCCCTGAGGACGGCGGGTGAGCTGCTTGCCGTCTTTACAGAAGTACTGTAAAGACGGCGAGCAGCTCACCCGCCGTCCTCACGCCCATGGTCATTCAGGCCAGTACTTACACGTACAACTCGAGAGTCCTCTCCCGTTCCTATTCTAAGGGGGTGAGATTTCTTTAGAGCTGACTACCTATACTTACATAGATTCAGATTCACCACCTGTCCTGATGGGTTGTAATCTATGTCATTTAGCTTAACATAATTTGAACTATTATACTACATATTTAAAACTAAAAATTGAAAAATCTCAACACCAGGTAGCCACAACCTGCGTCTGTCTATTTCAACACGGCAATGGGCTCACCACCTAAAACGTGGGACAGGAATCTACACGGTGAAAAGTGGGCATATAATATGCCTCTGCCACCCCTTTGGGGATAAGGCGTGATGGATATTTATTTATTTATTTATTTTTATTTAAAACGATTTATTGATATAATAATATACTATACTATTTATAACTTTTTAATATTTATTTAAACTATTATTAAGCCATTTTCACTATGGCTGGTCCTCGAATGGGTGACCACTTTGTGGCATTTACATTTGCGAGCGTTTTGGTGCTTCGGAAGGCACGTTAAGCAGTTGGTCCCGGTTGCCAGTAACATGGCAGTTGTTAAGCCCAGTTCAAGGCCTTATGTGTTACGGGGGACAAATGTGCATACGGTGAAATGTGGTCGTATAGTATGTCTCTGCCTACCCCTTCCGGGATAAAGTCGTTACAATATGTTTATGTCGATGCCAATAACATAATATTACTATATATTTTCACTTATTTTGAGATTGATAAAAGAAAACATGTCAATATTTTTTTCATAACTGTCCTTTTTCTAGTTTACGCGTATGTTACATTACAAAACTAGGCTAGTATAATGTTAATTCTGACCATAGTAAGTGTCTCAATGTATGGTGGTTTTTAGTTTTTATATTGTCTTGTTGGTCCCGGTTGCTAGTAACATGGCAGTCATTAAGCCTAGTTATGGGCGGCTTGAAAAATGACAACAGCAGGCCACAACCTGCGCCTGTCTTTTTCAACACGGCAATGAGCCCAAAAATGGATACGGTGAAATGTGGGCGTATAGTATGCCTCTGCCTACCCCTTCGAAGATAAAGACGTGACAATATGTCATATATGTCTAAAGGTCATTATGTTCCTACTCCACCCATTCTTAAATACGATATTGAAAATGCCACTGAAGTTCAAGATTCATGTCTATAAATCCCTCAATATTCTTAATCATACGTCTATGAAGTTTATACAGCTATGAGGATGACTAATGTGCTCATGGAGTCACTACTCCCTGATGTCGAACATCGTGTGAAAAGAGGAGAGAATAGTAGAAAGGTATACTCAGGGCTCCTAACAGTAGTGCAGTTTGAATAAGCGATCTCTTAACTAATTAAATTTATAATAAAACCCAGATCGATCGATCAGCGCCCTCGTCGGTTGTGGAATGATTCAGTTTTACTCAGACGTCTTAAGGCTTTTCAAAGGGGATCTTCATTTTACATAGAAAAACCACTCGGACCTCTGAAGAGGCAGGATCATACCCTCTGATCGAAACCGTGGTAGCAGACAAAGTCCGTCGGGAGGCCTGTGGCTATCCTTTCGAGGGCTCACTCAGGTCACCCGGCCATAAACACTTGGAAGGGAAACTTGTGGTTTTAGTTAGTAGGAAAAACGGGGTCTAAATATTTGCGTACCACCAGTAGTGTTACAAAAGTCCACAGGCTACGGTGATCACTTTTCAGCAACTGGATTGTTATGCTTGTCTGCCACGATAGTGATAAATGTAGAAAATTATATATAATTAATAAAAAACACAACGCTTAAGAATAAAATCCAATTCACATTAAACTCCAAGAGTTGAATGGTTAGATAATAATTAAATGACAAGAGGCAATCATTTTAAGCGAGTGCCATAATAGCAACAGCATAGGTTAACCTTTAACATTAATAAATAGTAAGAATGGATTAGCAACTTCTCTTTAATTAATATTTTACAAAAGACTTCCGCCATATAGCACGTAAATCAATTTGTCGATAAAAAGATCCAAGCAACACTAGAAAATCATTACTGTTTCTAATAATATACACATCACGTTAGAAATTAATTTGATATAAAGACAAAGTACCTCTATCCCAGGGCCGCCAATTTCAAAAAGCTTATTTTACGCTTAATTACGTATCCAGTAATAAATAATAATTTTAGTGAATACAATTTTGCAGCTAAGTACGTTCGTACCATTAATTGTTAAAGGACAGTGACCACTCTCTATGGAGTTTTGGCCATAACGCGGACAATTTTGTAGCGCCTTAAAAATACTGCTATTACATAGCTGAGACTATGTAGAAACCCATGATATAGATTTTTTCGTAGCCAGGTAATGCTAGCTAGGTAAGCCAGGTAAGACACTTTGTGTAGATAATTTGTTTACAATACATTCAAGATCGTTCGACTTCGATGACAGGTTTGATCAGTGTTGCTAGAAGATAAAGACTAGAATACCCAATAAGGTTTATCTTTTATAAAAATATGCATTTATTTAAACATATTTAGTATTTTAAAAATACAGAAGTATCTTAAAAAACAATAAAATAATAACACAAAACATTTAGCAGAGTTTCAGTTATTAAATGAAATAGTAGTGTCTAATAAATAAGGAGTTTCGACTTTTAATTCTCTTTACTCTTGTCATTACTTTTATTTTATGCAACAGAAGGATGACAATGAAAATAATATCCGTTTGTAAGCCAAGACAATTTTTTTTTAATTCGTTTTGAATATTAGATAAGTGGCTACAACCAAATTGTCATTAATATTTATTGAATAATAAATAAAAATTATTACAAGTTTTATAACTTTCCAAAACTGCTGTCTGCGCTCAGGCCAGATTCGGTCACTATCCTTTGCCTGTTTTAATAAAATACACGGCAATGGGCTTCTCTATCTTTTGGGATAAAATGCACACGGTGAACTATTTGATTAATTCCTGTCCCACGTAATAGGTGGTGAGTCCGTGTTGAAATAGACAGATGCAGGTTGTGGCTACTTGCTGTTGAACTTGCTTTTCGAGCTGCCCATACGGTCCTAACGCTTAACGACTACCATGTTACTGGGAACCGGGACCAACGGCTTAACATGCCTTCCGATGCAAGTAACGCTTCTAAATGGAAATACCACAAGGCGGTCACCCATCCCTAACCAGTTGTTGAATTAATTGAATTAAACTAAACGCAGTGATCGTTAGCAGAACACTAAGCATTGGGGCCACGAGCGCTTCAGTTTTTTTTAACTGATACATTATACTTACTTTTAGCTTTTAAAAAATTACTTCCTCAGTCAATAGAGACGTTGATATTTTAACTAAGAAGAGGCAAAAGGCTAGCGTAAGAAACCATTTTATGAATAATTAATGATCACCCGAAAAACATAGACTGAATTTTAATGTGAAGTAGGGAAAAATCAGAAACGATTTTGTTTATAACTAACGAACCTTTAGATTAAATTATTTGTTACTCTTATCAAAAGAATACAAAATTATTTACGTAAATTTAATGATTTGTAGTATTCTGATAAATTTTAAATAAGTACATTATAAAATTGAAATACTTATAATAATACGAATATAAACTCGTAGAATACGAAAATGGTGGTATAAGTTGGCAAGAACTTAAAGTGGCACACACAGCGTGGGAGACAGTAAAAATAGAACTGACAACATTTGAAATTTAAAACCAATTTACAATGATCGCAAAAATAGATTTTCAAGCATTCAGAAACCTTAACACAAACTGTGTTAAAAAAACACTCATCCGTGTATTTATAACTTCTCTAAAAATTACCATTTCAGGGCAGTTTATATTTTTCCTCTTTGTCTTCTATCTTCTTCTTTACTCACTTTCAGTGTTGACTCTGGTAATTTTTTTATCCCCTCTATGAAAATACAGCAATAAGCTGTAAAAATAGATGTATAAAACCCCACTTATTCAGTGTACTGGGTTAGGATACTTACTATTCGTGAATTACAACATTTTATGAAATATTTAAATCTTTCATAAAATGTTTAAGAAGGTTGTCAGACAGTGTCGACAGCGCGAGTGCCGCATCTCTGGTGTTGTAACTACTTTCCATCGAGTATGCCGTATGCTTGTCTACCACCTCAGTGGTAAAAAAAAAGTTGTATGTACTTATTTCAATTGTTATTTAAACTAGAGAGATTAGATATCTTTTAGGAAATCCTAAATGGAAATTATCACCGGACGTATATTTATTTTAAATGCATCAATCAAACCTTCTAACCTCTTCAGGAGTATGTGTAATGTTACCCACCACTCGTTTCTTTCACTATATTGCCTCTCTTTAGCATATCAAATAATATCTGTGTCCACAACTCACCTGCTAACGCATCTTCTGATTTGCGGAAAATCATAATCAAAATATTTTTTTTTAATGAAAAAGCAATGACGTGGACGCCCTTTCGGGTTTGGAAGGTCAAACGACAATCCTAACAGACAAATAGAAATGGACTTAAAGCTCCAACTCCAGGTACGGTTTGGAACCAATTGTGAATACACCTTAGTGTACTAAGCAGTGTCCTCTGTTTCTTGCTGTCTACCGCTAGAAGACTTTTAGCTAAACTACATTGTCAATTTATTATTTTATTAATTTCAAATATTCAATGTCAGACAAATAATTTTCCCAGCTTGTAACTGGACTGACTGAATCCATCTTAGATTAGGTATCAAAGCAGACCTCGGGTGTCGCGAGTCGCGATTCTCATAAGGATAATCAGCTTATCGGTATGAGCAGTGCATTCCACAATCGTACAGTCAACACGGTGAACGATTTATAGTAGAAACTAGTTGTACAATACTATTGTTTCTAACTAGTGACCACGATTTTCTGTTTTCTTCAAATATAATTCAACATAATAAGTAATTTATGATTCACATAATATAAACTCATTTTTTTATGAGATGAGAACCGGTAATAATAAAAATTATAAAATTCATGCCTATAAATGCAGTTACATATTAGATACAGCGGGCTTATCTTTCTAAAATGCATGCATTACTTGACAGGCCAGTCGTATTTTAAAGCAAAGGAAATCTTATAATTCGAAAACGCTAAATGCAATTAATAACCTAAGTAATACCATAATAAAATAGCTATGAACTTCAATAACTATGTGGTATGTAACTCAGTACCGAGCACAAAGCCTCGCCCGCCATCATAAGCCTCGCCGCCGATTGGGCGACGAGGCAAGGCTTAACCACTGTATAGGGTTTCAGCCCCACATGGATCACACTGGTAACAACGTCACTACGATAAAACTTTTAAGCTGTTTTTAAAAGGGATTTTTCTGGCTTCATACCTGACAGCAAGGTGTGAAACTTTATGGTCTTAGAGATTTATGTTATATACGTAATAAAACTAATTTTATTTGTTAGCACATTAAATTCTGCTAAAAACATATGTTTCCGTGTATTTGACTGAAAATAAAGACTGAAAGGTGGCCTGCGAATTAAATAAATTAATAATAAACTGATAAAATAGAAATAAATAAAATTCATGTGCCAAACGGATTCATTTTTGAATATCTTTAATGTAAGGACCACAAGTATGGCTATCAGGAAGGAAAAACTCCGAGGAATGGCGTCAAACCCATGTCCGCTTTGAAAAGTTTACTACGACAGTTACCATATCACCATTTCTGATTAGCTAGGCTATGTTTGACGAAAGGAAACTTTTCGTCGCAAGAAGGTACTATTTCTCTTTTTAAATTTAACAAGGTGCTCTTGACATCCCCGGTAAGTCTAAATGGAGCGAAGCGTTATGCCATCACCATTTCCGTAAACGAACTTTCGGTGATTATTCCTCCATGGTATGTCCGATTTTCAATTTAATTTTTTCTAAATCATCTATGGCTAGATGTAGTATTATGGGTTAAATTTGATTAAGACTTGATCTTGATCAAATTTAACCCATAATACGACATTTAGTCTATTGTTGAGTGGTTTGGGAGGAGTTCGAGGACAAAGCTCATTTCGTTCGCTTTGCTCCAATTATAATCTCTTCCAAACTGTAGATATCATTATAATTATGAATACGTACTCTCTCTCTCTCCACCTATGTGAAATAGGTACTAAATTCTTGGTACAACAAGTAGCCTATCCTAGTTACTCAGAGTAAGAAATTTGCGTCATCGAGCCATTTTGGGAGGACAAATACTAAACAATTTGAATTTATGCCTACCATTCATTCCTTAGTAGGATTCATTATACATGTATTTGTACTGACACTTGCGTTCGCAAAGACATTCATAACTTAAAAATACAACGGATAGACAACCTCGGCATCTTCGACAAAGTTCGCAACCCTATTGCCAATTGACATCAAAACACGAAAACCGCTTTCGGTCGTGATCGAATGAAAGAAAGATACTCGTTATTTGCGAGTCGGCGTTCGCCCATAAACGTTATCACTAACTAGCGATCGGGGCGGATCGATCCCCCTGATTCGCTCACGAAATTAAGGAAATCGCTCATGGGGATATTATTCTCGATGAAGATACCATCTGTTCTGGATGTGAAAGATTTGCGCAGTACTTGGGTTTGATCTTTGGATTTGATGAAGTTTTAGTGGATGATGTGCACTAATGTTACTGATCTTTCAGTAGAATGAATAAAAATGTATGTTATATTTTTTAACTAGCCGATGATAGTTTTACTGCGACTGTGGCGCGGTGAGAGTTTCCCACCCAGGACAAAACTTTGTGTGATGAGCACGATGGTTTATTTTGGGTCTGGGTGTTAGTTATCTATAATATGTGGGACTTTTTTTCTTTTTACACAGCGCCGTCTAGCCCAAAGTAAGATGAGATAAGCTTGTGTTATGGGATCTAGACAACTGTTATACATACTTATATATTTCTAAATACATACATATTATACATAGGAAACACCCAAACTCCGAAACAAACATTTGTGGGTCAAACAAATATTTGATCCGACCCGGGAATCGAACCCGGGACCTCAGTCGCGGCAGTCGCATGCACTACCACTGCACCACCAAATATGTAATATAATGGCATTGTGTGAGTTGTCCCAACAATATTTATAAAAAAGAAGAAATAAAGTAATTCCTATAGGTACGTCCTGCTAACATATATTAGAAATTATTGTAAATAAATGTTCAATTACAATATAGTTTCCTTTTGAAAATATAAGGTTCCAGTTTAACAGATATTTTAAAATCAAAACCACCGACCTTAAAAACGATATATCATACGATTATGACATGGATCTATTACGTTTACCATTTATCTTAAAAGAATTGCAGCCACTTTAAAAAAAATGGCGACAGTTTTAAGCTTCACTAATGATAAGTCTAGGTTGTGTAACTTTCTTATATCTCTGACTATAACAAAAATAAAATTAAAACAAACAAAACCATTTAGCAAAGAAAATATTATGTTATATTTCAGGAGTATATAACATAAATAAAATAAGCTGTTTCTCCACAATACATTGAAATATATTTTATAGTATGTCTACAGACAAAAGCACAACACCTACAGAAGTAAAATTATCAGCGTTTATGTTTTTTATCGTAGGTTGGTAACAAATAGTTTAGTGGTTCATAGTTGACGTGGCGTCGCCGCTGTCCCGTCATCACCGTACGTTTGACGGGACTTGGGTGGTCCACATAATTGCTCTGTGACGTCGTGACAAATCAGGCTAAGTCAACAGGAGATAACACCCATTTGATCAATAGCCCCCGAAATATGACAGCTTTGGATTTCTTTTGATTGGGATGGTTTAGTGTAATTGTAACTATCAATGGAATATTTTTAGAAATAAATTATTATAGAGAAAAGGACATACATAGGTATAGCCACGCCTTTGTCCCCGAAGGGGTAAGTAGGTTTTTTTTTTTTTCTATTTAAATAATGCCTTTTTTACCGAAGGGGTGGCAGAGGCATACTACGCCCACATTTTACCGTAAGCATTATTGTCTCACGTAACAGGTGGTGAGTCTTGAAATGAACTGGCGCAGGTTGTATTGACCTGCTATTAATTTTTAAAGCCGCTGATAAAGCCATCAACTTGGCTTAACGTCGGCTATTTAACTGTACTGGCAACAGGGACCAACGGCTTAACGTGCCTTCCAAAGAACACCCTTAATCAAGAAATGACTACAATTTTTTTTGCAAACTTATATTCAATTAATTTCGCACTTTTGGATAAAAAATGTGTAAATAAATAGATTTTTATAATAAAATTTTAACCTTCTAGTATCTAGGGTCTCTGAGCTAAATTGTAGACAAACGAATGGTATGTAATAGGTCCAGCTTGCCAAAACCTGATTCCTTAACTGAAGAACCCTGAATAGTAGGTACAAAAACAATTCTATTTCAATTTCATGTAGTGTGTCCCCGCATTGTCTCCAATAATTACTGCTAAGGCACATATGGTTCACCCGTCTGGGTTAATACGGTTTAGTCCACAATTATTTTCGTCTGATGATAATATGGAGTTAGGGATGAAGTATTCGCCGAACAGATACTGATCGTGACTTTAATTGTACGTGGCGCTAACGTAACGTTTCAGCTACAAGTGCTCTCAGGGACGACTTACATGGTGCTAATATAACTCGCATTTAACATGTATACACTTCAAAAAGCACCAACATTCGAAATTTTCGTTAATCCCACTAATACATTACAAAAAAAATATTTATACAGCTATATTTTTGGGGTCAAAACTAGCCTCACTTGGATGTGGTGCACCTATGTAGGATATTCCGTACTAACCTCGGATCGCATTTGGTCCTGGCGAAGAAAAAGAAGCACAGGAACAATACCCTATTTTTATACATGTGGACATCCTCCTGGAGGCTATGCCAGACTCCTTCCGACTAAAAGCATACGGTGCTTATTGCCATTGGCCTATGGGCCATTTATAAATATTAATTTCCCAAGTGGTGAATCATCTTGACCGGTGTTGATCAAGTAACTTCAGAACACATGACAGAATGAAAATAAAGTATCAAAACCGACATACGATTAGAAGATACATTAATTCATCCAGCGTACGTATGGTTTGACAATTTCCAACGCAAGTTAATATGCCACAGCTCTAACTAAAATTTTAAAAATATATATTTTTTATTTATATTTTTTTTTATGAAGCGCTCGCGGCCCCGCTGTCTCAGTGTTCTGTAAACGATCACTGAGTTACGCAATTTTCACTACGGCTGGTCCTCGGATGGGTGACCACTTTGTGGCATTTACATTTGCGAGCGTTTCCGTGCTTCGGAAGGCACGTTAAGCAGTTGGTCCCGGTTGCCAGTAAAATGGCAGTCGTTAAGCCTGGTTGAAGGCCTTATGGGCGGCTTAAAAAAATTCAACAGCAGGTAGCCACAACCTGCGTCTGTCTATTTCAACACTGCAATGGGCTCACCACCTATTACGTTGGACAGGAATCCTCACAGTGAAAAGTGGGCATATAATATGCCTCTGCCACCCCTTCGGGGATAAGGCGTGATGGATATTAATTTTTTTTTTCTACTCCGCATTGTAGCGAGATCAGATCTGGCTTAAGTCGTAGAGAAATAAGAGGTCCGTTTTAGCAAGTCAGTTTCAAGAACATTAAAGTTAAAATAATACATATAATAATACAAAACGGTTCATATTGACTTAGAAAATTCACAAATTTTTTTATCGTAATAACTGAATAAACGACAGTTTATTAATATTTTTGTTTAGCATTCCTAATTATGACAAAAATGCATACGGTGAAATGTGGGCGTTTAATATGCCTCTGCCTACCCCTTCGGGGATAAAGGCGTGACAATATGTATGTATGTATGTATGTATGTATTCCTAATTATGACAGGTGACACTTTTGAAATTTTAAATTTTATTTTGGCCTCTGCATGCAATACGATAATTTTAATCGTGTATTCAAATGAATTGTTTATTGGCTTTATGTTCATTAAAAAAACTAACTCAGCAATATTAAAAATACTCTGTGGCATGTAAACCGCATTAAGGCGTGCTTCTAATTTGAACTGAGTTGATTTCGTCGTTTTCTCATTATAGCGAATGCCCGGGTGGCCGACGTTTGACAAGAGGAAATTGTCCTCAGGGATAAATAAAATTTGACTCGCTTGAAAGTGGCCTGCATTTATATTGTTTACGACTGTAGTTCACCATTGTATAATGCAAAGTGAATAATATTTGCAACCACGAAACACGAATAAATTATTTTAACTCCAAGCTTTCAAACCGCAGTTATGGTTTGAAATGAGAACGTTTTATACTCGTAATATTCAAATTTATCAATCCTTTTCTAAATTTTAAAAAAAGTTCAATTATTGTTTATGTTAACTGTCGTAAAACTATCATAAATTACTATCGATATAAATATACTTTAATTGGAATGTTTCCATCGTTCAGATTGTTATGAAAACAAAAAATATATTGATGTGGAGACTGTAGACCCCAGAGAGACCATGAGGTCAATTACGCTCACCGTCGACAAATTGCTCCACTTATTTATGGTTAATGAAATTCAGATTTTATAATAATCTTCTTGGTGTTATCCACTCATTTACGCCTTTGTTACACAAGCCTATTATTATAAAAGACCAGCGCGTCCTGTGGTACTTTTAATATGGCTGTTCTTATTGTTTTATTTTGGTCACTAGATTTATTGCTCATTATCTCGGAAACTGTTTTATATGCCTGCTAAACAATAGATTTATGGTTACATTTTAATAATGGTTTATAATTTTTCAGTATTTTTTATACAACGATATTATATAAAAAAGGTTTTAAGTAATATATTATTTTCCTGTTAATTGTTTCGTAGGTTTCGTTTTTTATGTACCTACCAGTGAAATGGAAGATAAGCATTCAATATTTACCACTGGCATAAAATGCAAGTGTTAAAAATGCCTCCAATGTAGGTAACAGTAGTATTTATTAGTTGAAAATTATTTTGCCGTCGTGATTTGTTTTTTTTATCAATTTGTATGTATCTATTATTTTATTGTATTGCCTGACAATATGTATGTGTGTACGACACCCCAACTTTTTAGTTACAAGTCCGTTCCACATAAGTTTTTTGCAAATATTACATACATATAGAGCCTTAGTCCCAAAATAGGTAGGCAGAAGCATACTTAACGCCCATATTGCACCGATTACATTTTCCGGGTCAGTGAGTAATTTTAGAAATTACAAATTATGCAAATTCTTTTCAACCACACCTTTATTTCCGAAGGGGTGGCAGATGCACATTATACATCCTTATTTTACTGTGTGCATTTTTGTCCCACGTAACAGGATTCAATTATGCAATTCTTAAACCGCGTATTTTCTAGTCATTTGATAGGTCGTAATTGAGAAACGTATAATCTGTGTTATCGAATCACATTAGTTAATTAAAAAATATATTCAAACGCGTTTCATTTAATACATCAGCACCTAACAATTCATTATGGCCTTCGCACCCACATATATTTTCCCTTGACACTTTTACACTTAAACCGGAATATTAACCAAGGTCAGTCCTTTGAATTCAAAATGGAGGATTTGAACCTTCGAAAAGTCCATCAAAAAAGGCAATTAAGACGAATTAACGATCACAAAGCGTTCACGTTTCGTGTTAACTCCAAAAGTAACCTTTATTCCTTTTAATTGGCTCCCACGCCGCATAATTTTTACAGCAAATTACTGGGCTAACGATTAAGTTCACCCGATGTCTAATTTTCTAGGACAATAGTCGACTTGAAATTAAAGAAATATGTTAATTCCTATCTTTGTCTCGAATCGACGGAGCGGAAGATTATAATTATTAGGAAATTGTTAAAAAAAGCATCTTGCTTTGTTATTGAAGTCATCCACTTCGATGGGTGCTTAATGGATCTTATACTAAATCTTTTTTTAGTCAAGGGTATGCTATCTACTTATTTTCCTTGTTCGAACAACCAATCAGATTTCTGAATAAAGAAAAATTCGAAACAACAATGTCGGTACCTATATATTTTATTTTACGAGTAGATAGTTAAGAAAGTAAAAATAATTTCCTTAGAGAAATAATAAAGAATCAATTTATTAACGCAAGCAAAATGAACAATTTTCAAGAAAGAATTATTTAAAATTAATAATTATATTATAAAGGCGAAAGTTGTTGTGTGTCTGTATGTTTGTTACTTCTACACCCTCAAATAGCTGTAGTATTTTGGTGCGGAGGTAGTTGACACCCTGAACTAATACATTGACTATTTTTTATCCCAAGAACAGGTTACTATGGGCACGGGGTACGGGAAAACTTCACCACTCAGTACTATTCAGTACTAATTTGTGAGAGTACTTTGTATCTTTGTACTTCTTCATACTCAAGTGGCTAGACCAATTTAGATAAATCTTTAAAGTGTGATAAAGCTAGTGGGTAAAGTGGTGTAAAGCTAGCTGACACTCTAGATTACCGCGTAGGCTACTTTTATCCCGGGAACAGGTCCCTGAGGAAACGTGTGCGACCCTAGTTTTTCATTCAAAGAATATTCATGAAATCCGTCAAAATCTTACCCTTCATTTTAATACCATCGGAACTAAACGTTAAAAAGCTATCGTTTATATTTTACAATGACACATACTTCTTCTATATTAGGTAGGTCTGTAGTTGTGGTAAAAAGTGACGTCCGCTCAATTAAAGTGACAACAAGCTTTGTATGTGTAGTGATATCGCGAACGAGGGTCAGGTGCGACACCTTACCACCTTCGAGTTCTACTATCATTCAATTTATCTTGTCCTATTGTGTGTAAAATGTTTGTACAAATAATAGGTTTTAAAGTGGACAGGACCGAGGAGTGTTTTTTTTAACTTAAATATTCAAATGGAAGGTTTTAAATTTTCAACACGTCTTTTTTTAAATTATTTCTTTCTTTTGGGTTACGTTGAGGGTTTTGATCGAATTGGATCAGACAATTCCAGTGCAGTTTGCTGAGTATCAGGCAGTTGTCACGATGGGTATATTGATATGTGCCGCTAAAGAGAATAGTATTTTTGGTTATTGCCTATAAGTATCTTCAATAAGCTTAACTTTCGCCTACGGTGCCAGTAAGGGCTATGCGTTAATCAAACGACTGTGAATTCAGTTTTGTCTACGGATTCTGTGGTAAGCTACAGTAATGAGAAACGCAACTGGGACAGACTTTCGGATGAATATGTGGATAAGTAAGTAAACCTTCGTGTTCAAGAAACATCAAAATTCATTCCCCCACCTGATTTTCTTTTATAAACAGACGGCCAATGTGGAATCTCTAATCGTTTGTTGCACCAGAGCCGCCATAAATCAAATGTTTAATAAAAAAATTAACTATTCTTAACATCATTTTAATCCTGTAGTTCAAAAAAATGTAAATTGACATTATTTTTACGGTTATCAACTTTCGCACCTCAACAACCGCCAGTGGCCGTCATAAAACGTTCAAGGTTCACCCACCCTTTTCAGCATTATTCCAATATCTTTCACTACCAATGGCACAAAAAGCTATGGAGTTATTATTGAAGAACCGCAATCTGCTTTTATGGAGACTATAAATAACGATTTTCATAACGTACACTTGCTGGCTTTGCAAATGCTGGGGCCTTATTAACTAGGTAAAAAAGCAAATTTTGACGTGCAGAAATTTATGCTGATTTTTATATTTAGTAAGGTATTTCTTATATCAAGTGCAGGTCAATGAATTTTCTGTGTGGTAATTAAACTTCATAGTGCAATTTAACAACAAGTTTTACAGTATTTTGTACAGTACAGTATTGTGTACAGTATTTTAACTTTTTTGATTACCTACTTGTGAAAATAACAAGTAGGTAATCATTTTTATTAATTATTTATCTATCACGCCTTATCCCCGAAGGGGTGGCAATGGCATATATATTATATGCCCACTTTTCACCATGTGTAATCCTGTCCCACGTAATAGGTGGTGAGCCCATTGCCGTGTTCAAATAGACAGACGCAGGTTGTTACTAACTGCTGTTGAAATTTTTAAGCCGCCCATAAGGCCTTCAACTTGGCTTAACGACTGCCATTTTATTGGCAACCGGGACCAACGGCTTAACGTGCCTTCCGAAGCACGGAACTGGGGTGGGTCTAAAGGGCCGAATAAATTTAGTAAAAGTATTAGAAGTAAAATTATAAATATTTTAGATGTTAAATTTGGAAGAAATTTTGAACCCGTTGCCTTTTTAGTGAGGTGGTAACAAAAAGGCTAAAGGTCTTATATGTTAGACTAATTAGCACGACCAATTAAAGTCCTGGTAGTCTCGGACTGTTTCGTAGTTTAAGAGATATATAAATTCTTGTAATTGTAAGGTATATTTTGTTTATTATACTACTGAGTTATCGTAACGTATGCACGTTTGCAGCACCATATGTGCTACATTCCCTGGAAAATTCTTGCCGGGCCTTACCTATACCCAACTTTTAAGGACCGTGTGGTTTTAGTCGCTTTGAGTCCGGCACGACATTCTTGAGGCTGCCCGCTGTGGAAATACTGTTTTTAACTTGGCGAATAAGTACCTTTTATATCAATAGTAGGTACATTATTATTGTTTAAAAATTTTGTTGGTAATCGCGTTATCGAAATCGTGTCGCAGTGTCGCGTGTTATAGGCGCTTTTAATGAAAACGACGATACTTCTGAATTTAATTTGTGGTAGTTCTTATAATAGGTATCTTGTTAGAATACCTATTATATAAACCAAACTTTTAGTTTACCATTTAGATATGAATTCAATACCTATATTCCAAACTTAAAATACAGTATTTATTAAAGTGAAAAAAGACAACTCGCTTCAGGACGGGGATTGAACCCAAGACATTTGCCTGACCAGAGCAATCTTCTAGCCACTGAACTACTTGTTTCGGTATAGTTTGAGTAGTTCAGTGGCCAGAACATTTCCAATTTATGTGACCGTTAGCATACTAAAAAAAATAATGTCTTGCAACATTTATTTGTCCTAATTGCTTTTAATATTTATCAATAGATTAAGTGGAGTGCAACGCATCAATATTTAAAAATGGTTGTAACACTGTACATTGATATCAGAATTGTTAAGCAGCTCGATAGATGGCTCTGGTCATAGTCTTATAAATATTGTGGGACTATGTGGGTTTTTTTTAGTCAATAGTAAACGATTGAAATATAGTGACTAATTTCAACTTGTATCGGCACGGATCGGGTAGTTCAGTGGCTAGAACATTGCCCTGGTCCTGGCCCTAAAGCGAGTTGTCTTTTTTCACAATAATAAAAAAAAATCCGTAATACAAAATCCTCATAAATTCTCCATTCCTACTCTATCACCGCCTACAGTCGCTAAGCTTTATTACACGATTTCCGAGTTTATAATAGGCTTAACAATATTCGGTCCTAAAGATATAGGACATATTAACTGTATCACGTAGTTCCTGATTTCATTTGGCTCAATTTTAGTGAGAAGGTATAAATATTTAAGGTAGTTATATTAATTTCCTACTCCGTTCCTATTCCAATAGTGCAAAACTTCGGGAGTGTTCTCAACTTCGTCGCTAAGTCTCTTCGAAACTGTCTGTTTGCCACAAAACGAGATAAATTAAATTAATGTATTTAAATGCATCGCGTTAATATGTGAAATATGAACTACTGTTTCGTTAAAATAAAGTGACAATATATTTAAATTATCTTCCATAATTTATTCTATATATGTTCACGCTGTATCCCTGACGGGGAAGTCAGAGAGGGCAAATTGCCAGGTTCCACGATCCATGCAGACTTCATTTGCTTCCTGCAGATTCATCAGTCGATTCATATATACACGTCTGATTGATTGGTAAGTATATTGGTCTACCTTAGCCTGTATTACAAGCTTACATTAGCTTACTGTGAGCTAGACGAAGTAGAAAAAAAAACCACTATATTTAAAAAAAATGATTGTAACATTTCAAACATTGACTAAATTAAATGTATTTTTATACCATACCATTGAGGTGTACCATTTTCCATTAAATTTGGGATGTATGATTGTATATATGGCCCACTTGATGGAAAATGGTCACCGTAGCCTATGGTTGCCTATCTACTTTGCAAGAACAGAGGTGCGGCACTTGCGCTGTCGACTCTGTGGAAACCTTCTAATATCCGTTTTAAAGCTCCCTATACTGTAGACGTTCGAAATCCAGGTAGTAAAATGTTTCTCATTCCAAATTGATATTCAATTTAAAAAAGCGGCCTTCGACTTTTGTACTTCTCGCTATATGTATATAATATCGAGTGAATGAACAGTACCTACTCGTATTATAACCATTCTTATACATTAATTGGATATTCTCTACTCAATCTATGAATACTGAACCAGAAACTCCTGAACCAAGTTTCTTTTTTACTTTTAACAAAAAAAAACGTCCTTTGTATGTAAACTTCGACTTGATGCCTTATAAATATTTCTATTTCGCAAAGTAAATATTAATAATTAGGTATGTAAATTACTTTTATTACCTTAAAATATCGTATTTACAATTGCTAATTTGCTCACAAATTTTATAACTTACCTTTCAGTTCATATTATGTAAATCTAAATAGACAAAGATGCTTCTGATTCGGGAAATTTTGAAGAAACTTTTCAATTATCGTCCAAAACTTTTCCGATCTTACATTTCGTCTTGTAATTTATTCGTTCTGTCTTTGATCATAAAGAAATAAATGTACGAATTGAAAGGATTTCAATGAGAATATCTTGAGTGATCCCAGTAATATCTAATGATGAGACACATAATCCGTGCTCGATCGCCTCTCCGCTTATTGAGTTGGAATTTTCGATTAGTCTGTGATTGATTGAAGGGACTTCTCTTCGAGCGACGTGCATTTTATGATCCGTTCTACTTCTTAGATCAGTTTCCGTTGGTATAGTAAACGGTAAAATGAGATGCAGCAAATATTGAACTTATTTCTTAAAATATATATAAACGAGTTTTCAATAGGCAAACTTCGCATCCCCGTTAATAATCTTTTAAAATAAAATTTTTAAAGAATCTTTTGTTTGTGGATATTTCCGTTATAACAATTATCAATAAAGTAAAAGCGCTGAGTCAAGGTTTATTAATTATTTTACAAATTAAACTGTTCTATCCAATATTAAATATAGGGGTTTGTTGTGGCATAAATTGTTAATGTATAATGGGCGAGTAGAAAATCTCACGATATGGTACATGGTGCTGATCATAGTTTGGAGCCAGAATAAATCAAGAGAAACTTGACGTATAAAATGCTGAAAATGGAGAGGCACGATACTCCAATGTCCACCGTTAGCTCCAATGGGATGAAAATTAAAACCTGTGGAATTAACGCATTTTTAAAATACAGGAGGTGATCCAATTTTTTTGCAGCAATTGTTACGATTTTATACTGAAAATTACTTACCTAAATCGGACTAACAATGTTGTATATATCTATATTATAAAGTAGATGTAAGTTTATTTACTTTAATTATATTTGTATATAATATAGCTAAAAGTATATATAGATAAGTATTTATACCCGCATGGAAGTGAAACCAGTGATAAGTGATTCGATATTCAATTCCGAATTGTCACAAACAAACAACACAGGAGTATATTTATAATAACAGAGACTTCAGGAACACTATACTACATTTATTTTAATCTGATTTATACGTTAAAAGAAAAACTAGACGTTCATGCCTTTTGTTTGTCTGATATATCGACCAGATTTTACCGGCCGTCGTCTTTTGTCATCTCTGCACTATTCGCTGCTATCGTTTTTATACCATGTACGATGAGACACTTCATTTACGGTGTTTCTTTCCTGTAAACTTATCAACGCACCACTTTTCTAGTGTTCACCTAACTGGGAGCTGGTGTTGTTCTTAAACGTTTAATTTTAATTTCCACTGGTAAGTGACGTTCAGTGGACAGGAGTTGCGAATACTGTTTCTCTTTCTAGAATTAAAACGTAAAACCCTTCCAACCACTTTACTCCCTGCATTTTATTGATAATAATTGTTATGAGTAACATTATTAGATTATTGTTACTTATTCTACACAATAGCAATCAAATTTCTTTACATAATAAATTCATTCGGTTCCAGAAATTCCATATTCAAATTCTATAACAGTAAATTTATACACATTTTTCATATACTGTGGTATATTCATAGAAACTTAATGCAATTTGCGGTAATGTTGCACCAAGTACGTTGTCGGTACGCTATGATACCGATATAACTAATATCGTCACTACTTCAAGGAGAAGTTGTTCACTGTGCAGCCGCCGAGTTGGATTTTTCATACTACCAAGGTAACAAACATGCACATGGCCTCCCTAATGAAAGAAATATAATATTAAGGTTACTCTGGCGATAACGCTTGATGGGTGAGAGATATCTCACTCGGCAGAGAAGCGCCAGTAACAAACAGTAAAAAGGTAGTCCATTAAATGAAATGAGAACAAAAACGACATTTATTTCAAAACGAGCGTTATCAATTTCATTACAGACTTATGGCTCTTGAGAGATAATATATAATTGTGTATATTTAGGTAATTAACGAAATGTTATTTTGATGTTTTAAATAAATAAAGTATGTCTGTACCTATGGCAAAATAAGCGTATTCTTATATTATTTTTTTTCATTGTTAAACATTTTTTTTACTAATTTAATTATTGTAATTTTGGCTCGATATAAATATAGTCAATAACAATTTAAACTATCATGGATATTTGTACACTTACACGCGCGAGTTACTCCGTGATCATGGCGCTTGCAACAGTGCCGAAATATCACGAAAATCAATATTTTACGTATAGTCAATAACTTTAAGAATTCGTATTGGTCTTAGTTATGTCTCGCGACTTTAATTTTTACGATTATCGTAAAACGAAATTTGTATGGAAGAATGGCTGACTGTTTTCCCTTAACGGGCATGCCTACAAACGTTACTACCTGTCAAGGAAATGAAATATAGAGTATAGGCATTTCAAATTATTACCTCTATATTCGAATTGAGGCATCTTTATTATGATTGCATTATCATGTTAAAATTTTTCTTTCAGGTATTTTAAATTAGCTTATAATCACATTTGTATATTCAGTTCAATATCAGGAATTCTGTCTCCATACTATTATATCCATACTTCCTGAATGCAGTCCAAATATTCAATCGCTTAATAAATTAAAGTACGTTAAGTTAATAATGCAATAGCTTTTCCTGTTGAAAACAAACCACTATTTCATTTTATACGCGCGGAAGCCGTAAGCTGAAATTTTTATGATAGCCAACGTCTGGCAATGGTGGAAAATTTTAAAAGGTTTTTAAAATTTCCGTGATTCATCTTTGTATCCCTACACACTTTTTACTAAACCTTAAAATATTTACACATACAACTGAATAATACATTCTCCAAGGTTTAATAGTGGAATGTAATCAGAAGGTTTTCCAGACTAAATTCATCAACGTCAGATTTTATCTAAGTACCAATTATGGGGTTAAGCCACACGTGAATCCTATTAAAGTTTTGTAGTACTGTGTACGATTTTGTAGTATAATTTTCTGACCAAATTGAAAGTATATAAATGTACAGATTGAGGAGAGATAAGTACATAATAACAAAATGTGCACTTGTTCCAATGCATGTACAATTTTTCTTTTGATCTTTGAATTAACACGTAGACTTTATCTTGATAGATTGTTCAGTTTCCTACTAGACAGTGAAAGCGATGGAACATCAAATTGCAATTTATGTAATAATACTTGTCAAATTAAGTGCACTCCGAATGCTTCTATTATTTTCGATTTTTTTTATGTTGTAATACTACTATGATTGAAGACGAGCATTCTGCCCACCTGATGGTAAGTGGTAGCCGTAGACTAAAGATGTTTTGCCCCCCTAGACGTAGACATGCCACCTTCACGCCGGTAACCCTTCAGAAACCGTTTATGATCTCTTTTAAAGAACCCCATACTGTAAACATTAGAGAAAATCGAGACAGGGAACTCATATTTTGATAACTGATTTATTAATTACGTACTTTTGACTTTAAAACTTAGCTTAAGCTTTTCCAAATAAAGTCGTTAAATCACCTTATAGTTTAAGAGAATCCTGCGCTACAAGTGTAATACTATTATTATATGCAACTGGGACGATAAAGAGATAAGATTCACTCTGATTAGGTGTCGTCCACGTTTTATTTATGTGGTGGACATTTTTCCACAAAAGCACGCGAGGTCAGCTTAAGAGGGAGAAAACGACTTTGGCCTAATCCGCTGACTTTTATTTATTCAGTGAATTAATCTTGGTCTGGCCAGGGGTGGGGACGCTGCCCCTTATTTCCCGTCGCCTCGGAACGATACCATAGTCTCACTACTGCATGTATTGTGATAGCAGCGAAGTAAGTCTCTTGACAAGAAAAATTTATAGGTGTATTACGTATCTTAGTTGTCCACTGGGTCTCGAAGCTTATGAGCTTATAATATATCAACCTACTTCCTCCTATTTTACAATAAAATATTTCGGGTACTTACTGTCATAAGGGTTTACAACTTCACAACGCACTTGTATTTTTACTTAAAGTACTCATTCTTAGCAACATGCAAGCTGAAGCGCTCATGGCCCCGCAGTCTCAGTGTTCTGCAAACGATCACTGAGTTACGCAACTTTCACTATGACTGGTCCTCGGATGGGTGATCACTTTGTGGCATTTACATTTGCGAGCGTTTCCGTGCTTCGGAAGGCACGTTATGCCGTTGGTCCCGGTTTTCCAGTAAAATGGCAGCCGTTAAGCCTGGTTGAAGGCCTTATGGGCGGCTTGAAAAATTTCAACAGCAGGTAGCCATAACCTGCGTCTGTCTATTTCAACACGGCAATGGGTTCACCACCTATTACGTGGGACAGGAATCCACACGGTGAAAAGTGGGCATATAATATGCCTCTGCCACCGCTTCGGGGATAAGGCGTGATGGATATTTATTTATTTTATTTTTTTTATCAATTATCGGTCTATTTAAGCCCATTCGATTTACTCGTACGTACATACCCTACAAAAGAACTTGAAATGAGTACTTAAGCACTACTTTCCCTCTTCTTGCAAATTGATGGCCACTATCTTATATGGACTGTAATTAGCTAGATGTCGCCATTGCTTTCTATCAGGCGGGTGGCGTCACTTTGGCTAAACATAAAAAAAAACATGACTCTAGACTACTTTACTTACGTGATGGATATTTATTTTATTTATTTAACTTACTATAATATGTATACTTGTATTCATTTTACTATAATATGTAAACATTTTCGTTCTCTTTGCAGTGGGTGCTATAGCAAAGAATTCAGTTAGTAATGGATAAAGATTTACGAAAAGAATAATGATTAAGGGTGGTGACATTTGTATAGAATATTTATTCATCACACCTATGGGTATTTTGAAAATATAAAACTACTCATTTACTTCCTAGTATTGTCAAGTTATGAAAGTTGTAAACTGTTAATAAATATATTTTTAAATTTTTTATTATTATCCAATGACTTTTCAAACATTTTTAAAATATATGTACTCCATAATATCTTAACTACTTTGTTACACATTTGAAAATTCTGAGAACCGGTTAAACGCAGTGAATAGTTGCCTGTTGATGTATTTATTATCACTACAGTTTGAAAACACAAGGAAATCTGAATGTTTCCGAAAAAAGAACTTTTATAGTTACCGCTACTCTTTGATCGTGTGTGGCCTCGTGTGTATTGGTATTGATATTAAAGAAATATTTATTGCTTGCTACTTTTTGTATCTGTTTATTTGGAATCATTGGCGCCAACGCAAAGGCAACTTTGTGACATGTGATATACTCCAGATTACATTTTACGGTGTGTCTGGCAATAATATCAATAACTCTGAATTTTAATGCGTACGAAATTCTTCAAAGGCCGTTTCAAATACTTCAACCTACATTATCTTATTCTACTACTAATTAGTCTACTACAAATTCTTGAAAAATTTATAAAAATATTTTTTGGCCTATCTTTACTTTGTATTTCTGGCGAGGTAGAAAATAGAACCATTTATTTGGCAATGTAATTATTACTAAAGAATCGTTTTTTTAGTAATATAAATATATTTAAGAGATTTTCTGCATTTGCAGCCTAGGATCTCATTACTATTACTAAAAGATGTTGTATTAAGCGACAGTTGTTTAACCTCCTATAGCTTAAGGCCTCCATTGGTCAGTAGGTGTACTACTTCCAGGTTAAACAGAACAATGATCTTGGTCCCAGTACACTTATAAATTTATTTGAAATGCAAAATATTTCAAAAAATACGTGTTGAAATTGTCTCTTGCCTAAGTATCACTAGAAAACGAAGTTATACATATTAACTTCTTAAATATCCATCACGCCTTATCCCCGTAGGGGTGGCATATTATATGCCCACTTTTCACGTAATAGGATGTGTGAATTCCAGTCCCACGTAATAGGTGGTGAGCCCATCGCCGTGTTGAAATAGACAGACGCAGGTAGAGGCTACCTGCTTTTGAATTTTTTCAAGCCTTAATAAGGCCTTTAACTAGGCTTAACGACTGCCATTTTACTGGCAACCGGGACCAACGGCTTAACGTGGGAGCACGGAAACGCTCGCAAATGTAAATGCCACAAAGTGGCCACCCATCCCAGGACCAGCCATAGTGAAAGTTGCGTAACTCAGTGATCGTTTACAGAACACTGAGACCGCGGGGCCACGAGCGCTTCGTACCTTTTATAGAATAATTTACCAATTTGTGACAAAATTTACCACATTATTATCCTTAATTGTAATAAAAAGTTAACCGATTTCACGTACCTACTTTATTTGTATTCATTCTTCAAACACAGGAAACATTTTACCTTTGTTCAAATGCCAAGCACTATTCAAAGTAGGTAATGAAAATTATTATAGTCGTAAATTTAATAATTAAATTACAATTGTAGTTCATAAATATGTGACCAGAAGAGCCAAAGTTGATTACATTTAGTTTACTTTCTTGAACCGAAAGTTGTTCTAAAGTTAAATAACGTAACTTAAAATACTGGCTCGTTTGATAAAAGGAATCATTTTATGCGTTGTTCGTTGATATTATGTAAATATGTAAAAATAGAAAAAGAAGCTTATTACAGAAAGCTATGCAGTTATTATTTAGGTTTAATATCTTTCTTGTTAAATTTTGTGGGAAAATTTCATTTAACGGAACGGAAGTACGCGCTATATATTTTTGCATTTTTGAAGTGAACCTCTTTAGCCCCGTATGGACAAATTTCGTTTTGAGATTTAAGGATGTTGATTTTCATATTTTTAATTTTTACTATCAATTTTTCACTATAGTTTATTGATTTTTTTTTATATTTATAGATGCGCTCGTGGCCACGCGGTCTCAGTGTTCTGTAAACGATCACTGAGTTACGCAACTTTCACTATGGCTGGTCCTCGGATGGGTGACCTCTTTGTGGCATTTACATTTGCGAGCGTTTCCGTGCTTCGGAAGGCACGTTAAGTCGTTGGTCCCGGTTGCCAGTAAAATGGCAGTCGTTAAGCCTGGTTGAAAGCCTTATGGGCGGCTTGAAAAAATTCAACAGCAGGTACCCACAACCTGCGTCTGTACATTTCAACACGGCAATGGGCTCACCACCTATTACGTGGTACAGGAATCCACACGGTGAAAAGTGGGCATATAATATGCCTCTGCCACCCCTTCGGGGATAAGGCGTGATATTTTTTTTTTTTTTTTTTTTATCAATTATCGATCTATTTAAGCCCATTCGATTTACTCGTACGTACATACCCTACAAAAGAACTTGAAATGAGTACTTAAGCACTACTTTCCCTCTTCTTGCAAATTGATGGCCACTATCTAATATGGACTGTAATTAGCTAGATGTCGCCATTGCTTTCTATCAGGCGGGTGGCGTCACTTTGGCTAAACATAATAAAATACATGACTCTAGACTACCACTAAATTTAATATAATATAATATTTTCTACTGCAAGTCTTACTTAGTATAAGTTACTTAGTAGAAAATACATTTTAGTTTCTTATTGGAAGCTTATGGTGTACAAAAAGAGTATTGTATTATATTGCAACTAATCTGATCATCACAACTAACCATATTTTGTTTTGTCAAATAGTAGCTTTATTATTTAAATTGTAGTTGACCATGTCCACTTACTCGAGGGATAGGGTAAAATGGGAATTTAAAGTAAGCAGAAGTCTAGTTCTAACTCATTTATTCGCAACTTTTAACGTTTATGAGTCTTTGATGTTCATTTTTTTCAATAAAGCGTCACAATGTTTTAAATCTAGTATAATTATAAATTCAATCTTTCAGTTTACCGAAAAAATCTGGCAAATTTCAAATATTGTAGTACTTTTAATGCGGTGTTTCATACATTCTAGTTCGTCAAAAATCATTCTTAATTTTATGTCATATCAACATTATTCAACCCATTACGACAAAGTTTGTCTATAAATTAGATCGTTGTTTAATTTAAATTTCTCATGAAACAGTTTTAAAATATGCTTTCGGAGCCAACTAAAATTTAATAAACACCGAATAATTTAATTTAGAGTACAGTCGTGCATGGAGGATGGCCAATAAAGGCCATTTTATGGGCTTTTTATTATGATGCATAAACGTGAATCACTTATAATGGTACTCATATAGCATAAGAAACATTATGAATGGCTCTCAACAGATAATATTTCATATATTTTTGAATACCGGTGGTAAAAGTAAGCAAACAATTAGGTACTGCATTTTTTATGTTGAGCTAGTCCGGGTGAAATGAGGGCACTTAAAATATCATGATAATAATATAAGCACGCCGAAAACAGTTTAGTAGGATTTTAATATAAATTACAATCTAAATTCCGTATTATACTATTTTCACATTGTTATCGTCCGAATATTTTAAAACCTACAGGCTGGATGTACATTACATAGTAGATAGTTATTAAAATGTTACATATTACATCCTTGTTTTCAATTTGGTTATGTAAAATCCAATTCAATTCAAATTCAATTTTCCTTTATATCAGAAACTCAATAATACATGGTAAATATCCCGTTAATACGAGTAGTAGTAATTTGAAGATTTTTCTTTGTTTGTAAACAAAGCTGTAATATCAAATGTCAAACGTTTTAAGTGAAATATTATGCCTATTAAATCAGGAAACATCGTACTCCAAACAATACATACCAGGCTACCGTCATTAATAAACACATCCAACATTATTGAAACGTATTGCACCCTTAAGAACACAGCTCGGGGCATATAATAAATAATCTAGAATCAATTTCTAATACGAAACATAGCTTATCGATAGGAAGTGCATTGCATTGAATGGCTTTGAACAAGGACGTAGGAGTTGAGAACCATTCCACCTGCATTATTTATCGCGTTACATTATTAACTGCATATCAGCCGTAGATGACTATCGGGTGCACTACACGCCCAGACCGAACCACACGCGCTTTCGAGTGAGAGCGAGATACGAATCGTAGTGCGCGGTTCCTATGTCCAACGATACGACAAATTAAATAATGTTATACATTTATGTTTTGTACACTGTTGGACACTCGTTAATTAATATAAAGTGTGTAGTGTAGATAGATAAATTCGACTTTTAAGGTTATGATTCGTAAAATTCTGAGTGTTCGTAGTAAAGGTAACGTAAAACCGACAAACAAACATTCATAGCTACTCAGGCATATACTCGTACGTTACAGGTGATTTACATTACGCCCTTTGTAATAAAATGTGGGGTCCGTGTCAGACTATTAAAAATTTGCTAGGTTACTAGTTAACCTTAATGGCCAAAGCTATTTCTCATACATACATATTGTGACGCCTTTATCTCCGAAAGGGTAGGCAAAGGCATACTATACGTCCACTTTTCACCGTATGTTATGCATATTATACGTAACAGGTTGTAAACCCATTGCTGTTTTAAAATGCTGTTGTTCAAGCCGCCTATAAGGCCTTTATCTTGGCGTAACTACTGCTTTATTACTGGCAATCGGGACCAACGTCTTAACGTGACTTCCGAAACACAGAAACGCTCGTTAATATAAATGTACCAAAGTAGTCACTTATCCGAAGACCAGCCATAGCGAAAGTGCCTGTCACGCAGCTGTGATCCTTAAAGAACACTGAGTTATCGTGACTACAGTTTAGATTATTGTCCCAAAGGTCATGTTCGTAATGTCAAGAATGTCAACAAAAACGCCCATAACAGGGCAATGGAAACAAAGTCGTGTTTTGAACCTCGGGCACATAATTCTTTTGTCTTAGCAATTATACTTAAAATATTGATTTCATCTTTTCCATTATTTTATTACATAGCCAACTTTCATTAGATTGCCAACTAGTTTATCAGTTTATATTTGTGTCAATTTGTGAATTGCTACGTCAAACCAAAGAATTTTTAGTGCAAATTAGTAGAAATCATGAAGTAAAGAAAATTGGCAGCCATAATTTCAATAGATCTAATATTTTTTTTAGTTGTCTGTACTAGACTTTGGACAGTACCTAATTCTGATTATTACGATTAAATATAACGTCAGCGTAGGGAATAATAATGTTTTACAACAACAAGTTTTAGAAAAAAAGAACATTAAAATATTTACGCGCTCGTGGCCTCGCGGTGTCAGTGTTCTGTAAACGATTACTGAGTTACGCAACTTTCACTATGGCTGGTCCTCAGATGGGTGACCACTTTGTGGCATTTACATTTGCGAGCGTGTCCGTGCTTCGGAAGGCACGTTAAGCCGTTGGTCCCGGTTACCAGTAACATGGCAGTCGTTAAGTCAAGTTGAAGGCCTTATGGGCGGCTTGAACATTTTCAATAGCATTTAGCCACAACCTGCGTCTGTCTATTTCAACACGGCAATCACCACCTATTACGTGGGACAGGAATACACATGGTGAAAATTGGGTTTACAGTATGTATCCCTCTGCCACCCCTTCGGGGATAAGGTGTGATAGATAAACAAAAAAGATTAGATGAAATAAGTTATTCGAAAGAATCCTTATGATCACCGATCACATTATGATCAAAATTATCATTCTAATCATGGTTTACTGAGACATAAACTCGAAAAATCTTTACTAATATTAAACACTCTAGTATATTAAATCTTGGCGCAAAACTTATACGATCGTTTTGTTTATTTCTTCTGCATATTTTAGGTAAATCGCAGTTTCTGTTTTTATTGCTTGATTTGGATCAAAATAAAATATGTTGTATATTGATGTTAAACAATGAAAAATATAGGTAAGTAAGTACATACGCTATACAATAAAATATGCTACATACAATTTATAATCAAGCAACACGGACCTTTACAAATTTATTTAATAACAAATTTAAAGTACGTATCCGTTAGAAACACGATAGAAAAATGATTTAAGCTACGAAAAATCTGAAAATATTTTGTGATATCCTGTAATGTAGTCACGTAATCCTTCTCCAGTTATCTCTTATTGCGATTGAATTTTCAAATGGACTTTGATTGATTGAAACGACTGCTGCGGGACTGAATTGACTTTTAAGTAGACTTAAGCAAGAAAAAGCTTTAATAAATCGTACAATATTCGATACAAAGAAACAAGAGGATGAAATTCTATTTACGAGAGAGATTTGATAGAAATGAGATTACGGATTTTCTTCGATTACACTTTATTTTAAATGAATGTTATAAAATGTTTTCTACCTAAGTAATTGAATTACCATACCATAATCTTCTTAGGAGTTTATTCAGTTCATTCAATGTATTTATAATATAAGTAATGAATTCTTGAAAAACATTCGAATTTCACATTATTAATGAAGATGAAAATAAACTAACGATATTTAGCGTTACTCCTGTTATTATAAAGTACTTATATAACCTACATAGGATATTAAACTAATAAGCTACATTATAACAATAATGAAAATATCAAATGTTTGTAAATACCATAACTTTTAATTTTGTTTATTTACACCTTTTTTTCCCCAACCGAAGGTACGTTACTGTAAAGAACAATAAGCCATTAACTACGTCTTATTATCACAAGATTTTATTAACTCTCTTGTGCGTGTATAAGTAGTTTTGTAAAATGGCTAGGTTTTTTTTTTCAATGTATTAATGTTTGTTATTACTTTCATTGCTTTCTCTAAAATGAGGGCGTAGTACTTTGGAGACATGCGACTTGCAACTATATCTTTCGAATGTGGGCCGAAAACTCACAGCAGTGAGCAGACATATCGTATTTGGGTTCGATAGGACTTTTTAAGGGTTGTTCCTTAAACTACAAGAACCTTTTCTTGGCGTAGAGTGTGTTTTATTTTTTTAATTTAATTTATTATTCTACGGTAGTTGCGATTTAACAATTTAATGTGAGTCTAGGTTACCTAATATTATGAACATGCAAACGATTCATTTATTCATTTTTTTATAACTTGCTGTAGATGTAGGTTATCTACGAAATTGAAAAAAAAGAGATCATAACTTTTTTATTCAATTTCGTCAATTTCGTAGATAACCTACATCTACAGCTTCGCAAAAACGAAAATAATAGGGGCGCAACTTTACCGTTCACGTGATTTCAATTTTTTTTCGATATTAGTTATATTTTATTAAACGTATTTTATTAATTTAATACTATAAATACTTCACTTCTAGACATAGTATTGACTAAGTGTCCAGCATGGAAAATATGCTGATACAAAGATAGAAGTTGATAACCCATCATAATAATATTTTTATCACATTACTTACCTACACGTGTAGCAAACTTTAATTTGTTAACACAAATCAGGTAATCTTCTAGTTTACCTGTTTCCGTGATTGCGGCCACCCCGCCTTGGGACTTGTCCTAATGCCGTAATTACGAGTATACACCCTACAAGCGCAAACAGAAACAAAACCGCATACATTCGTAGATGTAAATAAGGGAGGATTATGGTCGCAATTCTGTGTCAAAGCGGCTTCTCACGGTTTTGGCAAAAATTAAATTCACTTGTTCCGAAAACTATTGCATTTAGAGGTTTGTTGTTTATACTCGTACCTTCGGCGATAGTGTAGATATAGTTTAGGCAAATTAATATTATCCGGTAAGCAGACCTGTCAGTAATAATTACACCATTATTACCTTCTGTATTTATTTGTGTGTAGAGATGATTGAAATCATCATACTGTGTTTTCAATAAAAAATAAAATAAATAAATATCCATCACGCCTTATCCCCGAAGGGGTGGCAGAGGCATATTATATGCCCACTTTTCACCGTGTGGATTCCTGTCCCACGTAATAGGTGGTGAGCCCATTGCCGTGCTGAAATAGACAGACGCAGGCTGTGGCTACCTGCTGTTGAAATTGTTTTTAAGCCGCCTATAAGGCCTTCAACCAGGCTTAACGACTGCCATTTTACTGGCAACCGGGACCAACGGCTTAACGTGCCTTCCGAAGCACGGAAACGCTCGCAAATGTAAATGCCACAAAGTGGTCACCCATCCGACGACCAGCCATAGTGAAAGTTGCGTACCTCAGTGATCGTTTACCGAACACTGAGACCGCGGGGCCACGAGCGCTTCTCACGAGTGTTTTCAATCATCGACACAAAGGGTCGATCTTCTAAAAAGGCAAGGTGATTTTGCCTGGAATATTGGGCTGAAGTATATATCATTCTTCAGCACGAGAGAACTCTCGGATTGTAACAAGAATCGTAGTGAGAACTTTTATATCGAGATGCAGTAATCTTAGTATCGTTGTAGTAGGATTGCACTTTGCTTAGAGGTTTGATGTATGTTTCGTAGTTATGATGTCATCTTCCAAGTCAATCGCTAATGGAAATTTCTGAGCCCGGAATGAATTTTGTGCAAAATGTAACAAAATTTAAGTAAGGTTATCAAATGAAAATATAAAATAAATAAATATCCATCACGCCTTATCCCCGAAGGGGTGGCAGAGGCATATTATATGCCCACTTTTCACCGTGTGGATTCCTGTCCCACGTAATACGTGGTGAGCCCATTGCCGTGTTGAAATAGACAGACGCAGGTTGTGGCTACCTGCTGTTGAAATTTCAAGTCGCCTATAAGGCCTTCAACCAGGCTTAACGACTGCCATTTTACTGGCAACCGGGACCAACGGCTTAACGTGCCTTCCGAAGCACGGAAACGCTCGCCAGTATCAAACGCCAGTTCCAAAGCAAGGAAACCAGTATTAATATAATTTAATATCTAAACCGGTTTTCCAGGGTTGAAAACCTAATCTCAATTTAATATTTTAACAAGGGCTAAAGTATTATTTATTTAACGCTTGTTCAACAAAGAAGGTTAATTACAATATAACCCTGTACGTGGCTACGAGTATACCCAATAGTTGACGAAGCAACAGAATTTTGAGCTTGACCGTACTCGTATTACAAGATAAGCGGTCAATTTCTCATTAATCTAGTTTAAAATCATTCCGTGATTGGAGTTATTCTACAGGTAATCCATGTATTCTACAGGTAGTCGACTGTTCTCAAATAACTCCAAAGGAAAAATGTAAGTTTAATATTGTAAGCCATACCTACATTTTAAAAGAGCGTCCAATGAGTTTCTTGCCAGATTGTTCGTCGTAAGGGTAGGCTGTCCTTAGAATTGGCAACTAGAATCTCTCTCATTTTGATTTGATTTTGTTTCTTTTGTATAGACTCATTACTAGGTATGTAATTACTGGCGGTTAGAAAAGTGGCCATGAGTTTTATTGCGGTTCTTCCTCAGGCTCTATCTATGGCGTTACGAATCTGGCAGTGAATGTAAATATCGAAGCAATTATCTTGACGTACAAAAGTGTTACTTAATGTGACCTACATGAAAAAAGATTTTTCATTTCATTTCACTAAAATAAAGACGTAAATATAATTGAGCTTAAGTAAAACGGATTACCGACGTGAACATACTCTGAACACAATCAATTTACCAGCTAGAGGGGTTAACAGCTATAGGTATTAAGAGCTATAGCAGAGATGTCGAACCTTAAGGTATATTATTTATCTAATAAAATATGAATGAAATCGAAGGCGCACCGTGCCATCAAATAAATTTTATTCCTGATTATTGGAACGATAATAATACTGAATGTACTATTAAGTCAAAACTTCTTATTCACCACAAATGATACGATCCGTTACGTTTACAAACATATCAGTTTGTCTATATTCTAGTGTCTAAAAAGTATGTAAATATTATTCTCTATAAGTTAACTATATAAATAGCAAATTCCCAGTGCAAATCACCTAACCCTATTTTAATATTTAACAAAGGCTGGACTACTTACTTATTCAATAGTCTGTACAGGAAACAACGTTCGTTGCAAACTAACCGTATACCAAATAGCCAATGATTTGGTATTTTGCACATAACAGTATTATGAGGTTAAAGAAATTCTGTTGTTTGTTACTTTCTATAATTTGATTTAGTTCGGCAACAGGCTTATCACTTGGGGCGAGATACAACTGCTAACTGGTGATATAAAAAAAAAAATCTTTATTTATTTATTTAAGTGTCCCACAATCTTTATTAATATTTAAATGTTGGCTTATAGTATGCATCTGCTTTACCCTTCGCCATTAAATGAAATGTGAAATGTCACGGGGTCTCCAGGCGAACCCGGACCCTAGGTAGCAATGACAGATCATTTTTAAATTTTTCCCAGACTAGGTGAACCCCGGGTTCGCCCGCGACATACTTCAAACTCCCGTCGCACCAATTATAGCCCGTCGCTTATAACTTCTACATTTATGCATAAATACTTGCCCGATTTGTCAACATTTATGACTACCGTTCAGCTCTCCAGGATAATAGCGTGATGATATATAGCCTATAGCCTTACTTGATAAATGTGCTATCCAACACAAAAAGATTTTTTCAAATCCGCCCTGTAGTTCCTGAGAGTAGCGCGTTCAACCAAACAAACTCTTTAGATTTATAATATTAAGTATAGATGGAACAGGCTAATAGCATTCTGCCTAATTATTTGTATGCAAATAGTCAATACCCTAGCTCAAATGTTAAATTTATTTTTCCATTTAAACCAAGTGCACTTATCAGCTGCATAGGGAGCATAGCTGCTGAATGTGACAAAGAGCAATCATTCCATAATCAGGATTTGAATGGATGACTCTTGGTCGTATAGTGACATAGCACGTAACGTCGGTCGTCGTTGTCATGTAGCGATACGGTGACAATGAGAAGGTATTGATTTAATAAATAACAAGGTAGTTAGTAAACCAGGGTTTTACCCTGTTTTCAAGAATCATGAATGTGTCAAAATTAAACTCATTTTCACACTCAACAAAAATCTATTTTGTTAGTAGTTTTAAATATACTGAATACGGAATACTTACACGTATTCCGTATTCCGTAGATCTTTCATATCTCGTAGCACTATAAAAATATGGAACTCTCTGCCAGCGCACGTGTTTCCCTCCTCCTACAATCCTGGGTCCTTTAAGAAAAGCGTGAAAAGACATATTACTGGGCTGTCAAGATAAGGGTCGCTATCGGAGTGCGGGTTAGGTTAGGTTAGGTTAGGTTGGGTCGTCGTCTTTGCTTACCATCAGGCGGGCAACGCCATTTTGACGAGCCACGTATAAAAAAAGTATTATGACAGAACTGAAATAAATATTGTATTTATTGCAATCTATTTAAAACAATATAATTATTTCCAAAAAAGTTTTTTGCATGTATTCGTGTACCTCCAAACAACCCCAACTTTATTTCTGGCTAGAAGACAACTAGTCAAATTCGTCAGATATTTTGAAACTCAACAACGCGATTCAGTATCAAACAGAAAACAGAGAGAAAATTAACAGGTACGTTTTCATCACCTTTTTTGTTCCAAGTGTATTCTATAAGCTAAAAAGTTAAATGTAACAAAAACATATTACAAATTCCTGTAAATTAGGATTATCCAAAATACATGTCTACAAACACACAAGTTACAAGATTTTTACTGTGAAATTGTCTCAACATCTCTGCAACAGACATAGCTGTAAAGACCTAAAGACCTTATAGCCTAGCCAACAGCTGCGCAAATGACGGGATTTATTTGCGTTACTCAAGTGTTTTTTTTTATATTTAGCTTGCCAAAATAACCGGGCCCACACACTGTCTATGAGAGTGGTCCACAATTGCTAGAAATCGCTATAAGAGATAATGACTTCTAGAAATTGTGGGCCACTCTCATAATCCTCATGACTACTGACAGCGTCTTTCAAGTTGGTATCCCAATAATTTGCCTCTTCCTTCACACTCCTCTAGAAGAACTCGAAATTGTAAGAGGAAAAGACAGACACGTGCGCTGGCGGAGCGTTCCTAATCTATGGTTCGAATGAAATGGTTCCAACGCCTTTATGAGTCGTTTGCTTCAAGATTTCATATTCTTTATCAATTTGTTATAAATCTTAGAATGAAACCTATATGTGACAAGTGATAAATCGATATTTATCTATTATGTTGCAGTCGTAAGAACTACGAGCTCACACCCAACTCGATACTTGCAAACAAACTCCCTTTCGTTATTGATTTTACAGTTACCATCCAAAACCATAAATTATCTTTTAATCGTCAATAAAGACTTCGCGTTCTCACCATCCTCGCGTACATTGAAATATTATATCGATTGGTGACAATAAATAAAATAATAACAAACATTTGGACAACCCTATCGAAGTCAGTCACGTGCGAGTTAAATGATCTGAAACGGGAAGTAATAAACCTATTGTTTACAACGTTCGGTTCTTGTTTATCAATATTTATAATATTCAATAATCTGATCATGTTAACAATATATATTAGTTTATATTTAACAAATATCACCGCGTATTTTGTAAAACAACGGTAAACATAACCCTTTGACTTTGGTGAAGGGGTTCAATGTCAATATCGGTCAACCATAACTTCGATTAATAAAAGAAGTTCGTTGCCTCTAAAATTATTTGCATGCAATTTGATTAGGTTTTATTAAAATAAATTGAGTGTAAAAGTTTTTGACAACTGAGTGTTCGGACCCTTCATAAACGCAACGCAGAGATTTGAACTTTACTAAGCTTAAGAATTTATTTGATTGTACACGGCTCTAGGAGAGCCAGTATCGAGTAAGTTAAAAAAAATCAGCATAATTCGGAAGATGCCGTGAGAGACGGTTAGTAGTAAATAATTATGTTTAGAGCTTCACAAGTATACGACAGCATACAGAGGACTTCATGAGATTACGGTTTTGAGAAGCACGTGTCTGACTGCGACCAGTCTGGGTTGTGTAGAAAAGGGGCTCACCAAAAAAGTAACTGCTATTTTTCTAGTTTTTTTTTTCAAAATAGATCATAAAAGTTTGCTAATATAAATCAAGAACTGGAAATCAACACGGATATAATGCCGACTAAAATCATCCGGTCCCTACCTATTCGTCTAGTCAAAGTTCCCGATTGGCTACCACCGTTCGTCTCAAGCTTCAGGAGTTACTTTGAAAGGTTGGATTAGTTATCCGTTTCTTGGGGCATAAAGCGTGTGTGAATCTGCAAGGTCTCAGATCCCAACGCGCTTTTTTGGACCTGGTTTTGTAAAGACAGCGAGCAGCCCACCCTCCGTTCGCAAGTCCGCGGTCCTGGGCGAAGACAGAAGCAGCGGATTGACGTCATAGTAAATCATTATCTCAATTATCACATAAAATTCTTTACCATAACTTACAATAATTAAGTTTTACTACGCTGTATTCCTCATATCGCTTCGGAAGGCACGTTAAGCCTTTGGTCCTGGTTGCCAGTACCATGGCAGTCGTTAAGTCAAGTTGAAGGCCTTATGACATGAAAATTTTCAACAGCAGGTCTGCGTCTGTCTATTTCAATACGGCAATAGGCTCACCACCTATTATGTGGGACAGGAATGCACACGGTGAAAAGTGGACATATAATATGCCTCTGTCACCCCTTCGGGAATAAGGCGTGATAGATAAATAAATAGATAAATGGATTCCTCATGAGGTAGTCAGAGACGATAGATCGCCTGGCCTCGCGATCCATACAAACTTATTTCGCTTCACGCAGATTCACTAATAGCTTCATATATACATGGGCGTCGAACGTGTGAATCCAAGTACTTTTGATTTTCCGTTTTCGAGCAATCTGCTCACGTGGTCTTCATATATAAGTCTCAGCCTACCCTGACTCTTTTTAACCTCTACTTTCGCACAATATATATTCATCGTCAATCGTTCTTCACTCAAACGTTGGACGTGTCCAAACCAACGGAGCACGCCCTTTTCTAGCTTAACGCTGACACTTTCATTCAAACTTGCCATATTGCGTATCACTTTGTTACATATTCGGTCGGCCAAGGTTACGCCGCACAATTTTGAAAGTTTTATTTTATTTCAGTAATTGTTTTTTTTTATATTTACCATAAGATGTACTGTAAATTTTCCAACTAATCTCGTTCTAAAATATATATTAATAGCGGGTTGGAAGCTGTTTGGTCTATAGTTTATATCGGCGGCCATTTTGGTTAATTGATACTCGGGCTCCATAACCGCAATTTGATCCTGCAGCAAAGGGGTTGAACGCCGATGTTTGACGCTTGAATGCTTAGCCAATCAGAGACGCATGCACAGCTTTTGTGTTTTTTTTAGTTTATATAGACCTTAAATCATATTTAAACAATTAAAATAAAAGCATTATTTTATATGTAAAGTGGTCATATGGTCAGGCTCAGATAATAAATAAATAGAAAAAATCAAAGTCATCTTAAAAATTTTATTGACAAAAATAAAGTTATATGAGATTTTTTTCTTTTTAATGCATTTGTTCAAAGAATATATTAGTACCTCCAAAACTTTTTTTGAAATATAGGCATTTTGATATTTAAGTAACTTTCATCAGTTCCTAAAACATTCTTGAATAGACAAACAATTTTTTTTGCGATTGACGTGAGCGTGATATGTTTATAGATTCACCATTCTATAATTGTTTATCACGTCTGACTGGTTTCACGGAGATAGTAAATTTAATTTTCATGTACCTATATAAATCTTTTACGCAATGAAAAGCAAGAAATAAAATGTAGATACTTACAAAAATTAATTGAGTTCGAAACAAACTCAATTATACTGTTTTATATTTTTAGAAGTTGATGTCAATTTGGCTGTCACATTTAATCACTCGAAATCTAAAACACTCTGGAGTTAGGTGCTAAGAAAAACCCATAAACCAGGAACTCTCAAAGCATTTTGGATATATAATTGATCAAAATTACACCATTTAATAGGAATAGATGACAACACGGGTTTGGCTGAACGTTAATATTGATCTTTCAAAATCTAAAATATGGCTAGTTTCTCGCCATTGAGTTTTATACCATTTATATTTTATTCCATTGTTTTTAGATATAAAGTAACTAACTAACTATCTTCACGCTGTATCCCAGTAGGTTTACCTAAATCTCGCACTTAGTTCTTACGTCATTATTTCAAATAAAAAAAGTACTACTAAGTTATATTCACAAAATAAAGAATAAACTAAACAAAGTCTTTTCAACATTAAAGTTCCGAGTAGGGGGAAATATACAGAAAGGGGTGATGCTAGACTTGTTTAACAATGACTAACGTAGGTAAAGGGACGGTCTACAACCAATCAGCGTCTGTCATGGTCGAGAGTATACTTTGTTTTAATAGCACTAGCCTGCATTAGTTCTTAAGTGCAGCTCTAAACAATAGTTCCTGCCTGACTATGGGGGAGCTGTTGCGTCGCCATGTTGAGACTTCTATGTAGAGCGAAATTTATGTAAGTACACGTCTTACATAAATATGTATAATACTCTGTTTGTAAGTTGCTGGCTTATGCCTTTTGGCTTTACCCGTTGCATAGTTTGAAACCCTATTATACCCTTTAAGTCGGTGTTTTAAAATCTATTAATAGTAAACATTTTTTTATTTAGCTTATCAAAATGACGCCATGTTACCCGCCGGTTGGTAAGCCATGGCGATAACATTAAATTAAAGGCCACTCTCGTCCTCATGACTACTGGGTCCCACAAGTTGGTGGCCCAATGATGTGCCTTTTTACGCCCCGCTTGAAGAACACGGGGTTATTAGACGAGGAGCACACGTGCGCTGGCAGACCGTGCCAGGTTTCTATGGTTCTGATTTCATTTTTAATGTTTATCAATCACGTCTTTATTACAGCAAAAGTTGGCAGAGGCATATTATACGCCCAAATTTCGTCGTGTGCATTCCTGTCCCAAATAAGAGGTAGTGAGCTCATTGCCTTGTTAAAATAGGCAGGCTGTGGCTACCTGCTATTGAAATTTTTCAAGTCGGCCAGAAAGCCCCAAACTTGGCTTCACGACTGCTATGTTACTAGCAACCGGCACCAACGGCTTAACGTGCTTTCCAAAGCACAAAAACGCTCGTTAATAGAAACATCACAACGCCACCACAAACCCTTCTGTAACCAGCCATAGCAAAAGTTTCTTTACGCAGTGATTGTTTATAGAACACTGAGTCAGAGGGGCCACGACGGCGATTGCCTAAATTACTGTCTAATCAATTTAATTAATTTATAATTATGATTTGGTTCAGTTTAACTTATACCACTACAGTTTGGCTTAATTGTCAGGAGATACTTATGTTATCTAATATGTTAATGGTGTGTGGAAATATCATTAAACTACTCCTGAACCACATACCTCATCGGAAACTAAAAAGGTACCTGTGTTTTACTTATACGAGTACATTCAAATTAGACCTAGACGGTGGTGCGGTGAATCAGTTTCATGGTTCGAGCAGGACAACGTCTTCTAAACTTAAGGTTAGCATTTTAACCGAGATATGAGGGTGAGTCGTATCAAGAATATAAAAACACTAGCCGACCCGCGCAACTTCGTTAGCGCCACATTAGAGAGAAAAACAGAGAGAGAGTTATGACAAACAATTTTTTTATCTTTTATATTATTTTTTTCAAGAACATGTATCCTATTTTACTTCGAATATCTCCAAGAATATGTGTACAAAGTTTCATGATAATCGGTTAAGTAGTTTTCGCATGAAATCGTAACAAACAAATTTACATTCACATTTATAATATTAGTAGAGATGTATGTACCAAGGTTTTCACTGCAGTACCCTGATTCAAAAACTACATTTTAACTAAACTGTTATAATTCGGTTGAATATGGAAATGTCTAAACGTAAACTATAGCTCTACTTCGTAAATCTTAAAACATCTCTACCTTGAATATAATCTAACAAAAAAGTTACTGTGAAACACAAGAAAGTTCTTAAGGATGATAATTAAAATATCAAAATTTTGAAATACGGGCGCGATCCAACTAATATATCTCCACACCGAATATTACCTACCAAAACAGTTACTGAGAAACATGAGGAAGTAGGCAGATATTACTTACGGATGATAATTAAAATATCAAAATTCAAAACAATACAAATAAACAAAGCAAATAAAAGATTAATACTTACATCCTTCCTACATTTTTTTTAATTCGCGTAATCTGCAGATTATTTGGGCATGTACGAACAAAACTGGTGAGCTCCAAGGCTTTGCTGAAAACCGCATGAGGATTTTAAAGGATTTAGCCCTTTATAAAACGTTGGCTGATATTTACTCAAAATGCTTAATTTTCTCTTTTATACCAACGTTAGTTTCGGATCAAATTAAAAAGGAATTATGAAATTAATTTAGTATTTCGTACAAATTATAGACTTTTGTGTAAAGCTGTATAAATAACTAGCTGAGATCCGCAGCTATGTCGTTGTCAGTCCCGTGGCACCCGTGGTTCATTAATTTTAATCATTAATATTTTGTGGACATTTATGGTTACTGATTAGCAGCTATCTTGGGTAGTAGCGTGATGATATCGTCAGTTGAAAGGCTATTTGGTCTAAGCGCGATTATTTCCGAAATCGGATAATATCTTACTCTAATAAATATTAGAGTTCTAGTTATATTTGAAATCAGCGAATTGTTCGGCGTCTTTTGAACTGGGTTTCATTTTTTTTAAGTATTTTTTGGCGCTTGATGGTTCATACATTTCGCCATCATTTTGAAGATCATTGGTTCAACCGACTTTAAATATAACCATTTCGATTTATAAGTTATTTAAACTATTTAAGAAAATACCAATTATTTTTGCGAACTCCATTTTTCGTGGTCATCGGAATCGTCAGTAGTGGGACAATTGAAAGGCATATCTATTTTTTTACTTTATATTCATTAATTTTTAACACGTGTCTTCAATGATTATAGCTATAGATATAATGAGTAGATTTACTTCAGGCGTATAATGGAAGGAAATTTAACTTTCGTTTTCATCTTCCAGCGTGTGTGTTCCATCTGGCGTCAAACGTCAAATTATTTTAAATGATGTCTAACAACAAACTGGGAAAGGCTAACACCTCACTCATCAGTTGTTTCACACTTTAGTTCTTTGAAATCTGTACAAATTGTGTTCACATAAATTACATGTGACACCAAAGGATTCGTGAACATTGCGTTTTTTGTTTGATGTCATAAATATAGATGAAAGTGGCGAATACATTTCTCGACACTTTAATAAAAGAGCTGAGCATAGTCGGAAGCGATGATGTATTTGGTGTTATCGATTCTGATATATTGTAGTTAGTCCCATGGTTCTAGTATATCATCCCATTTGCATCCAAAGACCTTAGTGCCTAGGGTTATGTTGATTTCTACATATTTCGGTTTATTTTTAATCATGTTTATCAAATTACCATGCTCCTCTTGTTATTCTCCCTTCCACCCTGATCATCTTTAGAAGTCTTTTATAACAAATAGAAACAATTATATTCTAGAATATAAAGTTATAGTCTCTCACGTAAGGGTTTTGAGCGACCAGATGAACAAATATCAGAACACAAGTTTATTCTTTAGTCTTACTGGCTTGTTTCCTTGAAATCTTGGGGAATCCTTATTCCTGTTCATTACTGGTCAGGGGTACATCTAGTTCTTGGTTTGTTCTGGGCTTGGTTAGATGTAATAAAGTGAAAATCAGAAGGGAGCTCTCTCTCGTGTCCTATATTATAAGTGATGCGGATATTATAGGGATGGTGGGTCTGCATGATAGGTAAATTTTGCCACGAGCCCACGCACTAACGCCACTGTCACGGGCGCTTCACGTTCTCAACCACGTGGCAGACGAGACCGATATATTCTATTATTCACTGAGTAAATTAACTACATACATACATATTGTCAAGCCTTTATCCCCGAAGGGGTTGACCGAGGCTTACTATACACCCACATTTAACCGTATGCATTTTTGGCTTCCGTAACAGATGTTGAGCCCATTGCCGCGTTGAAATTGACAGGCGCAATGGGCTTAACTACTGGCATTTTACTGGCAATCGGGACCACCGGCTTAACGTGCCTTCAAATTGTAGATGCCACAAAGTGGTGGGTGACCAATGGTTCAAGGATCAGCCATAGCGAAAGTTATCTAACGCAGTGATCGTTTACAGAATACTGAGTTGGCGGGGCCACGAGCTCTTCACTAAGGCAGCATTATATGTAATAAGTTACTACTAGTTAGTATATAAATTCTATGTATTTGTTATGGTTATGCTGTCGCATTGGGTTCTGCATGTCATGATAAATGTATGTTTCAGATAAATAGATAAATAAAAAGTTCCAAAGAAATAAGTACGATGCTGTCACCATTATTCTCATGAAAGATTATTCTGGCCTGATCCATACTAATGTTCATTTTTTTAAGATAACAAATTTAAAATGTTATGATAATGTTATTTCTTTGTTACTTTTTGCCCATTTGAACCTAAATTTTATAAGTATAATAATAAAATGTTCTGGAAATAGTTTAAACTGATTCGGATCTGCAACTAAAAACTTCCGTACCGCATTGAACCCATTTCCTGTATTGAATTTTCTCCAGCATCTAAAAATTGTATTCAATTTTTAGAATTGTAGAAAATTGTTTGGTACTATTTCTATTATGATTAAAGATTAGAGGCCATCGAAGAAAACAATTCTATTTTTGAAATTGCATTTTTAGGAGAAGACTTTACCTAAGTTTTTAAATCCAAATTCTCGTATTTGAGATGGTGAGGCGTGTAATTGCAGCACCACTGTATATCAGAGGTTCTTAGCAGAGAATGAAGGTACAAATTTGTTCCTTAAAAAAAAAGCAAACTAGATTTAGTAAAGTAACTCCAATTGGAAATTGTTCCTGCCACTGACTGTGTATCATGTATGTAAACCGGTTTATATGATGTAGGAATGAGAGAAAGCCAGAGTTTATCCTTAGGCTATACAACAGGAATTTACTGAATCCTACTGCTATAAGCGAGTCTAATTGCACTAGTTAAAAGTGGGCTTACTGCTAAACTCTACACATACCATACCCTACTTACACTGACTGTGCACTAACAAATGAATTGATTTCATATAACCCTTATCATAGTAACAAAAACAAACTTAAATCATATATTTATATACATATTGTCACGCCTTTAGCCCCAAAGAGGTAGGCAGAGGCATACTATATGCTCACATTTCATCGTATGCATTGTTGTCCCACGTAACAGGGGGTGAGCCAATTGCCGTGTTGAAATGGACAAGCGCAGGCTGTGGCTACCTGCTGTTGGAATTTTCAAGCCACCATAAGGCCTTCCACTGGGCTTAACGACTGCCATTTTACTGGTGGTCAGCCATCCAAGTCCAGCTATAGCAAACGTTGCTTAACTCAGTGATCGTTTACAGAACACTGAGTTAGCGGGGCCACAAGCATTACGTACGTTGCACACAAAGTTAATAACTAAAGAAAATCAGTAATTAGCCTAATTCAAATCGTATACTACTTGTCTACGAGCAGAGAAATCTTTAAGTAACTATTAAATTCCAAATTTAAAAAAGTATACAACTTAATCGTTGGATTCAAGTAGTGTTACGACGGTTTTTGAGGTAAAGAATACAATAGCAAAATATAAATAAAGAACTTTAAATAAAACACTCTTAAATTCTTAGCGAGATTATTTTCTTTTAAGAATTAACTCAAACAAAGTTATTTTAAGTATAACAAAACGAAATGAAAGTTTCAATAAAAACAACTCTAAATGAATTTCAAAAAGCAACTACCATGACAGATAATTCGACCGCATTCAACAATTCCTTTATAATATTAAAAATAAACGGCAATCTGTATTCATTCAAGAACAGCCGCAAGACGAAACATGAAATTATGTAAATAGGTGGTTTTGTAGTCGCAACTGTTGGCAGAATAGTCTGAAAGCAACCTGCAGCATTATTGGTCGTACCGGCGCTAATTTGACCGAATTTGCTTAATGGCCAACAATTTGCACGATGACACAAATGATTATAATAATTTAGTAACCAGTTGGGAACTCGGTTGCAAATGTTTATCAGAATGGTGCGTTGTTAAAATTTGGGATTAAATTAGTTCTACGATGGACGTATATAGTACAACTGAAATCGAATTTTATATTTTCATCTGTGGAAAGACTTTGTTTACAATTTCAACAAAATTTTGATGAATTTATTAAATTTATCATACCTTATTACGAATTAGCAACCTTAACTTACTTCACCTTACTAACAAACTTTTCTGAAAGGAAAATACTGCGAATGAAGTGTATTAATTATTATTATGATTCACAAACATATTTAGTGAATTAACCAGTGCAAATAAAGTCTACGGCAGCTGTTTTACACTACAGAGGCATCGTAGTGCCTGGTGGTTTTATGATTTAGGATAAGTGAGTAAAAACAATTTTGGACGTACAAAAACCCCAAGTAATATCGCCGGAGTTAACACTGAACTATTTGTTACTTTTACACTAATGTCAAAATAGTAGCAATAATCACAATATCTTTGTAACCTTTTTTAAAAGTAAATTACCTCTAGAGCCGAGGATACCATGGTTGGGAGTCCACGTTTGAACCTCTAACAAATTTAGTATGTTACAAAATATAAAAAAAAATAACATCAACAGACTATTAAATGTCACGAAATAAATGCCTGTTCCAACCCACCTAGCCCTCTTCGTCCAGTAAGGTGAAAAAGTCCACAAACATGGCGCAAAATTGATAGAGATCTATGTCCAACATAGCATATTATCTGTTCTGCATGCAATATATATTGATTTTGTTGTTTATGGAATAAAAGAAATTTTCAATGAAAACACAATTAACTTATCTTCATATGAGTGACTGCTTTGCGGCATTTCCACTATCGAAAGTTTTCGTGCTTCGAAAGGCATGCTAAGCCGTTGACTCCAGTTGCCAATAACACTGTTAAGCCACATTGAAGACTGCTAACGGCGAATGTGGGCTCATAGGATACCTTTGGCACCTCTTCAGGGATAAAGACGTGACTGATAATATTTTATTTGTAATTCCGTGGAGTTTTAGGTACCTTTGGCAAGGTAAATATAATGGTATGATTTGGCCGAATGCCAAACTAAAAATAAGGAAAACACCTGACAGGCGCCGGGTGGAAACTAAAATATGTGCTAACATATTTTTGATGAATTTGGCGCCTATTGTTAGCTTTTTTTTGTCTTTGTGTTGACAGTGTTCAACAACAAAATATTCATATTATAATTAGTTGTTATTTATGTATGATCGTGTACGCGTGTTTGGTTCAGAGTACATCATTCACTATTACATCATCTATACTAATATTATAAAGCTGAAGAGTTTGTTTGTTTGGTTGAACGCGCTAATCTCTGGGACTACAGGTTCGATGTGCAAAATTCTTTTTATGTTGAATAGTCCATTTATCGAGGAAGGCTATAGGCTATATAGCATCACGCTACGACCAACAGGTGCGGAACAGCAATGATAAATGTGGCAAAATCGGGGACAAAATATTCCTTTTGATAGCTTCCGTTGCGAACGCTGCGTAAACTATTAAAGTTACGCAAAAACTATGTATGATATAATTATTCCCCTTTAAAAGTTCTAATATAAAGTCCGCGACAGCATGTGTCTATCTTTTAAGGTTAACCTATTATAATCATTTTATTGTGAAAAAAATTGGACTTAAAATGACAAGTGAAAAGATGGCCGATGATTTGCGATTTACGCATGCGCGACATCGCGACTAGCCAATAGCGAGCGAGCTCTGCTAAGTCAGCGCGTCTCCTTGGTAACTATTATAATAATTATTTGACTGCCTCTGTGGCGCGGTGGGAGTGCATCCGACTGCTACGCAAGAGGTCGTGGGTTCAATTCCCACCCAGAATAAAACTTTGTGTGATGAGCACGATGGTTTATTCTGTCTGGGTGTTATTTATCTATGATATGTATGTATTTAGAAATATATAAGTATGTTTATCAGTTATTCTGGTTACCATTGTACAAGCTCTGCTTAGTGTGGAATCAGATGTCGTTGTGTGAGTTGTCCCAACAATATAAAAATAATAATAATATAAAGTTAACTATACTAATGTGTGTTGGATAGCGCATTTATCGTGGAAGTCTATAGGCTATATCATCACGCTACTACCCTGAAGAGCAGGGCAGTAATCAACAAATCGGGCAAATCTTCATACAAAATTGTAAAAGTAGATAATAAACGACGGGATTAAATGGGAGCGACGGAGATAAAGGCTGATAAAAGACTATATCATATCGCTACTACCCTGAGGAGCGGAGCAGTAATCAGCATATCGGGCAAATATTCATACATTATTGTAAAAGTAATAACGACGGGATTAAATAGGAGCGACGAGAATAAAGGCGAGGCTGATAAACTAACGGGAGTTCGAAGCCGTGCGGGTCAGCTAGTTCATTTTATAACTACACTACCACTAGTCATGTTTTGTGACCATCATCTAGCTACGTGGGAATCAAAGTCTAGGCATAATATCTACATTGAGAATTTGAGACCTTGTAAGACTGGTTCTTAGCTATATGTTGTCATAAAGGATAATGGTATAGAATACAATGCCAATATTACGGAATAAGAAAATAAGAAGGAATTGAAGAAAACTGAGACAACTTCAAATATTTATGTATTATCAATGAAGCAAAAGCGACAAAGCATCGTAAAAGAAGCACGCATGGCGATTCATAACGCAGTGCTAGTGAACTTTGCTTTACGGTAGTGAAACCTGGGTATGCCAGCAGATGCATGAAAGTAAATTGAATGCTGTGGAGATGCGATCACTTCGAAAATTGTGCGGCGTTACCTTGGCCGACCGAATACGTAACGAAGTGATACGTAATATGGCAGGTTTGAATGAAAGTGTCAGCGTTAAGCTGGAAAAGGGCGTGCTCCGTTGGTTTGGCACCTCCAACGGTGGTGGTTTGGCACCTCCAACTACAAAATGAGTGAGGAACGATTGACGAAGAATATATATTGTTCAAAAGTAGAGGGTAGAAGGAGTCAGGGTAGGCCGAGACTTACATATGAAGACCACGTGAGCAGATTGCTCAAAAACGGAAAGGTCAAAAGTACTCGGATACCCAGACGTGCGTGTATGAAGCGATTGATGAATCTCGAAAAAGCGAAAGAAGTATGCATGGATCGCGAAGCCTGGCGATCTGTCCTCTCTGACTACCCCGTCAGGGATACAGCGGGAAGATAGTTAGTTTTTTTTTATTATCAATGAATTAATGGTCGTATATGCCTACAAGTCATATGAAGTTTAAATAAAAAATAAAATAAATAAATATCCATCACGTGGCAGAGGCATATTATATGCCCACTTTTCAACGTGTGGATTCCTGTCCCACGTAATAGGTGGTGAGCCCATTGCCGTGTTGAAATAGACAGACGCAGGTTGTGGCTACCTGCTGTTGAAATTTTTCATGCCGCCCATAAGGCATTCAACCAGGCTTAACGACTGCCATTTTACTGGCAACCGGGACCAACGGCTTAACGTGCTTTCCGAAGCACAGAAACGCTCGCAAATGTAAATGCCACAAAGTGGTCACCCATCCGAGGACCAGCCAGTGAATGTTGCGTAACTCAGTGATCGTTTACAGAACACTGAGACCGCGGGGCCACGAGCGCTTCTTCGAAGTTTAAATAAAGAATATTTTATTTGTATTTATGTTGGACTTATCTGCCTCGGTGGTGCGGTGGTAGGGTATGCGACTGCCGCGCATTGACATAACTTAAAGTGGATTTTTTTTATATTTCATCTTAAAATGCTGATATAGTCAGCATACTAATTGCTTATTAGAATTATTTCTTACACATTTGCTTTGGTAGTCAGATATTAACAAGGGAACTATAAGCGGGGCAAGGAGATATATTTATTTTTCATAATATTATGAAGGCGAAAATTTGTGAGTGTTTGTTTTTCTACACGCTCAAATGATTCGGCCAATCTAGATAAAATTTGGTATGGAAGTAGCTGATACTCTGAATTAAATAGACTACTATTATCCAGAAAAAACGCTCCTGTGGGCAACGGGTACTGGAAAACTTCACCATGAGTGCGAAGCCACGGTCGTCCTCTTTATCTATCTATAAATATAAAGGCAGGAACTGACTCACTCAACGTATAGCAGAAACCAATGAGTCTAGAACCTGAAATTTTGCACTAATAATAAATAAATAAATATCGTTGGGACAACTCACACCACGCCATCTGATTCCAAACTAAGCAGAGCTTGTACTATGGTAACCAGATAACTGATAAACATACTTATATATTTCTAAATACATACATATTATAGATAAATACTCCTTAAGTGACGTATTTGAGCACTACATTAGTATTTTTGATAATACAACTCTTAAGGGAGTGAAAAAGAAATGCAAAGTTTATTGTTGTTTTATATTATTTTGTCGAATAATAAAAAATAATATTTTTCGAAAACACACACTGGATTATCAGAAGGTCTACTTTTTATTTTAGGATGATTTTCTGTGAGAATCAGTAAAACTTTACCACGTGGGTGTCCCCTAGTTCTTTCATAATTTTGTAACTGCAGACAATGTCTTGTGTAACAGTTATGTGGTATAAATTCATTTTTTTGCTTCGTTGAATACATAATTCTGTTTAAAAAGAACTGAAGCTCAAAGCAAACATGGCGATTAAGATCTTCGAGTACAAGAATAAATTTGTCCTCGGACGGCGCTTGTTTGATCAACAGATTAAAAAGTCGACGAGAACTTCGGCAAACGGTGCATTTTAAAGAAAAAAAAATTTAACAGCAACATAACTGCTAGTAGTTTTTCTTTTTACATGTCATTCAAATGGTTTTATCCAAATATCATTTTCTGACGTTTAATTTTGCTCTTAGCATTTACGGCATAAAATAGAGTATACGATTAATTTATTATAAACTCAATTACTTATTATAACATTTATCTTTTTTTTTGTGCGTCAAAATGGCAAAACTATTGCCACACCGGGAAAGCTATTGACAGCGGCTCGCAAATTGACGTATATAAGATATGAGCTTTCATGCTCCATTTGAGAATTTTGGGCTTCAGTTCTGCAATTGTATGCTCTACGTTTAGACTCTATAATTACACTGTAATTCCAAAACTCGTAATTTACTTTGAATTAAAATAGTAAATTCACAAAATAAATGCCATTGTTTAAGAGGAATAATTGCCTAAGTTGCGATTTACTGGTATTTCGATGAATTTATAGGCATTTTAAGACTAAGTTTATAAAATAATATAAAATTAAAATAGTAAACTGGTGCTAAAATAGCATAATTGAGACTGTTTACACTGTTGATTGACGGCACTTGGTGGAACTTGCTACACATCTTGAACTAAAACACTTGTACTGTTCCACTTATTTATTATTTAAACCTGACCGATTTCGCCTTACGGCATTAATAATGGTTAGCACATATTTTAAAAATGCCGTATAGCGAAAAATAATTATATTGAAATGATCATTATTCAAAGATTGATTTTTTATTACCAAAGGAAATAGTCTGGTTAAGCACAAGCACCCGTATCAGGTACAGTATACTTTTGTTCTCATTAGTGAGAAGAGTACCGACAAGGAACCCTGTCGACTATGGAAAAAGAAGTAAAAATATTATACGGCATTCTTTCATTCATTTACACAAATCGGTAAGCTATATCTTGCTTAACTAAATAAGATAGTCCTTTTGTTAACTGAATTACTTATTTATAGCTGAAACGACCATTCAACGTTATCAGACGACCGAACTGACAAGTGTCCGATATAATTCAAGTACCCGATTACAGTCTCGAATGATTATACTATCTTTAGGGGAGAAATAAACGAATTATTTGTCACCCTTTTGTTGTTCTCTTGAGTGCTTATTAACAAAGGTTTAATCGTCTAAATGAAGCTGTCTTACGTGCTTTATTTACGAAAATATTTTTATTTTGCTGTAAAATAAATCTATCTTCTTGGTCAGAGATTAATATAATAGGTGGTCAAGGAATAATTTGTAAATTTACCTAAATCTTATTATCCTACTAATATTATAAACGCGAGTTAGGAGTTAAAGTTTGTAAGTATGGACGGATGTTTGTTACTCTTTCACGCAAAATCTACTGAATGGATTTTGATGAAACTTTACAATAATATTGCATCAGAGTAACACATAGGCTACTTTTTATCTCGGTTACAAGTTCCTTTGGAGAACGGTAACGGGAAAACTTCACCACGCGTGCGGAGCCGCGGGCGTCAACTAGTACTTACATGAAATTTAAAAGGAGAGGGTAAGCATGCAAATTATGTAGTAGCTCTCAGAAAATATAAAAAATAACTATTCAGGTAAAGTTATTTTTATATATTTTTTATATTTTCTGAGTGCTGGTATGATTAAATATGCACATGCTTTCACTTTATTTGTATCTATATAGTTTTTCTGCCCATATTTCATATAATTACCAAAAAAGCGATTGTACTCACATGTAACTTTTTTTTTAAACAAGGTAGCTCAGCACTAACGCGTGGGACAAAAACACTTTGCTCCACATAGAGTACGCAAGGCCTTTGAAATCTATTGTCGTCAGTTAGGTATTCTGGTCGGATACCTTACCTGGAGGGCGACTTCAAAGGTCACTTCCCGAAATTATTGTCCAATAAATCAAATATTCCCGCAATCAAAATCGTCGCTCAATAGAAAGCCACCGGTACAATTTTGACGGTTTTTCGTAGTCTACTATTACAATCGTATGTGTAAGTAGATAGATTAATACATTAGAATTCTACTAACACGTACCGCGCCAGTGGCCTCTAGTGAGTTGCATTTTTAATAATCTACTACCATTTTGACAGCTGAAAACAGCGATTCTGGTTCTATTCTACGGCTTGTCAATAGTTACCGCGGCCCCCAGGAGCGTGCGACACAGTCAGAAGGTACTGCTTATCGAATATATCTACAGCGCCATCGGCTTACAACACAGCAATCACCGAGTATATGTGGAGTACCACAGTTTAGTTAGTAGTAATGAATAACGCTTATTGCAGTGAATATTCTTTTGTATCCTTTTTTTTCTGATGACAAATATCTTAACACAAATTTATAACATATTGTCATGCCCTTATCCCCAAAAGGATAAGCAGAGGCATACTACAGGCTCACATTTCACCTTATTAATTTTTGTCCCATCTAACAGGTAGTGAGCCCATTGCCGTGTTGAAATAGACAGGCGCAGGCTGTGGCGACCTGCTGTTGAAATTTTTACTACACACTTATTAATGTACATTTTGATTTTCTCTATATATAATCTATTATCTGCAAAATGAATTGAACAGAACAGAAGGTTTACTGCTACATATTTGTATGTGTTACATACAAATATGTAGCAGTAAACCTTCTGCCATTGCTCGATATTGGCTTTTTAATGATAAAAGACAATCAATTTGAGAGTTTATTTTTGATAGACAAAAGAGTTTAATGATATTGTTTTCCTACTTCTTGTAGTATCCATTGAGATAAATTTAATCTAAACCACCATGTATTTAAAAAGTTAAATAAAATTGTAATAATCCTTGGCATCTCATCAAATGTGCTTATGTTATGAGAACATTACCTACTAAAGTTAATTTTATATAATTTAATATCTTGCGGTAATGTCTGACGGCATAACGCTGTAGGCTAAAATCATTTGCATATTGCGATCCTTTGCAGGCCTTGCACACACTAATAATCATTACTTGCTAAGCAAAATTAGCCCCAAATGTGCCCTAGCTGCCACTACCGCTTTATTATCCCTCAAGTGTGCCCACTCATGCTAATTCGGACCTTTCGTGTGGCTTACAGTATCGGTACCTATTAGTATAGAATTAAACACAATGAAACGATGACGGCACCTAACTATTACATATGGAAATATTTTCGTATGAGCGTTTGGGCAGTATAAAACAAAGTTCTCCGCCGCGTCTCTGTCTGTTCGCGATAAAAATTTTAAAACTACTGCACCGATTTTTCTACTATTTTCACTTATGAATAAAGTGATTTTTGAGTAATGTTTAAGTATATAATTTGTATGTGTATATATTGGCTAAAATATAACTATACTAGATGACCCACACTACGCTTGTGGAATATTTCGACCTCCCGTCGTTTTCGACCGACCGACCTATTTAATCTCATCGCTTATAAATTCTACAATGATGCAAAAATTTGCCCGATTTGTCGACATTTATGACTACTGCTCTGCTCCCCCGTGTAGTATCATAATGATATATAGCCTATAGCCTTCCTCGATAAATGTGATATCTTACACAAAATTTTTTTTTCAAATCCGACCAGTATTTCCTGAGATTAGCGCGTTCAACCAAACAAACAAACAAACAAGCAAAAATTTCAGCTTTATAATATTAAAGTATAGATTTGTTGAAAATATATCGTCTGGGAGCTTTCAACGAAAACGCTACCAAACCCGTTTGATATATATAACAAAATAATGTATGGTGGTGTTGTAATGCATGGTAGGATTGTGTATCTTATATAGTTTTACAGAAAAGTCCGCAAAAGCATTTGTCTATCTTTTATAGAAAACATACTAGCTTACTTTTACATTGGAGGAAACGGGTACGGGAAAACTTGACCACGCTGTTTAAGCTTCCGCCACTAGCTAGTATTTACAGAAAGCAGTCTACTTTATTTTAATTGATTAAGCTACTAGCTAAAATTAACAATAATAATTTTACATGAAAATAACATTTTGGTGCGGCAAGGGCGTGGCTATTGTTGTGATTTAAGTGACCTTTTTATATTAACAGCTCTTGACACGCATACAATTTTTATATTGAGACATTTCGCCACGTAATATGCGGTATTTTAAATTAAAATTTGTTATTTATAGTGACATTTTATTAACATTGCTGTTTTACACGATGTAATATAAAAATTGCTTTGTAACTGTTAGAAAATTAATTCATTAATTATTGTTTGATTTACATAATATTGAATAAGTTGTAATGTATATTTTTATGAGTAAGTATTCATACTTATAATGATTTAGCAACAAACCAAACGTCTTTAAGTGACCGTTAATTTGCTGGGATGGTAATACAAATATTCAAAAAAGGAAGTTAACTACCTATTGTCACGGATACATCTCTGACGGAGTAGTCAGAGGGGCACACGCACATCGCTATGCCTCGAGATCCTTGCATACATTTTTACTTCCTGCAGTATCGTTTCATACATGCGCGTTTGTACATTTGTATCTGAGTACATTTTCGTTTTTGAGCAATCTGCTCGTGATCTTCATAATATATGTAAGTCTTGGTCTAGCCTGCCTTCCACCTACTACTTTCGTACAATAAATATTCTTCATCAATCGTTCCTCATTCATTAGTTGGATATTGTCAAATCCAACAGAAAGTGCCTTTTTCCAGTTTGATGAAATGATACGTCGATAAATTCACTAAAACATATTATTGAGTTGCTAATTGCTTCGTTACATTTTCGGTTGGCCAATGTTACGCCGTAAAAATTTCGAAGTAGTCGCATCTACACAGCGTTCAATTTGCGTTTATGTAACTTCTGGCATACCCAGGTTTCACTTTTGAAAAGCAACGTTGGCAATAGCACAGCGTTGTGAATTGCGGGCGTGCTTCTTATATGATACTCTGTCAACCAACAGAGACACAGCACCGTTAACTATGATTTCGGAAACTACTCACCGTTCTACTACCGTCCCAAGTCTCCGACCGCACTAATTTACTCCATCTTGCTTTTAGGTCGTACTTTTTTTACAACACCGGAACTACTTTACTGTACCTTGAATCGCCTTAACAATGATAAGTACTTATTACCTTCCAATTTTTTACCGTTGATATGGATCTGGGATCGAATGTATGTTGAAATTAAACAAAATCCATTGGGGATACCCGTGAACCGTGAAATTGCCAAAAAACTTCCAAAATCCATCACGAATCAAATGACACTTTGAAATTGTAAAGCTAACTGAAGAGCGAATTGGATCGACTGCGAAAACAATTAACGGGAACAGGCGACGCGAAAAATTGGAATAATCAACGGATGCCGTGTTGAATAACGTTCGGAAGTTTAATAAATGTAATTTTTCAAAAGCTTCCATTTTCCGTGCCACTTATGTTTGACGTTCGCAATCGTATAAAACTACTGCTGACCGACTAACATGCTTAAAATAGCAAAACTGCGACCTGAAATTTCAACACAGCATTGTTTGAGAGCTACCAATGTTTTACAGTTATAATAATTTTCTTTTTTTATATTGTTTCTTACATAATTATTTATTGTGTGTTGTGGCGTGTATTAAGAGAGGCCTACGTTCAGCAGTAGACTGCCATAGGCTGATTTGATTGATTGATATATTGTACGGTAAGAACTTTTATCACTAACCTAAAAGTGATATGTGTTGTGGCGTGTATTAAGAGAGGCCTACGTTCAGCAGTAGACTGCCATAGGCTGATTTGATTGATTGATATATTGTACGGTAAGAACTTTTATCACTTTTAGGTTAGTGATAAAAGTCCTAACCATTGATGTAATTATAAAAAGCTGGCCACTTTCGCTCTCTGCGCTCGTGGCCCCGCTGACTCAGTGTCCTGTAAACGATCACTGCGTTAAGCAAAATTCGCTATAAGTGGTCCTTGGATGTGTGACCACTTAATGGAATTTACATTTGGGAGCGTTTCAATGCTTCAAAAGGCATGTTAAGCCGTTGGTCCCGGTTGCCAGTAAAATGGCAGTCGTTAAGCCTGCTTGAAGGCCTTATGGGCGACTTGAAAAATTTCAACAGCAGGTCGCCACAGCCTGCGCCTGTCCATTTCAACACGGCAATGATCTCACCACCTGTTGCGTGGGGCAAAAATGCATATGGTGAAATGTGCCTACGCCTTCAGGGATAAAGGCGTTACAATATGTATGTATGTTTAGCCACCTCATATTACTAATAAAGATAAGCTAATACTTGTCTATTACTTATAGATGAAACAGGTCGTAGTGATTATCTATCGACTTACTGTCAGGTTTTTAGTGTCTAAATTTTTAGATTGTTACAAGGCCATGTTTTCAATTACCTCTATGATTTAAATAACGAAATTCTTTAAAAAACTTCATGACTCCCATCTTTGGCAGGAGAACACCTATGCGGATTATGCACTGGTCAATGGCCAATGAATCAAATGTTTGCCTTTAAAATATTGCTGGATCAAACAGGTCCAAGTTTCCTACTCCATTGCCTATAGGCATATCCAGATGGAGGGGACATGTCACTTACATCAGCAGTACGACATGCGTGTAAATTGTTTCACTACAAGGGAAATAGAAGACCATGAGACACTAAAGTGCAGGGAGAGAAGTAGAAGAACGCATCCGTTTTTCAAAGGTATTACTTTGAATACATCCAAGATTAGCGGTTGTAAATGATGATGAACAAAAGTACATGACAATCACGCTTGCCATCCACTTATAAATTAGACCATTGATTGAACAACACAATTAACCTTAGTAATATATATTATAATGAGTTTGTTTTAGATTTTGGAAACTAATCTTCCGCTAAACTTAACTACATCAATAAATCTTCACGTTCAATGAGTCATAAAAGCAGTCACAATGGTCAAATGAACATCTAATTAATTTTCTCATCCTTACTAAAACAATGACGCGTGGTATTTAAATAGCTAATAATCTATCAGCTAATTCAACCAGAATTGCTATTAAAATTTTAGAGGACAAAGTTAACGATAGCTGCTCGTTGAAAGTCAGGAAATTGAGCATAACGTACCCGTTAATATTTCAACAACATCCTGACGATTAACAGTCGGTATTAGAACAAGATAATTTCAACTATATGTTGAAACTATTAAGGTTGAAAATTGGGTGATTTAGTTGATCTATAGAGAAATCCGGTGTATGGATGTATAAATAAATAGGAGATAGGTATGGTGGTGTAAACGGGTGGGTGAATATCTACTAAAACACGTAGACACCCTAAAGTTAAACTGTTGAAAATTTTAATACATCCTGGTTAAGGGGGTTGCATTCGTGTGCTATTACATGAAGCTTTCTTTATATAACTAGAAAATGGTAGGTAATTTTGTCGTTGGAATGTAAGGAGCCCCACCATGATCTCCGGGGCCTAAGCGACGTCACCGTCTAGAGGTGCACCTGCTGACAAATAGACGAGGCAACTACGCAGGCGTACAACTGCTATCAGTCCGTCAATCGCTTCCAACAATGCCGAAAATAGAAAGCCAAATTGTAGCTGCTTCTAGCAGTCAAATAAAAGTGGTTCCCAGGTTCCAAATCCAGGTGTACAAGCAACCTGGAAAGTACTTCAGATGAAGAAGATAATTTAGTCGTTAATTTAATTCCAGAACAATAATGTTATTATGAAATCTTTTTCTTTTTTTTCCTTGTGAAAGTAGAACCAGCTTTTTTATACTATTGATGTTGCAGACAAGCATACGGTCCATTACCAGTGGTAATCTTTGGATATGGACATTTTCAATACCAGAGGCATTACCATAGATTAGAATACGTACTTGGTGTTATTTACTCGCTACCGACCCAAGTGCTGTATTAAAATATACAAACGCAGTAGGTTGTGACGACCTGCTATTGATTTTTTTTAAACGGCTTATAAAGTCTTCTAATTGGTGCAATGACTACCATATACCAACTAGGTATATTATATTTACGTAACTTTACTTTTTTATATATTAAGCTCGTCAAAATGACGTCTCACGCCTGATGGAAACCAACGGCGACATCTAGCGAATTGAATGGCACTTTGATAGTCGTTATTTGTACAAAAGACATTTCTGGTGCAATGTGAAGAACCGCTTCGCCTTATTCAGGACTCCGATTACATTAGAGCAAAACCACAAATAATAAATAAATCTTATCAGACGTAATAAAACGCTTTTTCCTTTGACGTCTTAAAACTAAGAAAGATTATTCGAATCTAATTCATTCAAAGACAGATAACAAAGAGATAGGTACTAATGATACTTAATGTTAATTTCATAGGATCTACTTCATATATTATGTAATCACTAAGTACTGTATCAGAGAAACTACTTAACCAGATAATTACCCATCAAGATCAAGCCTACGCTTTCTGGTGTCATCTGCTAATACGAATTCATCTTCAAATTGAATATTTATCAATCTGAGAGGCAATTAGGGCATAATCAAAGCAGTAGTTGTGAACAAACAAAGAAAGTTTCTGGGAGCCGGTGCAACTACATCCAAGTCTAACAACTTGACCTAACTTTAATTATAAACTGAATGAACAAGTTAAGAGAACAATCAAGAACTTAGATCATGCCGCTGGTATCGAAACAAGGGCTTTTTATCGATACATCTTGGTTCTTAAATTATTCTTGTTGACTTTTTAAAATTCGTTCGGTTCTATTTGTGCCTCACGGATTCACCCGTAGCCTATTTTGAGACCTCTAGCTCTTCCTAGCACGAGCTCCTGAACAAATAAATAAATTTATGTAATTTCACAATTATGTATGGAAATCTTCTCTATATGTTGTAATTTATGGTTGGATATTATATATAGGTGATTATGAAGTTAAGGGTGGCCCATTTAGAAGGTAAAGTTCCAGAGCCTCAGAAATTTAGGACCATGTCATGAATTTTTGTGAAAAGTAATAGTGCATTTATAGATTTAAAATAAAATTGTTCTTGAGTCGGGAATCGAACCCGAAAGTCTCGATAAGTTTTTCTATTAGGATATCGTTTGTGTAGGTTTTAAGCAGTAAATGTTAGGAGGGCAAGAAGGTGTAGGCAGAGGCATTCTATGCGCCTACATTTCCCCGTATGCATTTTTGTCCCACGTAACAGGTGATGAGCCCATTGCCGTGTTGGAATGAACAGGCGCAGACAGTGGCGACCTGCTGTTGAAATTTTCCAAGACGACCATAAGGCCTTCAAAAATCGCGTTACGTTGTACCTTTCAAGGTTAAACCTATAAAAACCTGTGCTTAACAACTGTCATTTTGCTGGCAACCGAGACCAATGGCTTAACATACCTTCTAAAGCAGGGAAACGCTCGCAGATACAAATGCCAGAAAGTGGTCACCTATCCAAGGACCAGCCAAAAAAAGTTGCTTAACCCAGTGATCTGTTACGGAAAACTGAATCAGCGGGATCACGAGCGCTTTTTTCGCAACCTGTCGAAATAGCAGAGGACGGGAGTCAGTTGGTACCTACTTGCTTAGTAACGAATTGTCAAAAGTTTTAGAACAAAAGCTGTTGGTTATTACCTTAGATATTATCTGCTCCTAGAAGGTTGCAAATGCTTTACAAATGACCCTGATGATTCACACAGAAGGGTTAGATATATGAGTATGCCAACATTTGAAGAGTTGTATATTGTCCCATGTGTCGAACAGCCGAGGTTGTGACTTCCCGCTGTTTTTAACTGAAACGATTTTTTTTTCTATTTTGTTGTGTAGTATAATATATATTCCTACAATACAAAGAAATCCTAAGCAATATCTAAAAACATAATTAAAACAATACTAGATTAACAAAACGTAAAACTAGAAATTCAAACTTAAATTATTTGAATAGAATTCATGAGCACATTGCTTATGAAATCTATTCTATAGAAACCGCAATGCTATTGGCAAATAATTTGCAATGGTTATATTATTCATAACGATTTTGATGGTAGGTCGCTAAAACTCCGTAATTTTATTTAAAACACTCTTAATAACTTACGTATTATATACTTAACGTCTAAATATTTACTTGATGTCTTCTAATACGAGACAAGATTTAAAAATATACCAAAAGAAAAAAAAAGATTTATTTGATATTCAAAACAATATAATATAACTGAGAAATTGCTAAAACTCTGGGGGATAGGAAAATAAATATAGGATTTATAGCCTACAGAAGACAGCATTCTAAAATTGTGGGATTGTGGGATACTTTTCACACAGCGCCATCTAGTCCAAAGGAAGCTAATATTTGCTTGTGTTATGGGATCTAGATAACTGATAAACATACTTATATTTTTCTAAATACATACATATTATTCATAGGAAACACCCAAACTCCGAAACACACATTTGTGGATCACACAAATATTTGTTCCGACCCGGGAATCGAACCCGGGACCTCTTGCGTAGCAGTCGGATACACTCACTCCCACCGCGCCACAGAGGCAGTCAAAATGTTTAAAATGTTCTTGAAAAATAAAATGAAAAAAGAAGATTTCAAAAGCAACTCTTTAGTTTTGAGGTTTGAGCGCTCCGGGTGGTAGTGACGAGATATATGTAATTATTATTGTGATTAATACTTTAATTTTTAACCTTTTAATTCGAACCTAGAGGCTCTTCATTTAAACCTATTGAATAGACTCAATGGGTTAAAATTAGGAGCGTCCCTGGTCCTGTCTGACATTCATCAAATTTGTTATTACTTTTCATCTCCGTTTCTGTTTACTTTCTCTGTGAATGACATTTCAGATTGCTTCACGAACTCAAAAATACTCCTATACACAGATAACATGAAAACGATACTTCAAGCCCATCTAAACGGCTCTACGTATTATAGCAAATTAAATAAATTACAAGATATTTAATGCTTACACATGTAAATTTACGTGAAAAACCAACTCTTATTCATTCCAATTACAATTTGTACGGCACCGAAATTAAGAGAGGAAACTCAATTAGATAACATTATTCAATTCACAATTAATTTTCGAGGATCGTTGTGAGAATATCAACTACCTCGGTAGCGCAGTGGTAGTGTATGCGACTGCCGCGACTGAGGTCCCGGGTTCGAATCCCGGGTCAGAAAAAATATTGATGTGATCCACAATGGTGTGTTTCGGAGTTTGGGTGTTTCCTATGTATTATATGTATATATTAGAAATATATAAGTATGTTTAGCAGTCGTTTAGATCCCATAACTCAAGCTTAAATTAGCTAACTTTGGAATAGACGGGCGGCGGCGGCGTAAAAAAAATGTTCCACAGTATTTATTTTATAATTATATTTATTTATTAATATCGTCAAAAGAGCTAAATTTTAAAAGATTTTTAAAACACTAAAGCGTTCAAAATTCTATTAAGTTTCTTAGTCAGTTGCCAGCTCAGTGTTCTGTAAACAATCAATGCGTTAGGCATGATACGGTCGGTCCTGAAATTAGTGACCGGTTTCCGTACTTCGGAAGGATAACGACGATTAAAGAGGATTTAAGACATTGATTCCGATTGCCAATGGACATGGTACATATAAAGTCATGTTTATAAGTGTGTGTGTATATATCTATAGATGGCTTGAAAATATTCAGCAGTAGGTAGACACAGTCTGTCTCTATCTGACAGCCCGAGTGTAACACTTTTGGTGTTGCACACATCTAAAGGCTACGGTTACTACTTTACTTGACCTGATGTCTATCACCGCAGTACTACATAAATAAGTTATTTAGTATTATTTTCTAGGGTTGCCTCAGAGGACAAAGCTATATTGGCTTTATAGAAGTATAAAAATTTGGAAAGTATATCTACAATCGGAGTAAAACCTCAATATTTATACTATTCGGTGTAAGAGTTGTTACTTGTTAAGTTGTCAGAATATGAGCGTAGAAGAGTGACTGACCAATAATTTTTCATTCGGATTTTATCTGTTGACTGTCTAGAATTATTGAGTTAAAGTAGGATTACGTATAAATTGATCCTTATTATGAAAACCTGTTCTTCTACTTGTAAATTCCAATTACCGTCAAAAGTACTTGCTTTTTGCGATCAATAAAAAAAATAATGTAAATAACATCATCGCCGTTGACTACCAAATAGTTAAATTTTATAGTACTCATACATACATACTTATTTACACGCCTTTATCCCCGAAGGGCTAGGCAGAGGCATACTAAACGTCCACATTTCACCGTATGTATTTTCAACCCACGTAACTGGTGAGCCCATTGCCATGTAGAAATGTACTGGCGCAGGCTGTGGCGACCTGCTGTTGAAATTTTTAAAACGTTTAATAATCAAACCCACCCAATAATCTTTAAACTGTAAATAAATGTTAGTATTATTAATCTTCACAACTATAAGTATTCGAACCTTTATTTTTATCCTTGTAATATATAAACATTTGAAATTTCCGTGTAACAATAATATATTGTGAACAAAAAGCGTGTCACAAGAACCAGCTCCCTATTAAGATATAAATTTCTCCGTTGACATTTAATTCAGCGGTCCCAACATAAATAACTCTGTAGACATAAGATGATTATTCTGGGAGCTCATGATAGATACAGAAACATTTTTTAACCGCCTCGAGCCGTACAAAGCAATTTGCTTGAGTAAACAATCTGTACTCTGCAGGCTGTGGAGCACTACGAACATCTTGTGAGACTAGGCGAAGATGGAGCTTTGTGTAAAAGGCATTTCATTCTGCACTATGTGTAAGGAATAAAATACACACTGCATTCTGCATTTTAATGATGATGAAATTTTATTAAAATTATCTAGTTCTACTAAGTTCTAAAAGTAATTGTTTGTAAATTAAGGGTAAATAGGTACTGAGGTTTTAAAATAATTATAAGAAGTGGTTTTTTCAAGTATTTATATAAAAGCAATATGTCATTGACTGATCTGTCAAAGTACAATTCAAACGAAACCGCTACACGGGTTTAGCTAAACTTCGACACACCTATTACGTGAAGCAAAAATTTCATAGTCCTTTTTAGGAAAATTGTGCGAACGGGTGAATGTGAAATTTGACACAGTTAAACTTCGTATGGGGCAAAAGTGCATAAGCCTATTGTTTTTATAAAACAATCTAGGACGATTACAAACTAAAATGATTGTAATTGAATTATGATCAAATTTTGACCAATCGACGACCAATAGTTATTAATTAATTACATAATAGTTCAGTTATAGTTAAGTTAACTTAAGCATAATTGATAATTGTATTTTATTTTAGAAATGCGTGGGGTACTTTTTGAGATATTTTCAAAATGACCTCTTCCAATATATAACAAAAAGTATTAATATAACAATTGACATCAAGCACTCGAAGCTTTTTAATATGAAATTAATATCTTTCCTAATCACATTACCCTAGATTAAAAAAAATGAATATTGTGTTTTATCTTTTAGCTTGATTTTTGAAAAACTTAAAACACATGTACGCATGTGTTTTAAGTTTTTAAGTTTTTATTAAATTATTATTTTATTTTCTCCTTTTTAGTTTGGTTATCTTCAAAACCGTGTTTTATTTGAACTAGATGTCTGCTCGGACTGTCGTACTCGACTTAAAGGTCTACCAAGTAAAGATAATGGAACACACTATACAAATTATTGCATTGTCATCGGTCTATGATAAGTGGGTAAGTTTCAAATCAATTCTTCGTATTGAAAGGGATAAAAATAGGTCCAAAAAATAAAACTTTTTACACTTTGTAACACTTTTCACACCAAGGTAATAAAAGCGTGTTAAAAATAGTAAAGGAAAATTGAAATTGCCAGATAAACAGCTACTTACAAACGACATCCAGATAGAGCTAATACTTTACCAGTCCAGGAAATATACCTTGAAGAAGTACGAAATACCTCACTGCTATGACGTGAATCTGTAACTATTTCACATCTTTTATTTCTCTTGAAAGAATGACAATAGATGACAAAACACGTAAACAACGCACACACATTCATTGGCCACATTTTATGTTTTAGGCAAGAATAAGTACATTAGTACTCTTTTTAAACCTGTGGCATAGCAACGCACTTTATTTAAAAAAAATTGTTAGTAAAATAAAATAGCTTGGAGAGACAGATTTTCCTTGCTTATATACTTAATTACATTCATTCTATACCTAGCACATATCTTTCAATTTGGAAATCATACTTTTTACTGAATTGATATCACTGTAACGCAATATATTTCTTGAGTTCTTTAAGCTGTCTAAGTATGTAATTAAAGCCGAATAAGTCTGTAATTAAAGACGATACTGAGACATTTGCATTCCAAATTCAAGTAGCAAGCAAATCACATACTCGATAACATATTATTATCAGTAACGAACTTCTCACAAAGATGGCGTCAGAATCACGGGCCGAAGCTACGAGAGAGCGGCGGTAACACTCGGAAGATAATCCAATTATCTGTGAACAAGCCGAACAGGCGGCCAATTAGACACCAAAACTACAAGTACGCACTGCCTTTATTAGCACAATGGTATCTACCCGGTTGCAAATTACGGGTAGATTTTTACAACTTTATTGTCTAGCTTATTTGTAATAGAGAATATGATGTTATTTTAAATTTGTGTTTTTGTTCTATAACATACAATCAATCAAAGTCAAAAAGTACTTTGTTGTTGGATTATTACAAATTGACATTTAGATCACGTCTTAGTCTCATTTTGTATTAATCATGTGGTTCCAAAGAACCATTTTCTTGATGTTGTCTTTCACAAAAAAAGAAGTTTGAAGTTTGCTGCCAAGCAGTCTTGAGGAGTCCCGTGTGTAGGCGAAACACGTGTGGACTAAATGTCACGTTGTAAAGCGGATTATAGTACATGACAACCTCGAGGGTAAGGTTAATTTTTACTTATCCTACATCCCTTTCCTTGAGGAGTTCGGTTCGTCATTCCTCCATTACAATTAGTAGAGGTTATCCTTAAGCGTTGTGCGTTAGGATTGACGAATCGAGGGCCCGCCTCTCCTTTTTTATTATCTGGGATAGATTTCCGCCATGTAACGCCAGATTCATTTGGTTAAAAAAGTTTGATGCATACATTTATAAAAGTTACATTATAATAAGCTGGGTACCTATCTTAGAAGTAGTTGTTGATATTAATGAGAATACCAGGGATTCTGGTAAAATAAAAATATATTGGTTCGGAGTGACGCACAGTGAAAGGGTATTTTTAAAATTGTTAACGTGTGACTTGATAGCTTAGTTGATCATAGCGTTGCCTCTGAAAAGCAAACATAACAGCTTCAAGCCCACTGGGTACCCTGTTGTTGTCTCAGTGTGAGTGAAAAACTCACACTGTAGATAAAGATATAAATAGAGTTATGAGGGCATGGAGTTGCTTTTATAATAGTAAAGCAATTAATTTGTACTTATTGGAATTTTTAGACATAATGAATTCGTTATATAATAGAGTCAACACCGCGAATGCCGTACCTCTTGTGTTGCAAACGTCCATAGGCTACGGGGCCCCTTTCCATCAGGTGAACCGTATGTTTGTCCGCCACCTCAGTGATACAAAAAAATACATATATACACATCATAGAGTACAGAAACACAGGAATTATATGACACTTTTATGAATTTGCAACTATTTAGAGTATTAAAATATATACTTCTGCTCTGAGAAGGTAGATAATAAGTAGGATTTACCTGCACTATAAATCAACTCGCACAAAACGACTACCTACGTGTGCTTTATTTTAGAAGCAAGATCCAGTGTAGATGGAATATATTCTTAGTTAATAATCCCTAAGGTACATTAAATTACACCCCGCATGCTTTAATTCCACAAAGTTAATATTATTGAAGCTAGTCTCTTTTGTAGATGAAAGTAAGAAATAATTTTCTCTAAGCGTCTTGTAAAGTTTAAAGTTTTAAACTACAGTATATTTTTTTAAAGAAAATGTGTTCTTATTGTTTTCCTGGTGATTGGTGAGTTAAGAGTATACTACATTGCAATATAAACAGATAATATATGCGAAAAAAGGGTACTTAGTTTTTAAATTCGTAATCCTATATATTTAAGAATGCGAAAGTGTATTTGTTTGATTTTTTTGTCCTTCAATCAAGCTCAAACCACAGAACTGATTTGGCTGAAAGCTGATGTACGGTATCTGACATCCTGGAGGAAATATTAGATTTTTATACCGGAAAAGTTTTTGAGGAAAACGAGTAAAGGCAAACCTCACTACGCGAATATCTTCTAGTAATTTTATCAGAACTCAATTTTTCCACTCCACTATATAGTTTTTGTTTTTTTTTAATTTAAATTTATTATAATATTATGATGTAAGCTTAATACCAATTTCGATAACCTAGGACAGCTACCGTGTGTTTTGGAGAAAATTGGATTAGAACCTTTGAAAATGTCTGATCAATTCAAGACTCAATGCAACCGGCAATAGACACTACGATGAAAGACTGAAATTAAATCCTAGTTTTTCCTTATTGTGTTGATAAACACAAGCACCGATAAATAAGGTAATTTATAAAACCCATTGTTCGTAAAAAAATAAAATTGAAATAGCGACCACATATTTTATAAGAAAGCACTAACATTTAACAAAGAATACCACGTTTTAAAGCTAAAATGCAGCCGACCTATATTCTACACAATGGCCCGATGTGTTTTGGGAACACAATGCGTCGCCATGCTTCACTCGACTCCCAGTTTGCACAGGTGCAAGGAATTTTGCGCGCACAAGTTTTATTTAAATACTTATTGGTAAAAGATATCCAAATAATATACCTTTGAAATTTTACCTATAACCATTAAAATGCATGACGTCAAATGACAAGATCGTTTTAAAGCCTAATCGACTAGTCGTCTTTTACTATACCACTGACTACTATTGAGTACTGACTCGTTTTATTCTAATCACTGGCTATGTATATAGTCTATACGTATTACTAAAGTATACATGTTTGAAAATAAAAGTACCAGTCCTCTGATACGAGAAGCATAGAATATTCTCTTGAGAAACTTGAACAAGAGCATAGCACGGTGTATCTAGTGTATTCAACTAACCCTAAGTGCAGAGCGTTGTCATGTTCTACCTCCTACATTGAGACACTTGCGTTCAGGATTTGGAAGATACCACTTTAGAGTTATAATGTCTCAGTTAAGTAATAAACCTTCGTAATAGCGTATACGTTATTTATTTTCATTGAAGTTCGTTTCTTAAAACAAAAATTAGGATCGACTAATAAGGATTAAAGATTAAAGACCGACGTATACCAATTTGTGCACTAATAAAACATTTGATTTCTTGTTGCACGCCTCATAAGCGAAGCGTTGAGATGATTACTGTCACTTCGCGCATAACATCTGAATTTTCAAACTAAAAATGTCTCTATTTATCATATATTGCACTTGTAAAATAATATATTATTATTATATAATATACACACACATATCAAGAAAAAACACTATTTTTAACACTCATGATATTTTTGATGCCATTTTTGTTATTTAAACTAGTTAAAAAACAGTTTAAATAAGTTCCGTCTTGGACGTCCGTTTGTCTGTATGTTATGGATATTTTCTTGTTAACACGATAACGACCGAAATACTTTACTAATCGAGTCTTTTTTTTTCTCTTACGCTTCAGTATAATTAGGAATAGAAACCTATCAATTTTCACGGTCTGATTTGATGTGGTTTAATTGTTATTATCTTTACTTTATTTATTTCATAACCCCTACGCGATAATTCATAGCAAGGTTTGTAAGTTTGTAATGCTCTTTTTTTTATAATATTTTAAAGCGTGTGAGGCGTGCACTTTTGGGTTTTCCAAATTTTTTTCATTATATGAGATAAAATTTATAAGCTAACTGTGAGGTAGTGTTATTTTTAAACTTTTGCGGTGTATTTTTAAACTTTATATGGTACTCGGGACTTCACCTAAGTCCAGCCTCGACCACGGACGCTGCAACGCGTTCGAAACGTCGTGTTAGTAAGTGAATATTATTTTATTAGTTGTCTAGATTGCACAGCTCAAGCTTATAGTATTTTAATTTGAACTAGACATCGCTTTCTAATTTGGCCTACACTATTATTTTTATATGAAGAAAGCAAACCTAGGCGCTAACCATCTCACCGTTATAAGAGTGATATAAGAAGAAAGCTACTCGTAAATTATCTTTCTATCATTCTGATTTCGTAATATTGGCAGAAATAACAAGCCCAAGTTTCCACTATCACAACTTTCTAACAATCCAATGCTAATATCAATCAAGATGCTTAAGCAGTCATCCAAGTAAGATACATAGTAATACAGTCACGTAATAATTCACTAGTAACATCATTATTGTCGCTAAGCATAAATTCCCGGTTGAATAGTGTGCGTTAATGAAGTTCTCTAGGTAACAGGCAAAACGTGCTTCGAACTGATAAACTTTGTTCTCTACTGGTAAATATAATATAGGTATCTTAGATGGTTAAGTGTTTTGATGTATTGCTTATGAAATTTATGTATATTTATTAGGAACTAACTGATGCCCGTGACATTGTAGGCTTTTGTTATAGGAAGGTTAAAAAATATAACCTTAGCTTCTTTGTGACCTCATACTTTACTTTCTTACCTGCTTTCTTCGTTTACGCGTGAATTGAATGCGATAATGAGTTCCCGGTTTCATCAATGTCTTTAGTAAATTGTTTTACAACAGCGGTCTTGAAAGATTATGCAGAGTCGGCAACACCACTGTAACACACCAGGGGCCCGAGTCTACTATTAACAAACCGTAGAATAGAACCAGAAGCGCTGTATTTAGCTGTAAAAATGTTAGTAGACTATCAAAATTGCAACTGACTAGCGGCCACCAGCGCGTTACGTGTTAGTAGAATTCTATCTGCAGAACGATTGAAGTCTATTGGAGTAGGATTGTAATAGGAGACTACGAAAACAATCGTGTCGGAATAGAATATTTCGATTCTATTCCGACACGATTGAAATAGTAGACCCGGCCCTAAGTGTTGCAAATGTATGCAATTGCAGAGGTATTTATAGAGACTGCTGTGAGTACTTTATATAAAGTATACTTGTCTGCCACCTTAGTTGTTTAAAAAAAACTTATATTTAGTAGCTTTAATCAGTTTTTGTAAAATATTTTTTAGCTTTGAGATTTTATTTATTTATCTATCACGCCTTATCCCCGAAGGGGTGGCAGAGGCATATTATATGCCCACTTTTCACCTTGTGTAATACTGTCCCACGTCATTGGTGGTGATCCCATTGCCGTGTTGAAATAGACAGACGCAGGTTGTGGCTACCTGCTGTTGAAATTTTTCAAGCCGCCCATTATTATTATTATTAAAAGGTCTTCAACTTGAACTTGTCTTCTTCTTGCGATTTTATTATAGAAGAATATAATAAAATCGCAATAAATATATACAAAATGTCTGAATTATCTTTCTAATAAAATTATTGCAACTCCTCGTCTGAGAGTCTTTACTTTTCTTTATTATATTAAAACATTTTTTACAGCTAGTTACACATCTTTACAGAACTTATCATTTGTATCAATCAATTGTACCAATTAGTAAATTATCAACTTCTTATAGTTTTTAATAGCACTATATGAGCATACATTCATTCCGATTTGCAGCGCATTACACTACTTATATAAAAAATCTGAAATTAATAAGTACATATGAAAAGTAATTTAAAAATAATTAGTGCAAATTAATTTAAAACACATGATTGGTTTTAATTACATAATGAAGTATTAATTTCTATGGATTAAGAAGTGCTCTCGAGCTTTTTCCAAAAATAGGAATATAAATGTTTTAACATTTTATTCCCGTTTTTGGCCAAAAAACAGGCCTAATTTTAAGTGCTTTCTCAAAAAGCAATATAAAAAAAATGAAATAAAATATCTAAATACAGTAAAAATTGGAAAAGTGTGCGTATTTACTCTCACACTAACATACAACACACACACACACACACACACAAACACACTCATACAATATTGAACACAGAGGTCGGTTGAAGAGTCCTCCAAATGGAGAGCCGGTCATTTGGTCATCAAAAGTACTGTTGGGACCACGAGTGTTCCTTTTTATTAATTCAGAAAAAAAGTGGGTCCATTTGTAGGCCTTTCAAAGCACCCATTCTTTTGATCTATATGAATGTATAATTAGAACTAAGTGGCAGTAAACCTGCGTCCAACCTCTTTGTTGCCACTTAACGCTTTAACCAGTGACCGGACTCGTGCCGGCGTGCTATACATACATATTTAATGTATTAGCGGTAGGAATTTTATAAAACAAAGGGGAACGGTGCTAAATTTATATAAACGTAGATTAACTTATTTAACTAACCAATTAACCATCTTCACGCTGTATCCCTGACGGGGTAGTCAGAGAGGACAGATCGCCAGGCTTCGCGATCCATGCATACATCTTTCGCTTCTTAAAGATTCATCAATCGCTTCATACACACACGTCTGAGTATCCGAATACTTTTGACTTTTTCGTTTTTGAGCAATCTGCTTTAAATTAAATAATTAAAGTAACATAAATTTGGTTTTAGATTATAAGGCTTTTAACGACGACGCTTTTAGCCTCGCTAACTCAGTGTTCTGTGAACGATGCCTGCAATTAGCATCATTTGCTATGACTGACCATCAAATAGAATATATGCTTTATTGTACACAAATATAAAACACTCATATAAAGAGATTTTAGTTAGAGATTTAAATAATATCAATAATAAAAACAGTAATCTAAACAGTATATTATATATATAAGCATACTTCCGATAATAACTACAGGACTTTGGAGTACCGAAAGCTCTTTTCTTAAACAAATATCAATATCAAAAAGGTTCTACCAAATTTAGTTACAAATAGAGGGGTAAGAAGTCCGTGACCCAAGCAAATGCACCAGCGGTTGCTCCCAACGATGCCGAAAATTAAAAACCAAATTAAGAGCACTAGCAGCCAAAGTACTAGAGTTTGAAAGCAACTGGGAATACAATATAAGATAGAGATGAGAGGAGTTGAGTACTACTTCACCGCAAGGATTACTCTCCAGCCCCACTTTTGGGTCATATTCATGGTCACTATCGGAAGTTTTCGTTTGTGAGTATATCCCATCTAAGTCCTTAACTAACATTTATAATAGCTGACAACCGCGGCTTCGCCCGTGGCATATTTCGAACCCACGGACTATTAACGGATTATTTAATCCCGTCGCTTATTAATTTTACAAAAAATATGAAAACTTCCGTTCGTTCGTTTTGTTGATATTTATGCTGCTCTGCTCTCTTGGGTAATAGCGTGATAATATGTAACCTATAGCCTTCTTCGATAAATGGGCTACTCAACACAAAAAGAAAATTCTAATCGGACGCGTAGTTTCTGAGATTAGCGCCTTCAACCAATAAAACAAGCTCTTCTCAGCTTTATATTTGTATTGAGTAAATATTTATAGATCTTACTCATTAAATATTGAATTTTAATTTATAATTCGACATATTACTAGTATATATACCGACAAAAATTAGCATAAATGTAACTAAAATTTGAGCAAATAGAGCAACTGATGTTATATCATAAATTCAGGTTTTTGTAAGAATATTTGTAAGTTGTTGAGCCGATGCTAATCTGCAATGAAAAGGAGTACGGTGACAATAATGTGACATGTCTATGACGCAAGAGGAATGCTTTAATAACGTTGACAAAATACCGACGCAACTTTTTATGGAACGAATTATGACATTCTGATACCCAAATGGTTTTATTTTACTAATCAAACAGATATTTTTCTGAGGGGTTTGAATAAATTAACCAGTTTTATGTCTGCCTGGGTTTTCCCAAACGTCTATAGTATGGGGTTCTTCAAAAGGGGTCTTAGAAGGTTTATAAGGGTCAGCAGCGCGAGTGCTGCATCTCTGGTGTTGCAAACGTCCATAGGCCAAGGTGACCACTTACCATCAGGTGGGCCGTACGCTTGTCTGTCACCTCAGTGGATAAAAAATAATCTTTATTGTCACCAACTTAGTTAATCTTTTAAATTATTTTGTTATTATTTAAGATGGATTATTTATTTCTAAGCATTTGCTTGACTAGTGATATTGTTGGGGACTAATGTCGTAACGTTTAATTTGCGGGTGTAATTAACAATAATTTTGTTTTCGTAGCTAGTTATGAAACGACAAAATAATTCCATGTTCTCAGCTGGCTACGAAGGTTCAGTTACAAATGAGGGTTACACGCTTTTGCCTATATACAACAACAACAAAATATGACATTAGCTCTAGTCGCAAAGACTTTTTTTAAGTCTTTCCGACTCAGAAAGTGTATCTTTGGACTTCCCCATGCCTTTTCATCAGGCGGACGGCATCACATTGACTACCTCAAAATAACAAGGCTAGGAACTTACATCGAATTTAAAAAAGTATTTTCATCGAAGTAATAATAAAAATCCCTTCGACGGCTGAGAGCCATGCCAGGAGGATATATGTTAATATATATTTAAAAAAAAGTTTGATGCAAAGAGCTGAAAAAATTACTTACAATTAGGTACACCTTACCTCGTTTAAAGTAACTTTTTACAAATTACTTCCGTGCGAATTTTTCACAGAACAATTAGGGTAATTGAATATCTCGTTGCCTGAGGAGCTTCCCTTATAAAATTAGGCTATAAATCTTCCCCCTATTGGCTGCGCTCACAACTCTGTAAACTAATCGGTAAATTAAGTAATTAATGTGCCAGTGAAAATCAATGTGTAGAAAATTTAATTTGCCCGCCTACAAAGGTGATTTTCAATGTAACTGGTAGGGGAGTAGGACTTCGAGCTTCATTACTTTTCTTTATTAGACAACAGTCGCATAAATTAATAAGGAGAGCAAATTTCTATCGGCCAAATAAGGGTAGACCAGAAATTACCCCAAATTGTACACATTAAAGCCTGGCTGGAATGAATGTGAATTTTTAATCAAATTTTAGTGGCAAAGCATCCAGCAGTGGATAAATTTACTGTTTGCCATTTTCTCACTTCGGCACGACTGGAAAGCTGTTTTGAATTTATAGTCAGGCTATTTTATGCGGTGTAAGTTAAAAAGAAAGATTAAAATTCCGAGAGCATATGTGATATGTTTACATTTTAATATATTTTTTTAATGTAAAGTTTTAGACATAAGTTTGAGTCACAGCCCAGCCTGATCAGTTAGAGCTTCGGTTTTCACGAGCTTATTGTGGCCTGGTAGACCGTATACTAGGTTATTATTAAAAAAAATATAAAATATATATTATTATCAAAAAAAAACTGAGTGGTGAAAGGATATTTTTATTTATTTTGTAAAAACAAGAAAACTGTACCTATGATATGGATTATGTATAATTAAATTAACATTTGAGTTTTAAAATTGACAACTGTATAGAATTGACATTGTTATTTATCAACCTATTTATTTTTATTATTATTAACTTAGTATTTTTACTAAGTATCACCCAATTATTAAATTGACATATGATTTTTTTAACTAACAACTGTATATAATTGACAGTTATTAAATTGACATTTTATTATCACGAAGTTGACATAATTAGTAGGGATTATTGTTTAATTTACTGACTTAATTTACTGAACTAATGTTAAATAAATTAATGCATTGAAAATATTAATTGCATTGTTCACTGTAATTATATTGCTATGAATTTTGAATTGAACAGTAAATATTTGCAAATATTGTTTATTTTGTAAGATCTTGTATTATATTATTTTCTTTGATGATTGCTTACAATATCGATTTGGTGCATATGTACTGTGAGGATTTTGTAATTGTGTGAAATAAATAAATTATTGTTCTATCACAATTCTTAATTTAAATGAATACTCTGTAAATCTTTATGCAGTCATAATCTACAGCCTTAGGGTTATTTTTTACACAGGTCATCCAGCACCCGGCCTAAGACAGATGAAAGAATATCGTATGGTCAATAGAGGTTCGGCATGGCATCCATGAGGATTGATTTTCATCACCTAACCTTCGGTCACATGAGTGGTCCTAAACGTTGAAATAGTATGGACATTATTTATGATTTTTTGTTGTCCCATTTAGTATATACGTAGTCAAAAAAAAGAAATTCTCAGTTAGTCTATTGGTCATTCATTTTCCGAAAAAAAGAAATGAAAATTTCATTAGTGACAACACAGAAACAACGATCCTTTGTCCCATATATTGACTGAGATTGATTGTCAGCCGGCATGTGCTAAACGAGTTGCACGATGAAATAAAAGCAAATGTCCCCAACCCCTGTCGACATCCGTCACTAACACGAATCGTTTTATTGAACTCCAGTACGAACCACATTAACTTTTGGTTACGTTGTGCTTGTTTCCTTACGTCTAGATTGGATTACCTTGCACTGGTACCAACGGATAGGTAGGATTGCGTTAATAATATACATGCAAACATACTGTTAATAATACAAAGTAATACAAGCAACCAAGTTATCTTATTTCACTGTAACAAAAAACTCCGTGCTTCGGAAGGCACGTTAAGCAGTTGGTCCTGGTTGCCAGTAAAATGGCAGTCGTTAAGATTGGTTGAAGGCTTTATGGGCGGCTTGAAAAAATTTTAACAGCAGTTCGCCACAGCCAGCGCCTGTCCATTTCAACACGGCAATAGGCTCACCATTTCTTACGTGAGACATGCTTACCCTTTCGGGGATAAAGGTATGACAATATGTATGTTTAGGTAATAAAAAACTAGCAAATGAATAAATACAAATGAAAACAAATCGTATCTCATTTGGATAAAGATCATGTCAGAATCTCATTCATTATTGTACAAGATCAGATCATTATCAGAATGACAGCTGTCGTATACTGTGTTCATTCTAAAACATTAATTGTCTGAAGCTGATTGTACCTACCTTGTGTATTGCAAACTTTCTATCCATTACCACTACATCTACCTGAATTGTTCTTATGTATGCAGATTAATTAATGTGCTAGTGTTGATACGCAAACATAAAGATTTTTATTGGAAAAAAAATATTGCAAAATTACCTTAGCATTCTGGGGTTAAACGTTCGTTGAGAGCTTAATAATAAAAACTACATCGAGGGGTGCATCAGCTTGGCCTCTCGCAAGTTCGGAGTCCTTAACAGGGTGAGGCGGTTTTTCACGCCGGAACAGAGATGCTTATTATATAGGTGTCAAATTCGTCCGTGCGTGGAATACTGCTCACATTTCCGCCAAATACTTGCTTGAAGCTCTCGACGCTTTGCAGCGACGTGCCATCCGCATAATAGAATGACCAGAGGTCACTAACAGACTTGAACCGTTGGAGATGCGCAGAACAGTCGCCAGCTTAGCTGCATTTTACAGCATCTACCACAGTGACTGTTCTGAAGAACTCTTCTAATTGGTCCCACCCTCCCCCTTCCGATCCTGAACAACACGAGTGGGGCAGAGATGTCATCCTTTCACTGTGGACACAATCCTGCCAAGAACCGACATATTCCGTAAGTCGTTCTTATGTCGCACCATAAAAACATGGATGTCTTTGCCGGCGCACGTGTTTCCCTCCTCTTACAATCCTGGGTCCTTTAAGAGAAGCGTGAAAAGGCATATTTCTGGGCTGTCAAAATGAGGGTCGCTATTGGAACCCTGCGTGCGGGTTGAGGTAGCGGCCCTCATTGACGGGTCGTCGTCCTTACTTACCGTGAGGTGGGCGACGCCATTTTGACGTGCCAAATATATATTAAAAAAAAGATGGAAAATAATCCCGAGTTACTGATTCAGATCGAAATTTATTGTAACATTACATACATACATCACAACTTTTCCCGTAGGTGTAGGCAAAACATACTGTGACTTCACCAATTGCATTTAGTCCTATGTGATGGGTGGTAAGCCTAACTAACAGAGGCAGGTTGTAACATTTTACTGTTAAAATTTTTCGAACCGAGGGGATAAGGACTTCCTTCATACTGTGTGTTCTGTTTCTTGTTTTACTGTCCGATATTAGGTAAAAATTTTTATAAAAAGTGTTTTTTTTAAACTGCTTTTAAAATTATCTCAACAACTGCATAATATAGCTTTAAAGATATACATTACGAGTTCAAGATAGGACAAAAATATTTCACGAATATCTTTTGTCGCTAAAATGTAAGTGGGTAGGTACCTACCGGCACGATGTATTTATTTTAAAATTGGTATCATCAGATACGTTCTTGGCTTACTTCTAAGATAACAAGTATTGTTGAAAGTCTCTCGAGCTTCCGACCCTTTTCTCACTTTGACAAGTCACCCGTAAAGATTGCTTAGATCCCTAGTGACTGGCCCTTAACTTGAAACAGCCTTATCGCCAAGATAGGATTAATTGCAGAAACACGGGGACGATAACGAGTCTGTTATAACTAGCTGAGCTTTGTGAATACCCGCGAGCTTCACTTTTGTTGTTGGGTGATTGTTTCTCGGTGGTTTTACGGTATTATAATCCAATCCGTATTTCATGCAGATTCATCCTAGATGAAAAACGAGGACGGCCAATTAAATCGGCTGATATTTCAAACAAACACTAAATCTGGCTTTATTACTTTAAAAAATATGTATTTCTCTAAAAATAACGGAAGAATTTATCTGACAACCTCAGGAGTGATAGCATGGCCAGTCGTTGACCTATGACATCTTCATAGCTATTGATAGGGTGCGGTAAAGATCGTTTTTATCTCTAAGATGATTGGTTGTGCCCGACCATGTACCAGGGGATACTCGCCTGTCTAGTTTGTCGTTCAACAGGTGCATTGCTTGCAGGAAAAATGTAACAGACCTTAAGTAGATATAGGTATATTAACTTAAGCGTTCGTGGCACCTCTGACTTAGTGTTCTGTAATCGATCACTGCATTAATCAACTTTCGATATGGCTGATTACGGAAGGGTGACCGCTTTGTAGTATTTCCATTTACGAGCATTTCCGTACTTCGGAAGGCACATTAAGCCGTTGGTCCGGTCACCAGTAACATGGAAGTCGTTAAGCCAAATTAAAGACCTAATGGGCGTCTTGAAAAGTTTCAACAGGTAGCCTAAACCTGTATCTATCTATTTCTACATGGCAATAAGCTTACCGCCTATTACGTAGGAAGTCGAATACATGTGAAAGTTGGGCGTATAACATACCTCTGCTACCCCTTCGGGGATAAGGCGTAATTAATAAACACTAAACAGTATCTTGCTAAAAATAAGTCTAAGTCTATATTAATTTAAGATTAAAATGAAGTTACGTGACCCAAAACTTTGAAACAAAACATCTATAGTAAACCAGCTTTTCATAAAACATAACTTCGTAACAAAGTAACCCAGAAAGCTTAAATTAAACAAAGTTTTTATACACTAATAAACATTAAAATTGTAACTTTTGGTCCTTAAAACGTCTTGATATGAAGCAGATAAACAAATTTATTAGCCTGTATTGTGTTATATTGGGGGTGAGGTCTGCTAGTCACTGTGAACTTTCTAATTAATGATGTTTGTAGGGATTCGGTTAGACCAAAAGGATATGGTATCAGGCCGCGGGCTTTTATCACGTGTTGGTGATAAAGTAGATATTTGGAATCGTTAGGGATAAGTTATAATGTAAATTATACATCATACATACATTGTCACGCCTTTATACCAGAAGGGGTAGGCAAAGGCATATGCCCATATTTTACCGTTACATTTTTTCCTACGTAATAGGTGGTGAGCCCATTGCCGTGTTAAAATGGACAGGCGTAGGCTGTGACCCACTGTTGAAATTTTTAAGCCACCCATAAGGCCTTGAACTGGGCTTAACCGACGGCCTAACGTGCTTTCCGAAGCACGGAAATATTCGTAAATAGAAATACCACAAAGCGGTCACCCATCCAAGAACCAGCTATAGCGAAAGTTGCTTATCGGGGCCACAAGCGCTTTCATTTTACTTATTCACGTTATTATTTTGATTTAAATAAAATAAATAAATAAATATCCACCACGCCTTATCCCCGAAGGGGTGGCAGAGGCATATTATATGCCCACTTTTCACCGTGTGGATTCCTGTCCCACGTAATAGGTGGTGAGCCCATTGCCGTGTTGAAATAGACAGACGCAGGTTGTGGCTACCTGCTGTTGAAATTTTTTTAAGCCGCCTATAAGGCCTTCAACCAGGCTTAACGACCGCCATTTTACTGGCAACCGGGACCAACGGTTTAACGTGCCTTCCGAAGCACGGAAACGCTCGCAAATGTAAATGCCACAAAGTGGTCACCCATCCGACGACCAGCCATAGTGAAAGTTGCGTACCTCAGTGATCGTTTACCGAACACTGAGACCCCGGGGCCACGAGCGCTTCTATTTTGATTTATGTCTAATTATATTACTTTTATCTCATGGTTGCGACAAAATTTCTTAGTTTTATTTGTTCTATACTCGTATTGTTTGTAAATTATAAAGTCACATTTTTAGTCTAACATTTAAAAAAAAAACTAATATTAAAGAATAAACAATGACAAGAACAACATAATGAGCTTTCTTTGCCACCACTTCATTCTCAAATAAAATATGTACTCGAAGTTTTTAATAATACGAAAACCACTAGCAAAATAATTCGGTAAAATTATAAAACATACATGAACTCACTAGCTTGCTAACTCAAGTTTTAGCCGCTAACCACATGTTGGAGAAAATCTCTATACAAGTTTAGTTATGTTTCATAGTATTCACGATATTAATAAGACCATGAGAGATTTTAGATTATTTTAAAGAGAAAGACAAAGTCCAAAACCAAAACGGATTGTTGTTTACTTATTTTTTATCTTTCTTTTCATCTTAGAATATTCCCAGTTGCTTTCAAATCCTACCTGGACTTGCAGCCTGGGGTCCACTTATATTTAGATACTAGGAGCAGCTATCGTTTGGCTTTTGTTTTTCGGTGTTGTTTTTTATTGTTCTCGCTATTTTTCTACATTCGTTCTGCGTACCTGTTCTTTCTTTTATTCAGCCTTACACTCTTATACAGCACCCGGGACTCCTGGCCATAGACAAATGGAAGGGCACCGTGTGGTTTTAGTCGGTAAGAGTCTGGCATAGCATCCATGGGGATTTCCAAACGTTAAAAAAAATATGGGTCGCCTGCTATTCTCACTACTAATTTCTTTATTTAACTTTTCTTATCTGCTAAGAGTATAGAAATAATTTGTCCACCTTCTCCATCATTTTTCTTTTACAATTTTCCTTTTTGTTTCTAAATATAAACTTTTCCTTTAATTTAATTCTCATTCTACATTTCTTACAACAAATATTTTCTTAAGTTTTATTTCCATGTGGCTTAATTTTAGTTTTGCTTATATATTCTAACATTTCTCTTTACTTTTTCCGTTTTCTTTGCCATAAGTCGTGGCTCACTACTTATAGATTACATGATTGTTTTCAACTTATTCTACTTATTCTAAATAATTTCTTAGAGTTTCCAGTACATTTACATGTATAATATATACTATTGTTGTAATACATAATAACATAATTGTAGTATTATGTTATTGTAATTACACTTAGTCTACTATATTTCTCAGGTTCACTACTTTACATATTTCTGTACAATATTTTAAATATCTGTTTCTATGTTTGCCAATCATTATAGTTTTTAAATTTTGCTGTGTTACCATATCTATTTCCTGTTCTATATTAAATCTTTGTCTTGAGAACACCGGGCATTCCACTAGTAAATGAGGGATTTTTATTATATTTTATTTAATTAATGTCTACCAATAATTGGTAACATCAAAACTTCGCTAAGTACATTTAGAATTACATTCTCAATGTTCCAATCACTTAGAGGCAAACACCGCACTCACAAATTAAAAGTCACAAGAAGTAAGCTTAAGCTATTAAAATAAAATACAAAACAAATCTATATCTAAATAATCTATATAATCTATAATATATTCTACTCACTCAAAATCAGACCCAGAACGATTGACTTAATCTTTGCCACAGAGTCAAAGTGAAGATCAATTTGATCACTTTAACTATTAATTATCTTGCACATCCTCGAACATGGCGAATTGGCACCCAAAACAGTTCGCCTTAGAGGTGGTACAAGTGGTGTAATTGAGTAACGCGGGATACTAGCCGGCACTCGCAGCTTTATTAGACCCAGAACTTGTGAACAGTCCACCCTTGACGCAAAGACCTTGCTGGCAAACACAGCATCATTTAGAAGTCTAGGACTAGTCAGAGACATTAAGCGAAAATATTTGAGGCGACTTCTGTACGAAGATATTTTCTTAGCCACGCCATTCGAATAAGGTAAATGCCAAACAAAGCGTTTTTGTATTCATTCAATGCGCAATGAGTGAGTGGCATAGTGTAGCCGCCAGACTACACTACCGTATTCTAGTATACTGCGAACAAGGTTATTAAATAGTAAGATTTTAGTTTTATTGTTGCTAAAAGATTTACAATTTCTTAATACAAAACCCGATAATCTAGACGCATTTTTAATAATGTTATCTAAATGAGGTACAAACGTCAACTGAGCACCGTATATCACACCTAAATTTCTTCATTTATTTTGTTATCTTTTATGTGGTAATCGTATAAAGTTAGGTTAATTTTCCGTGTAAATTTAAGATGGTAGCATTTTTTAGAATTAAGGTGCATGCCATTATTGGTGCACCACTGAATAAGTCTATTGATGTCGCTCGGCAGAACTTCTGAGTCTTCTCGAGACTTGATTAATCTCACAAACTTCAGGTCGTCCGCAAACATAAAAATGTCAGAATGTTGAAAGCAACTTGAGTTGAATAGAACAGGCCCTAAATGGGAACCTTGAGGTACACCCGATGTAATGTCGATGGATAGTCTCCTTAACTTCCGGATCACAGGTACACGATGGATTTCGGTGTTTTTAAGAGCGACTATCACTTAGGTCACTTTGACCCCGAAGATTTTGATGGGGCCCCTTACTCACATCCTTTGTATGAGGGTGTCATTGCTATTGTACGTCATCCAATTGTTCAAAATCAGTCGATAAGGTCGCCAATGGTCTATAAGATAACGATAATCTGCTGAATATAGGTCTTTCCCAGTTTTTGTTGATGTACTGGTATTTGGCTTTGTACCACGCTCCTTCTCTTCGTCATTAGTCGTCCGTTAGTCAACAGGTGCACCGCTTATAGGTGTGAATGACTTTGGCACCAAAGATGTCGACTATGTGCTCCGTTAACTTAATTCACCTAGGTGAACTATTAAACCTCTATAAAGTAATTCGATGTTTTCTGAAGACAAATCAAAGTGCTATTGTAGAAGCGATAAAACTGCCTTCGGGTACCGTAAATAAAGTTTAGATCATAAAATTATTCCCACACCTCTACGTATACAATGAATGATTCTAAACAACAGCTCTGATATGTAAAGAAACTTACAATATTTCAACTCTAAACTTTATATATCTTTCACTGACATAGCTCGTACCAATCCATGCATAGATACGGTAAAGTACTTAATTAGCTTTAAGTATGACATTTAATTTACTTACCGTATGACATTTCGATGGAATTAATTTAGCGCCACACCATATACGCCATTAACATACCACATTTTAGGCTTATATGCCTAAATTACATACACTACACATTACTCGCGACGAGTGATGCACGCTACTCTTAAATGGTATTTGGTATTAGAATTCAACAGTTATAAACGTTCGTCGATTTGACCATAAACAATTTATAGGTGGAAAAAATATTAAAATTTAAAATGTTTATATTGTCATCTGCCAACCGCAATTTGCAAAATATATAATATGGGCTTTAAGTAAGTATATAGAAACATCAAGAAGTTTTTGCAAGAGCAGTAGTTGAAGCACTAAAATCAGTAAAATCACCTGTCGTCATTCTCTTGCCCTTGTGCCAATATACCTGAAATTGACGCAGTTCGACTTCTTTTTCTATTCATCCTTATTATTCGTCATCTGACCATTCACTCCTTTTATATTCATATCACTCCTTACACAGTACATCCATTTTTTCCTTAACTTTCCTCTCTATCTATCAACATTCATATTCATCTTTATTTTACTAACTTGTCTTTCATCCCTTCTCATTACATGCCCATACTAAGACAGACGTTTACCTCTAATTTTTTTAAAATTACTGGTCCTGCTACTCTCAGGCTCCCTCTGATATACTCGTTTCGGATTTAATCCATTCTAGTCACACCGTAACATTCTCATTTCTGCTATATGCACTCTTCTTTCGTACAACTTTTTAACGGTCCAACATTATGATGTATATAATACCACAGGCCCTATAACTGTCTTATATATCTTGCCCTTCAGCTAGAGGAGCAAACATGGATCTTATTTTATGACCGTGACCTATCGCTATTTTATCTAACAGACGTTGATCGATGTGTAATGTCACGGTCGATGTCCCCATTGCTATGGACAAGCGACGCCAAATACTTAAACTCGGAGCACACCGGTAAAGGTCTACCGTCACGAGATACGGCGACATAAACTTATGTTTTGCCAACGGTCTCCAGTCTTTGTCGCAATATCTCCAGTCTGCTCTAAACCTCAAGGTCTTCGTCAGCCAGTAATTAGTATTAAATTAGGCTGCTTAAATGTGACAGCAGCCCAGAAGTGAAAAGTGAAGTAGTTAATATATTTGGAGTGTTTTTATTGTTTATTGCGAAATCCATACATCTTATCAATTAAACAAAAGCTACTACATAAATATATAATGTTTATAGTAAGTTTTTGTTGAATTTTGACCGGGCCCAATGGCTTAACGTGCCTTGCGAAGCACGGAATCGCTCGCAAATGTAAATGCCACAAAGTTGTCACCCATCCGAGTACCAGCCATAGTGAAAGTTGTGTAACTCAGTGATCGTTTACAGAACACTGAGATCGCGGGGCCACAATATATTAACTACTTCACTTTTCACTTCTAAACTGCTCTATCACTATACTACTGATTGTACATTAGAAAAAAAATTTACACATTACAAATCTATTATTTAATATAATTAGCCATTCATGTGACACTTTTGTATTTAATAATGAAATTGACAATTTAATTTTTATTTTTATTAATACTTTAATATATTATAAAATTATTCTCATCGTTTATTATACGAGTTCGTTATGCACGGACAATTTATTACAACGCATAGCTAAATACAACATCCTATTTCGGCAGTCTCGGAAATTACGGAGAGAATTTGCATGGCTGATTGCCGTCCGCTGCTCAATCAAGGATATTTAACAAAATTAACTAATTGAGTGAAGTTCCACCAGGCATCCCCTCGCTCTAATTTGCCGGCGGTAATTTACTAGACAACAGAAAACCAACGTATCGAGGAAACCTAATAAGGTTTGATAAGATGAAGCTGTGGCAGTGTTGTTAAATGCTTGTTTTTCATTTTTCCTTTAAAGGTTGATTTTATTCTTGTTAGGTGGTATTAACCTAAAATCTTTTTTCCTCGTAAGATTAGATAGCTGGTAAGATGACCCTCGTTACGCCCAATAAAATGTTTGAGGTCAATCCAATAAAAAGTAACCCGGTAGGTATATTTTTTACCTTTATTGTGGGATTTCGGTAGAAGAGTGTGGACGTCGATTTTCTTTAATGCATGGCCGACGTACAGCTGGACAAAATTATTTACTATTTTTTTGACTTAGGTTTATTTATCTAAAACACAATCACCAGACTTCTACTTCAGCTGTAAACTAATTTAACAACATAATGTGAGCTTTTCAATAGTAAAAGTGCAATAGTAAAAGTGCTCGTGGCCCCGCGGTCTCAGTGTTCTGTAAACGAACACTGAGTTACGCAACTTTCACTATGGCTGGTACTCGGAGGGGTGACCACTTTGTGGCATTTACATTTGCGAGCGTTTCCGTGCTTCGAAAGGCACGTTAAGCCGTTGGTACCGGTTGCCAGTAAAATGGCAGTCGTTAAGCCTGGTTGAAGGCCTTATGGGTGGCTTTAAACTTTCAACAGCAGGTAGTCACAACCTGCGTCTGTCTATTTCAACACGGCAATGGGCTCACCACCTATTACGTGGGACAGGAATCCACATGGTGAAAAGTGGGCATATAATATGCCTTTGCCACCCCTTCGGGGATAAGGCGTGATGGATATTTATTTTATTTTAAAAGAGCTTGGAAACATCAGTATATACTCTTTGGATCACAGAATTTCAAATCTTTAAAAATAAGAAAACATTTTAATTTATCATGGACAATCATGCAGCACTCATTTAGTAGCAAAATTATATCAGATTTTCATAAATTACTGCATGCGATTATTAGAAATTTGTGGTGAATGACAAGGACTACTTGTTAACACTGGTCATACTGATGTGCTGCGACTACAGTGATGATCAGTTTCATGAGGGCTGCTTCTCATAACGACTATTATTTCAATACAAATTAAAAGTGACCACGCCTAAAGGGCAACATCAACCATTGATAGATTGCCTTTTCAATCTGAAGATTTTTATAGCGCAATGTACAGATTGTTGTATCATAGTCATTTGACTCCTTATCGTTAGATGACGATAGTCTAGTCACCCCTGCGTTGTTTTGTACTATTCGGCTAAGGATGATAGGTTGGATGGATGGATAATAGGTTTTAGCTAGTAAGAGATCGCCATGAATTGCTTGACTTTATCGTGATATATACGTGAAGAATTTTGGACGAATGGCAGCTGCGTTGAAACACTTTTATCGAAGGGCGACACCTCTACCAGTTTTTGCCAGATGTTCGTGAAACCCTGAGAATATTCTGGCTGGAGGTGCATCATTGTGTTATGGTAACTTTAGGAGTAAATTACATTCGTTTAAGAAGATCAAGTCACCGTTCTGTCAGTGTTCAACAGCTGATGGCAAGTATGATCAGAGCGCTCATCACATACTTTGGGAGTGTAGCATTTGGGGAAACGAGCGATATAATATGCTAAGCAGTTTAAAAGTAATTATAGGAGTAGTTTACTATGCGAATCTCGTGGCATCAAGGGGGAATATTCATGCTCTTAAATGCTTTTGCCATACATATTACTGGAATCAAACATAGCTCACTTAAGACCCGTAATATATTATTACCGTGGTGCTTCCCTTTTCAATAGGATATACATATAGTTGCTTTCCTGGGGGCCAAATCTACTGCTTCAATCGAGTCAGAAAAGAATCGTTATCGTCGCTCAATAGAAAGCCACCGGTACAATTTTGACTTTTGTCGTAGTCTACTATCACAATCGTACTCCAATAGACTTCTATCGGTCGGCCGATAATATTCTACTAGCACGTACCGCTCCAGTGGCCGTTAGTCAGTTGCATTTTTGATAGTTTGCGATTTTGGTTCTTTTGTACGGCTTGTCGATAGTAGATTTGACTAGCTTTGCAAAGGAGGGAAGACGCGTTACATTCTTTTTCCTACTTCCACAAATTATCTTCTGATTAATTTCGTAGCGGGTTCCAAGACATACTAACTTCTCTTTGGGCTTCACCGAGATCGGGCTCGGTGTAACTTTTGTGTTCTTGGTCATTGCAGAAGATCCTGGTTTACAGGAGTCACTGTAATGGGAATGCGGTTGGGAATAGTTCAAATAAAAAAAAATCTAGTCATCCTCATTTCAAAATGGCGATATAATAAACATCGAACATTATTATATAACTGAAAAATCTATATTACTCACAAATTATTTAAGCACGGTAACTGGTACACTGTGGTAAATAAGCGAGAATGTTTAATTAAATTATTTGATACTTAATTTATATTTATATTTATCTATCACGCCTTTATCTCCGAAGGGGTGGCAGAGGCATATTTCACCATGTGCCCACTTTTCACCATGTGCATTCCTGCCCCACGTATCAGGTGGTGACAGCCCATTGCCCATTGATACTTAATTATGTACCTATTTATATTGTACATCTTGTTATTACATTTTTTGTAAAAAGTCTACTAATTTCAGGGTTTTAGAGTTGGTTCAAAACAAACTGTAATTAGGTTATTGAGTTACAAATTTGTCCCTCTCACGAAACTTTCAACCATTCTGTCAACGCTATTGTTATACGAGAATCTAAATAACTAATTCAAAAGTATTCGTATTTTAAGAAGTACCATTAACGGATTTCAACGTTTTTGTTAAGATAAAGTTAAAGTAAAATACAATTGATTTCAGCATTAACAATGAAATTTAATGAAATGAATTTATTTGATCGCAGCATGGTATGATAAACTGGAACAGTTATAAAATTTTCACCTTACATACTTCAAAAAATGTATAATCACCTATTTATTAATTTATAAACCGATGATGAACTCGGTGCTGAACATTTCTAACATGGGTCTCCATGTTAGAAATGTTCAGCACCGAGTTCATCATCGGTTATGGACTGTGTAGTCCATTTGTACAAGGCAGAAGCCGCTATTGCTTTGTAGCCAGGGATACAATTAGCATGCAATTTACTAAATTGGATTATATTTTGGGACATTTTTCACACAGCGCTATCCAGCCTAAACTAAGCTTTAAGCTTGTGTAGACAACTGATAGACATACTTATATATTTCTAAATACATACATATTATACATTGGAAACACCTAAACTTAGAAACAGATGGATTTTTTTGGATTTTGTGGATTTGGATATTTATTCCGACACGGGAGTATATTCCGTGATCTTAGCGCGGCAGTTGCATAAACTACCACTGCGCCACCTAGGCAGTCACAGTCTATGGAAAATATTTATATTTATCTATCACGAGTTATCCCCAAAGGGGTGCAAGAGACATATTATATGCCCACTTTTCAGCATTATGTGTATTCCAGGACCCACGTGTTGAAATAGACAAACGCAGGTTGTAGCTATTTTTATTTAAAGAGTTTAAAAAAGGCTAGGAGGTGCTCTAATCTATTCCTCCTTCCTTCATGATTAATCAGAAACAATCAAAGTTGAAACAGTATAACTTGAAATCACTTCGTAATGTTATATCACAATAGGTACCGATTTCAAAGTATTGCCTTTTAGATAAACTATTGAGGAACGTCTTTTTTGTTAGATCCCAGTCGACCCCTGAGCAAAAACAGCAACAGCAAATTCAATCCTCTGTCGGTAAAGGCTAGCAAGATTTATATCCTAGACGAATGATTGGTATTTCGATACGAACCGCTTTGTGATCTCCAAGACAAAAGAGGTTGGAATTCTGTTTTAATATTAAGGTCTGGTTTTATTAAAAGTCGTTGATTAATTTATACCTACCTTTTTCTTTATTCAAAGAAACGTTTTACTTTTGATTGAACGTTACAGTATTCTTTTTTTTTCAAATTTTATGTTACTTTGATTATATAATTGAATAGTAAGTACATATTATTAACCTAAAAAGGTATAATTACATTTTTCAACCAAACATTGCTTGTAAAAGTTAGTGGGTAAATAAGTTATAAAACTATCTTCACGCTGTATCCCTGACGGGGTAGTCAGAGAGGACATATCGCCAGGCTCCGCGATCCATGCAAACTTATTTCGTTTCTTCAAGATTCATAAATTGCTTCATACACACACGTCTGGGTATCCGAGTGCTATTGACTTTTCCGTTTTTGATCAATCTGCTCACGTGGTCTTCATATGTAAGTCTCGGCCTATCCTGACTCCTTCTACCCTCTACTTTCGCACAATATATATTCTTTGTCAATCGTTCCTTACTCATTCGCTGGACGTGTCCAAACCAACGGAGAACGCCCTTTTCCAGCTTAACGCTGACACTTTCATTCAAACCTGCCATATTGCGTATCACTTCGTTACGTATTCGGTCGGCCAAAGTAACGCCGCATAATATTTGAACTGATCGTATCTCCACAGCATTCAATTTATTTTCATGCATCTGCTGACATACCCAGGTTTCGCTACCGGAAAGCAACGTTGGCACTAAACATTGATAGGTATATTATCATTAAGAGTGCAGCTTCTATTCCCTATTTGACTTTTGTTTAATGACTTACTGTATGCAATTTTACAACATCATGTCAGTACTAATATTATAAAGGCAAAAGTTTGAAAGTGTACGTTACTCTACACGTTCAAACCACTGGACTAATTTGGATAAAACTTGGCTTGGAGGTAACTGACGCCTTGGATTAATATATGGGCTTCTTTTTAACTTGGGAACAGGTTCCTGTGGGTGTGGTGTTGTGTGGTGAACTTGTACGGGAAAGCTTGCGGCAGTGAAATATAAATTAGAATTTTAATATCCTTTTTACAGATTATTTTGAAATTTAGTTGTTTACTGCTTTCGATAGTTGAGAACACCCAAATTATCTTTAAAACACAATTAAACGAGGATTTCTGATCAAAGGCGGTCTTCGTAGAGCCTTCTATGGACGTCTGCAGCACTAGAGGGCCAGATTAGCTAGATAATTATATATCAATGATTTTATTACTCTGTTTAAGAGTTGATGTTCAAACTTATATATTTAAAACTTTAATAAAAATTGTGTCAAAACTTGAATTAAATTAGAGTAGGAAAAGGAACAGGCCTTTAAAAAATAGTAAATACTAATATCTTTTTAAAATAAATAATTCTGATATTCCTAAATGTATTAATTACCTCGTTTTATTTCAAACAATTTACATTACAAGGCAAGTAACTTCAGTACAGCATATTTGTTCTAAGTAAAGTGATCACGTAATTCAATTCAAATGTCTACCGGCGTTTGATGCTCGACCACATTAATCTTTACAGTCCCAAAATGAACTAAACAATGTATTCATTCAATGTCGTCGCAACAAAGCACGCAACACATGCGATACGTACAAAACAAAACGATACGACAGAAAATATGTCAGAACAGCACTAGTTAAAACAAATAAACTTGTTTCCTGTACATTCTCTATCTATATTGGGTCTTATCAAAAAGTTTAGGGTTAAAAATAAGATTTATATGGATCATTCAATTAATATATTATAATGTTGAACTGCCTGTTTAGAATAGATGAAAAAAACTAGAAAACCATTAAAACTTTGATCCAAAGAACAAAATACTTACGTACTAACTAAACGTATGGAAAACATAGAATAATGTATATTTTAATGGACAAGAACGTCCTACTAAATAGTGTGTTTTCGGGGAAGTCAGGTTATGTGCCAGATAACACATGAAAGCATCACAGTGTTAGGATTGGTGAGACTCCGAATGGTTTAACTGAATAGTAACAATGGACCAGTATTATTAGATTTTCGGCAAAACCGCGAACATGATCAATTGCATTCGTCCATGTCATGCAAAGGTAACATAACACCATGTGACTAAGTCGATGATTGTGAGACGGGCATTACACGATGTTGGCAAAATAGAGCAAAATATGTTGTCTATGTACGATTTTATTGAGATTCCGATACCGACCCTTTACTGAGACAGTTACCAATTTAGACTACAATTTCTTAGCACTTTAGAATGTAATGCAATCTATTCGGTATAGTTCCGGAACATAAAGTGACATTAAACTTTAACGAGAACGTAAAAGGTGAAGAGGTAGACAATTTAATTGAATAATCTGATTTATGTATGCGCTTAAATTTTCATCATCACAAGCGCACCGCTTCATTTCATGTTTTGAACACTTATTATTTTTTGTGATGATATGCTGAGGTTCGATTATGACCTTGTTGGTCTAAATAAACCTCGGATTCTAGCTGATATACCGGTCATTTTGCATTATAAACGACCTGAAGTAATGTATAATGAATTTTATCACAATACAAGCGCCCGTAGCCACGCTTGCTCAATGTCCTGTAAATAATCTCCACGTAAAGCATCTTACGCTATGGTTAGTCCTAAAATGGATGACCGTTTGTGGCATTTCCATTTACTTGTTTCAGCAGGCGCGTTAAGCCGTGATCGAGCTGCAAATACTGTAAACACGATCAGTCATATTTAATTCTAAAAAAATAAATAAATAAATATCCATCACGCCTTATCCCCGAAGGGGTGGCAGAGGCATATTATATGCCCACTTTTCACCGTGTGGATTCCTGTCCCACGTAATAGGTGGTGAGCCCATTGCCGTGTTGAAATAGACAGACGCAAGTTGTGGCTACCTGCTGCTGAAGTTTTCAAGCCGCCCATAAGGCCTTCAATATTTAATTCTGGCTTAGTATTGTAAATTTATCTACACGGCTCTTATAAGGCCTTCAACTTGACATAAAGACCACTTTTAGTTAAATAAGCCTTTCAATGTGAAATGAAAAAAAATTACGTAACGAAAACTTGAATCAAATACAGATGAGATAACGTAGTCGTTATGCCAAGTTGAAAGACTTGGGCGGCTTGAAATGAATTTAACAGCAGGAAGCCACAATCTACCCCTGTCCATTTCAACACGGCACCAGTGTCACCATCTATACATGGGACAAAACTAAAACTGGTATAACGTAAGAGTTTTATATATAGCTGCGTAGGCTTTCCAAAGAGATAGCTCCTTAGAAAGTAAAGCGTGACTATAATTATGTATGTACTATAATACAATGTGTGCTTATCCAGTTTGAACACACATAACCTAACATTGTGAAACTTTCATAGAAAGGAAGTAAAACCGATATTCTGATTTCTTAACAGGAATCCTGTCTAGCAGACTCATGAGAAATGAGCGTAGGAGTTTGTTGTTCTGAAGCAAATTGAAGAGCTAAAGTAGGTTAGATACCCAAAGTATTTTCCATACGAGTGTCATAACTCCAAGACAAGTTCAGGCAACTTTGGAATTATACTCGGTTGTAGTGATGCGGCTTTGCATTAATTGCAAAATTTGTCAAGTTACATAATGCCCCGATGATAGAGGCTGAAGCGTGTTTAATTAAGGTTTACTACGTAATAAGCTGTTCTTAGCCAGATGAGATTAAACGTTTTATGTCAACAACGCCTAAAATGTTGATTAACAGAGGATTTTAGAATAAAGTGTTTCTGTTTCTGGAACTCAACTCAACTTTGAACTTTTACTGTTTGAAATTGAATTTAACCAATTCTTATATACAAAGGGCTCATTATGATACTGCGTAAGCAACGATGAGTGTTTTTATTTTCGTAATATTATAAAAATTACTGCCAATGGTGCATTAGTATGGTATGATACTACCATTTCACTTTTGCAAATGTTTGTGAAACAAGAGTTTTGGTGTTTTGTATGTACATGTATGTATGTCTGTAATTCGAGAAGTTCTATAAATATGTTTATTAGGTGTCAAGATCTCATACCTCAAGTTTATATTAGCTTCATTAATTATATTAGCACTTTAATTATTTTGAAATGCACTCGTTTTATGCATTTTATAATTATACTTATTATATGAATAAAAAACCACACATATTTTAATATGTGTGGTTTGATCAGTATTTACGGAACCCAACCCAAATCTACCTGCAAACTGATGCGATGCACCTTCTCATTGGTGAAATATTAAGTCTTATCATATTATCTTCCAAGAATACCAAAATATTAGTAAATTGGTGCTTCCCTTGCAGGTCAATGCGGACCCCTTAAAAAGATAAACATTTTAATAGGAACTGAGGTTGAAAGCTAAGTAGAAATTTATAATTTACATATGGTTCGTATTTAAATATAGGATGATGATAAAGAGGTTAATAGTATGTCGCGGTTTATAGTTAAAATACTCATTACACGTAACTGAAACCACATATAGTTCCGGTTTGCACAAAATATCCCGAAGCGAAATTTGTGTTGCGGTTCCATCATCAACCAGAATGCGGTCTGCAAATGAATAAGTGAACGATATATTATTTGCAATAAATCTAACAAGCTTAGTTATTATCTTAGTAGTTTTACTAGAGCTGGAAATGGGTATTGGTCTTGTTATAAAAATAAATGAAGTTACGTAAATGGAATTCACGGAAGCCGTTCTTAACGAAGGCACTAAACTAGTTTAGGATTGAGTACCAATATAATTTTTACATTACATAAAAAGACTGAGACTTACATTTGAAGACCACGTGAGCAGATTGCTCAAAGACGGAAATAAATAATGCGTGTATGAAGCGATTGATCAATCTACAAGAAGCGAAAGAAGTATGCATGAATCGCGAGGCCTGGCGATCTGTCCTCTCTGACTACCCCGTCAGGGATACAGCGTGAAGATAGATAGATAGACATTAAAATAAATTTTGGATTTCAGAAAGGAGAGACAATATATTAAATTATACATAATAGTTACTGTTTAACCTAAAATTCTTTCATCCTGTAAGCCTTTGATATCCGCCTGTCCCTTTAGACTTTCATGATTAATGTTTTACAATTTTTACTTATATTTATATAATATTTCGGGGCTTATTCGTGACGTATATCCATCACGCCTTAGGCCCGAAGGGGTGGCAGAGGCATATTATATACCCCCTTTTCACCATTTGCCGTGCCCATTTCAGCCCATTGCCGTGTTGAAATAGACAGACGCAGGTTGTGGCTACCTGCTGTTCTATAATAAGGCCTTCAACCAACGGCTTAACGTGCCTTCCGAAGCACGGAAACGCTCGCAAATGTAAGTGCCACGTATATCAATAGGTACAAAGTCTACCTTGTACTTTCTGACGTTTCACGGGGGGACTGATTAACTCAAAATAGGGGCATATCTTGCAGTTTGAGTGCCAGCACAGGTTATACGATACTGTTTATCCCGGCATCGATAAAACAACATACGAAGAATGAACGTCCACCAAATGCGGTTACCGCTGATTGTGCATGGGGTTGTTGAAATAAAGAAGGCTTACCATCAGGCAGGCGGCGTCACTTTGGCGAACTAAAAATTAATATAAATATCACAATTTCAATCAGAAGGTAGATACAAACATTCATCCACATATAATCCTGTAGTGAAAATGTGCAAGTGTCACCTAATAAAACTTCGGAAACCTTGATTGAGTGTGGTGTTTACCACCGCCACTGGTACAAGATAACGACCCCGACTTTAAATTGAACAGTGCAACGTAATATGTTTGAAATGCATAGTGAGTGTAGATCTGTCTGTGATACTGTACTGTGTTTTCTTTTTAAATTCTTATTTGTGTTATAAACCAGAGAGCAACCTGTGTTTACGAATATATGCTGCAAAACCTAGAACGAGCATTCGATACATTCTGGTACATAGTGAGAGGCAATGGATCGCTGAGAAGCAGGTTGACGAATTGTTTAACTTGTAGTGTTCTCAAAAGGATAATATTTTTGAAGTGCGAGTAACTTTTAAACTTCAGATTTTTACCACTGTGGGACGTAGGCCTCCACAATTTACGTCACTACTTATCTGGATAAGGGTATGCACAGCACACCATTGGGATCTTCCTAGACCTTGCAAAGGCATTCAATTCGATACTATAATCTTCTTTTGTGCTATTACGGAAACTTAAGTCTATTGGAATTAGAGGAACGCAGTTACACTAATTCTCTGACTATCTCAGGGTAGAGTGGTGGAAGGAACACTACTTATAATATATATGTATTAATGAATTATGTAGTCTTAAGCTAAAAAAGGGTATTGTGATTTCTTCTGCCGATGACACAGCACTTCTGTTCTCAGCAGATTCAGCAGACACTTACGATTGACACACATTAAAATTTTCGCGAACATATTTCTTTACTTTGTACCCGAGTGCGCAAATTGATGTATATATTTAAATATCTACGTACTGTAGGAGACCTTAAATTAGTAAGACAGGGGTACCTTCCGCTGTGCCCATCCGCTCTTACGTACTGTATAACTTCATGGGGTTGGGCTGCAGAAAAGCAACTATTTCTAAATTTAAATTTTCAAAAAGTTAGCATAATAATTACTTTTCAAAATTGTTTCTAATGATATATTTTGTTGTAACAATTTTTAAATAAATAAATTATAAGTTATTTTCTAGGTCATCGATCCATCTGGCCGGGGAGCGACCTTTTGCTTTATATGTAGCGTGTCGCATTCTCTACTCTGGAACTCGTCTGCATTGACCATTGGTTCTTCGACAGATATGGCCAGCCCATTGCTATTTGTGACTCTAGCGTAGGTTCTTGTGCTTACTCAGCGGACCATTTTTGCCACCCTAGTTCACAGACGGGTTCCTCGTTTTGGAGTTCATCCCTCAAAGTTCTTAGATATTGTAGTAGTATGTTAATTTAACTACTGCCTATTGTTAGAATATAATTTAGAAAGTACTTAAAACACCGGTAAGGACTTGTCTTGGTGTAATCTAAATAAATAAGTTAAAAATGTAAACGCTGCTTAAGGACACTTGTGAAAGCAAATCTGTTGAATGAGAATAATGGAGAATACTCGACGGCCCATACTCGGGGAAAGGACTGCTTATTTCTGTTTTTATATTTCATTATTGGCCCTCTCATCTCATATTGCACTCCATTCGGATTCATAGAGGCCGCCATAAAAGATTGAAACGTGAGAGGGGTATTTGAATGGCGTAATTGCAAGTGCACTTTTTTTTAATTCAATTCCTGTCGGCTATGGTAAAGCTGGAATGCACTTCATTGATATCGTTTTAAAGTAATGAGGGTTTTTCATAAGGCCTTTGTTTGTTTGTAAAACTATTTTGGTTAGGATTTTATAAAATACAATTAATATTTTTATATTGTTCAAAAGTAGAGGGTAGAAGGAGTCAGGGAAGGCCGAGACTTACATATGAAGACCACGTGAGCAGATTGCTCAAAAACGGAAAGGTCAAAAGTACTCGGATACCCAGACGTGCGTGTATGAAGCGATTGATGAATCTCGACGAAGCGAAAGAAGTATGCATGGATCGCGAAGCCTGGCGATCTGTCCTCTCTGACTACTCCGTCAGGGATACAGCGTGAAGATAGTTAGTTAGTTAGTTAATATTTTTTTATATTTATATAGGAAAATATATGTAGATTTTAATCAATCTATTTTAGTTTACGGCCGTGCCTAAACTTCTCCTAATTGTCGCTATGACATACAGTCCTGAGCCCTCCGCATCCAAATGTTACGTTTGTTGAGTGGAAGTCACTGTAATGTAGGTATTTATTCTATGTATGAAGTAAGTTGTTAGTACTTACGTAGAACCGTGTTTGCGAGAAATCGATGAAAGCTTTACAATAATCTAAACAAAATACTTAAAATCATAGGAGTTAGTTAACAAAATTTAGAAAGGAATTTCATTGGCTACATATACGAGTATCACAGTAATACACACAGTTACTACTTGTATGATATTATGTTACCCTTACACACAAATACATGCGAAGGGAAAACTTGACTTAATTATGAACGCTGCTCGACCTTATCTTATCCTTTTGGTGTAGGTACTAGAGGACACCATCCTATTATCTCAGTTGTACAGATGTCACTCAAAGTGTTATTGGTGTCCTCTTGGCAACTTAAGGATGCACCTGAGTCTTCACTGCACTCCTAATGTAGCTTGACGCACATTGAATAACAGGACATCCGTTAGGTCCTAAACTCTCAAAGACATTTGATCACAACTGCTAATTAATTACGAAAAACACACAGGCAAGATATTGTTCTACAATGAGGTACTTGTATTTGATTTTCTTTAACGTCTCAAAGAAGCAATGGATTAATGTAACATTTGTAAGGACATAATTTTCGGTCAGAAGAGAGTTATAGGCTATTTTTAATCTCGTAAAAGCCTCTTATTCCTATGGGAAATACGTTTGTGCGATAACCAAGTATCATCCTTAAAGATACTACTTTATACAATTTTCTGAGAGCACTCGTGAACCCGAATGGTTATTAGCCTGTGAGGATTTTTACAGGAGATGACGAGGAAAATGAGCAATTACACGACGGCGGTGGCTCGACTTAAACGCCTAATGAAATTTAGAGTATGCCGAATGGAAAGGAGAGGCATGGAGATGGCTTTAACTGACAAGTTATTTAAAACTTTCTAAAAATTGCTACCAAATAGCAAATTTGTAAAAAGATATCTGATCCTACATAAAACAATTTGACATATATAATGTAGATCAGAAACTAGATAAATGTTTATCCTGATTTACGTTTACTTTTGGATCAGAGGAACATCTCCACTCGTACGTCCACATGTCAAAATTTGTCCATTCGTGTAACCCTATGACTTAAATGTATAAGATCATTTTATTATATTTTAGTGGTCGTTGACTATGAACCGAACATCACTCGTAAATAATATTAATAAATAGACAAAATTATTAAAAAAATATTCAACGGCAACAGGTTTTGAGAAGAACCCGCCAAGGTATTGGGATTCAATTCATTAAATAAAACTTTATGCAATTTTGACTTATCCTCTGGCAGTGCAGTAATATAAGATCACTCTTCGCAATATTTCGTCCTTTCGAGTCCGTTTTGGTCCTTTCGAGTATTGATAGATCGACACCGTCAATATTCAATGTTTATCAGTTGTCTAGATCCCACAACAAGCTTATATTAGTTTAATTTGGGTTAGAGGGCGCTTAAAGATTTTTACAGAAAAAAATCTGGTGACGATATTCTAATACTTACATATACGTAATTCATAAAAAATAAATTTTAAGACAATATGAAAGGGAATAAAATTAAGTCATTGTTTACTCGGCACTGATAAATGCAGTCGTAGTTCCTGAGATCAGCGTGTTCAACCAAACAAACAAACTCTTCATCTTTAAATATAATATTAAGCACACAATTTTATTTTAGGTTTTGTTTTTTTTTTATATTATTTAATCTTAATATTTAAAGTGAATATTTAACTTTTATTCATCTATATATATTTTATAATACATGTATTACAATAAGAAATATTTAGTCTACTCCCATACTTTTCAATGTCTTCACATCTCCGTACCATCAGTTACCAACTCTTGAATTCAGGAGCACGGAAAATTATTCTCAAATACAATTAAAGTGTAAAGCAATTTATTTTAATTTTAATCCGCGTCTACCCGCGTGCCTTCTACGAAGCTTTGGCCCTTAATAACCGCAGTTAATATTCACAGTTCGTTTTAAGTATTTATATAAGCTTCTTTACTCAATACGCTCTTTGGAAATATATTTTTTGGATCATGATCCCAACAAAAACTTCGGATGAATGGGTTGATTTTAACTTCAATTATTATAATTCTGATTCATTATGTTCATTATTTATTTAACTTATATTTCAAAGCTTGCAAATTAATGACGAATCGATTCACAAATGAATTTAGGGCACCCTCAACAGTTGGTCCGGTCATCAATCATAACTTATTAACGATGGTGATAAAGGCTATTTCCTTATAGAACGTCATGGATTCAATATTATTTACAACAAAAGATTGAAATATTGCCTATTTCTAATATATAATGATAAATAATATTTTGGCGTAGATTGCTTCAAATTTCAAAGTACAGTACAGTACAAGTACAGTAGTGTTTAAGTGCTCCTTCAACTGTATGTATTAAATGGATCCCTAAATTTATAAAATGATTCAACAAGGAACCCGAAACCTATTTATTTTGACAAAATAAATGTCCAATGTAAACCCCTAATTAAATATATTAGTAAAATATTTTGTTTAAAATCGGTCCAGTAGTTTGTAAGTTCAGGGGTAAAACTAATATTATCGTTATTTAAATTCATGCCAGTTAGCATAAACACCATACCAACTCTCAGATAGTACGATAGCTCGGTAGTAGATCGGTAAATAACTAACTAACTAACTATCTTCACGCTGTATCCCTAACACCGTTTGCATTTTTGTCCCACGTAACGAGTGGTGAGCCCATTGCCGGGTAACTGTTGTAGTATTTAGGAAAGAAACACGTCTGACAGAGAAAGCAGGAGGAGATATCAGTTCAGTGCAGTACTTTCTGCCATAGTATAGTGGCCTATACTGTTGCGAAATCTATACTATGTGTGTAACATAACGCGTACTTACAAATACTAGAGCGTGGTATCGTGGTATATGAGATGGAAATGAAAAAGGCCAAAATATATCATCTTATTACGATGTCGTACTATAAATTAAATGTAGTGTTGGCAAACGATAGTATGATCTCCAAGAAATTTCATTACGATGACAATGTTGGCAAGTTCAATTTTCTTGTGAGATAACGAGCATGACTGAGATTGTTTCAAGCTTCTAACTCAAAGTGGTATCAACTTTGACCCCTGGCCCGTGAACATTGCGAACATTCTCATTAGACGTCCACAAAAGAGTACTGTTTTATTCAAAGAGAACTTGAGGGAAATAAATGACAAGTTAATATTTAAATTGTTCAGACTAAAAGCATTTTATTCGTTACACGTACTCATTTGTGGTCCCTAGGCAGGTACGTAATTTTCGGTCAACATTATTAGTACAGAAAAATTATTTAAATATAAAGCTTGGGTTTATGCCAATTTTGTTATTGTATTACAGTGTACCTACTTAATGTTGCTTATTGAATTTTAATGATTTTGCCGTACATTACGTAATATAAATACAGTGATCAACTAAATTTAAACAAAACAACGATGAGTGAATCTTGTAATTATGATATCATCTTGTATATCATCATTTTATTATTTTTCGTGTGGAAGTCATCATGGATGCTATGCTGTACTTCTACCGGTTAAAACCAAATGTCGCCCTTCCATCTGCTATCGCCTGGAGTACAAGGTAAGCCCTCGCAAGGATAGCCCCAAGGCTCCCGACAGACTGTTTGCTGCCACGACCTCGCCTAAGTGGATTCGGGTGTTATCCCGCGGGAGGGTATCCCTTGTATAATCCTCCCAAAGACTCACCCGGAACCACACTATAAGCAGTTGGAAAGGCACCATGTGGTTTTAGCCGGTATTCGTACGACATTACATCAATGAGGGAGGTGTACAATGGTTATCTAAAACTGATGCAAATTTTGTATTCTTTCAATACATTTTTGTCTGAGCGCTATATTCTATAATTACTGTACAGATTTTCACACGGTTTTCAGCACTAGATAGAGTGATTGTATTATAATTACACGCAGGTGAAGACACTGGCGTCCTATGACCATTAATAACTTTTTCGTAATTAAGAAGTCATCGAAGCTCTCATTGTTATAAATAATTATAACTGCCTCGGTGCGCGATGGTAGTGCTGGCGATTGCGGCGTGTGATCCACAAATGTTTATTTCGGAGTTTGGATGTTTCCTATGATATGAATGAAAAAAAAATATTTAAGTCTGTTTATCAGTGGTCTAGATCCTAGTCCTATAAAACCAGCTCATATTAACTATCTTTGGGCTAGACGTGTAAAAAAAGTGTCCCACCATATTTATTTTTTTATAATTTTTATATTCTTGAATCCAACACAAAGAAAGTAATAATGAAGCTAACATATTCTTCACAATAACAACAAAATACGTATACAACTTAACATATTAGGCTGTCTACATATTAAGGCAAACACGACCAGCTAGAGATATTATGCCGTTCCATTATAATTGCATTAATCCCGCGGACTACCCCGTCAGGGATACAGCGTGTACGTCTACAGACATACCCAGTTTTTCGCTACCGTAAAGCAAAGTTGGCACTAGCACTGCGTTATGAATCGCCAGTCGTGCTTCTTTTACGATGCATTGTCGCTTTACTAATTGGGACAAAGCACCGTTAACTCTGTTTCCGGCAGCTACTCGCCGTTCTACATCCGAATCACATCTTCCATCCGCGCTAAACATACTCCCTAAATACACAATTTCATTCACTTGCTCTAGACGTTCCTGGTTTACCCTAATCTCGCATTTAGTTCTTACGTCATTTCTTTTAAATACTAGAACCTTAGTCTTACTTGCATTCAAGCGAAGACCCTTACTTTCACACTCCTCTTTCATATTAGTGACTAATGCCTGAAGGTCGGCTTCTGATGAGGCCATGAGCATCAGCGTACAGCAGACAGTTTACTGAAAAGTCACCCAAATTCACACTCATATCACAATCTTTCAACTTCTGCAGGCAACTGTCCAGATATACTATGAACAGCCAGGCGGACATGACACAACCCTGTTTGACGCAGACATCAAAAAGAGGTGACAGATCCCCCCCTACTAGTTAAGGATTTAAGCTAGTCAAAATGGCTTTCTGTTATAAAATCTAATAAACTTCACTTGATAGAAAAACATCCCAAAGTTGCCCCCTTTCGAAATGTTTTTTCAATGCCTAATCTAAACTACAGATAATTTTCATGAAATTTTTATATACAACAACCCAGTTTTTCGCTACCGTAAAGCAAAGTTGGCACTAGCACTGCGTTATGAATCGCCAGTCGTGCTTCTTTTACGATGCATTGTCGCTTTACTAATTGGGACAAAGCACCGTTAACTCTGTTTCCGGCAGCTACTCGCCGTTCTACATCCGAATCACATCTTCCATCCGCGCTAAACATACTCCCTAAATACACAATTTCATTCACTTGCTCTAGACGTTCCTGGTTTACCCTAATCTCGCATTTAGTTCTTACGTCATTTCTTTTAAATACTAGAACCTTAGTCTTACTTGCATTCAAGCGAAGACCCTTACTTTCACACTCCTCTTTCATATTAGTGACTAATGCCTGAAGGTCGGCTTCTGATGAGGCCATGAGCATCAGCGTACAGCAGACAGTTTACTGAAAAGTCACCCAAATTCACACTCATATCACAATCTTTCAACTTCTGCAGGCAACTGTCCAGATATACTATGAACAGCCAGGCGGACATGACACAACCCTGTTTGACGCAGACATCAAAAAGAGGTGACAGATCCCCCCCTACTAGTTAAGGATTTAAGCTAGTCAAAATGGCTTTCTGTTATAAAATCTAATAAACTTCACTTGATAGAAAAACATCCCAAAGTTGCCCCCTTTCGAAATGTTTTTTCAATGCCTAATCTAAACTACAGATAATTTTCATGAAATTTTTATATACAACTATAGCTACTAAATATTTATAGACATAATCGCTTACTTTGACTATATACAGTGATTTTTTAGTACAAATGTTTAAATAATATCAGATTCGCGACGCTGAGGCCTGATTAGTCGCGCGCTGGCGCTTACTGAGGTAGGACCTGTGTTAGGTTTTGTTCGTTGCGCTCCCATTGCTATTTCTTCGCAATGGCACAGTATATTTATGAGAGGAGTAAGCATTCCATCATCATCCTCACATCTGTCCCAGTTGCTTCTCTCGCGACGCCCGGAGTTTGCTTTATATAGTTATATATATGAGAGTTATATACGGCAATGGACTCACCACCCATTACGTGGGTCAGGAATACACATGGTGAAAAGTGGGCATTTATAATAATATGCCTCTGCCACCCTTTCGGGGATAAGGCGTGATAGACAAATAAAATATATGAGAGTTTTAATATAAAATTAAGTACCTACACTTCACAGAAGCGTTAGAATTATCCTTGTAAGTAGTATAAAATCAAACCCGGTACCCAACAGGTTAGAAGGCAGTTATATAACCAACTGAGCCAGTGGGCCGTTTAATGTATGTTTACCTATTTTTCCGCTAAATGCTGACGAATTTCAAAAATATATTTTGTAGCGTAAACTTTCAATTGGGTTCTAAACAAATTTGATCAATAGATTCTGAAGCTTAAACATTCCGACTGCCACTGGTTGAAGTAATCAGTGCAGTTAATATATTGAAGTTTCGCTTCGATTCGCATAAATTATTAAAATTGTATCCAAGACCTTTATTTTATGCTTTCAGTATTAATTATTTAAGTATATTTTTAAATCTATTGGCCAGGACTTTATCCCCGAAGGTGTGGCAGAGGCATATTGTGGTGAGCCAATTGCCTGTGTTCAAATGGACAGGCTCAGATTGTAGCGACTCGCTGTTGTAAATTTTAAGTCGCTCAAAGGGTATTCACTTGACTTAACGAGTGTCGATTGCAATGTTACTATCAACCGGGACAAACAGCTTAATGTGTATTTCAAAACACGAAAACGCTGGTAAATGAAAATGCTATAAAGCGGTCATCCTTCCAAAATCAAAGACACTTTCTTAAATCAGTGATCTTTTACAGAAACCGAGTAAGTAGGGCCACGAGCGCTTTTTATTTTGTTTTTACTTTATGTTAGTAGCTTTAAACAATGTATAACATTTCATGTAACTAATAAATATTAATTCCAACATTTTACCGCGAAGGTTTCTTGCGCTTTAGTGGATCTGGAGGAAAAAATTTGATAACGTTGTAAGAGAAACTCTGTGCTACTCGTCCGTGTGGCCTGGCTGGCCGGCCACACCATATACGGGCAGGATATGGTGTGGACGGCCAGCTGCTGCGGGCGATACAATCTCTTTATACGGACTGTAAAGCTTGCGTGCGACCAAGGGGATGTTCACCTGGCGTCTCTTTTTGACTTCTGTTCGGGCGTCAAACGGCGTTGTGTTATGTCCGCATGGCTATTTATAGTGTATCTGGATAGTTGTGCAAAAGTGTGGCTGTAAAAGTTAAAAGATTATGGTGTGTTGTAAAATTGGAAATTTTACAATACATTGTCTGTTGTACGCTGATGATGCGGTAGTAATGGTCTCATCAGAAGCCGACCTTCAGGCATTAGTCACTAATATAAAATTAAAGACCTTCGCTGCATGTTAAACTAAGAATCGGGTATTTGAAAAAGAAAAAGTAAGAACTAAAAGCAAGATTTGGGTAAACCGGCAACGTTCAGAGCAATTGAATGAAATCGTGTACTTAGGGAGAATGTTTAGCGTGGACGGAAGATTTTCTGAAGTACAACGGTGACTAGCTGCCGAAGACAGGAACATAACATTATGACATTATACATATATGACAATATTAAAAAAAAAATGAGTATAATGAGTACGGGACATTTTATTTGGTACTTGTTCGTAAAGACAAAATTTGTTATTAAATATATCATCATTAACTCCTACTAATATTATAAACGCGAAAGTTTGTAAGTATGGATGTCTGTTACTTGCACGTAAAACTACTGAATGAAATTTAAATAAACTTTACCATAACTATATATTATTTATATAATTTTATCAGAATAATTTTTCAGCCTATTTATCAGTATAACACATAGGCTACTTTTTAACCCGGGAACAAGTTCGTTTAGAAAACGGGAACGGGAAAACTTCATCACGCGGGCGGAGCCGCGGGCGTCAACTAGTATATCATAAACCTAAAATAAAATCCAACACAATATCAGAGTTGTTCCATTTCGATTGCTACTGCCAATCACTTTTACTGTGGCGTGCCAACAGAAAATACATCGTCGATCTATCTTGGCAAGAGCTGAGGAAGCGTTGTGGTGCCTACGCGACTTGGCCTACCGGCCCTTAAGTTATTATATTACAAGTAGATATAGTAAAAAATGCGTAGAGATAATTGAATGTTGATGGTGGAACTGATCATGGAGAAATAAAGAATAGGTTTGACTAGATCTATTGGCACAGTTTCCTTACAAACCTTAACTTCTAAATTATTTTCAGGATAACTTTCAACCAACCTCTCTTACAAATTACATTGAAATTTTTCAACAAAATTATAAGGGCTTAAACGAGCGCAATTGACTATATAATAAATTATAAAGTCAATTGCACTCGTTTAATTGAATGATATCTTAAGTAGTAGACTGCCAATCTCAGTTGTTTAACCAGTTGATGCTTGTTATCAAGCGTACATAAATAGCTAATGCGCAAATGTAAATCATGAACTTACGAACGCATTGTCCAGAAGGCCAATATTGGAAAAGCACTCAACTATGCGCTAACGAGATGTGAGTCTAATGAACTTGAAATCCTGCGCTTCCATTTTGTATAATGGACATAAACGTGGAACTAGGAATGATTAATCGAATATGCATATAAACTACAAAATCGCTTTGAAAATAACTTACTAATCTAAGCGATTTAATCTATACTAATAGGATAAAGCGTAGTTTGTTTGTTTTGTTGAAAGCGCTGATCTAAAGAACTAATGTGTTGGATAGCTTATTTATTTTAAAATTACTATATGTTATATATTTTCGCGCTACTCTGTAGTGGACATTATTGTAAAACAGATAAATTAGGGAATAGTAGGTTCAATGGGCACGACGATTATTTAAACTTTAGTTTAGTTTATATAAACTTTTTATAAAAGTTGTTATGTTGTACTGAAATTTCTACTGTAAAATTGATATTCAAAACTTCGTCCTCGATATATTCCTAACATGCGTAGTCCTACTCTAAGAAGACTTTTTTAACAACTTCGTCTTAGTTAGACACTTAATATAAAATACCTATCTACGAGTCCAATATTAACTCAATACTAAAAGATATACGAACTGTAGATTGATGCATCATTAGCTTGGCAAGTCTAAAAATCCGTACATTCCTCTTTTGGGATCCTTCTTTTGTAGGGTCTCGGCGTAAGAAAAGAACCCTTATAGTGCTGTCATGTCTATCCGTCTGTCTGTCTGAAGTCTAGTTGAGAGGCTCTTAAGACAAGACACTGGTTGGCATATTTTACCTGCAAGCCATGCAATAAAATTTTGATAAAAAAATAAGTAGAGTATCTATTAAGGGATGCGATTGTAAAATATTAAGCTTTAATTATTTTTGTGTCAGAGTCAACTACCTATTCATCAGTCGTACCTGTTTTTGGGGAAGGTAAATATAATACAGTAGGTAGTTGAAAAACAAGCGTGAAAAGCAAGGTGTATAAAGATACCTATATACCAAGATCTCCAGGGCTCAGGCGCCCTCACCTGCAAGACGTGCTCCTGATGACTAATGGACGAGGCAACGATGCCGGCGGCTTTACGGGTATGGGAGGTCAGACGGGGCAATTGTTCTCACTATGCCTAAAAATTTAAAGCCAAATGATAGTTAACCCCAGGCTCCAAATCCAGGTAGGCATTAGAAGCGACTTAGAAAACACTTAAGGTGAAGAAAATTAGGATACTAAATTTAAAAGGTAAAAGTATCACTGATTATGAGCTTTACAAGGTTACGTGTATTTAATCGAAATCGACCAACTAAGAAAATTTTACCCTTCGGATCAAATATTACGTGAAAAGGAGCTACGGAACCGTACATTACGAGAGGCCGATAGCACTTGCCCGATTTTTATGTGTTCAAATTGGATCCTAAGGGAAATAACGAATTACGTCGGATGAGTGCTTCTATAAAACGATTGAATAGCTATAGATGGTGATTGCACTCAACCAAACAATCGGTTAGCTATTACTAAATAAAACTAAATGATACTGTTAAATATTTACTGCATTAAATTACGGAAACTAAACAAAAGCTTAGCTATGATAATTATGATTACCTCAATGTTTTACTGCATTTACGCCCACAATGCTAAAGTACCTGTAATGTGCTTTTAAGGAATGTTCATTATATAGTAGTAGTAGATAGTAAGGTGGGCGTACCTGAATTTATCTTGAACTCAGAAATATTGAAGGTAAATGTAGGTCTGCAAAAATACAAGCAGTTTTTAGAAAATAAACTCAAAGTGTTGAAAAACATTTTCAGAAAGATCGAAGATTGAACCATAGAAACTTGAACTACTCTGCGAGTGCAGGTGTTTTCCTCCTCTTACAACCCCGGGTTTATGATTTGGAGAGAGAAGAGGCACGAGAGATGTGGCGGCGTAAGATGTCAACTTGAAAGACAACTGTTAAATAGTCTTGTATACTGTGAGAATGACTCAATGGGCGGGGTTATTTGGCTAGTTTTAATATAAAAAAAACTACTATCTTAATAGAAGATTGAAGTCATTCGGTAATATTCAATGCCTAATTTCAGTTTCTGACACAAAAAGACAGATATTATACACCAGGTGACCCCCACGGCCGTGACTAACTTCGAACTCCCGTCGCACCAATTTATAATGATGCATAAAAAGTTGCTCGATTTGTCGACTTAAATGAATACTACTCTGCTCTCCAATCTTCCTCGATAAAAGGGTTATCCAACACAAAAAGATTTTTTTAATCCAACCTGTAGTTCCTTAAATTGGCGCGTTCAACCAAACAAGCAAACTCTTTAGCTTTATATATTAGCATAGATTTGATCGGTGTGGAAATTTTTGTAGCTACAACGGGAAAATCGACTTGGCTGCGTTTTGTTGTAATGGTTTTGAGACATATTTTGTTAGAATCGTTCCACTTGTTTACTTTTATAGTTTTTTACTATTGCATTTCACTATTACGATTAATGAAATGCAATTCATTCTACCAGTACTATCCATTATATGATCTTCTTACCTCGACAAGAATCTACATCTAATACCAGTGAAGTGATAAAAAGTAATTTTGGTTTGATTACAAGTTTATACTTGTCTGTTGTGATTCGTAGCTCTTGGTCCTCTTTCATCAATTGTGATGACGCGATGTGCTTTTCGTACAACATAAGCCCTGCAATGCGTTTGTGGGAAACAGCCGATGTTTGTAAGCAGGATTATGGTTAAAATACCCGCTATCCAATCGTGTATATTGACTGTCACGAGTGATATTTTGTGACGAGACAATTTGAATTAAGCACGTCGTATTAATTTATCAATTAATATTTTTGTTGCAATACTGTATTTTGATTAGTTTCTGTAAAAACAATACTTCCTTTTAAATAACAATTCAATAATTTAGTAGTAATGTTATGGTGGTCTAGCTAAAAATGTCTCTGCATAGTAGAACATTTCAGCTGGTCGACTTGAAACTTTAATGGAACGATTAACTAGATAAAAAAATATTTATTGCCTGAAATTATTCAAGGTCAATTTATTGAAATATCATTGTTATTTAGGCATATTTCATCCAGCGTCTGTCTATGTTCGTTGATAGCAGCAGAAATCGTTATGAATTGTATTGTATTCTATATTATAAATTGTATTCTATGCGACTTTGAGATAGGATCACGTTAATAATTCTCTAGTACTAATCCATTCCTAAGATATACTTTTGCTGTTGATACATCCATATCTATCTGTTGTAACTGGAAAACTTCTATAAAATAGTGTTTTCATTAACATTGTCGCAGTTTTATTACCTTACTAAATTAAAAATCTAAAGCCTAACCATTTGAGAGATATTTATGCCACACTCAAACCTAACTCACGTCGGGACTGTGGACCAGTTGGAGTACTACTGCACTTTAGTAGAGACAATGATGAAAGTATTTTACTTTAAAAAAATTACTCAATACTTATAATTCCAGAGTTTTCTAAGGATCTCGCAAAATTTAACAGACACTCTAAATTTAAGAAGCCCGCGTGGCCTCTCAGTCTCAGTGTTCTGTAAACGATTACTGAGTTACCCAACTTTCACTATGGCTGGTTCTCGGATGGGTGATCACTTTGTGGCATTTACATTTGCGAGCGTTTCCGTAGCTTCGGAAGGCTCGTTAAGCCGTTGGTCCTGGTTGGTAACCGTTTAAAAGGCCTTTTGGGCGGCTTGAAAAATTTCAACAGCAGGTAGCCACAACCTGCGTCTGTCTATTTCAACACGGCAATGGGCTCACCACCTATTACGTGGGATAGGAATACACACGGTGAAAAGTGGGCGTGAAAATATAATACGCCTCTGTCACTCCTTCGGGGATAAGGCGTGATGGATAAATAAACTCTAAATTTAAAATAGTTAAAAAGTAAATGGTCGCGGTTAATGTCTTGTTTTTTCATGAAACGGAAGTAAGTTAATATGCTTTTAAATTTGGTTTTGCCACTATAGTTAATCATGTAACTATCGATAAAGACCATTGTAGCACATTACATAGATAGTTTAAAGAAAAGTCTCTATTTAGAGACAAACTACTACAAGTTTCATAGGGGAAAATACAGTCACTATATTATACGGTCTTGGTGTAACGAAACAAGCTAAATCGTTAAGTAGCTAGCTCTTAGCTCCATAAATGTATGTCCACTGTTCCGACCATAGACTTGGGCTTTTAGCTTGATTATGAATTATAGATTAGCTGGACTGCTCATAAATTGCAGAGTAAATTCATGGAGTGCTGTTCTAGCGTAGTGATATACTTCACCTACTTCGTTTAAGTAATATAATTTACAGTACTCCTGTTTATAAATTAATGTTCCTTATTTTTTTTTTATTTATTTATTCGGAAACATAACAGCTTTTTAAATTTTTCATGGGTAAATTCACATGTATAGACACTTAGCCAATAACAAAGTTTCACGACGTGATGAATCTCTAAAATTATATAAGTACAATAATTACAAAATACCTTGCAATTTGTTGTAAAACCTTAAACATACTATATTTGTGCATGAATTGACAATATACATACCGAAATACAGCAATACAGAAAACACTTGAGAACAACAGCTTTTAAGTACTCATTCATTTCTATCCGCTGGCTGGCCTGACAATAATTTTTTGCATATAAGTCCCATAAATACATTTTTAGAGTGGAAGAAGATGTCAATGTATAAGCAAATAATGTAATGCAAACCACCAAATTAACTATAAACTTTTTGATCTAATTGAATATTTGTACAGTGATTTCTAAGTAGCTGGTCGAAAGTCCTTCTGTTATATCTGTGTATTGTCTACTGAGTAGCCCTATACCCGGAAACATGTAATGATGATATGGGTTTGCAGTTGAGTTTCTATTAATAGTTTACTGAAGACTTGTTGTGGAACGGAAGCGGCGCAGTTTTTCATCGTTCTTTACTTTCGGTCTTAAAATAATAATAATAATAAAAAAATAAAAAAAAGACTATGACAGATAATGTCAAAACATTACAACTAAATAAATTGTTTACAATGTAAGTTAAAATAAAATGTAGACTAGATCCAAGAAACGAGCAGCACAACCTACACCTCGGGACTTATCGCTTAGCTCCGCCTCTCTTACCCGTGAATGTGCACCAGCGGATACAGGAATTGTAGAGGCGTCGAGCTCGTCGTCGTCGTCGAGTGATGAGTTTTTCTCCCCACTAACGTCGCCAACACCAGTACGTCGGCAGGGGAGAGGCCGGCCACCGTCTTGCTTGGGACCCCGACGCCCACCGGCATCGAATAAGGTCCCCGCTTCCGGTGGTGATGTGCACCGCATGCGATGGTCTAATTCATTAAATGAGAACGTCATGCGGGCATATTTTGTGGCTACAGAGGGGGGAATTAACCTCACTGCGTATCGTTTACGAATGCTGCCTCTGTTTCAGGAACTTGAACCATCAGTCAACGTGTCAGCACAGCGCTTATCGGATCAAGTACGAGCCATCCAAAGATGTCATCTTTTGGATGGTGATGTACTTTTGAGGCTACGCTCGGACGTGTGTAGTAGTCTTGGTCAGACATCAACATCATCGCTACCTGAGACCAAAACTTTAAGAAGTGTTTTAAATCGCGATAGCGATGATGTGGTGGATACAGGTGCTACAAACGTAAGTACCTATTACAATTATCAATTAAGAAGTGCTTTGGAGTGTGCTATGCAGGAATATCGGTGTATACCGTCAAAAAATAGACCTCGGCTACCACGTTTGCCCACGCATAGAAAAAATGTAGCTCTAGTGTGTGCCCTGGATTCGTTATTATCAAATTATCTTGATAATAGCAAAGATCTCGCTGATACACATTCAATTTTGTATTGCGGAGCTGTTGCAGCTTGTCGTGTTGCAAATGTCAAATTTGTAAATAACAACATAAATACACGACAAAAAACAGCAGTACCAGCTTGGCAATGTAGAATTGAGCGTCGTATCTCCGAGACTAGGGCACTCATTGGTAAGCTCATTTGCTTCAGGTCGGGAAATACCCGTCCTAGAGTGATGCGATCTGTAACTCGGGCTTTCTCGGGAACTGAAATTAGACCTCGAGAATTTTTAATGTTCCCATAGTAATCTCTGTGCACGGACTAATACCCAAAAGCCTCGATCAACACCTTAAGAGGCTCACGTTAGGCAGTTGGGTCAAGGGTTTGATGCAGAAGGCGGTTCTTCTTAATACTGCACGTATTGTGAGGAGGTTCCTCTCTCTGAAGCCCTAACCACCGGTGGCTTGGTCCCTATACCCGATGCCGGTGGTATACTATGTTTTATATTTTTAAATGCACTTTTTGAATATGTATATTTAAAAATATAATTTATATGTAATATATTGAAATAAAGAGAAATAATAATAATAATATAATAATATTTTTGGAACAACCGACACAACGCCATCTGATTCCAAACTAAGCAGAGCTTGTACTATGGTAACCAGATAACTGATAAACATACTTATATTTCTAAATACATACATATTATAGATAAAAAACACCCAGACACAGAATAAACCATCGTGCTCATCACACAAAGTTTTATCCTGGGTGGGAATCGAACTCACGACCTCTTGCGTAGCAGTTGGATGCACTCACACCGCGCCACAGAGGCAGTCAAAAAAGTTAAAAGTTCATAGAGTAATAACCACGACACGATGGGCCATGTAAGTCAATTACAAAGTTTCCTTCCAAATGTAATTTATAGAGAGCAATGCACCTGGGACCTCAATACACTCTTATCGTTCTATTCCTGGAAATTGTTTAATGATGCTTTTGAGGATAAAGTAGTCTTTTGGACGAAATTGATCGCTATTGGAAATGTTTTCAGAGTTTTCCAGCAATGACCAAGCCCAAAATTTTTTATTTAGTTCTAACCTGTCAATCTCTCAAGAAAGTTAAAATTTCTCAGAATCCATTAAAATTAATCTGAAGATGTATTGAGGGAGAAGGAAGAAACCACATGTTGGCCAGATCTGCCAACATGAAGAATTAGATAACTTGTAATATTCGCTGCATTGCAAAGACATCCTCATGATGACAGGGTACAAATTCATTTAGGAATCTTGTAAGTTGTCAAGCAATCGTTAAACCCTGTTAGCTATCCAATGTCCGAAGACCTCAAGAAGTAATCTTACTGTAAAGCAAAGCCGTCTGGCAGGGGATTATAGTTAAGGGTAATGTTAATAGAGGAAATTTGAAAATCATTTAATAAATACATGAAAGTAAAACACAAGTAATTTCTTCCTTGCAGAGGAAACTTTACTTCTTTACAATATAGATTAAACCAACCTTTAAAGAAATACCCACCCACCCGATCTAAGCGTCTACATAATTTATATTACCGCTACAGGTTCTCTGTCTACATAGCAATGTTAGCAACATTCCGATACATTTAGCAAACAAACTTGAACATTACTATGTTTCTCTACATAGGCAAAGGATTTAGCTTTACATAGAACAATACTGTTTGTATTTTTCTTCTGTTTCTAGGCAAGCAAACGATCAATTTATTAGTGAGTGTGGGCGAAACAAAACTTTCCAGTCTTTGTATAACAGTTTGTGATCTATAGCTAAATTTATATTGGTAGAATTGTAGCAATAAAATAATACTATCGTAAATAATTTATAGTACCAACTAATTAAAAAAATCACAAACATAACAGGTTACAACTTGTTGTGCCGTTTGTAAAAAATAGTATTTATATTTATATATTGCTAGCAGTAATTTCTTCCTTGCAGAGGAAACTTTACTTAAGACAGAGATGCCACATCGGGAATCGCGTGTCTGTGACACACTATGTCTGTTATGCAACTTGTGCTGGCGGATGGGTGAGGTCCCAGATGACTGGCGAGTAGCAGTTGTAGTACCTATTTACAAAAGGAAAGGCTCGCGCCTAAACTGCTCCAGCTACAGGGCGATCATCTTGGTCAGATTAGCTAGTAAGGTGTATGCAAAGGTTATAACGGCACGAATGCAAGAAAAGTCTGAAAGGTATTTATGGGAGGCTCAATGCGGATTCCGACGTGGAAGAGGTTGCATGGATCAAGTGTTTTCTCTCCGCATGATCGCGGAAAAGTTTCTGGCTCTGAGCCAGAAGGTTTTCTGCGCTTTTGTGGATCTAGAGAAAGCATTTGATAACGTTGTGAGAGAAACGCTGTGGGACTTGCTGCCAGGATATGGTGTGGACGGCTCGCTACTGCGGGCAATACAGTCGCTTTATAGGGAATGTAAGGCTTGCGTGCGAGTAGGGGTTGATGTGTCACCTCTTTTTGATGTCTGTACAGGCGTCAAACAGGGATGTGTCATGTCCGCCTGGCTGTTCATAGTGTATCTGGACAGTTGCCTGCAGAAGTTGAAAGATTTTAATATGGGTGTGAATTTGGGTGACTTTACAGTAAACTGTCTGCTGTACGCTGATGATGCGGTGCTCATGGCCTCATCAGAAGCCGACCTTCAGGCATTAGTCACTAATATGAAAGAGGGGTGTGAAAATAAGGGTCTCCGCTTGAATGCAAGTAAAACTAAGGTTCTAGTATTTGAAAGAGGTGACGTAAGAACTAAATGCGAGATTAGGGTAAACCAGGAACGTCTAGAGCAAGTGAATGAAATTGTGTATTTAGGGAGTATGTTTAGCGCGGATGGAAGATGTGATTCGGATGTAGAACGGCGAGTAGCTGCCGGAAACAAAGTTAACGGTTCTTTGTCCCAGTTAGTAAAGCGACAAAGCATCGTAAAAGAAGCAAGAATGGCGATTCATAACGCAGTGCTAGTGCCAACTTTGCTTTACGGTAGTGAAACCTGGGTATGTCAGCAGATGCATGAAAGTAAATTGAATGCTGTGGAGATGCGATCACTTCGAAAATTGTGCGGCGTTACCTTGGCCGACCGAATACGTAACGAAGTGATACGCAATATGGCAGGTTTGAATGAAAGTGTCAGCGTTAAGCTGGAAAAGGGCGTGCTCCGTTGGTTTGGACACGTCCAACGAATGAGCGAGGAACGATTGACGAAGAATATATATTGTTCAAAAGTAGAGGGTAGAAGGAGTCAGGGTAGGCCGAGACTTACATATGAAGACCTCGTGAGCAGATTGCTCAAAAACGGAAAGGTCAAAAGTACTCGGATACCCAGACGTGCGTGTATGAAGCGATTGATGAATCTCGAAAAAGCGAAAGAAGTATGCATGGATCGCGAAGCCTGGCGATCTGTCCTCTCTGACTACCCCGTCAAGGATACAGCGTGAAGATAGTTAGTTTAGTTTAGTTTAGTTAGTTATATATTGCTAGATACAAAAAATAATTTATATTTTTTTTTTATATTACGTTATGTACAGCATGTCCCGTTCCTTGCGATACTGATATATGAAGTAGATAAACGTGTGTTATAGATGACCATCCGTCTGGATGATTCTGAGTTCTGTATCTCGTTATAAATCTGAATTGTCCAGCTGATGGAATACTTATTTTATAGGACAAAGAAATCTAGTGTTACCTACTGAAGAGTTTACGAGCTAAAAGACAACTGAAGACAAATTCAATATAATTCAACACAGAAAGTGTTGCGCCAGATTACCAGTCATTTGTCTACGAAGTTAGTACTATGAGAGTATGATGCTACCACAGTAGCTTTTTATAGCTTTCATCGTAACTTGAAGCTTATGTAAGTTTTAGTGTAGTCACAGCTGTTTTATTCTCATAAAATTGTACAAGTTTACATTCTAACGAAAAGGGTTTAGTTTCAAGTTGTCATAAAATTATTTACTACACTAATTTATGCCAGTCTTACATTTCGTTGATTGCGATGAGCAACTGAATATGAGGCATTATTTTTCATAACTTTAAAGCCAAAATGCAGAGAGGAAAGTATCAATTGTTCTGAAATACGAGTATTAAGAATGAATTGTAGTAGTTATAACAAACTTGAGATTTAATTAACTGGAGCACTGTTATTGTTAAATATACTGTTTCTATTCGGTGAAATCGGAAAGCCCAAACCAGATACTCGCTAGGCTAATTTGTTTGCTTAAGTGTCAGGAAAATTATGTATTTCTATTGTAGGACTTCAGCGCCATCTAGCCCAAAGTAAGCTAATATAAGCTTGTGATATGGGATCTAGGCAACTAATAGACATAACTAATTGAATAAGGCGTTACATGGCGGAAATCTATTTTAAAAAACTATAATTATTTTGTTTTTAAATGTTATTTTTGCAATATTCCGCTTTTTTAGAACGACACGTGTTTGGACTGTTTGGCACCAAAAGCTTTTGCTGCCAAACAGTCTTGATAATGCCTCGTGTGTAGGCGAAATACGTGTCTACATCGTACAAAATTCTAAAAAAGCGGAATATTGCAAAAATAACATTTAAAAACAAAATAATTATAGTTTTTTAATAGACATACTTATATATTTCTAAATACTCGTACATATTACACATTTCATATGTTCAACCCCAAAACTCCGAAACAATCATTTGTGAATCACAAATATCTGATCCGACCCGTGAATCGATCCCGGATTCTCAGCGCGGCAGTCGCATACACCACTGCGCCACTGAGGCTGTCGAAATTTGTTTATTTATTTATACATTTTAGAAATATACTAATCCTGTAAATTTAAAGTATGTTTGTTTGTCTTCATTTCGCGTCGCAAGAAACAATGAATTGATGTGGTTTTTATAATGAAGATATAGTGTGGGTTTGAGCAGAAAGTGTCATTATATGCTACTTTAATCTGAAAAAAAAACAGCTCAAGGATAAGACACTAAAAGAATACCTTGGTTAAAGTCAAAATCATCTATTGCAAAGAGACAGAAATAAAATATTGTATTAACCCGTCTGGCAAGGAAGGTTCGGTCAGTCCCCAATAAAATAAAATTATTGTTTGATTCTTGGGGAAGCCCTAATCCCAGCAACTCAATACTGGAGATAATTGATACCAGGTATTCAATTATGTAAATAAATAAATAAAATAAATCTTAATCTATACTATCTATACTATAATATTATAAAGCTGAAGAGTTTGTTTGTTTGTTTGGTTGAACGCGGTAATCTCAGGAACTACAGGTCGGATTTGAAAAAATCTTTTTGTGTTAGATAGCCCATTTATCGAGGAATGCTATAGGCTATATATCATTACGCTACTACACTTGGAAGCAGAGCAGTAGTCATAAATGTCGACAAATCGGGCAAATTTTTATGCATCATTGTAGAATTAATAAGCGATGAGATTAAATAGGTGCGACGGAAGGTCGAAATATTCCACGGGCGAAGCTGTCTAGTATTATTCTGAATCTAGTATTATTTATTATAAATGCGAAAGTTTGTGTGGATGTTTGTTACTCTTTCACGTTAAAACTACTGAATGGATTTTAATGAAACTTTACAATAATATAACTTATACATCAGAATAACACATAGGCTACTTTTTATCCCGGGAACAACTATGTAGAAATAAATAAATAAATATTGTGGGACACTTTTCACACATCGCCATCTAGCTCAAAGTAAGCTAATATTAGCTTGTGTTATGGGATCTAGATAACTGATAAACATACTTATATATTTCTAAATACATACATATTATACATAGGAAACACCCAAACTCCGAAACACACATTTGTGTATTTGTGTGATCCACAAATATTTGTTCCGAACCGGGAATCGAACCCGGGACCTCTTGCGTAGCAGTCGGACACACTCCAAGCGCGCCACACAGGCAGTCGTTAGTTTCATATTCATCAGATGTAATTGATGGTATGGTAAGAGGTACTACTATGGTACTATCAACCACACAAAGAGGAACAGGATACTTGATTAGTATAGGATCTACTACGTACAACTGTATATTGTGGTAGGTAGCTGAATGATTAAAATTATTATCCTGAGGAACTCCGATATTAATAATTCTGTGATTTCATCTATCACATTGATCATGCTGTCCATTGACGGAGGACTTTGTTTTATAATATTTATTTATTTATCCATCACGCCTTATGCCCGAAGGGGTGGCAGAGGCATATTATATGACCACTTTTCACCATGTGTTTTCCTGTCCCACGTAATAGGTGGTGAGGCCATTGCCGTGTTGAAATAGAAAGACGCAGGTTGTGGCTATAATAAGTAGTGAAGTATAATGAAGTATGTATTGATTTTAAAGAAGGTCATACGAAACATAAAGTATTTTGCTTAGTCTTCGAAGTATTTAAATATCACGGCCAACACATACCGCTATTGTGTTCATCACAGAGTGTTTGATAGAATGACATACCTACGGAGTAATTCTGTGGAATACCTATATTGCAATGAATGTTCATTGCAGTGACTTACATTTAATAAAAGACTCTAATGTTTGCAAAATAAAATGTCAAAAGAATAGGTATAAAACATTTCAATATGAAACTCAAATATAATGAAATAAAACCAAGGTATACCTCTCTACTCATAATCAAATTCTTTCAAAATATACACAACAATAAAAACAACACGAAGTTATTTCTGGAACACTAGCCAGTCTTAAAACAATTTAGGTTTATGATAATACTTCTTATTTGATATTTAATGAATCTGAACCAATAACAAATGAACCAATAGATATAGATTTTTATTTTATCACAAAGTCGGCTTTTTTATTTTGAGTGTTATTAAAATACTTATTGAAGTGAATCTTCTTTTTCGACGTTAACAGAAATTATATAGCTGTAAAAAATAATCGTCTCGTTTTTCGGTTAGGCGCCATGTAGTTTTGAAGTGAAACTTCTTTATCGACGTATGAGAGAATTTTATAGCTGTAAAAAAATTCGTAAAGAAGGTTCTTACCTGTACATTGTACTCTGGCAGACACACATTTTTTTTTCTATATAAATAAATCTACAACTCTCTATTGTTAAAACATTTCATTTGTAAAATGAATCTTATTAAAATCGTTTTAGAAATGAAATCTGATATAAATAATGTAGTACAATTAAACGTGTTAAAATGATAGTATTTTTACCTCTGCCTACCTCTTCAGAGATAGCGTGACAATATGTATGTATGTAAAATTATAGTACAAAAATTTACTTGAATAATCTTTTGAAGTAGCAGGCACTTACACACTTACCAATAGGTAGGAAATTGAAATTTACTGTACTAAGATACCTCCTTGAAACGTATTACTGAACTAAACACTTAATTATCACCATTACTCTAAGTTCTCTCTCAAAGCAACCACATAATGTATGCAACATTAAAATCATCTAATAACATATTACAGTTCATTCACTCAATTCACATTACTTCTCACCGGTAATACATGTTCTACATGTCGTAACTCTAAATCCGCCATCAAAGTACAATTAGACGCGCTCGGAGACCGTTTTGTCCCTCGGTCATGTCTTGAATAATATCCATTACAGACATAAGCTTAACCCCTCATAAGATATTAACATCTAAGGTGCATTATTAACACGTAATCCGTCAGAGGAGAGGTGACCCAGGCTTTCATATGTTAATTTTGACCTATTACAACGCCGCATAATCTTAAGTCAGATCAAATGAATGGGTGGAATGTATGATTAAATTATTTTAGGAAAACACTGTACTGTGGTTTGTTAGAATGAGATTTGTGATGTGGTGCTTTGCTAATAAAATCCTAATAAATAAGTGTGAAAATTATCTAAAATGAATATGATAGAACCAATTTTAACACGACAAAGAGGTTGGTGGCGCGAGTGTTCATCTTTCAATCAAATGCGTCGTATGCTTCTCTGTCACCTTAGTATAACAATATATTTACATTAAAAGTGTTAAATTGTAATTTTTAATCCGGATAGATATCTTATTTCCACGGGATTTTTTACTGCTACCCTCTCTCTGTTACGACTACCATTATTTAAAATGCTGCGTTTATAGCATCAGTGAAACCTAGGGTATCGGCAGTGCGTTAATTTACTTGTTTTGCCTTCTTTCAAGTCTTAAGGAACCAATGAATTGATAGAATTAAGACCAGGATTAACTAATTTATGTCCCGGCAAAATTTCTTCACATTATTATAAGAAATACGCAGAGCTGCTCGTTTCTTCTAGTAAACTTATTTTATTATTAAAGTGTATACTAAATCTATACATAAATTTATAACAAATGATATGCAAGACTTACGGTGTATGTGGGATCCGATGTGGGGAATTTTGCATAATTGTTTTTTTAAATGCACCCTTCACATTAACATACGAACCGTAACATTAGCATGCTAAACGAAATTGGAATCTTGAACACAAGAAAAATCAAAGTGAATAAGAAAGTAATACAATTATCTTTTATTGCGCTGAAACGTTCAATAAAACGTGGCCGTTGCCCAGATGCGGAAACAATGTTATTGCACGTCTAATTTCTAAAAGATCCGGCCGTTGCCAAGCAGTTTACTTATTTACGTACTAAAAGTAAATGGACCTAGATGAACGAAATGAGAGTAGGCTTCTATATCCTCGCAAAAACTACAAAAATGTTATTCGCTACACTTAAGGCTTGGTATTCCTGCCGAGGCCACGATTTTGAGTTTTTTAAAACAATGCGAATCGTAGAAAAAAGGGATTTTGATTCTGAAAAAAATATTTATGATAGTTAAGGATTTAATCTAGTCAAAATGGCTTTCTGTTACAAAATCTAATAAACTTCACTTGATAGAAAAACATTCCAAAGTTGCCCCCTTTCGAAATGTTTTTTCAATGCCAAATCTAGACTACAGATAATTTTCATGAAATTTTTATACCCAACTATAGCTACTAAATACTTATAGACATAATAGCTTACTTTAACTATATATAGTAATTATAGTACAAATGTTTAAATAACACCAGATTCTCACCGCTGACGCCAGATCAGTCGCGCGCTGGCGCTTACTGAGGTAGGACCTGCGTCAGGATTTTTCGTTGCGCTCCTCTTCTTATTTCACCGCAATGGCAAAGTATATTTATCAGAGCAGTAAGCATTCCATCATCATCCGAGCGTCTGTCCCAGCTGCTTCTCGCGACCCCAGGAGTTCGCTTTGTATAGTGTATATGAGAGTTTTAATATAAAATTAGCTACGTACACTTCATAGAAGCGTTAGAATTATCCCTGTAAGTAGTATAAAATCGAACCCGGTACCCACAGTTTAGAAGGCAGTTTATAATTAACTGAGCCAGTGGGCTGTTCAATGTATGTTTACCTATTTTTCCGCTAACTATTGACGAATTTCAATTTTTTTTTGTGTTACGTATTGGTACTTTCAATTTGGTTCTAAACAAATTTTATCAATAGATTCTGAAGCTTTAACATACCGACTGCCACTGACTGAAGTAATCAGTGCAGTTGTCATATTTAAGATTCGCTTCGCTTCGCATAAATTATTTCAATTGTATCCAAGACCTTTGTTTTATTCTTAAAGTAAAAATTATTAAGGTATATTTATAAATTTATTAGCCACAAATTTATCCCCTAAGGTGTGGCAGATGCATATTGTGGTGAGCCCAACGCCTGAGTTCAAATTGACAGGCTCAGATTGTGGCGACTCGCTGTTGTAATTTTTAGGTCGCTGAAAGAGTATTCACTTGACTTAACGAGTGCCGATAGCAACGTTACTATAGCAACCGGGACAAACAGCTTAACGTGTCCTTCGAAGGACGAAATCGCTGGTAAATGAAAATGCTACAAAGCGGTCATCCATTCCAAGTCCGAGAGAGATTCTTAAACCAGTAATCTTTTACAGAGAACTGAGTTAGTGGGCTACCAGCGCTTTTATATTTATATTTTTTACTTTATGTGAGTAGCCTTAAAAAATGTATAACATTTCATGTAACTAATAATTAATAATACCATAAGAGTGCTGTTGTTGTACTGTGGCCTGCCCTGAAACCAGATTGAAGTGGACTCAGTATGCTATTGAGTCGCACGTATTTGATTAGCTGACTGTGTACACAGGATTCCAGCACCTTCGATAGAAACGGAAGGATGGAGATTGCCCGATAGTGACTAGGTAAAGAGGGATTGGAAATTTTTGGGAGGGGAACAACATATGCTTTACGCCATATGGTAGGAAATTGACCAGAATCAAGGGAAAAGTTAATGATATAGGAAATAGCTGGAAGGAGTTGGTCTAGAATGGTTATGATGATCCGACGACTAATATTGTCACAACCTACTGCTTTTGATGTAATGGACATTATAACCTTCTTGAGCTCATCCGACGTACCTGGAGAAAATTGAAACGCACCATAATTGGGACTGGCGAGCCCGGCCACAAAGCTAACCGTATGGCGCTTGGTTAGATCATCAATTTTATAAGAAGTGGTGAAATGACGATTAATGACATCCAACTCAAGCGTCCCGGGCAGCTCCGTATGCGTTAGCCTACCAATACCGAACGACCTGAGAAAACTTCCATACATCAGCAGACGAAGAGGAAGAAAGGTTAGCAAAGATATGTCGGCGTTTGGCGTTACGTATCACCTGGTTACAGCGATTTCTTGCGTTTTTATAAGCGCTCCAGTCCAATTCCCTACGTTGTATCTTGAAAATTCGAAAAGCTTTGTCCCTACGTCTCATAGTCATTCGAACTTCTGCTGTTATCCACGGAGCTGGAGGACGCTTTAACTTGACTTTCCTAACGGGGGCGTGAATATCATACAATTTATGAACTGTTTCATTAAAAACAAGAACTTTGTCGTCAATAGTATTAGCCTCAAGTAATGGATCCCAATCAATTGCAGATGCATCGCTACGTACCCTTTCAACGTCTATCCGTCCAAAGCAACGTCTGTGCAGCACCTTGGGCTTCTGTTTAGGAGGCTTGAGAATATAGGAGACAAAAATTAAGTCATGATGAGAGAAAGCTGGAGCAAGATACTGACCGTGGGAAGAAACAAGAGAAGGAGAAGAAATAAGAATTAAATCAAGCCACGTGTCATCGACGTCCATATTATGGTATGTGGCCTGAAGTGGCAACACATGTAGACTGGCAGAGTCAACTAAATGTAGCAGCTTGACAGTTCGCCAAGAGCTACTAGCAAGAAGGTTGGTATTAAAATCTCCCATGATGATGTGATGCTCATAATCAGACCCTAAAGATTCTAATACCGATTCGATATCAGTGAAATAGTTGACAGTAGGAGGGCAATAAACAACGCCGACTACAATTTTGCTACCCTTAATTAATACCTCGAGAAAGAAAAATTCTGCAGTAGCAGAATACAGTGACGGGGATGAAGCAATTATTTTGTAGGGTAAATGGCTGCGAAGATATATTGCAACCCCACTTCTCTCTTTGCTCGTTCTGTCATTCCGAATAAGAATGTAGCCAGGAAGTGGATAAGAAGTGGAGAGTAGATTAGGTTTAAGAAAAGTCTCAGATATCAAGACAACATGGATGTCCGAATCAGCAAATGTATCAACTAGGTCACTGTAATGACAAGTCACACTTTCTGCATTAATATGACACACATTTAGAGATCGGCCCTGTTCTTGTTCAAATTTCTCTCGAAGTACATCTCCAAGTGTCTCAGTTATTGAGGAAAAACTATCATTGTTAGATAATATATCCGAGTCACAGGCAGAATGATAAAAGGAATTATCATCTGACGAATTACTCATTATTAATAAATAAAGTTATATAATAAATATATTAATACTTATATTAATACAGTTAAATATATTATGCAATAAAATAACACACCAAATAAATGCAGCTGTAAAATCTCTGCACCACCCGACAGCAAACTAGCAACGTAACCCGAAGTGTAATCGCGCCTTAGTAAACACCAACTGTCTTGTTTTGGTCAAAAACTCCTTAACAGAAATTGAGGATCCTTTAAGCCTAGTCTTAGCGCTCCACACCAACGACCTCACGCTCGTTGCGCTAAATCGAACAAGAATGGGACGACTTTGACCAACTCTAGCAGCACCGAGACGATGACATGTTTCTATAGATACAGTTGTGATCTCCTTCAACGATATCTTATTCTGAAGTATTCCTACAATAGTGCTTGTGCAGTTCTCTCTTTCTGCTTCAGGGATACCAAAGAACACTAGACACTTACGACGCTGCCATGTATCAACAATATCAACAGACTCAACACATTCAGCAATCTGTTTCCGCAGTAGACCAAGAATGTTGAATATCAGTTCCCTAAAGGAGCGGAACTCCTTTGCAACCCTGGCCACTGTGTCTTTTGCCGAACCACCAACATGTAATTGTGCCTGCAGCTCATCCATTCTTCTAGAAAAACTTTCTTCGAGACTTTTCTGCATAGTCCGGATCTCTTCAAGATGTGACATTGTATATTTGAAAAAAGAAAAACTTGCTTGTTCTATATCTTTCCTCTTTATGTTTCAAATGTGAAAAGTTTAGAAGCTAGCAGGTGGTGTTCAATTATGCTTCTATATGTCACATGTAGTTTCACAAACTAGCGTTATACAGTCATGATGTATCTCATAGTCGTCATACAGCGTAAAAACGTTTATACAGTCTATTTGTTATTTATAGACCATTAAAGAATATGATAAAAAGGCAAAATCACATAAAAACTAACTAAATAAAATTTTGCAAAAATATTGTATGTGTTAACTTTTTCACACCTACCGACCTTTTTCTGTACATAAAGCATAAATTTGTTATTAGAAATATCATCATTAAATCCTACTAATATTATAAACGCGAAAGTTTGTAAGTATGAATGTTTGATGATACTTACATATGAAAACTACTGAATGGAATTTAAATAAACTGTACAATAATATATAATAACACATAGGCTACTTTTTATACCGGGAACAAGTTCCTTTAGATAACGGGAACGAGAAAATTCATCACGCTGGCGAAGTCGCGGGCGTCAACTAGTATATCATAAAGCTATAATAAAATCCAACACAATAATAGAGATGTTCCATTTCGATTGCTACTGTCAATCATTTTTACTGTGGCGTGTCAGCAGAAAATACATTGTGGATCTATCTTGGTGGGGGCTGAGGAAGCGTTTTGGTGCCTACGCGACTTGGCCTACCTATTACTCTATGTCACAAACAAACAAATACCTCTTACGGGCAGGTGCCCTTAAGAGGTTCGTTTTAATATTCTTTATCAATTTCAGAAGAAATTTCACTTGAAATATTTCAACAACATATACTTATTTATTCAATGTAGCCAAAAGGTCAAAGAGGATAAAAGAAAATATAGTTATAAAAATTTGATGGAGTATGTATAATAACACACAATAACGTCATTATATTTTTACGATACTTGCGTATGCTGTACGGGACAATGAACACTATATTGGTTGATGTAGTTTATGAAAGATAGATGATCGTTCCCAATAAATGAACCTAAAGAGTTTTTCATTCAAAATGTTATGTCTCTCAAAAAACCAAAACCTTTAGTTACGTAACTAAGTACATCGTAACGTAATAAACCCACAGATGCGCTCGTAGCTCCGATAACTCCGAGTTCTGAAAACGATGACTGTGTTAAGTAACACTTTCGCTATGGTTGGTCCTTAGATGGGTGACCACGTTGTGGCATTTTCATTTACAAGCAATTTCGTGCATTGTAAGGCACTTTTTGCCCGTCCCGTGGTCGGGTTGCCAGTAACATAGCAGTCTTTCAGTAAGTTGAAAATTTTCAACTGCAGTTTGCCTCAAACTGCGCCTGTCCATTTAGCCACGGCAACGGCCTCACCACCAGGACAAAAATACTTATGGTGGAATGTAGAATATATACCTCTGCAACTCCATTGGGGAGTTCCGTATTTGGTTGCATAAATTTTAGAGGCATAACTTAAAACTGCATAACGTTTTTTGGCATACTCTTCGTTTCGCATAACGTTCATACATAATAAATCATTAGGCATACTTTTATTCCCCATAACTTCTTTTTAATAATGATATACCCGCATAAAATGTTTAAACATATTTTTTTTTACAATAATGATTACTATTCATAACATTTATTGGCATATCACTTACTCTCGCATAAAGATTACAAGTCATACATATAGAATACCATTATGTTAACAAGTACTGTCTAAGATTGAAATGCCCACTGATTAAAAATGTCGATAGTCACTATACTGAAGTTCAAAATGTCAACACTTATATACAGGGTCATTTGTAAAATACCAGCAACTTGCTAGGACTAGGTAGCTAAGATCATAAAAACATGTTGTACGAATTTTTATTTTGTTTTTGTTTTTTATTTTTTATTTTTTTTTCAAATTTAAATTTAATTTAATGTACTGATTGAATTACAGTAATATACAGCTCCTAAAAATCACAGGAGATGGGGGTGGACCGGCCATAACTCCTTTGACCTTGACCAATTTAACCGCATTGATGCGCGCACATTCATCGTTCATCAAAGCATGCAGTATGTGAAGAAAAAGAGACCCAGGAGTTCTTTTAAGCGCGAAAGCGAAAACCTCCAAGAGCGAAAACCTATGACGAATTTCGAAGTTTTCGCTGTGTAACGAATTGCCAAAAGTAGAACAAACGTTGTTGGTTATGACCTTGGCTATCTACTCCTAGCAGGTTGCTGGTGTTTTACAAATTACCCTGTATCGAATCTATAAATAAAATATAAAAAGAAGTAGGTAGATTAAATCGAGCTATTCAGTTCTGCTCATTGTGGTCACAAGTGACCCAACACTCCTCGTCGCTTCGCTCGTCGTGGTACCTATTTACGACTTTGCTCAAGACTAGTCTAAAATTAATAATACTTTTAAAATATCGTTTCATATATTACAGCTTAGAAACTTGACTATGAGTGAGACGATTATTTACAATGGTGTCTTATTATTTCTTAAATATTCTTAGTCAAATTTATTATTCATTTATGATTTATACGGTTATCCATACCTCCATTATGCGCTTTGTATTTTATTATAAATTATCTTTAGGCGTATAACAATTATACCCTTTACATGACATTGTATAATGATTAAAATTATGATAAAAAAATTAGAGCATGTTAAAGTTATGCCAATAAAACCATTATGCGTTTTTAACACTCTGCTGATCATAATTATGAGAGAAAACTTTATGCTGAAACTGTTATGCCAAACTACAATATGCTGAAAAAGATAATGCGATCGAAAGGGCTCCCCATTGGGGATACAGGCGTGACTAATAAGTATGTACACCTACGGACCAACGGGTAACAATTTAGCTAGTTCAAAGTTAAATGGCTTCGCTTCTATCCAAACAAAGAGTAATCGAAAGCTTGTTAAAAATGCGATTATTCTTTTACTAAAACCAGCTTCGCTTTTCAGTGTAAATATTCTGACTGTGCGTCCTGTGCAAATAATGACGACTAAAGAAATGTAAGACCTATTAATGCAAGCTAATAAACATTGTATCCAACTATTGTAGTCTGTTCTATGCTCTCAAAAACAACAAAGGATCCGCATGTTCAGAATAGTTTATATGAGCGTGGCAAACTTAACGTTTCTCTCGAGAAATACGAGACCAAAGATGCTTCTAATAAGGGTGGCGATGACTCTTCACTGGTATATTTGAACATTCCTTTTTACGAGTTTGGGATGTGAAGAATCTCATCCACCCCAATAGAATAGATGTACCCTACGATTTTTCAGCTTAACGAGATCCCTCAGAGTTTGAATATTGAAACAGCAAATAAGATTTGAATCTCGCGCTTGAGGTAGTTTCTATTCTGTTTGTCACATAGTTGAAAACTTTTATTTGGTGATGTATTGTGCTGTAGAAGATTCTGTTTGGAGTTAAAAATTGTTAGTTTTGGAAATAATGGATAGAAAATTCTTTCCAATTGTATTTGAAAAGTAAATGATAAAAAAAATAAGATTTATTTAATTCTCTACTCCAACCTTAATACTTAAATATTGTATATAGGATGGATATAGTAACCCATATGGTTGTCTTGTTGCATTCCATAGACTATCTCTCTCCATCATCAGGGTAGCTTTATGACATCGTTATTAATCTAATCTAAGTTACTTAGGTGTGTCTTTCAACTTAATTGAACGCAGCCTGGAAACTGGTTCGGATTTGGTTTGCAAGATTTGTGCTACACATACATATACTCTAAACATTGCAAGTTGAGATTGATTTGGGCCCCAGTACACCGTGTATAAGTTATCCACTGGAAATATGTATGTATTTAGAAATATTTATTAGTTACCTAGATCCCGCGCACAAGCTTAGATAGACTTAATTTTATCTAATACTAGAATATTTGTATGCTGTAGGTAGATTTTATTGACCAAGTATTCACTTACATAAAAACAAAATTAATACACCTGCCTTAAACATGGGCACTGGACATTTTAAAACGGCCATTTTATGTCTCAAAATGACATTTCATTCTATAGCCACTAATAAAAGGCTGAATTAGGATATGGTACAAGTGAAAAGAAACAAAATAAAACTAAACAGCAAACGTAGAAGTTGTAGTTTGAGAATATTTTGATTATAGGATTGCATAGTGTGTAACGGTATTTATAATCAGAACAATTATGTTGCATTGTTTTTCTAACGGCGGTTTCTACACAGTTATGATAAACATTTATTTTACGAGTATATACTTATCAAAACCACAGATACTCGTGAAATGATTTTATTACCCAAAAAAATGAATTAATTAAAAAAATCAAATGTATTTCAATGGGGTTTCCAGACCTTTTGATATTTTTATAGTTAACATACATAAATACGGTCACATTACACGGTTCCATTAAAGGAGCAGAGGTATACTAGACTGCCACATGTCACCAGTTGTAGTTTTAGTCTCACGTTACTTTACAGGTCATCAGAGTATCCGTGTTAAGACGGACAGTATCAGATTGTGGCTATTGCCGATATTGCCGCCCATAAGGCCTCTAATTTGGTTGATCAGCTGTCACATTATTGGCAGCAGATTTATTCTTAATTTACAAGGAATATCAGATTGTCTGCAACCATAAACATTACGTGTAAAAGGTAAAGCTGGATTTTTAAGTATCTAGCCAATTTCACCGGCAAGTGACCAAAGAACGTGAGAAAAGTCAAAATTATCCAAATCCTACTGTTTGTCAAACAAAGTTTGAGGTATCCAACATTTAATAACTGATAATACACTAGCACTAACCACAATGTCAGAGTGTTTTATAAACAAGACTCTTTAGACCAAACTAGAACAAGTCTATGGAAATTTAGGAGATCGATCGAATATGCGACTCATCAATGATTCTGTGTATGATTAAATTTCAGTATTCAACAACGCTACAGCTTGTATATTGTACCAAGCACGTCTCTGTTAAGCATTCGAAGTAGCCGCGGTCAGGTCCTTGTGTTGAGAGCGGTATTATGAACCGTCTGCTCGCTCCTCAACCCTTGTTGAGATTCCAAATTGAAAATTTAAGAAACGCTTGTTGAGAACTCTCTGTTCTTTTGTTTATGCTTCCTAGTTAGTAGTTACAATATTTTAACGAGAATTATGGGATTTATTTAATTGTGCTCCTAAAGTTAATAGGTAGTTGGCATCGGACAAAGTTCACACTTCATCGCACAAAGCTGTCAAAGCTCAACGCACAAAGTTCACACTTCATTATCAATGATTTTTGACAAAAATCTTAACAAATACTAGTTTTTTTTCTTAAACTCAAATCGCGACCTTATGTCTTCTGTCGACTTTAGTTCAACAGGAGACATAAGGAGAATTCACACCGTCACGGTGTGAATTCTCCTTATATGAGTATCAGTATATCCGTATATGAGTGGATTATTCATTGGCGAAAGTGTATCGTTTCTGAATAAGCATACTTTGATGAAGAAAAAATAAATTTAGAATATTTACTATAATTTTGTAAATTTTTGATTTTTTCCAGGTCTATCTAAATAAATAAAACTAGTGGTTCTGTAAACCACTAGTTTTATACTTCAGGGTAATTTTCTTTCTTTCTTCGGTGTATACTTCAGGGAAATTTTTTTCTTTGTTCTTTTATTATGAATTAAAAAAAAACGTTTCTTTTTTCGTTGTGAGCGCTCTTGCCATTTCCTCTCCTCTGCCTCCATTTCCCCGCTGATCTAAGAACCCCTTTGCAAAAAGTTGTAGGCTACATCAAGGATTGTCCATGCCAAGTTGAATGCAAATCCGATGAAAAATGCGACCTGTAGACTGAATGGACGGACGAACGGTCGGACATCAATAGCATTTTTCCCGTACTAGTGAACTTAAAACAGAGACTTTCGTAGGCTCGCTTCGCTCGCCTCCTCAGTCAATAAGATTATACCATTCTCAAATACAAATGAATTAAAATTTTCATAAAAGCGAATGGATCATAATATATCATGAAATTGTATAAAATTAACCATTTTTTTTGTTCATGTTATAATATATTATTAACCTTATACGCATGTCTAAAAAATGAATACTGCCCCGGGAAAATAGACTCCCCGCATATTAACAAAGTCAGAAACGATATGAGAAATAAAACATAAATTATTCAACAAAGGCAATGAGTCCACGTTTCATCTTTTCCATTATGTATATTATATATTTGGCGAAATGTACTCTTATACATACAAGCTTTTGTTAATTTTTACATCTACCTAAATTAGATGGTAGGTACGTTAATAAATTATAGGTTTATAAAATTAAGCCGTATGAGTAACAATCAGGCCAAATGCAAATAGACCAATTGCGCCTAAACATGATAATTTTACATATTTAATAAACTACTTTGTTCTGCCATATAGAGGGCACCCTTATTACTACTTACTTCTTACTTAATTTTTATAGATGTATTCGATAAGAATTCTTTTTTTTTATCAGAATTTTGTTGTTGCTGTAGCAGAAGAACCTAAACAAAATATTACAGAATCAAAGTTAGAACTAATACTTTCAAAACAAGCTGAAAAGCTGCTATATACTCATTCAACAAATAGGTACGCTGATGAACCTATTGACAACTGTTATTGCAAATTTTAACAAATAATAGATTCATTAATTATAGCAACTGGGAACGTAAATGGATTGCTAAGTAACAAACATGAAGTTGATACATTTATAAAGCATCATAATATAGATATACTGCTTGTGACAGAGACGCATATGACACCTACAGCCATCTTTATCCTTTGAGGCTATTGTACGTACACTACCTGTCACCCGGATAATACCTCATACGCTGGTCTGCAGTGATAATAAAAGAAACCATCAAGCACCGGTTGATGCAAGGCTATCGAGCAAAACACATACAGGCAGCTACTGTTATTGTATTTGATAGACAAGGGCACATATCAATCTCATCCTTATACTTATACTTTGTATTTAGGTGGGCTCTAAATACAAAGTTACCTCTCTCCAATATAATGACTTCTTCAAAACCTTGTCCAATAGATGTATTATTGGGGGCGATTGGAATGCCAAGAATACAAGTTGGGGTTTGAGACTAACAAATACGAAAGTAAGAGAGTTGAAAATGAGTATAGACAAAAACAAATTTAATCTACTAACACTTTGTCAACCCACTATATGGCCAGGAGACCCAAATAAAAAAAACAGACCTGATAGATTTTTTCATTTACAAAAGCCTTGGAAATTTTCAAATGAAAATAGAGAGTTGCTTAGATTTGGTTCTTCTGACCATACTCCAGTAATTGCAACCATAAGTATGCACGTCATAGAGAAAAAAAACAAAGTATATCTCTGTAACAGCCGCACAGGCTGGGACAGCTTTAGAAAATACCTTGAGAAGAATATAGACCTAAAATTAAAATTACGAACAGGGCAGGATATTGACGATGCTACAATATACTTGACTAACATCAGCCTGGTTGTGTACGCCAACAATGAAAAAACATATCAATGACATGCATAGAAATGTACCATTAGAGGTGACACAGAGTTTTGGAAAAGAGACGCCTCAGGAGAGTGTAGCATTCTACTCGATCAAGTTTTAATAAATCTGCTTTTAATAAAGCTTGTAAGGAACTCAAGATTTACTTAGCACAAATAGAGAATGACACAATTCAGCGTAATTTAGAGCAACTTAAGGCAAATGGTTTCAATGAGAATTCGCTCTGGAAAACTATGAAGTCTTCACAAAAACCACATCTTCAACAACACCCACCAAGGAACGAGAATGGGTCGTGGACTAAGACTGACCAGGACAGAGCAAAAGCATTTGGAACTTTTTTGGAAAATGTCTTCACTCCTAACCAAGACTCCGGTAATGCAACATTAAATAAAAAAATACAAGAGTATTTACAGAGTGACCATCAATTAAGCCTACCTATGAAATATTGTACTCCAAAAGAGGTTCGAAGTGGTATTGGCAATCTGAAAGCAAGAAAAGCGCCAGGTTTTGATGTAATAACCCCAGAAATATTGAAGCAGTTACCAAAGAAAGCCATAGTATTCTTAACAGTATTGTTTAATGGTATCTTGAGAGTCTCGCATTACTCTAGCATATGGAAGACAGCACAAATCACTATGATCCTAAAACCAGGAAAACCACCACATCAGACAGGATCCTATCGCCCGATTAATCTTCTTCCTATTATATCCAAGGTGTTTGAAAAGATACTAGCACATCGCATAAAGAAAGCTCTAAAGAGCAACCATATAGAATGGAAAAGAGATAGCGCAAACCATAAACACAGGTCATTGCAGTAACTCTTAGGGAGGACCTCAAAATTATCAGTCAACAATAAACTACTGATTTACAAAGCAGTACTAAAGCCCACATGGAGTTACGGAATCGAATTATGGGGCACCGCTAAAAATAATAACCTTGAAATACTCCAAAGATTTCAAAATAATGTCCTGAAAAACATTGCAAATGCACCATGGTTCACCAAAAATGACGAACTACATCAATACCTGGAAATGCCTACCATAAAAGAGGAAGTAGAACGTAGCTGCAAATCTTATAAGGAAAGAATTCTTACTCATGTTAATAGTTTGGCGTTGGCACTAAAAGACCCTCTGACAATGAGAAGGCTAAAAAGAGCTCACACATGGGATCGAATCTAACCAATATCATAGACAGCCTGTCAGTGGAGAGGCATGTCTAACATGACAAATTTTAACCCTACAGCAGCTGCTTATAGACCTTGGACTGATTGCATGCTAGAATTCAAAATAATAAAAAAAAAATGTTGACTAGTTGACCCCCGCGGCTTCACCCGTGACATACTTCGAACTCCCGTCGCACCAATTTAATTCCTTCGTTTTTAATTTTATAATAATGTTTGAAATTTGACCAATTTTTGACATTATGATAACTACTCGCTGTCCAGGATAGTAGCGTGATGATATATAGCCTTCCGCGATAAATGAGCTATCTAACACAATTTTTTTTTTAATTCGAACCAGTAGTTCCTGATATGCTCTTTCAACCATACAAAGATACAGACAAACAACCAAACTCTTCAGCTTTTTATATTAATATAGATTTCGATAAAATATAAAATAGTAGTATATAGTCAAAAATCACTCTCTTCTTCAGCTAAATGTAAACTGTTGAGACTACATTTTGAGATTAGCTACAAAATTCTTAGGCTTGTGTAATTTATTATAGAGGCCAAGCTGTTAGACTACAATGGCGCCAAAATCACTTCCACTACTCAACTTAATTGCGAAAAAATTAAAAAGATTGGAAATCCATATAACAAAATTATTGTATTCTTCATTTGTTGATGTCTTCGTAATGATTTTGATTTACAAGGAATAATGAATGATATGAAATTATTGTTGGCCACCGAGACAAAAAAAAGTTATACAGATAATGTAATATATTCTCTATCTCTCGATCTGCTACACCTAGAAATAAGCAAGTAACGCGCCCTTCACTACCGTAGTACTTCACTACCGAAACCAGTTTCAAAATCAGAAGTGGTTGAAACTAAATCTAATGTACGTATTAATGGTATCCTAAATCGAATTCCACTGTAAGTTTTTCTCTGTCTCTTATGGTTCCTAAGAAATAACTGTCGAACAGACGGATGGACGGACGGACGAACAGACTGGGACTTTTATAAGACTTTTATAAACTTTATGGTTTAGAAGAAGAAAGAAAGCATAAAAGGACATAGTTATTATCAATATGATATTAAGCATCAGTATCAAACGACTACCACATAATATATTTTTGCTAGAATTCAAATATATTTTTACACGCTTCTTCTTTGTTGCTAGAAAATAAATAAAAATAAATAAAATAAAAAATAAGGCAAGAGGTCCCGTGTTCGATTCCCGGGTTGGAACAAATATTTGTGTGATCCACAAATGTGTGTTTCGGAGTTTGGGTGTTTCCTATGTATAATATGTACATATTTAGAAATATATAAGTATGTTTATCAGTTATCTAGATCCCATAACACAAGCTAATATTAGTTTACTTTGGGCTAGATGGCGCTGTGTAAAAAGTGTCCCACAATATTTATTTATTTAATTTACTATCCTACTAATATTATATTCACTATGGCTGGTACTCGGATGGGTGACCACTTTGTGGCATTTACATTTGCGAGCGTTTCCGTGCTTCGGAAGGCACGTTAAGCCGTTGGTCCCGGTTGCCAGAAAATGGCAGTCGTTAAGCCTGGTTGAAGGCCTTATGGGCGGCTTAAAAATTTCAACAGCAGGTAGCCACGACCTGCGTCTGTCTATTTCAACACGGCAATGGGCTCACCACCTATTACGTGGGACAGGAATCCACACGGTGAAAAGTGGGCATATTATATGCCTCTGCCACCCCTTCGGGGAAAAGGCGTGATGGATATTTTTTTTTTTTTAATATTATAAACGCGAAAGTTTGTAAGTATGGGTGGATGTGTGTTACTTTCTCAAGCAAAATATACTGAACTTTTGATGAAACATTACAATACATTGATAAAGGTTACACATCAGAATAACACATAGTTTACTTTTATCCTGGGAACAAATTTCTGTGAGATTCGGGAAAGGGAAATCTTCACCACGCGTGCGGAGCCGCGGGTCATCTAGTTATAAAAATGTAAAGTAAAACGCATTCTATTTGAAGTCAATAAGTTTATTAATAAGCATGTAATTAAATACCACTACAGACGCACCGTATACGAACAAATTAGTAGGGTATGGTCTTAAGACTGAAGGGATCATATCATGAATACACCAACATTGCTTAGTTTAATCAAAGGGCAGCGGGTTGCGTCTTCAACCTTCTGTCTACAAACTTCAAGCTAAATTCAATTATAACTAAAATTAAGAACACATTTCGGTAATTATGTTTATACTACTAAACAAAATATACAAAAATATATATTATTCATGAACAATATAAAATATTTAATAAAAAATTGTTGTTTTTGTTCAATGTTCGTTTATTATAAAAGTGTGATAGGTATTTCAGTTGAACTATTATTGTACTGGCTAGATCTTGTTTTCAAAACATACCCACAGTATCCATAACATACGGGTAGATTATGTACGTAGAAATATTAAAATAAGACATCATTGATTTAAACTTTATGTATATCTATTATCTGTTGTTTAAACACTAGCATTTGATTACAACAAACATAATACTTACGCAAACATATAGACACAGAAACATATACACACACGCATGCACACACACACACACACACACACACACCACACACACACACACTTAGACACACACACACACACTTAGACACACACACACACACATACACACCCACACTTACACACACACACACATACACAACAAAGAAAATTGTATAAATACAATTATATCTTACCAATCGCAGGTTACCACGAGTGGATCAACGCGGCGTCACTAGCTATATAATAATTTTGTTAAAAAAGATTGTAGCCGAAAACTGTTCCTTAAGACACAGGCCTAGCCTAGTTTAAGAGACAGGGTTCATTTCATACATTAATATTATTATAATTGCTTACCTGTAACATATAGCACCATTGTTGTTTGTACTAAGTTGTAATGTATCTGTTACCTGAAGATCTACCACTGTAATATTCCTTTCTTGCAAATAAATAAATATTATTATTATTATATTATTATTAATGTTCAGTTACGTTGTTATACCCAAAAAGGTAAGCAGAGGCATACCATACGCCCCATTTCACGGTATGTATTTTTGTCACACGTAACAGGTTAAAATAGTCAGGTGTTGGTTGCGGTCACTCGATATTGAATTTTTTCCAAACAATAGGTTGGAAAAAATTCAATATCGAGCAAAGTTTAAACTTTGCTTAACGACTGCCATGTAAGTAGCAACCGGGATCAACGGTTTACTGCCTTCTAGAAAAAAAATCTTAATGCTAAACTTTATTAGTCCTGTCGTATAACGAATTTTACAAAAAAAATCTGTTATCCACTGATTTTCTACGTAACAATACATATTATATTTGAAATATAGACCTCTTACCTTAAGAATACTAATTGAGATGTAATAATTTTTGTAGATTTTTAAACACTTTACCCTGAATTTTCAAATCTGAAACACATACAATATAGGTATATAATATGCAAAGTGGATAACCTTGAATAAGATTGTAGGAACCCACTGGATAACGGCAACACGAAGGTTTTAGATTTTTTTTAAAAAATATATAGCTCGCCAAAATGACGCCGCTCGTCAGAGCGCCACCTTCACAAGCCATGATAATATTAACGATGGTCCTCAAGTTGGCAGTCTCTCTACTATACGGGAGTAGCATTGACAAGGAGAGGGATGGGATTAGGTTGAAGAGCTCTACGTAAATTGTAACCAAGAAAGTTGGTCTACGCTGCACCAGCGGCCACGTATCTGCATAGCGTCGAGCGCAACCAGTAAATACCTCGCAGAATCATCCCAAAGGTGAGAACAGTTGGCACAGGGATGAATCTGCGTTTTGTACAGCAGACATATTTGGTGATCTGATTCTAGTGAAGAACCGCCTTATCTTATTTAGGACTCCTAGCTTCCGCAAGCATTGTCTTAAACAGCTCTGTATGTAATTTTTTTATTGAGCTAAAACGGGATCACTACCTGCTCCACTTGTATATTATTGGATGTAACTACCTCCTACTGTGGAATGGAAGCAAATATAGGAAAGGCAAAACAAAATATCCAAAAGTCAATTACCATGAACCTAATAGGAGCAAAATTTAAGCAACTTTAGATATAGCGACACAATTCTGAAAACAACTCATAAAAGGGGTAATGAAAACATACCCTGCAAGGCTTCTACAAATAGGTGTTGGGGTCCTCCAGGGAAATCATAAACAAGAGCGATATTGTACCGACGTGTGAGGAAAGTTCCTAACGAATATGTAATGTTATATTTTATTTCGTAAATAAGTATTTTATAGCTTCCTTGAGAATTATGATACGCTTTAGTCATAAATGAAGCGTAATATGTAACTTTTAAACTTTCAATGTTAATAACAGCATTTATAGAAGATAATATTAGAAAGGAACCACTTTTCTGTAAGTCTGTCAATTACAAATTTATAATGCAATTTAAAACAACTTACTTTTTTTAATTTAAATTAGTCCTACTAATATTATAAACGTGAACGTGTGTAAGAATGGATGTTTGTTACTCTTTCACTCAAAATCTACTAAATGGATTTTGATGAAACTTTACAATAATATAGTTTAAACATAAGAATAACACATAGGCCACTTTTTTCCCGGGGACAAGTTCCTCTGGGAAACGGGAACGGGAAAACTTCACCACGCGTGCGGAGCCGCGGGCGTCAACTAGTTTATAAATTAACAACTAGCTACAATTCGTTACTAACCCAAAATATTCATACTAATAAATAAAAAATCGCAATATTTAAATCTTTAGAGGTAAAAGACAGGCTAGGTTGACTCATTAACTAAGTTTTAACTCAGCTGTATCTACTCTGCTAATTACGGGAACATCTGTATCATATGGCGCTGGTGTATACGGGCATTAAGTGCACTCTATTGTCTCGAGGGCGTCTGTCTCGGCGTCACGTGACTTGCTTTTTATTGCATATTCTCTTTGTTCCGTCTTAGGTACACGGCCTGTGTTGCGAAGCGTGATCTGAAACTGTGTTTAACTACGACTTTTTTTGTAGCACTTAGACGATACTAGGGTAATTGGACTTGAAACCTCACTTTACTCTAAAATTATCCTAAAATTACAGCGAAATAATTCTTGACTTAAATAAAATGTTATAGACAAACCCTGAAAGGTAACTGGCATATGTTGAACTAAATTTTAACCACTTAACGTTATTTTATACAATGTTACTCAATATAAGTCTCTAGCGCTCGTAGCCCCGCCGACTACACGAGCACCACGCTATGATGGCCGTTCATTTCACATTTTCGTCTCAGGAAAACATTATATTTCAGATGGATATTAATTAAAAAAATACTCTAAATATAGTATGATAAAAACAAAAAGAAATAAAAGTTACTACGTAAGGTATTTTATTTCATAAAAATCGTTTTTTTTTTGCATTATTGTAATATGTCAAGCGGTTATCATAGCGTGCCGTGTAAACGTAAGTGTTTTGTAAACGATCACTGCGTTAAGTAACTTTTGCTATTGCTGATTACGGATGGGTGACCGCTATGTGCTATTGTGTGCATATAAATAGTAGCATTTACATATAAGTATAAGTCATAGATATCTGAACTAAGTTAGCGTAGTTAAGATATTTATGGTATAAGTATTATTATGTAGAAACTCTACTTTTCAGTCACGCCTTTATCTGTAAAAGGATAAGCAGAAACAAACCTACAATACGCCCATATTGAAGCCGACTATGAGGTCCTAAACTTAGCTTAATCAATGCCATGTTACTGGCAACTGAGACCAATGGCTTAACGTGCCTTCCAAAGCATGGAAACGCTCGCAAATTGAAATGTTTACACATGTTTTTTTCGGAGTTTGGGTGTTCCCTAGGTATAATAGGTATGTATTTAGAAATAAGTCAGAATGTTTATCAGTTACCTAGTTCCTAAAGCATTAGTTAAAAGCTTAGTTTGGGCTAGATGGCTCTGTGTAAAAAAAGAGTCCCACGAAAAGGATTTTTCCATTCCATATAAGGTAGTAAAAGTTTATCGAAGTATATTACGGGTGAAGCTGGAGGACACAGTCAGTATTTAATATAAGCGCCGAGCGCTTCCTACCAATATTGCATACTACTTTTTGTAAGCAACGTGCCTAGGCTGGTATTAACCATCATTCTGTATACGCAATACCCTTTATTGAGGCTGTATTGTACAACCAAACCACGTGCTTGCTTTGAATAAACAGCATTTATTATCTTACTTCAAAGGCTATTTTGCTTTGGTATACAAATATTGTTAAGCAAATTTGATTACTATTCATTTGGCGATAACAGATCTAATTATAGATCCTCTGATCTACATAATTAGAACTGGTGCGTTTATAAGGAAACTTGTGTTACAGATCCTGTGTTTGTTCTACGGTTTGAATATTCTGATAAAGACTTTATTTTTATACCTATATTGTTATTGAATGATTTAATAGATAAAATATTTATTAAAACTTATTTTTATTTAAATATGCTTAAAATAATAATTTTCAGCAAGTTCTTTATTTGATAACCATATTGTAATAATGAATCAAAAAAGAAAAAATTGGCTAGTTTACCATATTTGGTGTCCCGTCCCACCTAAATTAAATTTAGATAATATCTAAAACTATATATTATATAGTTTAAGTTGATGTAACATTTTTAACTAAACGTATATATTATAATTTCAGTACAATTGGTAGGAGATATTTGCCTCAAAATAGAGTTTTAAAATTCCACCCGTACAAATATTAACATAGCAATGCAAAAATATTACCACATCGCTACTCAAATAACCATTATTATATTATGAATGCCAGATCATCATAATACAGTAAATGAAATAAATTGTCAGGTATCAAACAAAGACCTCTCCTAATCGTAAGAATGTACCTAACTGCAAACAGTTTAATATTTTACTCCGCTTCAGTCAAACGTAGTCATAGACAAAACATGCGTGCACTATTTAGTAGATTGTAGCTACTTATAGAAGTAGTCTGTGTTGTTTTAGAGTGGAGGGGTGCGCGTTGAACCAATGACGTCACACTACTCATAGTGCACCCTTCTGTCAGTGTTTTTATGTTTTACATACATATGAAACATGCACTGAGTTATGAACAAACATGGCAACCGTGAGTGTGAATACGAATGGGATTAAATGCCTGCATATATTAATAACTGCGAAAATTCGTTAGGCCACCTACACGCGCTCAGTTCATAAAAAAGTGCTTGTAAAATTAAAAAGACGTTATTATTTGTGAGTTTTGTTATAAATATGAGAATGTTCTTAGGTTTTTACCACATTTTCCGGCAGTTATTTCTGATATTTTTAAGACTGTAAATTATGATATTTTAAAGGTTTTAATAAATATAGACGGTCATGGAATTTGCGTGAAACTGAAATCAGCAGGTAACTATGAAATTAATAGGTAAGACATGTAAGATTCAATTTATCTAATATCTAAGCGACTATCACACTAGCAGGTCAATATTTGTTCAAGAAAAATTGAACGTGTGTAAATATATTATTAAAATTAAACAACGACCTTCAGCTGTTTGTTTGCTGTTAATTAAAGATTTGCTCAGTTTAATAACTTGGCAGTTTTATAGCCGTGGTGATGGTATTTATGTGGAGCTCACAGCATCATTTTTGTTAACAGGCTTTATAAATTCCACTTGTAGAAGTTTTAATGTAATAAAAGAGCTGCACGGACTTACAACAACTTGAACTGTTAACTTTTTGCAGCAGTCATTAACTCTAGATGAAATTAACCTAGTTTGTATCATATCTCAGAGTTATGAAGAAACTTATAGTGATTTTTTTAATATAAAAGTTCATTCTGTATCTTTTATAGAAATGAACCATAAACCATGACAGGCTATCAAATCACACCTCAGACTCCAAGATTGTTAGCTAGGACTTTACTAATCAATATATTTCTCTGTTAGCTCTATAAAGGTCTGTTTCTAAAATGTATTTACATAAATAAAATTTAAAACTGTTTTTATTTCCAAATTAACAAGTTTTATCAATATTATCATATGAAAGTTCATACGGTACGTACATGAAACAGATTTTTTGTCTGTTTGTTTGTACCGGCTAATTCCTGAAACGGACTAGACAGCAATTACGAGATTTTCGCTGGCAAAAAGTAGATGTTATAAGAAGTAATTTAACATAAATGTTAGCCCCGTATTCTTACTTTACGTTCTTTTCTTACTTCCTCACATTATCTTCTGATTAATTTCGTTGCGGGTTCCAAGACATGCTAACTTCTCCTGGGACTTCACCGAGATCGAGCTCGGTGTCTTTTCTAGTGTTTTGGTCATTGCTGTAGATCCTGGTTTACAGGAGTCACAGTAATGAGAATGTGGGTAGGATTAGTCCCAAAAAAAAAATAGCCCCGTATTCTTAAGAAAACGGGTATTATGTGGTTAAAACCGCAGGGAACCCGCTAGTAAATATATAAATAAATATTTTGAGACATCTAGCTCCATCTAGCCATAGTTATGCGATCTAGAGATACTATCTAGATATAATATCTAGATCTAGATCTTGAGATTAGATCTAGAGATAATATATATGTATACATAGGTAATATTTTGAAATACACATATATTATCTATAATATTTTAAATTTCTTTATTTTTTTTTGTATACGAGTAGTTTATGTTTAGTTTATATTTCATTTAGTATTTTTTTTTATTGCTATCTTTTTATATTGCCGCAATAGTGTAACACTCTATGCATGCTGCGACACCTTAAAATGTTGTTCATTAAACGACATACTAATGTATGATTTAACGTAACGTGGTTCAATAAGTCCCGAGACTAAGTACTAAAACAAGGTTTTTTATATAATTTTTTTTTTTATTCGTCGACGTAGTCTCCTCCAAGAGCGATACAGTCCCTCCAACGCTTTTCTAACTTCTCTATCCCATGCGTGTAGAACGATTTGTCTTTGGCTTCAAAATAAGTCTCCGTTGCTGTAATAACTTCACTATTTGAGTCAAATTTCTTACCCTGGAGCATTTTTTTGAGATCTGTCCAAGTCGGGCGAATAAGGGGGATGAGGAAGCAATTCAAAGCCCAATTCATTAATTTTGGCCATCGTTCTTACAGACTTGTGACAAGTGTCTTGTGTCCTGGTGAAACACCACTTTCTTTTTGTTCTTTTGAGGCCGTTTATCCGCAATTTCGTACTTCAATCGCTCCAATAAGCACATGACAATAGTCACTATTTCTATTTTGCCGCTTTTCAAGGTATTCGATGAAAAGTATTCCATGCGCATTCCAAAATTTAGACGCCATAACCTTACCGGCCGATTTCTGAGTCTTTGGTCGCTTCGGGCGGCTTTCACCAGCCGCTCTCCACTCCGCTGACTGCCGATTGGATTCCAGAGTAAATGGTATATCCATGTTTCATCCATTGTCACATACCGACGTAAAAATCCTTTTTATTACGAATCATCAGCGCCAAACATCGCTCTGAATAATTGATACGTTGTTCCTTTTGATCAGTTGTAAGCAAACGCGGCACCCACATCTAAAAAAGCTTTATCATGGCCAAATTTTTATGTAAAATAGTGAAAACACTACCAGCTGAAATTTTCACTATCTCGGCTATCTCGCGCACTTTTATCTTCCGATCTTCCATTACGATTATTGAGTTATTGATTATTGAGTCACTGCTTAATTTGGACGATCTGAGCGTTCCCCATCATTTGTGTCCATGCGAAGTCGGCATACCACCGACAAATGGTTGCTTTAGAGGGAGTTGATCCCGCATAACATTTTATAAGCCATTGCTGTGCTTCAACGGTATTTTTTCCAATTAAAAAACAATGTTTTATTAACATGCGAAACTCGTTTTTTCCCATTGTATCGAAACTACAAGCGTAGCGTCACTTAAATGTCTGCAAAATCAATATTTTAAAGTTACATTTTAAAATTTTACACATATATCTTTTATTAAAGGCCAGCACTTTTTAAAAATCAAAAGAGTTTTTGTTATATACTCCATTTTCAAGTTAGTCTCGGGACTTATTGAACGATCTAGTATGTGATAACATGTAACAATTACTGATTGTCCTAATTAATAAATAAATTTAAGTCGTCCGCCGAGTCATTCTATTCGTTTGCGATAAACTTATGAACTACTGAACGGATTATCATGTAAAGTTTACTAATAAATAAAGTGATTAATGAAGACAACTTTTCATTTTTATTTGTTGTAAGTATTCTTATTGTATTTGCTAGTATAGTAGTAGTTATAGTAGACATGTTAAATATTTTCAAAATGTAGAATATGATTTGGTGGGTAGTTATCAAGTGACATTTTAAAATTTTAGCTCCTGTTTAATTTTTAAAATAAAAATATAAAACTTACATTTATTTAAGTTTGAATTAGATGAATGACATACTGATTTAATTCATCTACCAGCTGGGTGTTATTTTCCACTCTTTATATCCAAGGTGAGAAACTTTCAACTATTGCACTACACACTTGCTCACTACATCTATCTTCACCAATATGGAGGCAATGAAGGACTCGTTTACTTCTATCATGACTGGTCTTGAGGAGCGGATGGCGCAATTTGAGGCAGAGCTTCAAAAGAATGTAAAAAATCCTGGCAGTGCACCAACTATTGCTTCTTTGTCATCAGACTTCGCTTCCTTCAAGGGTTTTGTTCTTAGTACCTTAGCTGAATTCCGCCAGCAAATGGCACATCTGGCCCATCAGGTGGACAATCTTGAACAGCGTAGTCGTCAGAAGATTCTACTGCTTCATGGTGTTCCAGAACAGAATGCTGAGGAGATCTCGCAGGCTCTTGCGAATGCTGTCAAGGTTCACTTAAAGCTCGAGCACTTCACAGTAGATGATATTCGGACGAATTTATGACTCGGACAAGGCATGAAGTCTTCATGTTGGCACGGGAGCGTTTCGGCATCTGAAAGTGCCGGACTAGAGAGGGTGATGTATATGTTCTTGACCCCGATGGATTGCGGCATCGTGTGTCTACTCATGCCCAGTTGAGTCAACTGGATTGGGATGCACAGAAGACGGTCCCGGCTGCAAAATTTACATCTAAGTCATCACGGCCAGGTATACCTTTTGTACTTTTTCTTATTATACTTCTTATTATTTAATTCTACACATTAAACTATAAACAATAACAATAATAAGTTACCAAGCTACCCTATAAAACTAAAAAAGAATGTTTTGTTGACATTGTTTGTTGGTGATTGGTAGTGTGACACTGACAGTGACAATTTGCATTTATTTTTTTCTATTTGTTTCTTGGTGTTGGGCAGGAAAAGCATTGTTGCAAATTGCATTGTACTTTATACAGCCTAATGTGCATTTGCAGTTATACACTGTGTGTATTTTTTGTTTTATGTTTGTCTTTATTTTTTTTATTAGAAAATAATCCTGGATGTGATTAAAATTACTGTTTTTCTTAAATTCTTATCAAAAAAGATGAAATTCTTACTTATTATAAGACACAGCTGGCGGGTGGACACTATATTTAATTTTAGAAGCTACACTTGCATTAAAGGTTTTCTCTAATTGGTTCCTTCATTTCTATTTGTTATACATACTAAATAAATAAATAAATATCCATCACGCCTTATCCCCGAAGGGGTGGCAGAGGCATATTATATGCCCACTTTTCACCGTGTGGATTCCTGTCCCACGTAATAGGTGGTGAGCCCATTGCCGTGTTGAAATAGACAAACGCAGGTTGTGGCTACCTGCTGTTGAAATTTTTTTTAAGCCGCCCATAAGGCCTTCAACCAGGCTTAACGACTGCCATTTTCTGGCAACCGGGACCAACGGCTTAACGTGCCTTCCGAAGCACGGAAACGCTCGCAAATGTAAATGCCACAAAGTGGTCACCCATCCGAGTACCAGCCATAGTGAAAGTTGCTTAACTCAGTGATCGTTTACAGAACACTGAGACCGCGGGGCCACGAGCGCTTCTATACATACTTATATTATTATATATACTTACAATTATATATATAGTTTTCAGTTATTTTAATTTTAAAATTCAAATGTTAAATTACAGTGACAGTGATGAAAGTTTTCGGTCAATCAGCAGTCTAAATGACAGTTTTACAAGTATGCCGTCATTGGCGGAAACTCTTCAAGCGCACTTCGCCGACGTACCCAAGAATTTTAATGTAGTCCATATTAATGCACAAAGTATTCCATGTCATTTCCCAGATATGTTGACTACATTTGATTGCAAAGATATACATGCTATTCTTATTTCTGAGTCATTTCTAAAGCCTTTTCTCCTGTCAACCTCTTATGCTCTTCCTGGGTTTAACCTTATCAGGAATGATCGCGTGGATGGACGATGTGGTGGCGTGGCTATTTATTTACGCAATAGTATTCCTTTTCGTACCATAGACATGTCATCGCAGCCTCCTCCTTCAAACGCTGGTGAGCATTTGTTTCTCGAGGTAGAACTTTCGCACACGAAGCTACTGCTTGGTGTGTACTACTGTCCATCGCTTACTATTGACTTTTTCCAATCTTTTGAAAATCTTCTAGAACGTCTTTGTCCAACTTATAGCCATACTATCGTAATAGGAGATTTTAATACATGCCTAGTGAAACAAGATACTCGCTCTTCTATCTTTCTTAGTACTATAGAATCTTGCAATTTATCAGTTTTACCTTCTAATACCACACATCATGTGCCCAACTGTGCTCCATCACTCCTTGATCTCATACTTGTCTCATCTATCGATCTAGTGGCTAAGCATGGGCAGTATCCTGCTGATGCATTTTCGTACCATGACTTACTCTTTCTATCCTATAAACTTCGTCTTCCTAAACAACGATCCAAAATTCTCATGCAACGCAATTTTAGGGGTATGAATCTTGATCAACTGCGTGTTGATGCCGATAATATTGATTGGGGCCCGCTTCTGGACATGGAATCTATTGACTGCAAGGTTAGTGCATTCAATAACAAGCTTACTCAACTGTTCGACAGGCATGCACCTATCCGTGCTGTAAGAGTGAGGCATTTGCCTAAACCATGGCTCACAAATGATATTAAGGCTTTACTGGTGAGGAAGGCGGCAGCTAAATGTAGATACAAAACTCGCCCTACTAATAGTAATCATGAAAAATATATCGCAATACGAAATCTCTGCAGTAAGGTGTGTAGAAAAGCACAACGACAACATATTCATAATTCAATCGAAAACGGCGATTCTTCAAAGATATGGAAGTTTCTTATAACCGGAAGGAGTTGGAAAGGCACATGATTCTTTTCATACGCAAATTGATATTGAGTTGCTAAATCAACATTTCACATCTTTGTCTAAATTTGATCAGACCAATAAAGATATTGCGTTACTTTCACGTTCAACGCTTCCAACTCCTAACTATCCACCGTTCTCATTTAATCAATTATCTGATTGTAATGTTAAGAGATGTATATTGTCGGTAAACTCAAATGCTGTGGGCAGTGATAGCATAAGTCGAAACATGATACTGCCGATTCTGGACCAAATCCTCCCTATAATTAGTCATTTACTGAATTATTCCCTTTCTTGTAGCGTGTTCCCCAAAGTTTGGAAAGAGGCCCATATTATACCGTTGCCTAAAAAATCTAATCCTAATTCCTTGTCCGAATATCGTCCCATCTCTATATTACCTTTCTTGTCCAAAATCTTAGAACGGCTCGTTCATACTCAGATAAGCTCATATCTTACCAGAAATGATCTACTAAATCCTTACCAATCAGGCTTTCGTCCTGGCCACAGCACGGTCACTGCATTGACCAAGATTACTGATGATATTAGGCTGGGAATGGAGAATGGAAATCTCACTGTACTCTGCTTACTCGATTTTAGCAATGCCTTTAACACTGTTGATTTCGATCTCCTTCTCAGCATTCTATGCTCTATTAACATATCTCCGACAGTAATTGATTGGTTTCGTAGTTACCTGTTGGGGCGCCGACAACGTATTCATCTCGAAGACACCTATTCGTCGTGGTCTAATACTTCTGTCGGTGTTCCGCAGGGCGGCGTGATTTCTCCTTTACTCTTCGCGATTTTTATTAATTCTATCTCCAACTTATTAACTTCATCCTACCACTTTTATGCAGATGATCTTCAAATCTATACGCAAGCGCCACTGTCTGCTCTATCCGAAGCATTCTCAGATATTAACAGTGATTTGACACGTTTGTCAAACTGGAGTAGGCTACATGGATTAGAAGTGAATCCCTCTAAGACACAGATTGTTGTGGTGGGTAGTTCCTGGATGACTTCTAGAATTGATTGGTCACTTCTTCCAAGTATTATTTTTAATGGAGTGCCATTACCTGTGAGCACTGAGCTAAAGAATTTGGGTATAATAATGGATAACACATTATCATGGCGACCACAACTACGTGAAGTTAGTCGTAAATTGTATGCATCGGCAGGTTCCATGCGAAGATTGCGAAATTTTTTACCAACCGCCACTAAAATTGCGCTTGCACAGTCTCTGCTTCTTCCTTTACTCGACTATGCCGATGTCAGCTATCTTGATATCACGGAGGAGCAACTCGATAAACTTGAGCGCCTTCAAAATTTTTGCATAAGATTTATATTTGGCTTGCGCAAATATGATCACGTTTCAGAATTCCGCAGCTTGCTCAGGTGGCTCCCAATTCGCCTTCATCGGAATACTCATATTCTTGCTATTCTCTATGGCATTCTCTTTAATCCCTATACCCCTAGATATTTAAAAGAACGTTTTACGTTCCTTCATGACACACATACAAGATCCTTGAGGTCGTCGGATTCATTGGAATTGGCAGTATCTATGCATTCCACAAAATTTTATGATAAATCTTTTACTGTACAAGCTGTAAGTCAATTGTGGAATGCATTACCTGTGTCCATTAGGCGTGCGCAATCACTGCCTGTGTTTAAGAATATGGTCAAAGAATTTTATCTTATGTCTTGACTGCATATTTCCTGTCAGTATTTAACGTTAATATATCGTTCCTGAATGAGTTTGAATTTGTATATTTATTGATGTGTAGGTCTGTGTGTTTATTTTATAATGTTATAATATCCCTGTATATTCTACTAATGCACTATTATTGTGGTATATTGTATGTATTGGATAGATGTAGGTATGTTTATTTGTCTGTACCTTGGATTCTCTTAAAATTTTAGTTCCATGTATTAATATTTTTTTTTCCTCTTTTTTTATATAGATCTATTATTATATAATATCAATTATTATAATAATAATTATAATTATTATAATTATCTATTATTATAATTCCAACCCATACAGCTCGGTTTTGGATCAAAAGGGGGTTGTGAAGCTGCCATACATGCCCTGTCTACTTACCTTGGCTGCGGGAAAGGAGAGGTCATTCTTAAAGTTGACTTGAAGAATGCCTTTAATTCAGTAAACAGGGACACTTTGTTGACACAAGCCAAATTGGAAACACCCAAAATTTTTAATTTTCTTTGGCAGTGCTACAGAAACCCATCAAAATTAATGTATAAGGAAAATATTTTAGATTCTGCAGTGGGTTGTCAACAAGGTGACCCTCTCGGGCCACTCATTTTCAGCTTATCAATACACCCAATAATTAGCCAGCTAAATTCCAAATTTAACGTCTGGTATTTAGATGACGGCACTCTAGGAGGAGATGTAGACACAGTTTTCAGAGATTTGGCATTGATAAAAGATAAATTTAAATTAATTGGTTTGGATCTGAATCCTTCAAAGTGTGAAATTTTTCTAAATGACAATATTGATAGTGTTTCTACTATTTCAAAATTCAATGTTTTGGCTCCAAATTTGAAAATCCTTCAGAATTGTTCTCTACGCCTCCTTGGGTCTCCCGTTCTAGAAGATGCCTATGAATCTTTCATTGAGGAAAAGATCAAAAATTTTTGTGAAGTTTCGGATCGACTCCTTCAAATAAATATACAATCGGCCTTTACAATTATTCGGTATTGTCTTTTCGTCCCAAAATTAACTCATGCCCTTCGCTCATCTCAATTTTTTAAACATCCGACCCTTTTGGAAAATATGGACAAAATTATTCATACCACGCTTTCCAAAATTTTGAATGCAGATTTGGACGACCGAGCGTGGCTCCAAGCGTCTTTACCAATACGCTGGGGCGGGCTCGGTGTTCGTAACATCTCTGATATAAGTTTACCTGCATTTTTGTCTTCAGTACACGGCACTGATGAATTGACCAGGAAAATTTTAATTCCTAAACTGGTCAATTCTGAAGTGCCAGGCAAGTTTGAAGCCATAAATGTTTGGAAACTTAAGTGCCCAGATACTGTTTTACCGACTAACCCGTGCTCCCAGAGGCAGTGGGATAGGCCGCTCTGCAACGAGGTTAGAAAAAAATTATTGAACACGTGTTCGAATGTTGCAGAACGTGCTCGCCTATTGGCTGTGGGAGAATGGGAGTCAGGTGTTTGGCTTCAGGCTCTTCCATCGTCCAACATAGGTACTATGTTGGACGACACTACATTCAGAATTGCTGTCTGTCTTCGTTTAGGTGCTCCCTGCGTTTCTCCGCATTGCTGTCAATGTGGTGAAGTAGTCGACAGCCTTGGGCATCACGGTCTCTCATGCAGCAGGAGTGCAGGTCGCAGGTCACGTCATGCATACCTTAATGACATTATCCGTCGGGCTCTTGTCACCGCCGGTGTTCCAGCCGTTCTAGAACCTAATGGTTTGGCGCGTGACGATGGCAAGAGGCCAGACGGTATGTCATTGGTGCCATGGAAGATGGGAAAGCCTTTAGTTTGGGATGCAACTTGTGTTGACACCCTGGCTCCTTCTCATCTTCATAGCACGGCGAGTTGCGCTTGTGCTGCTGCTGCATCCGCCGAGACTCTCAAGCGGCGCAAATATAATAATTTAATAGGTAATTATATTTTTGAGCCGTTTGGGGTCGAGACACTGGGCTCGTGGGGCCCAAGTGCTCGTTCACTGTATAGTGATATCGCAAAGCGACTGGTCGATTCTTCTCGTGACCATAGGGCTGGCCTCTTTCTCGCTCAGAGAATAAGCATTAATATAGCCATACAACGTGGCAATGCGGCCAGCCTTATGGGAACCTTACCGGTTGATTTTGATGGGGAGGAATTCTTCGACACCTAGTCGGGGCATCATTGTCAGTCTTGTAATAATTCCCACCACCCGCCCCCTTCTTTTTGTATTGTTTTCTGTAAATATGTTAAATTTTAATTTGTTAATAACCATGTAATTATTATTTCATTGTTTATTATATATTATTAATTTATTGTTTATTATTTCTTACACCAACGACTACCCACTAGGTATATTATTGGATTTTTTTTTGAATATGTGTCCATCCAAAGGTTGCCTGTAAGAAATTGCTTTTAGCGATAAGGCCGCCGATTGTACATATCAATGTACCTGTATAATCCTTTGCTATTATATTGTGATTGGTGTACAATAAAGAATATTCTATTCTATTCTATTCTATTTTTAAATTAATGAAGATATTGAACAAATATTCTTCAAAAACGCTGCCTCAATCCTGGGATGTATACAACGATACCAACCGAAAAGATCAATCAAAGAATCTTGAATGAAAATATTTGTAAGTAATGTGGAATTGTTCCACATTATTTATTTTTTAACCGGTTTTGCATAATGCATTTCATGCATAATATTTTTATGTATTTCATGTGTCATTCAGTACAATATATCAACGAGGGTAGACAAACAATAGTAAGATACCACTTTATAAATTCCCAAAGAAAATTTTTTTCAAAATAAGAAAATTTCACAAAAGCAAACGAAACACCTAAATCGAAAATATAATCGAAAAACCTAATCTCAAAAATGAGAATTATCCCGGTACATTATCAATAAAATGAAACGTATGAATCTATTCTGAAATAGAATCGCCCTTGCACAACATATATTTTTTAAAATCCCTGAAAAATCCACACCGTTATATGTAATACTCTTTATACGAATTCAAGCAAAGACCACATATAGGTTCCAAAGTAACTTTAACCCTGGTAAGGTTTCATAAAGTCTTAAATTTCAATTTCAGAGGATCAACGGGCGCATTTGTAGACGTAGATCGAAGCTGGGTCGTGTGCAGACACTAATTCTTGTTCTTATGCAGCTAGTTTCATTTTTCTACAGTGTACTGTTGTTTTCATTTACTGGACTAAATAATTCGCATGTATAAAATTTACAATAGGTATATATTTTTTATGTTTTGAAATATATTTATTTTATTTTTAGTAGAAAGTAGCAGTAAACTTTAACATTTTTGAAATATTAAGCATATAATTTACAAACTTTGTTAATACCTCAGACTGCTAACAGTGCAAGTTATCTTACTCATCGATCAGGGATTTGGCTGGAATAGTTTGCAGTCTAGACTCTATATTACTAGTAGGAGGGAGGATACTGTTACTTTGTACCTGCCAAATATGTATCTTAAACAAATAACTTTTACATTGGATTCGAAGGCAGTAATTTAAAAAAAAATCAAGTCTTACATGACTTAGGACATTTGGTGCACCTCGGCAAAGTCGACGAGTCCAAAGATGATTGATGAGTTTATATTTAATCGGTTAACTACCTACAATTTAATTTAGTACATTAAAAGATGACCAGATGTTTTAATTTACAAATCTTTATCAAATTTCTTAATTTCACAAACGAGATCTTACAGTAAGAAACAATTCAAAAGTTGAACCAGTTTGAGAAACATTTGCGATGTGCGATTGCTCTGTATTTGGCTGAATATTTCATTCACACACGAGTATGCTAGGAGTAAAATGGTAAGTAGCTGTTCCTGAGATACAAATAAAGTAGATAGCTTCAGATTTAACGTCGGTTCGTTTAATTTAACCAGTAGTACCAGATAAAGTTTGCGCATTGGCTGCTAGTACTACCGAAAATTATTGCTGTTCTTAAAAAACACGAAGACATGATATATTATGATTATAAATGTATTATAAAAAGTTTGTATAAATGTACTACATGTAACTGTATTATTTAAAGTTTTTGAAATTACAAGTTTTTTTTAATTTAATGGCTTTGTTGATTGCAATACGATTGTTTCCGACGTTTTCCAATGAAAAAACTTTATCTGTTAGTAAGGAATACTAATGACGTTGGACCATTACCGTTAGGCCCGTGTCCTTTTTCCTCACTGTATGGAAATACTGAGCGCTACCGTCTCCCTAACATTATAGTAAAAAAAAACAATTTATAATAATGAATTAAAATGGATTTTTTTTTATGGCATACACAGATTTTTTAATTTAATGTCTACGGTATCCGTGTTCCCCAGACACCGCGTGGCACTGTTGATTAAATAAAATAGTTTCAATTGAAATTTTATGACAACTACTTACCTCATTATCACCAAACACACAGGACCAAGAACTTTACTTGAACTACAGCCAACTCTAACTTCTTGGCTGAGGAATGGTCCCATTATGTCTGTGACTGATTTGTTATTTATTACTCACTCGTGAGCGCTCATACCTATTCCACTTACACGCATTTGCATTTTATGATCTACAACGTCTATTACTTGGGACATTTTGTTCGTAATCTAATAATATCCCAAGTGTTTTTATATAAACCACATCACAACAAGCTTATTATACCAATAGTGATAATGTATATAATGTATATTCAATCAAATCGCCTATATAAATATAGAAACTTTCTTCTAGAGATGTATTCTATTATTTTTGGTTCTGCTCTTATGATTAGAAGCTCAATCTCTATCGCCGATATCCGTGTGCATAAAGTTGGTAGGACTTATCCTCCTGGCGCCTGAACCGAATTATAACTTTTGTTTGTTTGTTAGTTCATGTCTCCATAATAAGACAATATTATAATTAATATTACAATTGGAGATTGTAAAGATTTGGAATCATTCTGAATATGTAAAGATTTGTACACTTCTTCTTCTTTTTCTCAGTATCTTAGAGTCCACTGCTGAACATGCCTCTTGCATGACTTTCCATGATCTTGAAGCGGTGATTCTGGTCCAATAATATTTTGTACTGAGGTATTAATCAACCATTCTCTTTACCTTATGAATAGTTGTCATTTAGACCGAGGTGTCACAATTGTATTGATAAACCTTATAAACTCTTTTAAAAATCTTTATATTGCCGTCGCTGTTAAGAATGTATTAATATAGTTATAATAAATAAATTTTACTAAGCAAGACCTAGTTAAAATAGGATTTTTAAAATTTTGTTATGAAAATTTGGCATATTTATTGACCTAGTTTTCATTGGCGTTATTGCTTTTGTGCAGTGTCATGAAAGGATTACTCTTATTGTTCGAATGCAAAGGCAATACTTCATCAAATTTTCAATGCAATTGTATTCATTTTGGAAGAACTTATTGCCAAATGAAACGGTATTTGAATGTGTCAGTATTTTCCATTTACGTGTGTTTTGTTTATAATTATGTATGAACTGGTGACACAAACTAAAACGGTATCAATGGAAAATAAAATATTAGTTGAATATTAGAGGCCATTTACTTTGGAAATTGGTTCTCTACTTTAGCAAAAAATTACGATTGTATTAAATTGATGATTTTATTAAAGGAGAGACTTAGCTAGCAGAATATGTGTATAATTTGAAAAACAAATAACATAAGCCAATCATTCAAATGAATAAAATCGACGAACTTATACTATCGTGTGATTCTAAAATTACAAATATTATTGTTTGTTGCAACTCTAATGACTGGACAGTATGGGATTAAAAGAAGGAGCTCTTCAGAATGCTAAGAAGGCGATAGACTTCCCCCACCAACTGCTTAACGATGCTTTCTGATGATTGATATCTCTGATGACTTCAAGACAATCTATTAGTATGAAAGAAAAAAGCTGCAGCGCGTCGAGAACATCCAGCGAATACTGTAAAGAACTGTTATTTTTAAACTGTAAAGAACTGTTGCTTTTATAACAGACATTTTAGAACCGGTGTGAACTACTTTCTTGAAGATTTCTTGTTTAAAAGGTGCCATGCAAATGCAGCCGTCATAGATACTCATAATCGCCATAGATACTCATCATAGATAACATAGACCTTATCATAAAAGGAGCCGGCCACAAACCTACCATAAAAAATAATTAAATTTTTATTAGAAAATTTTCATGTAGTAGGTAAGTACTCGTACTCAGAATTTCTGATGTCTTCACCAGTTTTTCATGTATATAAATTTTTTGTTCAAAACTAAGCCGAGGAATTCATGTCAAAAATTCATCGACGCCGTTAACACGTAGCCACCACTTGAATAAAACATTAAGTTGTCGGAAATTGCCTTATAATTTATGAAATCGAAGGAATTTTATAGCTTGCAGTAAAGTGCTTTTATTTTAGTAATGTGTACCAAGCTCTGTAAAATGGTGAATAATGTGTTAACTTTGTCAATAATTAATAGCGAACCTTTTGTTATTTGCGGTTTGTCCCATGTGACTTAATATCAAGGGAGCCAAAGACAAATTCGCGTAGTAAATAATAAATGCACAGTGTCACAGTCACAAAGTTTTTTTTTAAGATAGTCCTGAATCATTTTACATTCGGTTTGAGTGAAGTTCGGCTGAAGTACGGTTTAATTACCGAACATTCGATTCAAGAAAAATCTTTCCCGTATTTTGAGGTAAAGTAGTAAATAATATAGACGTATACTTCAATATCATAAAGCAAAATTAGGACTTTTAATAACAATAGTGTCATTAATATTATTCACAATCTTCACACAATCACAAGACCCTTGAGCCATTCAGCGTCGCATCACCTGCGAGACGTGTACTGGCAGGCTAGGACAAAGTGTTGGCGTAAAGACAGAGTATAATGTCATATCGACGTGTTCGAAGTCCAAGCAGGCCACTTCTGCTAAGAGATAGAAAACTTAACTTTATGCTCCATTTCTAACTCTTCTGTCGACCGGTTTAAGCTCTCTTAGTCACAAGCTTATTAGAAGCCTGCTAAGCATACCATACCGGAAATTTTCATATTATTATGATTCTAATTAATACAAGTTCATAAATCATGTAACTTTAGATTGAAATCGACTTCTGAATCTGACTGTACTAAAATGCCATACATCAAATAAAAATCTAGTTAAAAAAGTACATTTTCCGAAGAGCGTAGATTAAAACACTGTCATTTTTATTAAAACAACATTCAACGTGACCGCTTGGTCTCTATTTTTGGCCCGGTATTTGATGTAACTACTGTCTCCACAAATCATAAGCTGGATGAGACAGTGCGAATAATGAGAGTGGATAAAAAAAAAATTTCAACAAGCACTATCAAATAGAGACGTCTTGCCTGCCATGATATCAGACTTCATAGGCCACAAATTAATAGTTTTATTATAAAACAAAGTTGGCAGACATCGTGGCCTATAGACATTTGTAACACTAGAGGAAGTTGCCAACCAAGCAAATCAATCAAAAGCGCTTTTTGAAAAGCCCCATACTGTTGGCGTTGGATGAACCGAGACAGGAATTAAAGCGTAAACCCTACAATAAAAGCGTATGTGAAAGAAAGCCCGGAATATCAGACCTAACTGTATACCAACGCTTCAACTTTAAAATAAAGATCCTCAAAGTGGTTGCTCTCTTTGGATTCCGCTGTTCAAACTAATCATGGTCCTATTCTTGTTGATCTAGACCTATTAAAGTCACGTATCAGCAATAAGCTAATAGGAATTGGATTTTAACCTTGTAGGACTACTGAAGATACAAAAAAAAAGATAATATATGTAAACAAATTCGACTAATTTATAATTTTAATTCGTAAAGTTTTTGATACATTTGATGATCTTTTTGTACTACTATAAATCTTTTTTAATGTTTAAAAATTCCAGTGAAAATGAAACGAATGGTAACCTTACATAACCAACAAAATGTTATCCGAGGCTCGTGGTCAAAAGAGCTTCGTACATCGTATACTGCATCCCTATATTTGCATTATCAAGATTCGACCAGCCCGCTTTCATCTCGCGTTTTGATATCAAATGCAATTTGAGAGAAAAGGTTATGTTGGATTTTAAAATTTTTCCAATGAATTTTCTATTTACATTATTATTTTATTTATTTTATTTTAACACGCCTTATCCCGAAAAGGGTGGCAAAGGCATATTATATGCCCACTTTTCACCATGTGTATTCCTGTTCCACGTAATAGGTGGTGAGTCCATTGCCGTGTTGAAATAGACAGACGCAGGTTGTGGCTACCTGCTGTAGAAATGTTTCAAGCCACCCATAAGGCCTTCAACTTGACTTAACGACTGCCATGTTATTGGCAACCAGGACCAAAATGGAAATGCCACATAGTGGTCACCCATCCGTTACGGCATTACGAAAGTTGCTTAACGCAGGGATCGTTTACAGAACACTGAGTCCGATGGACCACGAGCGCTTCTACTTTATTACATTGTATATAAATTCAATGGGTTTACGGGGCTCCACCAGGATCTACAGAACCCAAGCGATCACAACTACTAGTGGTGCATCAGTTCACCAATCAACAAAGCAAGCGCCCAAACCAGCATGACAGTAATGTCATGCTGGTTTTGATGGACAGCCGCAGTCACTCCCAACAATGCCAAAAATCAAAAGTCAAACTATTGCTGCTAGCATAGGAATATACTGAAGAAGAGATATGTAGCCCTTAGCAAAAAGAAGGTGCTCCAGAAACGCATTAGTGTGTTCTGGAGTATTAATATAACAGAACATATGTCTCTAAAGGTATCGCTCGGACCCTTATAGTAATAAAAATAATAAAATACTGCTTGCCAAGTTTACGTTCGGCTATAGACGAAAACCGCAAACGCGGCCTGTGAGTTGCCTGCCATTCGTCGGTCTATAGTAATTAGTGTTCAGTTTGTAAGAATAAACGGTGACGCCTGCTGACAGACTTGGTTTGTATGATATATATATTCCTTGTAGAGAGTATGTCGACACATTTGGGATTCGAAATGTTCAAAGAGAGGCGTAAAACAACTTAGCGAAACCCTGATAAAAAAGTTTTTTCCTCCTACTTTACTACGAAAACTCCCTAAAGAAATTTAATTCTATTACCAGCTTGAAGTGTCTGTGTGTACTCCAAGAAGTTGTTGTCATAATTTACCTGGGGAAATTTGTATTACATACTTTGAAACATGGGAATGATGGAAATGATTGGCAAGAGCGATTTTCTACGAAGAGATAAGCAGAGGCGTTATTTTATATATATATATATATTGTTTAGTCAGTAACTCATCAAATATACAAAAAAAAACCCCGACACAAACACCTAAGTTCCCTTTAAAAAGTAAAAAATAATAAAAGAAACTCAATCTTAAACTACCTAAGTAGGTGATAATTCTAAGAAAATACGGCGCGTGACCTGAAATGAACTGTAAACCTGAAGTGAAATAACCGCTCGTAATTATTTATTATCTACGATTTCTTTGTCATACTCGTAAGTATCATTTGCCTATCTTGCTCAGTTAGGTTAGTTAAACAACAAACAACGCTCCAAAACTAATGATTCAATTACAAAACCTATTTGTAATTGAACCATTAGTTTTGGAGCGTTGTTTGTTGTTTTCCGGCAAAATACCCGATAACATATACATTTCCTTTGTTATATGTAAAGTGAAGCAATATACAGAGAAACAATTGTAATAGACGTCCTAAATAACAAAAATACTCAATACCATTACGCATTTACAGAATTTAAAACACCAAGTACCTATCTATCTATTTAGGGCGACAGTAAATTTCTCTTTTATCATGATCTGGAGGGTTGTTACGTGACAAACTCCTCACTTCATTTAGAATAAATCGTGACCGGATTGATAAAAGCCCCTCACTATCTAGAGATGTATTGATACTGGATGTATTCTCACTAATTATAGTGATTAGATTTGTTAGATGCTTAAATTTTACTCTTTTAAGATGGGTCTTAATCGTTTCCCGAACTGAATTAATAATCCTACTTAAAATTATAAACGATGTTTGTTACTCTTTCACGCAAAATCTACCGAATGGATTTTGATGAAGCTTTACAATAATATTGCTTACACATCAGCATAACACATAGGCTACTTTTTATCCCGGGAACAAGTTCTTGTGGAAAACGGGAACGGGAAAACTCCACCACGCGTGCGGAGCCGCGGACGTCAACTAATAATAACAATTACTTAAGTAAATACTTCTAATTTTAGAACACATCATTCATGGTAACTCTTGTTATTGTCAGTCACAGCTTTCAACACCAATTTTGACTCGTATTTTAGATTTTGATTGTATTACAACGCAATACCATTATTATTTTACCAATCTAATGTTCGAAGGATCTGTCCCGTTTATTTTAAAGTCTGACATCCTCATAGTCTTCACATGTTAACTTTGCTGGAGTCCAACACGCGTCAACTAAACTGCATGGTGTCTTGTTTCTGCATGTGTGACTGAAGACTTGGATCTCCCATGGAGTTTCAGGACTCCGAAAGCATAGGCGTTGAATGACCTAGTGACCTCAGCTATAATAAAGGTAAATAGAAGAATTAACGCGGTAAACTTACTCTTTAAATGTTATATATAAAAATGAATGGATGTGCGTTACTCTCGCTAAAACTCGACAATGGCCGAACCGATTTGGCTGATTATTATATTGAAAGCTTCGTAACGGTTCAGGGTAGGTTTAAACTGTTAGAAACAAACATAATAAATAAAGTAAAAACTAAATAAGACCATTACATTTTTCAATACAAAATGCTCCTGCCTGTGAAATTGAGATAATCCTTGAGTCTCTCTTGTTTCTTGTTTAGAAATTTAAAAATAGAATCACTTGGTTGTCAAATATTTATTGATGTTTAGCTATAGTAGGAGGTCCCCATCTCTTTGGTCTGTTTGATTGGAATACAAAATGGTGCTGTTTCAGAACTATAAAGGTTAAAGAAATAAAAAATGGAGTGTCAGTTGGTTGCAGAAAAAAGAAAATCTTAATTTATAATGCTTACTGTACGTAATACAAATTTCTGTGTTTGTCACCTAACTCCTGTACGACGGGACCGTTTTAAATGAAATTTTGTGTGTATATTTTAATGGGTTACTGGATTGTTTAAAACACAATTGGTTCCGGTAGACGGTGCTGCTGTCGGTATGTCACGTAATTTGTTGTTAACTCAATTAAAATGGAAGTAAATTCTAAAAAATGTTTACTTTATAACAAATCTAGGAATTCCAATATCAATCAATTCTAATTTCCAAAATAGCTTTCCCATTAGATATGGTCTACAATGGCAATTTATTTGAGACAACCTTTGAAATTCAAGAGAATGTTGAGGACGGTATTCCGATATCAATGAATCTGAGCGCTGTTTGAGATCTTGAGACCCCAGGGCCGAGGCCGGGTCGTGACCTGCTTGCCAGGTGCAATTTAAGACTTTTCTATAACTCCGACTAACCGTCGCAGCTTTCACCTGCTGGATTGATTTTATAAGGGCGCTTAATATTTTTCGTATATTTCAATACACTATTGATTTAGAAGTAAATTCTATCTGCCGATAGCTATTGGATAATAGATGTACAATGTGAAGAAATGAACTAAACTTATGTTTTATAATATACTACTATGGGACTTCACGCGAAACAAAATTCTACTCACATTCACCGACTTTTCGAACGCGTTGCAGCGTCCGTGGTCGCGGCGGGACTCTTTTAAACTAAACTTAACAAAATTTTCTAGTAGGTACAAACTACCATTGAACAGAAGAAAATAGGCATTTTTATAAAATCAAGCAAGCAGTATAAGTACATAAGCGTATGTTTGACCTTTTTTTCTTGAAGGTTATGTTGTAGCTATTGCTACCTTAAATTCTCTAGGAAGATTACATCTTTGATGACGCTATGACCTCCCAAAGCGACCTTGGTATTGTTCTAATGAAAATATTTTCTAACGATTTCTTCCACTAGTCCATCAAGAGACGTTTCGTTATTTTTCCAACTCCCTCAAATTATCTCCTGAGAAATTTCGTTGCGGGTTCCAAGACATTCTAACTTTTTCTGGGACTTCACCGAGACCGAGCTCGAGGTAACTTTTCTGGTCTTGGTCATTGCTGTAGATCCTGGTTAAAAGAAGTCACAGTAATGGGAATACAGGAGGATTTAGCCCTATTTAAAAATGAAATAGCCGATCAAAGAAAACTTAGTTTATCAACTTCTCTGTTAAGAAATAAAACCCAAAATATGATAATACTTATTATTTCTGTTAGTCAAGCACTATTACTGTCAATCTATTGTATCAACTATCTAGTGCATTACAATTTACTTATCTTACTAGTAGATAGATGTATAGATAATTCTTCATTGCACACCATTACATACAGTATTTACAGGACTTAAAACTACAAGTGAGAGTACAATGGGCGGTCTTATCGCTAAAAGCGATCTCTTCCAGACAACCTTAGTATGGAAAGAGAAGATCAGGAAAACAATGAAAGAGGTAGTTGATAATAAACTTACATAATATATAACTACAGATTAGTATGATAGCGAGGATAATAGTTAAGTTGTACACAATAAAGAAGTAAAAGAAAAGAAAAACTACAAGTAAAGTTAAGTACTTAGTTAGAGGACAGAAAGTGGTTTTTAACCTTGTCCTTCAAGATAGCGAGTGACTTCGCGCGACGTATATCTAATGGTAGCTCATTCCACAATCGTACGGCCAAGACAGTATAGGATTTTCCTAAAAATGTTGTGGAAAGTGACGGCATTTTTTCGCCACTAGTGGCTCTAACTATAACAAAACATTTGAAACCACGTACCTCATAAAATTGTTGTTAATTTTACTAAACATGAACGAATGCATGCCATTAGATAAAATATTTTAAAGTATTGTAATACAAATTGCAAAGAAATAACATAAAATATTCGTTAAGAACAACGCTGGCTCTCATTATACGTATTTCTGTATCGTCCAACAAAGGTTTCTTGTACGTTGTTGAATCAAACATGCATAATTTGTATGTAAGAAAGTTGTGAACACTTGAATAGACAACAATGACATTATTAGCTAATTATTCAAAGTCGTGTCGCGTCGACTGTCGTGCATAACGCAGGTGTGTCGACGGCCTTACTTGGACCACCCGAACACGATTTACTTGGCTCCAATTCAAGCTAACACCATATATTATTTTATTTATATGTTCAAAGTACTTCTGAAATATAAATTATGGTTAAAATATTTAGATTTCAAAAACAAATTTCTATATTTAGGACTCAAATTGTTGTAACTATTTCTGTCAATAAAATAATTATTATTAATATTTTATTGGAGGTAAATATAAAATAAAACAAAATTCTCACATTCTTTTTTTTTGTGTAAAAAGTCCTCATGTATGGGGCACGTGGAAATGCCTCCTACCGACTAAAGCCTTACATCTGTTATGGCCGGGAAACTACTAAATATGCGATTGTTTACACAAAAATATCGGGTATAACAAAGGTTTGCTACAAAATTTCAAGAGTTTAATGCCCTTTTTCTAATAAATTTAAAACTTTTTTTATATGTTTTGTTTACATGAGCCCTAAGAACTATAGATTATCGCTTGTTGTAAAACAGAATTTAATTTAAATTACTTACAACTTTATTGTTTCATTATTTATTGATTGATTTATGTACACACAAATGTTAACAAAGGAAAACAACAAAGAAGATAACAAAGTACAAAGGCCTACTTATTTCCACAGAAATCTCTTCCAGTAGGCCTGAGATAAGAGATATTAAGGTGAGATAAAATTATATGTGTCTGTAGGTTATCGTACATACATAAATAATAATATATAAATACATATATATTCGAATACATATATATATTAAATACCTAAATATATAAAACATATACATATAAATATATACATACAAACTCTACTTGGTCTCACTACAGGAGATGCCGATGACCGTGCGAAGTGGAGGAGAAAATGTAGGAAAGCGGACCCCGGGCGTCGCGAGACGCAACTGGGACAGACGCTCGGATGATGATGATGACTCTACTTAGTTATACCTCCATAGATAAGTAATAATAATTTTGAAGTCAAGATAGTTATGGCAAAGGCGAGAAGTAATTCTCTTTCACTCTCTTCTTGAACACTGAAACAGTTTGGCAAGATTGTATCTTCGTCGGGAGAGAGTTCCACAGCCTCACCGCATGAACAGTGAAGGAATAGAGGTAAAAATCTGTTGTGTTGGAAGGAAAAGTAAGGCGATGTCTAAGGTGCGATCTACATGGAGCATCGGGTGTCTGCATATAATAGAAACGCTCCCGTAGGTAGGAAGGACACAAAGGATTATGCAGGATATTAAAAAGGACACACAATACCCGAGTATTCCTACGGAGTCGGATTGGGAGCCACTTGAGTTTCTTACGAAATTCCGAGACATGGTCATACTTACGTAGATTGAAAATAAACCATATGCGTAAGTTTTGCAATCGCTCAAGTTTATTTAACAGCTCCTTAGTGGCATCTAAGTAGCAGGAGTCCGCGTAGTCAATTATAGGCTGTATTAAAGTTTGTGAAAGCGAGATTTTGATATTTACGGGCAAAAACGACTGGAGACATTTGAGGGTATGGAATGTGTAGTAGATCTTTTTGCTGACCTCCCCGACATGCGTTTCCCAGGACAAATTGCAGTCTAGGATAATGCCAAGATCTTTGGCTGTATCAGTGTAAGAAATTGGTATAGCATTAAGTAGGACAGGTGGAAGCAAAGTCATATCCAGTCCGGATCGCATCTGCCTACTACCAATAACCATCGCCTGATATTTATTAGGATTGATTTGAAGTCCAAACGTTTTAGCCTACTCACTAATAGCACTCAGGTCGCGATTCATACCTGCAATGCTCCATATTCGTTTAAAGTAAAATGGCGGTACAGCTGCAAATCGTCTGCATAGAGATGGAAATTGAAGGATATAACTCGAACAGCAGAGTTGATGAAAATGGAAAAGAGTAAAGGAGAAATCTTTCTAATCATCTTTCTCAAGTATAGAAACACCTTTCTCCATAAAACAGTACAATAATTGAAATTGGTTAAAACAATCCGTAAATAACACTGCAACTGCTGTACGACGACATTTTAATGTTTTATGCAAACGTTACAATACGCGTTAATGGCTTTCGATGAGTCCCTAACATAAATTTTCGAGCTTTTATCCCATTTTTGTGGAGTTTGTTGAGCAATTTCCTTCATAGTATCAACCCCTACGTTTAATGACAGCATCGTACCCCCAAGATTGTCGTAAAACACCTTTACTATATCTTAAGCTGTGTAAATTTTGTTCAGTGCGTAACATCCTACTTATATTATAAATGGATGGATGATCAATTATGGATGTGTGGATGGATGTTGATATATTTTCATGCAAAAACTACTGAATGGATTTTAATGAAACATTACAATGATATAGCTTATACTCGTACATCAGTACAAGACTGAGATCCATGCATACTTCTTTCGCTGTCCATGCAGGTCTGGGTATCAGAGTACTTCTGGTCTTTCTGCTTTTGATCAATCTACTCACGTGGTCTTCTTATATAATATAAGCCTCAGTCTGACTTCTTCTGCCCTTAACTTTCACAAAATAAATATTCTTCATTAATCGCTCCTCACTCATTCGTTGGACGTGACCAAACCAACGTAGCACCTTTTTCTGCTGACATTTACGTTCAAACCTAGCCAACGTTACGCCACACAATTTTCGCAAAGTGATCGCATCTCCAAGGTTCAACTTACTTTCATCCATTTTTCAGACACACTGACGTTTCAGTACTGACAAACAACATTGGCCTTATATTTGCGTTGTAAATAGCGAGGCGTGCAACCTTTATTAATTGGAAACGTTTGTCTTTTTAATAACTGAGAAAAAACGCCGTAGCTACTCCGGTGAGAAGACAGAATTTCATTCACTTGCTCTAGGCGTTCCAGTTTACCCAAATCTCACACTTAGGACTTACTTATTTTTTTAAATATCAGAATATTAGTTTTACTTGCGCTCAAACGAAGACCTTTACTTTCACACTCATCTTTCATATTAGTGACTAACGCATGAAGGTCAGTTTCTGATGAGGCCATCATCACCGTATCACCACCGTACAACAAATAATTTACAGATAAGTCAGCCAATCCCCGATATCCCAAAGTATAAATGTTTGATATATTTAAGAGCAACAAAGTACCAAAGAAAATAAACATGAAATTGTGCTTCCGTGAATCAAAAAAGTTACGGTCAAGCGTAAAAATATCGCTTTTGATTGATGTATAATCTGCCGTCAAACAACCGTTTGAATCCTTAATAATAGAAAGTAAAATTTACTACGCCTTGCCCAAACGATGTGTTAGTCAGTTTTTACTGTCGATTTTACGATAAATAGCACCATTTGTTGTTGCCCATTAAGGCCTGACGACGCATAGAATGGGCACTTGAGATTGTGTGTGACGTTCAATGAGGATATACTGCAGTTTCTAGCCGTACCAGATACTAGTAGTGATACATTTTAGAAGTGAAAACAGTTTTAGGTAGTGTTGTGCCAAATGCAGTATACTTTCTGTTAGATATTTAAATGTTTATAATATCTTAACTATTTATATTCGCTTGAAGTGCTCCGCAGCTTTACTTGCTTAGTGTAAAGTAAACGACCATTGTGTGACATTTTTTACACACCGCTGTCTAGCCCAAAGTAAGCTAATATATGCTTGTGTTATGGGATCTAGATCTAAATACATACATATTATACATAGGAAACACCAAAACTCCCAAAAAACAATTTTTTGACCCGGCAAAAGAACCCTGGTCCTCAGTCGCGGTAGTCGAACTGTCATTGCCTTTGCATTTTAGATTTTATAATAAGAAGAGATTCATTTACCACAGCTTCACTATCTAAACCTACACTTTTTCGTATTTTTACATCTAAAGGAGAAATATCGTCATTAGCGGGCATTGATTTATTTATATATATCTATAAATTTTCAACAGTAGGTAGTCAGAACCATCTTCTTTTAAACATTACTACAGGCTCACCACCTGTTACATGGAAGAAAACTTCACACAATAAAATGTAGGACTATAGAATATATACTTTTGCTTACCTCTTCAGGGAAAAAGGTATTTCATTAAATGTATGTAAAAGCTATGTATGTAATTGTATGTATGTACTAGTTGACGCCTACGGCTCCTTACGCGTGGTGAAGTTTTCCAGTTCCTGTTTCCCACAGGAACTTGTTCCCGGGATAAAAAGTAGCATATGTGTTATTCTGATGTGTAATATAAAAAAAATAAAATAAATATCCATCACGCCTTATCCCCGAAGGGGTGGCAGAGGCATATTATATGCCCACTTTTCACCGTGTGGATTCCTGTCCCACGTAATAGGTGGTGAGCCCATTGCCATTGTGTAAGCTATATTATTGTAAAGTTGTATTAAAATCCATTTAGTAGATTATGCGTGAAAGAGTAACAAACATTCATACTCACAAACTTTCGCGTTTATAATATTAGTAGGATGTATGTCATTTTTCTAACCCTGAGTAGATAGAACTTTTCACACTCACAACTACTCAGCAAAATTAATGCTCCTTAATTCAGAAGTTACTTAGTCTTTAGCCCTTTTACGTTTCGGTCGACTAATAACGTTTAATACACTATAATAAAACTCTGAGTGGCTGTCGTGATTTCGGCTCAACCACTGAATTGTCGTTAGGCACAGGATTGGTACCAATTTATTTCCTGTCGCTTTTATCACCATTTGCCGTGTTAATTGCGGCATTTGCAATGTAACCGCTCAATTCTATATCTATGTATGAATATAAATTGTATTTAGGAATTGATAGAAGGTAGTTTATATCGTTAGGGATTCTAATTTAAATATGTTTAATGTTTTTTCAAGCCGCCCGTATGGCCTTCAACTAAGCTTAACGAATGCCATTTTACTGGCAACCGGGACCTTCAGCTTAACGTGCCTTCCGAAGCACGGAAACGCACGCAAATCTAAATGCCATAAAGTGGTCACCCATCCGAGAACTAGCCATAGGGAAAGATGATTAATGCAGTGATCGTTTACAGAACACTGAGTCCGCGGGGCCACGAGCGCTTCAACAGCTGGTCGCCACAACCTGCGCTTGTCCATTTCAACACGGCTATGGGCTTACCACCTGTTACGTGGGACAAAAATGCATAGGTGAAATTAAGGTGTATATTATGCCTCTGTTATGTGTATATATATATATATATATGTGTGTGTAATTTATATTATTAAGTAGTAATAGGCTTTATACTGGTGTGTCGTTGAGTTGCTTTTCAAAACAGCATCATATGTATTCAGGTCCACAAAGGTACACCATCTAGAAGAAATTTAAAAAGGAAGTATTATTTAGTTTCCTATTGGTATATATATTATCATACACAGTGGTGTCTTTTTCCAGTGAGGCCCCTGACACAGTTGCGTAATTTGCGAAATCGAGTAGCAACGATTCCAGTTCTGCAATATCAGTTAGTTCTTCAGGAGTACAAGCAGGGACTTGGGCAACTAAGTGTAACAAACGTAATGATTTTTTTTTGTAAAGCCGACTTTATATTTTCACCGAACTGACAGAAGTATTAATCGAGAATTATTGATTAAATTTAATTAATGCTCCACAATCTTATTCTCAATGTTGATGTCAATTTTAAACTGGTATTATACCTTCAAGGCGATTCACAATTGTAAGGTATTTAATCGAATGATACCGCAGAAATCAAAGATCTCAGACGTCTACGGTCAATTAGTTTTTATAGATACCTAATTCAAATGATTATTTGTCAAGATGTCGTTCCATTAGCTACGACGATTGTTGTGCGCTAATTGACCGAATGCCCCTAGAACCGAATAGTCCCATGAAAATCTTAATTATAAATGTGAAAGTTTGTATGGATGTTTGTTCTCTTTCACGTAAAAACTGCTGAATGGATTTTAATGAAACTTTACTATAATATAGCTTATAAATCAGAATAACACATAGGCTTCTTTTTATCCCGTGAACAAGTTCCTGTGGGAAACGGGAACGGGAAAACTTCACCACGCGTGCGGAGCTGCGGGCATCAACTAGTCATCTATATATTAACACGTAAAGCATATACTTTGTACCCCTTTTTAAGAAAATTGCACGAGCAGATGAAATTAGACACAGTCAAAGTTAATATAATATATACACACATATATCAGGAAAAAACACCATTTTTAACACTCATGATAGTTTTGAGGCCATTTTTGTTATTTAAACTAGTTAAAAAACTGTTTAAAAAGGTTCCGTCTTGGACGTCCGTGTGTCTGTATGTTACGGATTATTTTCTTGTTAACACGATAACGACCGAAATACTTTACTAATCGAGTCTTTTTTTTTCTCTTACGCTTCAGTATAATTAGGAATAGAACCCTTTCACTTTTCACGGTTTGATTCGATGTGGTTTAATTGTTATTATCTTTACTTTATTTATTTCATAACGTACGCGATAATACATAGCAAAGTTTGTAAGCTTGTAATTCAATTTTTTTTATAATATAATAAAAGCATGTGAGGCGTGCACTTTTGGAGTTTTCAATTTTTTTTTGTTTTTCCTTTGGGTCTTTCTTTCTTTCTATACATAATATTTAGTAACTTGAATTGACAAGAGTTTAGTTGTGCATCATCAAGTCAGAAAAACCAAGTGTAAATACAAGTGACGTTAAATTTTCTGCCTTTTGCAACTGTTTTGATTTTGATTTGATACGGGAACATCGGTCAGGTTGCGTTAAAGAAATAAAAATAGTGGAATATGTAAGGATACAGTCAATTGGCATTGATTTTTAATGATGTATTACAATAAGTTCCACCAAGCCTAACAATCGAGAGTAGAGAAAGAGTAGAACATCTGAATATAACCAGAAGTTGGTATTATGACGAAAAAGAATCTCTGTTAGTATAATGCAGTCATAGATTTAATCATCGAATTTCTAATAGTAGATAGAAATCTTAGTACCAATTTCTGGTTTCATTCAGACGTTCTATAAAGATGGAATGGATAAACCATATAGATGAGAATACTTGTACGAGTACGCAAACTACGATTTATATCCAGATTATTTTTTTATGTTTAATAGATCCCGCAAATAGTCAGTTACTCTTGTGTACATCATTACCTTTACCTTTGTTATAAGATTGATTGATTGAAGTGCTCGTGGCCCCGCGGTCTCAGTGTTCGGTAAACGATCACTGAGGTACGCAACTTTCACTATGGCTGGTCGTCGGATGGGTGACCACTTTGTGGCATTTACATTTGCGAGCGTTTCCGTGCTTCGGAAGGCACGTTAAGCCGTTGGTCCCGGTTGCCAGTAAAATGGCAGTCGTTAAGCCTGGTTGAAGGCCTTATAGGCGGTTTAAAAAATTTCAACAGCAGGTACCCACAACCTGCGTCTGTCTATTTCAACACGGCAATGGGCTCACCACCTATTACGTGGGACAGGAATCCACACGGTGAAAAGTGGGCACATAATATGCCTCTGCCACCCCTTCGGGGATAAGGCGTGATGGATATTTATTTATTTATTTATTTGTTATAAGATTAATAATATTTAAACATATTTTATAACTGTTATAGATTTCTGAAAAAAAGATCTCTTTTAATTTAAAATTAATATTTTCACAATTTTCACAAGCGTCTTCATTCATTATAATTAAGCTGCACATATTTTTTGATGACTGTTATCATTAAATTGGATGTAATTAAGGTTCTTTGTCCTCAAGTCTTTGTCGCTCTCTCTAAAAATGTTTGAACGTATTTTTATCTAAATAATGAATATTTAATCAGATTCTGTACACTGTAAATTACTTTCATAATTTTGGCAATTCAAAATCTTTTTATCTTTGTACAGTTACGTAGATAACGTTAATATAAAAAATATAATGAAATTTCTTCAGACTAAAACGATAACTGTCCGACAACTAGACAAGTAAGTACCTACCTGTTCGTCATCTTAGCATATACAGTGACTTCAAACCTTACCTGGATTAAGTGCCTGGGTCTGCTTTTATCAACTGCTAGGAGTAAAAGCAGCTATAATCCTTACTAATATTATAAATGTGAATGTAAGTTTGTTTGTTACGCTTTCATGCAAAAACTACTCAACCGATCATCATAAAACTTTGTACACATATTTTTGCAGGTATAAGAAGTAACATAGGATACTTTTTAGTAAAAAATCTCGAATAGGAAAACTTCACAACGCGGGTGCAGCTGCGGGCATCAGCTAGTAAGATATATTTTTGGCAGTGGTTGGGCGCGTTTGATGTGTGTATGTGTCCCAACTCTTCGTCTTGCAAGTGAGGTTGACTTTTTTTTATTATGTAGATGGACCCGACAAATGTTATGCCGGACTCAAACCAACTAAAATCACACGATTCCTACCTATCTGTCTAACACCGGGAGCGCCGGGTAACTCCTCGGAAGGATGTTCCAAGATTCCTGACAGACAATGGCTACAATCGCGGCCTCTCCTAATTATAAGGAGGTTGCTTTAAGTCCCGATTATCTCAGCCCCAGTCAAAATTAGAATAGCGCCTTAGTTCATAGTAGCTAACTATCTTCACGCTGTATCCCTGACGGGGTAGTCAGAGAGGACAGATCGCCAGGCTTCGCGATCCATGCATACATAGTTCATAGTACCTAATTAGTAATATCTGCATATGAATTAGCGGTAACACTCATCTACTGTTCAACCCTCTAGCCAATCAACCGTTAAGGCGACCAGGGCAGCCCCTTTTTTTGTTGACTGGCCTAATTTCAAAACATTTTTAAACTGTATTGTCTATAGTTTGAATGAATGAATTCCATATCAATTCAAGATTCTCGGCCATAGGCAGATGGAAGGGCACCGTTTGCTTATAGTCCTGCATAACATCATGCATGAGGAGTTCCACAAGATTAACATGTGGAAATCCTCATGCATTCATGAATTATTTGATGATGCCTTCTTGTTTTTGAGTGCTCGTTTTCAATCGAACATTGAAGACAGTAGTAGACTACTTTACTGCGGGGTATAGGTAACAGTTTAGTTTAAAATAAATTTCTATCTACCATGTAAGTAAACTTTACGAAGATTGAGCCTCACCCAATCTGCCGCCCACTTCTCCGCGCCTTTTTCATCATCGCCCCTGACAAATACATAAGTCTGACGACTCTTTTCGGTAAATCTATAGTAATACTTTAGTCTATTTTAGGCTCATGAGATTCAACATTAATGGCGTAGATACTTGTATGGAAAATTTCAACACCTACAGCTATATAAAAGTGTGTTTATTGCCTTTACGAAAAATTATTGTCCTGGCTAACTTTGTACCACCTTCGATAAATAAATACAAACATATATATAAAATACATACATATTATAGGTAAATAACACCCAGACACAGAATAAACCATCGTGCTCATCACACAAAGTTTTATCCTGGGTGGGAATCGAACCCACGACCTCTTGCGTAGCAGTCGGATACACTCCCACCGCGCCACAGAGGCAGTCGCAGTTCGATAGAAAGGAATTCCATAAAAAATGTATGAGTATTTATGTTACGAACACGAGTTCATTTTATATATTGTTATATAGATGATGTAAAGTCTATATTGGAAATATAGACATTACGGTGCTCTATGGTGCAAAGGGCCCTTTTATTATCAACCAAAGCCCTTTTATTACAAACCAATTATCAACCAAGATCTCCAAACCCCAAGCGATCTCACTTGCTAACGTACAAGGCAACGACGCAGATACCCTGACGAGTTAGGGGGTCAGACAACATTCGCTCCTAACAATGCCGAAATACAAAATCTAAACAATAGTTACTCCTAGCCGTCAAGGGCGGCTTGAAAAATTTCAACAAACTGTCCATTTCAACACGCCAATGGGCTCACTACCAGTTACGTGGGGGAAAAAATCAGATGGTAAAATGTGGATGCATACCCCTTCGGGGATAAAGGCGTGATAATATTGTATGTATGTATGTAACAGTCAAGTAAACGTGGACCCTATACTCTAAATCCAGGTAGAGTTTTAAAGCAACTGGGAATTCACAAATATAAGGAATGGAAGATGTTGTAAAGTCAAAGTACTTAAATATTTGCGTTGCAACAATTCTGTTCCGCTTACATTGTCGTCAAATAAACAATGTGATCACAGGAACTGGAAATAAACGAGTTTCTTTCCTTTCGCACGTGAAAATCGGATTTGTTTAATTTATTGCTTTGTCTCGGGGAAGCGAGAGATGCCACGGTTACTTAGTTCTCGACACCTCATTGTAATAATAGGATATTTGCGAGGATTTAAATTGAATTTTGTTTGCTGAAAGCTGCTTAAACGTATTTAAGTTGCCGAAAATTATTATGGAAAATGCTCTGTTTTCATAATTTTAAGTTACTTTGAAGTACAATTAAAACAAAAAAAAAAACAGTATTGATATTATACTGCACCGAGTGAGATTTTTTAATTTTAAACCGATTGTGATGGGCGTCTCTACTTCTTACCTACTGTTATAAGCTCCATTGTGAAGTGACTTTCTAAAATCACAATTAATATAAATTAAATCAATCAAATTTTTCATATTTTTTGCTCAAGCTCATGGGTATAATGGTTATCAAACTAGCTACTTTTTCCACTGCCAAGGTGGATTTTTGCAACACTGGACCGGTTGTGCTTTTTCTATAGTCGTATGGAAATGAATAAGAGTAGGATGTGGTTACCTACTATTGAATTTCTTCAAGATGCCAGTATAGCTTTTAGTTTTGCTTCATATCGCTGGCACCAGAAACAAATGGCTTAACGTCTATTCTGGGGGCCAAGTCTACTATTTCAATCGCGTCAGAAAAGAATCGTAATCTTCGCTCAATAGAAAGCCACCGGTACAATTTTGGGGTGTTGGGTAGGACAACCTCCACGTGGTACACCCTGGTAACGTGGACGACGATGTGCGCTTTATTGGAGGCGCACGTCGTCGCCCACGGCCAATAGTCCACCAAGGAGGGGGCCGTTTTGGCCACTTCGGGTTGCTCCGTCTACACTCTGCTTTAGGCAGAGCGTATTGAGCGGAGAAACCGCAGGACGTGTAGGCTCTCTGCTCACGCAGGAGCTTACAGGCATTCGTGCCAGCGTCGGTGTTGGGGAGGTCTAGCCATCCCCCCGCGTCTCGTAACCCCTAAGATTATCCGCAGCGACCCAACTGGTGGCACCAGTTGGTACGCGGTGGTCCTTGGGGCCGAGGGGCTTGCCTTAATTGGCCGGCTCGCGACAAGGACAAGTCTCTAAAACCCGACAGCGAAGTCGTTAAAACCTGTGGGGCACCTGGAGCACCCCACAGTATACATCCCACTCCCCGGAATGAGCGTCACCCGGGGAGTTGTCGTCTTTTCGTCTCCACTCGTGGGATCAAACATGAATACCAATGATTTTTACCAAAGCCCAAAAGGCCCGGAGGTGTGCCTCAAAACCACCCCCCAAACGGACGCAGAGGTTGCGTCAATCCCGGCTGAGACTGACGCCGAGTCAGTCCTCAGCATAGATACTGAGACCGAGGGCCTCCGTAGGAAGAGGCCACGATCCTCGGAATCAGGCAAAAGCCTGTTTCGTCGGCCGGGGACAATATCCTCCAGTGAGGATGACGTACCCGCCAAGGTAATAGCTACCACCGCGGGTAGAGGTCGAAAAGCCGACCTCCACAATTTGAAGGGGCGGGTTCCAAATCCGCCGATACATGCCCCTCTGCTGCCCAGCGGCAAGGCCACGGATGTGCCGGCGGCGCGAGAGCTCCTAACGGCTCTTGCTCGCATTTCTGACGCCGTAAAGGGCGTCAAAAATGTACAGGGCAGGAAGAAGATAGTGGCCGAAGCCGTCACAGGCGCCACTAAGGCCCTAGAGGAGCTCCTCGACAGGAGCGTCTCCGAAGAGGAGGATAAACTCCGGGCTCGGGTTGCGAGCCTGGAGGTCGAGCTTGCTGACTCCCGCAAGCAACTCCTGGAGATGCGGGAGGAAATGGGCAAGCTGACACAGCTGGTTCAAGGGACCGGGGACGCTCAAGGGGTGAAGAACCTCCCTCCCCAAAAGGCCCTCGAAACTCAAGCTCGTGTGCAGCCAAAGGTAGGGCCTGCTCCTAAGCCCTCCAAGGTGACACCGAGCTTGACCCAGCTGCTGGAGGCCATAGAAAGACGCCTAGGCGTCCTTGAGAACCGGGCATACCGCCCACCGCTGACGACCCCTATGTCATATGCGGCGGTGACTGCCACCAAAGGGGCTCCCGGTTCCAAGCGGAAGGCCTCCGCTCCCCCCGCCCCTGCGAAGTCAGCACCCGGGAAGAGCGGCATTCCGGCACCCCCTGATAGAGCCGCCCCTTCCGTTGCACCCCTGAATCCCTCCAGAGAGGGGAGCTGGGAGGTAGCGGGAGGGAAAAAGAAAGCGAAAGCCGCCAAAAAAGCGGCTAATAAGGCGGCAAAGGCCGCCGCGACGAAGGCGCCGAATGCGCCGAAGAGGCTTCGCGCACCGCGCTCCACTGCCGTCGTCCTAACAGTGACGACACAAGGCTTGGAGCGGGGCGTGGGGTACGCCGAGGTCCTGAGGCAGGTGAAGGCCTCAGTTGACCTAAAGGCCCTCGAGATAGAGGGGGGACTCCGGTGCAAAACGACGCGCACCGGAGCACGCCTACTCGAGGTCTCCGGCGCCACCAGCGGCCCCAAGGCTGATGCTCTAGCGGCTAAGCTAAGGGTGTCGCTGGACACGGACGCTGTCCGTGTCACCAGACCCAACAAATGTGCTGGTATACGCATTTCGGGTCTGGATGACGCGGCCACGACGGAGGAGATAATCTCTGCCGTTGTGGAAGCAAGCGACTGCCCCCGGGATCAGATAAGGTCAGGCGAAATTCGCTTTGGGCCAACTGGTCACGGGTCAGTAGTCGTGAGCTGTCCCGTCGCGGCAGCTCAGAAGATTGCGGATGGACGGAGCCTACTCATTGGGGGCTTCCTCAAGGCGCAGGTGCATCTCCTGCAGCCTCGCGAGTCCCGGTGCTACAGGTGCCTGGTCGCGGGGCATGTGGGGGTGCAGTGCACAGCGGAAGTCGACGTAGGTGATAGGTGCTTCCGCTGCAGCCAACCCGGACACAAGGCCATTGCCTGTAACGCTCCACCACGCTGTTTTAGATGCGTGGCGGAGGGCAAGACGGCTGAGCACCGGGTGGACAGCAAGACCTGCGCCGCCTCAAGGCCAAAGCCCCGTTCATCCCTAGGGGGGAATAAGAGTGCCGCTCAAGAGCGCCCACGTTCGCGGCGGGATGCGGATATGGATGTTCATTAATGAATGCACATATCCGCATCTTGCAGATCAATCTGAACCACTGCTCCGATGCTCAGGATCTTCTGTACCAGAGCATCGCGCAGTGGTCCGTCAACGTGGTCGCAGTCGCCGAGCCGTACTGGGTTCATCCCGGAAGCCCGGTGGCCCTGGATCGCAAAGCGACTATCTTTGGGGGGTCCGGCGCAGATACCTCGCGCCTTGCAATAATTGCAAGGGGCCCAGGCTGCGTCGCGGCGGACTATGAGGGAGTGGCGGTCGTGGCCGTTTACATCTCGCCGAACCGCGACCAGCATCAGTTTGTCGTTCTCACTGCATGCCGTCCTCGCCCTGTCCTGGTCCTGGGAGATTTTAACGCCTGGTCGATGACTTGGGGCTCCCGCGAGACCAATGGCAGGGGGAGAATTCTAGAGGATTGGGTCACTACCCGTGGCCTAGAAGTCCTCAACCGGGGGAATGTCGCCACCTGGGAGCGAGGGGGACTCAGTTCAGTCGTGGACGTATCGTTCGCGACCCCTGATCTCACTCGCCGTGTCCAGAACTGGCGCGTGGTGGTGGAGGAGGAGACGAGGTCCGACCACAGATATATTCGGTTTGACGTCTCCCCTCCGCCTAATGTACCGCCAGTAATTGCGAATCCCCCGGAACCGCGTTGGGCGCTTAAACGGCTAAATCGGGAGGCTCTCCAGGAAGCGGCCATCGTGCAGGCCTGGACTCCAGCACCGGAGAGGCCTGCCGATGTAAATACCGAGGCAGAGTGGTTCCGGAGAGCCATGTCGCAAATATGCGATGCGGCGATGCCTAGGGTCAAGCCCGGGCCGGTAAAGAGACAGGTGTACTGGTGGTCGCCGGAGATTGGACAGCTGCGAACAGCTTGCCTGACCGCGCGCCGCCAGTACACCAGGTTCCGCCGAAGGCGTCGCCGCCCCGAGGAATTCCGAGAGGAGGAGCTATATGAGGGGTACAAGAGAGCCAAGAGGGCCCTCCAAACAGCCATAAAGCGGGCCAAAAGGCTGCTGGAGACCCTGGAGCAGAACCCCTGGGGGCGCCCGTACCTTATGGTTAGGGGCAAACTTCGCCCTAGGGCGCCTCCGCTGACCCAGAGCCTCCAGCCAGACCAGCTCGAGAGGGTCCTGAGTGCTCTGTTCCCTGCGGGAGCACAGGAGCACACTGCCCCATGTATGGCTCCACCTCAGACGTCCAACGCGGATCCCAGTGAGGATGACGTGCCCGAAGTCACCGAAAGTGAGCTAGGGGCGGCGGTATTGCGGCTCAAAGCCCGCAAGAACACCGCCCCCGGACCCGACGGCATACCAGGCCGAGCATGGGTCCTGGCCCTTGAGGAACTAGGGCCTCGACTGGCAGGGCTCTTCAGCGCATGCCTTGAAAGGGGCCAGTTTCCCAAGGAGTGGAAGACGGGGAAACTGGTCTTAATCCGTAAAGCGGGGCGGCCGGCGGACCATCCGTCCGGTTACCGGCCGATCGTGTTGCTCGACGAGGTATGTAAGCTTTTTGAGCGCATTATAGCGGAACGCCTCGTCGAGCATCTCACGGACGTGGGGCCAAACCTGGCGGATAACCAGTTCGGTTTCCGCCAGGGGCGCTCCACCGTGGATGCGATCATGCGAGTTAAGAGCCTGACAGAGGAAGCTATTTCAAGGGATGAGGTGGTGGTGGCGGTGTCTCTTGACATCGCCAACGCCTTTAACACCCTACCCTGGAGTTGCGTCAGGGAGGCACTTAGCTATCATAGAGTGCCTTCCTACCTCTGTCGTATTGTCGGGGCATACCTATCCGAAAGGGCGGTGGCTTACCCGAGTTGGCTAGGGCTAGGTCGGCGAGATGTGTCGTGCGGTGTTCCGCAGGGGTCAGTCCTAGGACCGCTCCTGTGGAATATTGGCTACGATTGGGTGCTGCGTGGTCCGTTGCTCGAAGGTGTCGGCGTGACGTGCTACGCCGACGATACCCTCGTTACGGCGCGAGGAGTAACGCACCGACACGCAGCCCTAAAGGCCACGGCAGGTGTTGCTCAAGTCGTGGGTCGAATTCGGCAGCTGGGCCTGGAGGTTGCCCTGCACAAATCCGAGGCTCTGTGTTTTCACGGGCCTAGGAAGCAGCCTCCTCCAGGATCCAGCATAACAGTGGGGGGCGTTAGCATCGGCATCGAGCCCTCGATGAAGTATCTGGGGCTCGTACTCGATAGCCGATGGAACTTCGGACATCATTTCCGAAGTTTGGTCCCAAAACTGAGGGGGGCCACAGCTGCATTATCGCGGTTGTTGCCCAACATAAGGGGACCTAACGCTCCCTGCAGGAGACTCTACCTCGGGATCGTGAGGAGTATGGCCCTATACGGGGCCCCCATATGGGCGGAGACCCTGACGGCCCGCAATGCGTCGATATTACATAGCCCGCTAAAGGCGATGGCCGTCAGGGTGATAAGAGGGTACCGCACGATCTCCGTTGAGGCGGCATGTCTCCTTGCCGGGACCCCTCCATGGGACCTGGAAGCGAGAGCCCTTGCGTCATTGTTTAAATGGCGCAAGGAGGCGCGGGAGCAGGGCCATGGGCCTACGCCTCGAGAAATCGAGGCTCAGCGGTCCCAGCTCCGACAGGAACTCATGGAGACATGGAAGGTGCGACTTGAGCATCCAAGGTGGGGAAACGCCGCAATCGGGGCGGTCAGACCGGTCATGGATGAGTGGTTGGAGAGGAGCCATGGCAACCTCTCCTACCGGTTGTCACAGATACTTACCGGGCACGGGTGCTTCGGTAAGTATCTGTGGCGTATACACCGGGAGACCACAGCCGAGTGCCAGCACTGCGTAGAACGCAGCGAGGACACAGCGCTCCACACATTGGTGGAGTGCTCAGCGTGGGCGCAGCAGCGCCAAGACCTCGTGGCGAGTCTGGGCGTAGACATTCTCTCGCTGGAAACTATGGTGCAAGCCATGGTCTCCGGCGGGAGCAAGTGGGACGCCGCTGCGTCTTTCTGCGAGCAGGTCATGCTCGCGAAAGAGGCGGCGGAGACGGTACGGGAGAGGACTCTCCCGCCCGAGTTCCGCAGTCTGCGGCGACAACGCCGCAGACTTATCTTCGCCCAAGACTACCGGCCTCCATGACCGGGGGCCTGAGGACGGCGGGTGGGCTGCTCGTCGTCCTTACAGAAGCAGGCCCAAGACGTAGGCATGACATGAAAATGTCACGCACGCCTCATGCCCCAAGAAGCGGGATAGAACCCGAACCAACCCCCCAAAGAAGCGGGATAACACCCGAACCCCAGGTGAGGCCGCGGTGGTAGCCAAAGTCTGCCGGGAGCTCTGGGACATCTTTCCGAGGAGTTACCCGGGGCGTCCGGTAATAGACAGCTAGGCGGGGACTGTGTGGTTTTAGCCGGTTCGAGTCCGGCATGACATCCAAGGGGATTTCCACACGTTAAAAAAAAAAAAAAAAAAACCGGTACAATTTTAACTTATTTCGTAGGCTACTATTACAATCGTACTCCAATAAACTTCTATCGGTCGGCCGACGAGTTCTACTAACACGTACCGCGCCAGTGAGACGCGAGACTGGACGCGTGAAATTTAGATCCCTGAACAGATCCCATATTTAACCTTGTCCGTGCGCTCGACCAAATTATCACCTATGCGAACGGATGTGGAATCTGTAGAGTTTAATACCTTTGCGAATTTTCTAACCGCCACTAATTTCGACACAATTACATTAATTTAGTAAGCTTCAAGTTACTAAACTAATGAAATTGTTAAGTGTAGTTTTAAATTCCGGTGTACAATTAAGTGCACTTATATTCTATTTCTCTCAATCTAAATAATTTCTCTAGAGAGCAAACCTTGAACGCCATACTTAATAAGTTAAACATTTAGCCGGGGCACGTAATTACATAGGTATTTCGAACACGTCTCTCTGTTTCACATGTCAGGTCAAAGTGAAGGGTCTAAGCGATCGCTCAACGTTTATTTTCAGTCTGAAGTCAGCTATTTTGCACCCTTGTCTTCACTTGATATATTGTTGGGAGCAAATGAAGTACATTCGGTTGGTTTATATTAAGAAGTAGCTGATATGACCCCTTTTAAACGCATAACGGTGATGCTATTAAAAAAAAGTTTAAAAAATACTTTTTTTTACACTACGCGCCATCTAGCTCAAGCTTATGCTACTATTAAATGTGCTACTAGCGCATGCTATTACCGCGTATTCAGCCACGTAGTACTCGTTTCCATGGAAATACGGGGACCAAGTGTAGCCCTCCTTAAAACATCGGCTATTTGCCAGTGAAAGTCTTGTTAAAATCGGTAAAACCGTTTCAGAAATTAGCTGACAAACAGATAAAGGATCAAAAATATATTTTTTTTTGTAAATGCCGTATAATATTTTATATGAACTTAGTGAAAAGCTGTTAATTTGGAATTGCAAACAGATACTTCGATTTTGTTCATTTAAACAGAGAGATCTAGACAACACTGAAAGACATATATTTTTAGAGAAAACAACCCAAAGTTGTCGCTCTTGGCTGGGAATTCACACCTCAACAACAGCAATGACTATCGAAGAGGCAGTAATTCTGTATAGTAAGTAGGTATGAACGATAAATTGAACTCACAAACTAAGGAACTTAAAACTTATTCAATAATTTATAAAACTAGAATTTTTTTCGATCACAGTATACAATTTTCGTAAAGCTGGGAACGACGCAATTTAAAATGTAAGAAATGAAACGTACCCACGTCTACAGCAAACTTCATTGTCTTTTTTTTTCATTCATTGACTACCTCTGTGGCGCGGTCGGAGTGTATCCGACTGCTACGCAATAGGTCTCGGGTTCGATGTCACAGGCACGGTCACGAGACACAGAGCATACCTACAATTGTGAATAGACAACAGAAGGAGTAACGCTTGAATGATGTTATATAAATGTAATCTTCCTGATACTTCTTCCAATATCACATTTGAATATACTTATTGATAAGAATCTCATGCCAAGCGGTGAATGAAAAATGTGTGTCCCGTCCCTCCCACGCCTCCCGAAAAATCGTATTAAATAAATTTATGAAGTCATACCTTTATGTAACGCAGAAAGGTCAAAGTACAGGAAAAGAGAATTATAAGAAGAAACCCTGAAGTAATCTATGCCGAACACGTTCATAAGAGTCGGCTGATTTCTTCGTCACGTACACAGAAAAAAGAACTTTTATTACTTCCGTGTGGCGTAATTGTTATGGAGAACCAGTTACTCTTAATGCTCAACTTTGTTCTTAGATGAAACCGAATATGTTTATGTAAAAGAACCTACTGCTGATAAAACGCTACACGATTTGAGCAGCATAATATTTGTCCTTGATGAAACGTACAAATCTCCATTTTTTGTCTTAAACATAAAACTTTGAAACACTTCATCCAATAAAACTTATTTTTCAATACACTTCCTCATAATATGGCTCTTATCTCACCGCAATTAGGCACATAATGATACTTATTATCAAACTGTGGTTTTTTGATTGTTATTATATCACTAGTGGAATAATAGATTTTTTTTAATGCACTGGTTGAGATGCAATATTCTTGAAAAAAATCGTTCCAAACGATCGCGTTCAATAGAACAAATAAATTGATATAAGTACCGATTGCTTGCTCATTTCATACAACTTCGTATTTAAATAGAAAATTTCATCTTGTACGTGTACAATAAACAAAACTTTCACTCAAATATAACTTTTGTTGTCTCTCTGTTTAAAACTTTTTACAAAAACTTTAACAAAAAAAATGAAATCTCCTCTATACTCTGTGGTCAATGCGCGCGCATAAAAAGAACTAAATATTTGTTTTTCCGCCAGTACCAAAAAGTTTTACAATTCGTTTTCCCTGTTGAAATTAAAGTTATATATTAAATTAAATGTTTACAAGTACTAGATATGAAGAAATAATTTATGTAGTACGTACACTGCCCGATATAAGATGTGAAGTAACTTTACAGAAAGTTTACTACCTGAAAACTCCAAGGTAAAATATCTATTTGTTCTATTTAGTATTATATTATTCATTGAAAAACGTCGTATAGTACACGTGTGTATTGTTGATTACCGTCTTCTAACTTCCAACGTCGTCCAACTTTACACACTTGTACTATTCTTTATTGAATCTCATTTTTAGTGATCTGTAAATTCTATAAAAGAAACCATAAAGAGGTTCGCTGGCAAAGTCAGCGTACGCAACCAGTTTCAAATTAGAAACAATATTTTTATAATTAGTTTCAAAAAAAGTTATAGAAGCTTTTATTGATTATCTTCAAAATATTCACTTTTGAAAAATTATAGTACCCATATTTGGGGGATTTTTTGTAGCTTATAATATAGCTTTTACAACCGTCATCATATTCTAATATTTATGTAGCCTAATATCGCTATTTATCTGTGAAAGTCTCGTTGATGTCGGGTCCAATTACAAGGAAGATCACCCAGAACAAACAGATACACCTACAAACAACTTTGGTGTTATAAATACTTAATTTAATTTAGCCCTTAGAGTTATTTTTTCAGAAATTTGTTCGTAATTACTATCACGGTGCTCTCGCTTGCATCTCTTTCTGCCAACACAGTAGACGACTGATGAGACAGAATGAAAGAGATAAAAATTATCAGCTACTAGTGCTTACCGAAGCTGCATTTTAGGTTACGGTTTTTGGCCTAGCTAGAATGGCTACTATTACAGTTCAATGATACCCACGATATTAAATTAGGAATTTTCCCCTTAACCCATTTGCAAGTAGTTATCTTTCTATATCTCGGTTGCACTTGACTGATTATTAACATTGTATTTCAATATAATCCACGATGCATATGACCTCAGTCTGTTATTACAAACCACTGACTAAAATGGCCGAAGGCGCCGGGGTCTGAGTAAACTTTGCTTCGCTCATTATATCTCATAAGAAAACTGCTGTAACAACTGAGATGTAACATTGTTTACACAAGAGTAACTTTAATAGAATATGACCCCCACGGCTTCGCCCCTGTCATACTTCGAATTTCCGTCGCTTATAAATTCTACATTAATGCATAAAAATTTGCCCGATTTGTCGACTTTTATGACTACTGCTCCCCTCTCCAAGGTAGTAGTGTGATAATATATAGCATATACGCTTCCTCGATAAATGGGCTATCCACCAAAAATAATTCCTGAGAAGCGCTATCAACCAATCAAACACACTCTCCAGCTTTATAATATTAGTATAGATTAGTGTTAATGGCTATGTGATCTTTGGTTTGGATTTCTCATTTAATATTTCTACATTCTCTTTGCTATAAAAGCCAAGTGGGGTTTGAAGCCTGGGGTATACTAGAAGCTACTATATAGAATGCAAAAAATTAAAATCTTTTCATTTTCGTTATTTTTGGGAAATATTGCTGTCGGACGTCCTAAACCAGTAAGAGCGTCTGTGCCGTTGCCTCATCGGTTAGTCAGCTGGTGCACCGCTAGCAGATAAGAACACGTGGGCCCCGGAATTCTTAGTGGAACTCTCACACCCATTAAATGTTTCTAAATTATGGTTAGATGTTATGTTCTAGATTTTTTTTCATTATACTATTATTATTAAAATTGTGCTCTTGTGTTGAAGCGCTTATGGTCCCGCGGGCTCAGTGTTCTGTAAACAATCACTGCGTTTAGTAACATTCGCTTGGAAAATTTTCAATACGGCAATGAGCTCTCCAGCTATTACGTGGGACAGGAATACAAATGGTGAAAAGTGGGCATATACTAATAATAATAATAGGTCACAAAGTAACACTTATGAACGTCAAGAATATTGCATCTACATTTACATTTACTGCCAGATTCGCAAAGCAATAGGTAGAGCCTGAGGAAGAAGCTGGCAATAAAACTCATGGCCACTCTTTTCTAAACGCCAGTAATTACATTAGTTTGATTAACATGATATTTGACCAATAATATAGTAATGAATTTATACAAACAAAAAAACAAAATCAATGTTGTGTTTAAATCATATCAAAATTAGAGCGATTATAGTTGCCGGTTCTAAGGGCAGCCTACCCTTGAAGAAGAAGAATCTGGCAAAAAAGTGGATGGATGGATGCCATTTTAAAATGTAGGAATGGCTTATAACATTAAAATTACACTTACATTGTTCCTTTGGATTTATATGAGAACAGTCGCCTAAACTTAAGTTTACCTTAAATATAAAAAAAAAAATTATTTGTAATAATTGCTATAACAGCTATGAGCTGACCAGTCCCAACAGACGGCACCCGTTCACGGGTATGACGCATTATATCAGCCATCGCCCTACTCAACCGTATTATAGGGAATAAGGTGACCCGATACATACGCCACCACTGCCAGGACACTTAGGCGAGCATGACATACTCAAAAACTCCACAGCAACTATCATGTCAATTTCAAAGAAATAAATAAGTCTACATGGTGCTCACACAATAACAAACTCAAATTACATTGTATATTAGTATATACCGGGACTAAATGCAGCCAATTTAGAACCTTTAGTTGTCAGACGTTACAAATTATGAATAATGTAGAGATGTAAAAATACAACATATATATGCAGATACAAGGCATACGAGTATCACAAGATTCATTCGAATCCTAAATAGCTCAAGCGAAGAGCAAGCAACTCATTTCCATTTATTTTTATCGTTCAAATAATCATTAGTTGTGTAATAGGCCCTTTTCAAGAGGTGCGTCTTAATTTCCGCCTTAAATTTATGTAACGGCAGGTTCATAATGTTTAAAAGAATTTTATTATATAGTCGTACGCCAATTCCTGCAAAAGAGTCGTGAACCTTTTGTAAACGATGATGCGTTCCAATTAATTTAGGCTTATTTCTAGTATTTATCGAATGTATGTCACTGTGTCTATTGTATAAATGTATGTTCTGTTTAACTAACATAATATTTGCAAATATATACTGTGATGCAACCGTTAAAATGCCAATTTCTTTAAATTTTCCTCTAAGAGACACTCTAGCACTCAATTTATATATTGCACGTATAGCTCTCTTCTGGAGTACAAAAATTACTTGTAGATCAGCTGCTTTGCCCCTCAGCAAAATGCCGTAAGACATGACACTATGAAAATAACTAAACTATACCAGCCTGGCAGTTGCCACATCAGTAAGCTGCCTGACTTTACTAACGGCAAAGGCTGCCGAGCTGAGTTTACCTGCAAGACACGTTATTTGGGCATTCCACTGCAGTTTGCTATCTAAAGTGATCCCCAAAAATACGGTTGATTCTACAAGATTAAGGGTATCACTGTTCAATGTTATATTTGTACCGCAATTCCTGACACTAGTCATGCTAAATCTGATACATTTTGTCTTCTTAGCGTTTAGTAGCAAATTATTGGTCGTAAACCAATCTACAACTTGGGCAAGTGAACTATTTACGCCGTTAAAATTACTAAGCGTGCGATCAACTTTAAAAATTATGACGTATCATCAGCAAATAGAACAATGTCGCACAAGTTCTGTATATAGAATGGCAGATCGTTAATATAAATTAAAAATAGAAACGGTCCCAGAATTGATCATTGCGGTACGCCCATAGCAACAGATGCTGACATCAACATGTTGTATTCGATCATTTAGGTAGGTAGTCATATGCCTTTGCACCTTCGGGGATAAGGCGTGATAGATAAATAGTAATAATTAAAATTTTAAAGCTTATAACTCTAATAGGTCAGTATTCTATAAACGCTATGATACGATCACTGCGCTAGGCATCTTACGGTATATTTAGTTCTGAGATGGGTGACCGAATACAAAAAAATTATTCGAACAAACTGTATTGGACCGTCAATTTTGCAGAGAAGGCTTTTTTTTCTGTTCCGCGTTCCATTCCAAATCAGGCAGAATTCTTTATTGGAAAAATTTGAAAAAATAAATGGGCATAGGTTAAAGATTTGAGGTGCAAGTTGTATGTCACGGGAGAAATCGCGGAGCACAGCTAGGAATGATATAATTTTGATTTTATATACATTAAAAACCAGCATTAAAAGTTAAGAAAAGCTCAACACCTAGTTTTATAACTGAAAAGTAGCTACTAAAATGTCGAACAACTTATAATTACTGGTGTAGGTGCCTAGTACTTTCGACTCTTATCAACCGCTATAAATATTCAAGTAGTGAAAAGCTAATAGGTCAATAAGCTCAACGTTGGACGGTTATTACATTGTTATGGGCTAAGTCACGCTTGACCTGGCGACTTTGATTGAGCAATTTTCTTCGGCAGAAAGCTCACACTATGGTTTGATTAAGACGTTGCTCTACTTAAAACAAGTTACTATTAGTTATTTTTACGCTGTAATAATCACCAACGTGGGCTGTTGAGTATTTTTGTAATCAATATTTTGCTTCTATTTTAGAAAATTTTACTTGTACTGAATTTAATTGTAATAAATACTGTAGTGACAACTACTAAAATCTTTACATAGTTTAAAATAAAGACGCTTCTACTGTCTGTTCGCCTAGATCTTTTGAATTACTCAACGGATTTTAATGCTGATAGAATGAATGTAAATTGCAAAAAGGAACTGGTTGCTGAAGCCGCAATACCGTGTGTTGTGGCGGAAATTGAGAGAGGCCTTTCAAGATCAACTGTCACAATAACCTAAATAGTGTCCTGTACGTCACCTGCTGATTTACTGACGAGCCACTATCAGACCTTACTGTATGCGAGCGCTCCGGAAGCAAAGTGTTAGGATGGACCTCCAGTCTGCAGCGATTGGTGCCATGATGGAAAGTAGCCGTGGGCATCATGTCAAATAAGTCTTCAGAGCTCAAACTATTGTATAGGCGATGTTGCATTCATAAGGAGGCCAAGTCTCTCTTGACGCGAAGGTACCACCAACAAGTAAAAAATCGTTGATGACTCTCATAGCTCCCCTTTGGTCCGAGTGAAAAGGCCGAAGGTGGTATTCAGGTGAAGTATTCAGAAGACAGTAGTATTCCATGTGTGACCGCACTTGCGAGTTTGAGGGAAGCAGTCAAGCAGTGTACTCTCCGCAGTAAAGTACTGCCGCGCCCAGTTGAGCACTCCGTAGTTTGTCTTCAATGACTACGGTATTGCACGTCATTCATTTGAGAGCTGGAGATGGAGAGAGACGTGCCCTGGAATTTAATATCATGTTATAAAACATTAAATATATAACTCAGCTAAAAACTAAAAACAATTTTATTTATTTTAAAGCGATTTTTGTCTTTAAAAAAAAAATTGTCTGCCGCGTCAGCTAGTAATAATATAAAATTACTTGTAGGTAGGCAGTTCGACTGTTTCATTCGTTTAGTCACTTTTGAAACATTCAGGATGCACATCTTTCAATATTATAAATTACTAAAAAAATATTATCAACTATATGGCTGTAAACATTAAGTACTTATTACGCATCTCCCACGTAGACTACGCGAACAACAATCTTAATAATAAGCATACTTCTAAAATTCATAAAGCTAGCATAGTATTTAAAGTCAGAACTCGGGATTACTTTAATCATACTTTGCAACACACGAAGCAATTTGAAACCGAGACTATGGTAAAATGTTTATTATTAATGGTTTAAGCTAATGAGTATTTTTACTGTCCAACGCAATGGTTAAAAGTAAAATGAATTTGAAATGTAAATTAGATTTATAACTAACATTATATTGAAAGGAAATAAAAAAGAAAGAATCAGTCATGTAAACATATAAAAATCAAAGTCTGTGTCTAATTCCAAATTAACAGCTTTTGACTAAATTCACTTAAAAGTGTACACGGTACCATAACATAACATAAAAATATAATTTAATCAAAATCCATTCCTTCTGATCTCTTAAATAACTGGACCGATTTTAACAGAACTTTCCTTACATATAGCCTATGTTATGCGAAGTATCTGAGGCTAATTTCATCCTTGTATTCCCACGGGCACGGGGCCCGTGGGAATACAAGGGTAAAACATAATAAATTCTTAGTGGAAAACGTTTCTTCAATGGTAACCTAATAACCTTAAGCACATAACTAGAAAATAGGTGTTTAGTTTCATGTAAATACTTGGGCTAAGGTCAGATTTTACTGTAACCTGTATAATGTAATGAATATTTATGTTAAGTTAGTGTTGAAACTGAATAATTTGAATTTAAACTAAGAAGAGTACCTACTTACAATCTTTTACCAAGAAATTAAGTTGACTAGGCAGTGACATTTGTGATATTGGTATTAAATTAAATAAGAACATAATTTGCCGAAAAAAAACCATTTAGTTAGTAAGTGTTGAAAAGTCATCTATCCAGATGATAATTCTCAGTAACAGGGGGCCGAGTCTACTATTGACAAGCCGTAGAATAGAACCAGAATCGTTGTTTTAGCTGTCAAAAGACTATAAAAATGCAACTTACTAGCGGCCACTGGCGCGGTATGTGTTAGTAGAACTCATCGGCCGACCGATAGAAGTCTATTGGAGTATGATTGTAATAGTAGACTACGAAATAAAGTCAAAATTGTACCGCTGGCTTTCTATTGAGCGGCGATTACGATTCTTTTAGATTGAAATAGTAGACTTGGTCCCCAGGGTCTTACTATATAACTAGCAAATGAGACACTCAATCTTAACTACACAATACATTGTGACCTTATTTATTTATTTTGGAGTCTCTCAATCACGTTTATGAACTGCTTTTTATGCCTGTGAAGTTTCTATAAGATTTTAATATTATATATGAAAGAATCGACTTGACGATGTCACAAAACGGTAACATTATTTGCATCGCATTACTTATTTTATGTTATGTTCATGAGAAGAATACTTACTACCTACTACCTAGAAAAAAGGAAACTATCTCTCATTTTACATTGAGTGATATTTAATAAGTTATTCGTAAAAAATTTACCGTTGATAAGTTTGAAAATGAATTTTAATACTACTGCCGCAAGCTATCGATACTCTCAAAGAGAATGTTATCTCAGTAAGTACAAGACCAGCTTAACAGGAACCGCTAATAACTACCAATATCCAAGACACGGACGTCCTTATCTAAATAGTTATCAATTTCCATCTCGCTGCAGCTCCAAAGACATTTAGATTTCGAAAACTTCTCCCCGCGGTCTGTGCTGCTCGCCTATCTCATGCATGTAAACTATGCTCTTTAAGGTAAACTTTCATTCGTTCGGAATCCAATCACATACCAGTGGCGATGGTGCTTCGAAAATCCTCGAATTTGAACCGATGCAGCGACTGCGCTATCACTATTCGATTCCCTATGCGAATAACGGAATTTTAGATTAGACAGGGTTCTACTTTAGTGCTGTCACGGCGGTACTTATGTACTAGGTTTTAATTTTTTACGTATTCAACTAAATTTAAGAATATATTTGAAAAAATTGGTAGTAAGTTTCCTCTCCATCATCATCATCCGAGCGTCTGTCCCAGTTGCGTCTCGCGACGCCCGGGGTCCGCTTTCCTACATTTTCTCCTCCACTTCGCAAAGTCGTTGGCATCCCCTGTAGTGAGACCATTGGCACGCATGTCATCCCTTACGACGTCAAGCCAGCACTTCTTGGGTCTTCCCCTCTTACCGGGACCCGGCGGGGCTGACATGGCCAGACATTTGTTACCTACGTAGCCCGGCGGTTGCCGCAAGACGTGACCATACCAACGAAGGCGACACTCTTGCAACTTGTCTAACTTGTCTGCAATGTCACGAACGTGAAGGCTGCCGCGGATGCGAGAGTTACTCACGCGGTCCACCCGCGTGACTCCACACATCCACCGCAGCATCTTCATTTCCGTGACACGCAGCTCCTGCTTGTGTCGCTCCAATATCGGCCACGTCTCACTGCCATGTAAAAGGACAGGTCTAATAATGGTTTTGTAGACCTGTCCCTTCAACCGGATCGGCATTTTAGGATCACAAATGACACCGGTCATCTCCCGCCATTTGGCCCACGCGGCAGCAATGCGTGACTTGACATCGCAATCGATGTCACTGGACGTGTGAAAAACAGATCCCAGGTATTTAACCTGGTCCGTGCGCTCGACCAAATCACCGCCTATGCGGACGGATGTGGGATCTGTCGAGTTTAGTGCCAAGTACTCGGTCTTCGCCACATTTAGTTTCAGACCGCCGTTCTCAAGCGTCTCCTTCCACGCCTTTACACGTCGCACCAATCTGCCCCTGTCCGCGTCTGCCAGCGCAATATCGTCAGCATACATGAGCAACCATGGAGGCTGCTCATGCGGGTTTCTGATGCTGTCCGACAATTCGTCTAATATTACACTGAACAGAAGCGGACTAAGGACAGAACCCTGGTGTAACCCGACGGTGATGGGGAAGGGTTTCGTGTCGCCAACAGCAGTCCGAACCATTGAATCGGAGTCACAGTACATGTCCCGGATAGTGTCAATATAGACCTCTGGAACCCCTTTGGACCGCAGTGCCCACCAGATCATCGCACGAGGAACACAGTCGAAGGCCTTCTGCATGTCTAGAAACAAACAGTGCAGAGGCGTGTTCTTCGACCTGTATTTCTCTGCGACAACCCTCAGGGCAAAAACAGGGTCCGTGGTCCCATGACCAGGGCGAAACCCATATTGACACTCCGAGAGAGTACACTCCTGCCGGATCCGAGAGTCTATAATCCATATTTCCAAATTTAAATCAAAAGTAGGTTTCCTCTCCCTTTCGTGGTATTTTACATATCTTGTAACTGCTTTACGCTTCGAACAGAACGCAGCAACCGTGGTCACACTGGTCACAGTGTCTATGACTCATCTGAGTCTTTGATGATAATTTTGTTAATGTCGTCAGTAATTTTAATAATATCTATCTTCACGCTGTAATCCTGACGGGGTAGTCAGACGGAACAGATCGCCAGACCCCGCGATTTATGCATACTTTTTTTATTTCTATATATTAGCACATTTAACATCTAGAAAATATTTTGTAATGATAAAGCGTTTTGTGAAATAGGTACCTACGTACGTAGTTATTATTGCACTCCGTATCCTACAATAGTATTTCGAGACATAAATTCGATGAATATTTGTAACGTCTCTTTTTCTTAAACAATACTCTACCCAGCAATTAAAACTTACAGCTCTGGTTTTTAGCAAAAATATCGTGTCAAAGTGCTGGTACGAGTATCAAAGCATCGTTATGTATTTTTTTCAGCGCTACGCGACGTGGCGTCGCTCTTCAGACGTTTTTCGTAGTAGTCTTTTAGCTGCAGAAAGTAAAGTCGTCATATCCTCTGTGCACAGCCTTCAGATATGATCTGACGGCATGTCTCAAGTGGTCAGTGACCTGTCTCTTGCAAGTAAATCAGTTGTTTTATAAAATGTAATTTACGTTGATCGATGATTTTTTCTTTAATATTTATATATTTTGAAATTTAAAAAAAGTATTAGTACACTGGTTATGGATTCAAAGGGTTTTTATTTTTAGTACTCATTTATTGTTAGTACTCACGCACTCGACTGGCTTTAGCCGATTTGCTGGCTATCGACATGCATGTGGGTTTATAAATTTAATCAGTAAATTGTGACCAAAGGGGAACTGTATATCTTAATCTTAAAAACATTATAAATGTTAAAGTTTGTATGGATGTTTGTTACTCTTTCACGTAAAAACTACTGAATGGATTTTAATGAAACTTTACAATAATATAGCTAATACATCAAAATAACACATAGTCTACTTTTATTCCCGGAACAAGTTCCTGTGGGAAACGGGAACGGAAAAACTTCTCTACGCGAGCGAAGCCGCGGGTATCTACTAGTATAACTATAACTATCTTCACGCTGTATCCCTGATGGTTTAGTCAGAGAAGACAGATCGCCAGGCTTCGCTAATCATGCATACTTTTTTCGCTTCTTGCAGATTCATCAATCGCTACATATAATATATGCACCTCTGAATATTCGACTACTTTGGACTTTTCCGTTTTTGAGCAATCTGCTCACTTGGTTTTCATATGTAAGTCTCGGCCTACCCTGTCTCCTTCTACCCTCTACTTTCGCACGTCCAGCTTAACTCTTACACTTTCATGCAAACCTGCCATATTGCATATCACTTCGGGACGTATTCAGTCGGCCAAATTTACGCCGCACTAATTTCGAAGTGGTCGCATCTCCACAGCATTCAATTTACTTTTATGCATCTGCTGACATACCCAGGTTTCGCTACCTTAAAGCAACATTGGCACTAGCACTACGTTATGAATCGCGAGTCATGCTTCTTTTACGAGGCTTTGTCGCTTTACTAATCGGGACAAAGTACAGTTAACTTTGTTTCCGGCAGCTACTCACCGTTCTACATCCGAATCACATCTTCTGTCTGCGTATATATAGCGATATTAATATACCCTGGAGGACTATCTCATTCGAAGGAGAGTGCTTATATCGTCTACAAAACTATTACTTGGATTGCCTTGTTTACGTAATATTGTAGACATCTAACGTTTATTTTACGAAATAAATAATCAAAAACAAAGATCTTCTTAAACAACTAATCCCGTTGTGTTGTGTATTATTTTTTTCAATTTGCAAAAGGAAATTACGCCCCTGTTTGTTTCCCAAGACGACACTTAAAGTAGGTATTTATTCTAAGCTTTATTGAGCCGACTCCATCTTATCTACCAAAAGCTCTGACAAACTCGTTTCTGTCAAAAGTATTTAAACATGCTTATTATATTTTTGCGTTTTCTTTTATAAATCCTTAATCAACATTGTCCTGGTTTATTTAATGTTTGAAGACAGACTGAGTTTAGATACCTGACTGAGACAAAAGTAGAAATAAAACTAAATAACAGACTCACAAAAGCTTTTCTAGGTTTTACAACTTTATTTATTTTAAGAAAGTTCAATGTTAATACTCTTTTACTTAAGACACTGGACAGAGCTCATAAAGTGAAATGAGATTTAGACCAATCGATGAGCATCATTGATAGGGTGTAAGTCTCAATAAATGTATATGTTTATAATGACATACCTATTAATGTTTACTATTTGGTCATTTGCATTGCTCACGTCGGATTGAGGTTGCCAATGATTAAAATTCAATAACATTCAATAAAAATCACCATTATTATTATCATTCCTTACAATGGTGATAGAACGAGCATACTCTTTGCGCCCAGTAAGATTTCGGTAATATTCACATTAATTGAATCCGCACGCGTTAGTCGAATCATCCATGGTACTACAAAAGCTTAAGATGCTGCTCAAAACAGCCTCAATCCAGAGATGGGTGCCCTTTCGATCGCATAATTTTTTTCAGCATAACAGTTTCAGCATAAAGTTTTCTCGCATAAATTATGATAAGCAGAGTGTTATAAACGCATAATGGTTTTATTGGCATAACATTAACTTACTCAAATTTTTTTGATCATAATTTTAATCAGCATAAATGTAAAGTGCATAATTGTTATACGCCTAAAGATAATTTATCATAAAATACAAAACGCATAATGGAGGTATGGATAACCGTTTAAATCATAAATGAATAATAATTTGACTAAGAATATTTAAGAAATGATAGGACACCATTGTAAATAATCATCTCACTCATAGCCAAGTTTTTAAGCTGTAACATATAAAACGTTATTTTAAGTGTTATTTTTTTTAGACTACTCTTGAGCAAAGTCGGAAATAGGTACGACGACGAGCGAAGCGAGGAGGAGTGTTAGGTCACTTGTGACAACAACAGACAGCGCCAGAATAGAATCGCCCGTTTTAATCTTACTACTTTATTTTTGTATTTTATTTAGATATTCTATATATAAGTGTTGAAATTTTGCATTTCATTGTTAAAGCTTATCCGCCCTCGCGCGCGAATCTCACTGCGAATCGAGGCACAAAGCGCGGCGCGAATCGCGGCATGAACTGCCAACTACCCACACTCGCAGAGATTCGTGCCGGGCTCACAGTGTAGTTCGCGCTCTTAACGCGTATGCACGCCAAGTTAGTATTTAATCTACATAGTAGTTATGGAAAGTGAAGTCACTACAGCAGCTGCAGGGCTTCTTTGCGCTTTCGCAATTTATAGTACATTCTATAAATGATAGACAATATCACACGGCAATGGGCTCACCACCCGTTACGTGGGACTAAAATGCAAACGGTGAAATGTGGGCGTATAGTAAGCCTCTGCCTACCCCTTCGGGGATAAAGGCAATATATATGTATGTATGTATGTATAAATGATAATTCTAATTCATTACTCCACATGATACTCATTTTGAACGCAAAATTGTAGTCTTTATTATAAAAATGAAAACACAACCATCCGTGGCAATTGCTACAAAGCGACTGAGCTACCCACGAATGTGTCACATTCGCGGGTAGCTCATTCGCTCTACCACATTCAATGTGGTGTCTTGTCGTGGTCGCGCCGCGCTTCGCGCTTCCAAGTCCTTTGTCGCGCAACAAAAACCGATAATTTTCGGGAAACACGGCGCGAACGAGCCGCGACATTGCGAATAATATGCGAACCGGATCCACATTCATGTTTCGCAGTCGCTTCGCGACTTCGCGCGCGAGTGCAGGTAGGCCTTTAGACAGTTCAAGCTTAGATATAAAAATATGTACTCGTTAACATTATGGTATTCTATATGTATGGCTTGTAATCTTTATGCGAGAGTGAGTGAGAGGCCAATAAATGTTATGATTAGTAATCGTTATTGAAAAAAAAATATGCGTAAACATTTTATGCGGGAATATCATTATTATAAAAAAGTTATGGGAAAATAAAGTATGCCTAATGATTTATTCTGTTTGAACGTTATGCGAAACGAAGAGTATGCCAAAAAACGTTATGCAGTTTTATGTTATGCCTCTAAAATTTATGCTACCCAATACGGACCCTCCAAAGATTGGGCATCGTAATACAGATAATGGCGGTCGTTCTTGGTGCAAAGGATGTCCATTCGACTACGCACTCCTAACTACTGCTAGGAGTGCGTAGTCGTATGACCTGCAAGTACTTAGGTGTCAGTGTAAACCGTAGAGCGGTTACATATACTGATGTATATATAAATACAAATATACTTAGACTGAGGTGTTCGTTACTCTCTGTTGGTTTTGCAGTTGTCAGGTAAAAATTGAATATGTTGTATGGCACAGAGTTCCGTATTGATCCAAAACGATATATTATACATATTTGATGAATAATTCACCTAATTACTTGCCAAGATGTGGTCGGATATTTAAATGAAGGATAAAATCAAAAGATATCGTACCGTTTCAATCGTCTGAAAGTTCAGAAAGTAAAAAGTCATAAGAATCATTTGTTAAAATTATTAATATGTTTTTTTTGTAAGGACTGCGATGCGGAGAAATTTTATGACGCGTGTTTTTTGGTTTTTAGTTATTTTTTGTTAGTTTAGTTTTGAATTAATTTATTATTGTACTAAACTGTATTTGAAATGTACAAAGATTGACACTTAAATTATGTTAATTATTAAAGTATAGTTTATAAAAAAAATCATTTTGTAATGTACATAATTAGAACGAAGGAATAAATGAAATCCATACTAATATTATAAAGCTGAAGAGTTTGTTTGGTTGAACACATTAATCTCAGTAACTACTGGTAGAATTAGAATTTTTTTTTTTGTGTTGAATAACCTTTTTTCTCGAGGCTATATATCATCACGCTAATAGCCTGGAGAGCGGAGCAGTAGTCATAAATGACGACAAATCGTGCAAATTTTTATGAGTTTTTGTAGAATTTATAAGCGACGGGATTAAATAGGTGCGACGGGAGTTCGAAGTATGTCACGGGCGAAGCCGGGGGGGTCACCTCGTTTTATAATAGCTATGGAAGTTTGCCCGATTTGTTGACATTTATATTTTCGTTCCAATCTCCTGGGTAGTAGCGTAATGAAATACAGCATATCCATTACAAAAGAAATTCAATTGAAAACCAGCAGTTTCTGAGATTAGTGCAAACAAAGTTATATTTAGAACCAATTAATTGTAAAAAAAAAACAATTAATTGAAGTACCAATATAAAACATACTATATAAATAAATCATCACCTTTCCAGCGCCAATTTTTTAAATTACTTTGCATCTTAGTTAAACATTAATTTATATTTTCTATTTAGAAAGATTTAGGAATAATATTTGTTTTCTATTTAACTAAATATTTATCGTTGATAAATCTATTCTGCACCTGTAGATGTTATTAACTTACTTCTATTGCTTACTGTAGGTACATAATTATTTATTATGTATTTTCGACATAATTCCCACCTACAAAGTTAGTTCTTAAACTATTGTAACACCAAAACATTACCATACTGTATAAATCTTCAGTTTGTCAGCACTTATTTATAATTAGTTTTATCAAAGTTAAACATTAACTTATATTTGCTATACATCAAAATATCTGGCCAATTTGTTATAATATAATGTCTATTATTCTTCTAACATTCCAATCGACGGGTTCCAACATTTCGTAAGAAGGTATTTATAGTAACTAGTTTTAAAATAACGTGATAAATCACGAGAGAGTACCTATTAATGTCATCTAGTCATTTGTTATTGAATTTGTTTTCCAGCAAGACAGTTATGATTTAATTTTTTCAACAATAATTTAATTTTTAATAGGAATGCTGTAACATAAATCAAGTATTATTTATCTTTCGAATATTAATAGATTCTATAAAATAAATAAAAAGATACAAACAGGGCTATCTAAAGGTTAGTAAAGGGATATAAAGTTGAGTATTTTCATAAAAAATATTCAGTATTACATGATTTTTAGGTACCTAATACCTTATGGGAGAAAGAGATTTAGAAATAATAGTAATAAGGATAATACTCACACGAACACGTGTTTGGGTTTAACCTACTCCACCAAGAGGTCGCTTAAGAGCTTGGGAAGTCAGTGGCCACATTGCCCCAACAATGCTGAAAACTAAATCCCAAGTCAAACACTAGCTCCTCCTAGCACTTAAATAAAAGTGGACTACAAATAAACGTAAAGTTTGAAAGCAATTGAGAATACACATAGATTCACAAGAAAAATACGTATTTTGCATCAAAAACAACAAACAACATTTTTATTATGTAAACTTACAAGTTTGATTTTTACAGCTTATGAGACCGTAGACTTCGGTGTAGAGTTTTAGTTTCAACTGAATATCTTCAGACGTTTTCGAGATAAAGCGACTTGACAGACAGACGGACAACAAAGTGATCTTGAAAGAGTTTCGTATTTTTGTTTTGTGGCACGGGACAATATTACGTTAAGTTAAACTTTGTATCATTATTGGCGTATGGTTTAATGATAATAATAATAAGTTAACTGACACGGAATTGAAGACTGACAATCAAATCTATAACCCGAATAATACTGACAAGCGCCTATTTGTAACAGACCCCATGCCGAACCCATACTACATAATTAACACACACAAGCTACGCTACATATCAGCTAAAATCGAAATTTGTGTTCTTGGTCCGTATTCCAGAACGTTTCTCAAGACTCAATCAACGCTTGAGAGTAGTATTTACATACATACACATACATATTGTCACGCCTTTATCCCCGAATCCCCGAAGGGGTAGGAAGAGGCATAATAAACGCCCACATTTCACCGTTTGCATTTTTGTCCTTGTCCCACGTAACAGGTGGTGAGCCTATTGCCGTAGAGTTGAGAGTATTTATAAGGAAAAAACTAGCCTCAAGTGTTGATTGATTACTAAGAAACGTTCTGGAATACGAACCTTAGTAAGTTAAAATAGATTTCAAAGTGAGACCCACTGCTGACTCAAAACACAGGTGTCTTTCTCACCTAGTTTGAGAGTCAGAGGTTATCATAACTGTGATTATTTTCATAGCCTAGTTTAGTGAAATCTATGTAATTTATTATTAATTTGAACTTGTAGCGACTGAATAAAGGATTATTACTTTATTGTTATATAATAATGATAATTTTGCTAAGGTTAATCACTGAACAGGAACTATAAATATACCAATAGCTACTAAATGCTATTGGAGTAGTTTATAAATTCTGAGCAGGTACTTAGGTACATAAAGATACAAGAATACAAAATAGCCGCATGCAGTAACTCAAATACATCTTGCGTGTAAATTAACACGTGTTGGATGATCCCCGAGGTTATCTTATTTTATGAGCATCATCGAAGTATTTATTACATTCTGGCATAAAGTTGTATGAAATCCGTGTAATGAAATACACTTTTACTAATAGAAGTATACTGTCCTTTATTAATTGCAATTAAATTGCTAATCAAGGAATTGCTCGGTGAACGCAAATTGCAATTTAGCGTAGTGTATAATTATTATAAATGTAGGCATATACATAACTATATTTTAGACGACACGTAATCCTATTTCATCTTTCATTACATATACACTAAAGTTTTAATCTGTAACTAAAAATAAATTAAGTTCTTTAATAAACCCGATACAAAGAAAAAGTGGAGTGACCTGTTAACGCGGTCAACACGGTCTAGGGATATTTCATACTCAATTAAATAACTCGAAAAGTACTGGCCGCATTGGGATCTTTTATACACCGATTTGTTTGTAATTTATCTCAGACTAACTCCAAATTCAAATTTTTGAAAATTCTTTTGTTTCGGTGGCATAAAAATGTCTTGATGTGTAGGAGAGGGAATTTTCATTTGTGCGAAATTTAGAAAACAATGCGAATTACGTTTAGTTACAGTTTTTTTTCATTTTTAAATGAAAGATAAAGTTAAAATTGAGGTATTGTAGCCATACAATGCCAAAATTTGACGAGGGCGGAGATGTTACGAGCTGTGGGAATGCTGGAAGCTGGGTCTGTTCAGCGTAATGTTGCTGAGGCCATAGGGACCCACCAAAATGTAATTTCAAGATTGTGGACACGCTATCGTGCCACAGGTGAAGTAGCGGAGAGGCACCGGGGGCCAAGTCGCATCACTACCCCCAGACAAGACCGATTTTTGCAAATTACTGCGCGAGCTCAACCAAATGCAACGGCGACTCAATTGGTCCAAAGGCTGCGAGTGGAACACCAAGTGCTTGTGAGTGACCAAACTGTAAGGAGGCGACTGCATGAAAGCAATCTACGCTCTCGTAGACCACTCCGGGTCCCACCTTTACGGAGAGGCAATCGTGGACGACGATTAGAATGGATTCGGAACCACGTGGACTGGGGCCGTGAGCAATGGTCCAATGTGCTGTTCACGGATGAATCCAGGTTCGGCTTCCATCCAGATTCACGAAGGACGCGTGTTTGGCGAGTTCCTGGACGATGGAGCCGTCTTCAGAACCCTCAGGAAGTTCACCCATACCAAGGAGGAACAATTATGGTTTGGGCAGGAATTCGTCTTGGAGGACGGACGGATCTCGTTTGGGTACGGGGCAATATGACGGCAGAACGATACGTCCAACAGGTGCTGGGGCCCGTAATCTTGCCCCACAGAACACAAATGGGGCAAGATTTCCTGCTCATGCACGACAATGCCCGGGCACACACGGCGAGAACGGTAGCAGCTTGGTTACATACACACAATGTTAGGGCCTTAGACTGGCCTGCTCAATCGCCAGATCTAAATCCCATTGAGCATGCGTGGGATATGCTGCAAAGAAGAGCTCTGAAGTAAGTTCCTGAAAATCTGGCTACAGAAGATCAACTTTTTGCGCACCTCAGAAGGACATGGGACAATATTCCGCAGCAAGACATTGACAACCTTGTTCTGAGCATGCCGAATCTTTGCCGATGTGTTATGAACATCATGGGCGCTTTCTCAGACTACTAACTTCAAGTTTATAAACACAAATTTAATGATTTTTCTATTTTTTTCAGTTTTTACTCATAAATTAAAAGTTAATTCATGTACGGTTTCCGTCTATGCTTCATTTTTTTCCATAAAATCCTGAAATTTTAATCGAAGTACCTTAACCATTATTAAAAAATGGTAGAATATTAAATAACGTATCTTTTAAATATATACATGTCATTTATATAATTAACACATTGATAGTAATTCGCTTTTTTAAAAATATCCCTAGACCGTGTTGATGTGTGTATATTAAGATTGTGACACTGTAATTTGGTGATGTTCTAGTGAAGATCTACGGAAATATAAAACATAACTCTTCAATAACATCCTGATCGTCCGTGCGTCTGTCCCAGTTGCGTCCCACGGCGCCCGGGACCCACTATCATACTTTTTGTTGTCCACTTCGCACAGTCATCGGTATCTCCTATAGTGAGACCATTGATCGCTTGTTATCCCTTACGACGTCAAGCCAGCACTTCTTGGGTCTTCCCCTCTTACCGGAACCCCGTGGGGCTGACATGGCCAGACATTTGTTCTCCACGAATGAACCATATCAGTGAAAACGACACTGTTGCAATTTATCTGCAATGTCACGGACGCGAAGGCTACGGTGGATGCGAAAATTTTTCAAGTGGTTCAGCCACGTGACGCCCCAAATCCACTTCAGCATCTTCATGAAATATTTTAGGGTCGGCAGCGCCAGTGCTGCACCTCTGGTGTTGCAAACGTCCATGGACTACGGTGACCACATGCCATCGTGTGTCTGCCACCTCAGTGGTATAAAAAAGGAAAAAAATGAAGCTTGAAAGGCAAGTGGCAACTCACTAAATACCTCCTCCATCTCCGTGTAAAATTTGACTCATTTACCTCTTGTGAAAATTGAATCTCTTCAGTTCAGCAAATAGTAACCGGTTCAATTGAAACTTACAGATAGGGTAAATTCCACAAAATGTGCTCTCTAAAAATCTTATCTTAATTTTTTTTCCCATCTAACCCGTTCTAAACTATATAATAACAGCTACCTACGATATTTTAGAACCCGTCATTATACACTCTGCGGTAATCTCCCGCAAGGTTATCCACATCCTTTGCGAGCTAGAAATTTCGGATGTGCGGCTTCAAAGGATGTCCTCGGCCGGAAGCTTCAACCATCAACTAAATAATAGGGTAACGTACCACGAGTCTCTGGAGATAGCGTCGAGGTATCTACTTTGAAGGAAATTCTAATGTATCCTTGAACTGGCGGTTTAGTCCGGTTATAGCCATATGTCTAGGTAGTTTTCATCTGATCGGACTATTAACTATCTATGGGTTATAACAAACTTTTATTTAAATGGCCAAATTACTACTTATTTACATTGTTAGTGTATTTATTTGACACGGGGATTGCTTTGTTTTTATATTTGCCACGTCAAATTGGCACCGGCAGTCTGATGAAAAACACGGACGACGACCCGTGATTGAGGGCCTCTATACCAGCCAGCAAAACCTCTGATAGCGACCCTCAGGTTAGACGGCTCAGATGCTTTTCACACTTCTCTTAGAGGACCCAGGATTATAATAGAAGGAAAACACGTGCGCCGGCAGAAAGTTCCATGTTTTCATCGTGCTTTTGCGCAGTTTGCTACCCTGCTTGTGGGGTAGTAGGATTATAATAGAAGGAAAACACGTGCGCTGGCAGAAAGTTCCATGTTTTCATGGTGCTTTTGCGCAGTTCGCTACCCTGCTTGTACGGGTAGTAGGATACCACCCGTACAGGACCCATAGAATTCTTTGAGGTCCATAGCAAAGCAGTTTGGATGGGACTTCTGGACCGTAGAGAGGTGCCAGACTACCCACTAAACTACCATAGTGTGCCGCTTCACCATAACTGAGGAGCAGGATAGGCCAGAGGTTAAGGTACGACCACTTGTCAAAGGGATGCCAGATTGGCGGCCCTACCTTCATATAGACCTCAAAGAATTCTATGGGTCAAGTAAGGTAAGCAATAAAACACACCTACATTGCTCTCAAAATCTGGTTTACTGGCGTTTTTTTAATGACAATTCAATAATGTGATGATATCCAACCATTTGATTTGAAGCGCTCGTGGCCCCGCGGTCTCAGTGTTCTGTAAACGATCACTGAGTTACGCAACTTTCACTATGGCTGGTCCTCGGATGGGTGACCACTTTGTGGCATTTACATTTGCGAGCGTTTCCGTGCTTCGGAAGGCACGTTAAGCCGTTGGTCCCGGTTGCCAGTAAAATGGCAGTCGTTAAGCCTGGTTGAAGGCCTTATGGGCGGCTTGAAAAAGTTCAACAGCAGGTAGCCACAACCTGCGTCTGTCCATTTCAACACGGCAATGGGCTCACCACCTATTACGTGGGACAGGAATCCACACGGTGAAAAGTGGGCATATAATAGGCCTCTGCTACCCCTTCGGGGATAAGGCGTGATGGATATTTATTTATTTTATTTATATCCAACCAAATAAATTATTCAAATCACATCTGATAAAAAAATTACCCAGTATATACAAAAAGTGGTTGCTTCCATTGCGTAATTTCATAGGCTACGGAAGTCAACTGTAATTGTAAAAAAAAATACTTACCTAAATCAGTTGCAATTTCGCAAAACGATCAATTAACGGATTTTACGATAAAATTACGAGGAATTCAATTCTTGACAATAAAACTAATGGTTAAATATTTTTTAGTAACTTTGTGATAGTTACTCAAACTACTTTTACATATCAGTTATTTACTGATATGTAAAAGTAGTTTGAGTAAAATAAAGAAAATTTAATATCACGTTTTTGATGGCAAATTACAAAACTCATTTAAATTGTATGAGTTGGTATTGAGTAGATATTGAGATTAATGAAAGCTTCAAAGAAAATTAAGTAGCAGAACACACGATGTCATGTAATGTCAGACTGTGTGGCTGAAGATCCAGGCAAATTCTAGTCAATTCACCACCTCGGCCATCTAAATTACGTCGTACTAAAGCCCCGACACGGCGATGTGTTACTTGGTGATCCAACTGGAGGAGATTGGAGGCCAACACGATCAAGATCTTTGAGATGCTTGAAAGTGTCTTACACTTAAAAATTTTGAGATATTTTAACTTTTATTTTGTGAAGAACATTATTATTCTCTTTTAGGTAATTTATTTTTTATTATACTATTCCACTTTGAAATAACAGAAAATAATAATGTTATTCGCAAATTTAAAATTATAATATCACAAAGGAATATGTAATAAATTTCAGTTTTAAAAATCCATTTCATAAAAATACAGACGTTATACGTTAGTTAAGCAAACATTGAGCAGACAAGCTTTTGAATTTAAAACATTGAATTTATATAAGAATCTCCGTTCAGGTGCACCGAGGATTCAAAGAAAATATCAGTGTTATTTAAATAGCAAAGGAAACCACTCGAAGCTGAAATCCCCGGCGTATTCGGTAGAGGAACTTAAAGACAGGCTTATACTATAACGAGTATTGTTAAGGTGCGCCTGGAATGCTTTGACCTACCACCGACCCTTAACAATTCCTTTCCTATTAAAATTCTTTCCCTCAACTTCGGTAAAGTTTATCTCAAAATATAACATCTTCATCCAAATACAAAATGAATTGCAAAATTCTTTGCCGTGCTCGATTCCCGAGTCGGAACAAATATGTAATCTGCAAATGTTTGTTTCGGAGTTTGGATGTTTTCTATGTTAAATATTTTTATTAATTGTTTAGATCACATAGCACAAGCTTATACGAGTATAAGCTTAGTTTGAGCTAAATGGCAAAATGTGACATTGTCTCAAAAATATATTTACTTAAATTCTCAAATTCTATGTAAATTCTTGGTATTAATTTTGATGTAAAACGTGTATTTTCATTCTCTCTAGAATATCACCCCTCGCGTGAATAAAGATTTAGGTGCTTTTTAAAATATCCTGCCCTCTTTATTTGATGATAGAATTTTCCATTTTTTTACGTTTAAAGCAACCATCGCATATTTCCTATGTAACTTTTATTTCACTAAAGCAAATAAAATGTGTGAAATAGATAAGTAAATTTATATTCATAAGCATAGTAACATGTTTCAGGGGAAAAATGCAGAATATTACAAGGGGTGCCACCCCTCAGGTAATCGACTGACAAACGTCTTAGATATTTTACGAACTTCATTTTGTGGATGTTCGAAATTGTGCGAATAGGTGCACCCCAGAGAGGCTACACGTTATCCTTAAATTGAAATTGAAAAAAGCACTTCATTTTTCATCCCGTAAGAGATTATATTTTTATTCTTTAGACATAATACCTGCTTCCCTAAATTTATTATTAACTAGAAGAGCATTAAGAGTCCTACATAATAGTAATGTCCTTACTATAGTATTTACCTTTTAATAAAAAGAAATTCGATCAACTACATATTGTGTAGGTAGTTAGGTTGGTTGATTGGATATTTTTCATTCATTCTTTTAATATTAACGGATTATTATAAATCACGGTTTCATCCATGCATTCTTCTTTAGGTTCCTGTTTAATGGTTTCATGCATGTACTTAATTAAAAAAAAACTGCATGTCTGGATTTCCGAGTATTTTTTATTTAACCTTTGCGTTTTTTAGCAATCTGGTGAGGTGATTCTGATTTTTTCTACCCTCTACTTTCGGACAATAAATACTCTTAGTAAATTTTAATTAACATAACATAATATATTAAAATAGTTAACTGAACAGTTTCACTTACATTAATTTTTATACAAATACATATTTTACTTGTGAGAAATTGCGTATATTTCCGTAGTACATTTTATAACATGTATTCCATGTTTATATAAATTATAATAGGTGTACAATAAAGCATATTTATATTCTAATTGTACTACACTATACTTTTGTAATTAAATTGAAAATATTGTTCTCTTCCTAACTTTTGCTCTGAAATTACTAGTTCAGATCTACATTACCTATCTGTAAGGAATAAAATAAACATGTAATAAAAGTGTCCCACGATATTTATTTATTTATCTATACTGTTTTTAATTATGTATAGATGTAGGTGTGTTACTCTTTTACACATAAACTACCGAATAGATTCTGATGATCTATACAAAAATTAAGTTTACACATCAAAATACTATATAGGCTACTTTTTATCCTAAGAACAAGTTCGAGTGGGAGACAGGAACAAGAAAACTTTTCAAAGTGGGTGGAGCCGCGGGCGTCTACTAGCCTTTTATAAAATAAAAGAACAACAGTACTATTTGTACTACACTATACTTCTGTATTAGAAAATACATACATACATATTGTCACGCCTTTATCCCCGAAGGGGTAGGCAGAGGCATACTATACGCCCACATTTCACCGTATGCGTTTTTGTCCCACGTTGCCTTGTTATTTCAACACAGGACAGGCGCAAGCTGCGGCGACCTGCTGTTGAAATTTTTCAAGCCGCCCATAAGGCTTTTTACCAAACGTAACGACTGCCATTTTACTGGCAACCGGGACCAATGGCTTAACGTGCCTTACGAAGTACAAAAAGGCTCGCAAATGTAAATTTCACAAAGTGGTCACTCAACCAAGGACCACCTATAGCGAATGTTACTTACGCAGTGATCTTTTACAGAACACTGAGTCAGCGGGGCCACGTGCGCTTCATTATTAGAAAATATTGTTTTCATTATAAGTTTAGCTCTGAAATCACCAGGTCAGATCCACATTCCCCTTTCTTTTTTTAATCAATCACGCCTTATCCCCTAAGGGGTGGCAGAGGCATATTATACGCCCACCTTTCACCGTGTGTGCTCTTGTCTGATTTAATAGGTGGTGAGCCCATTGCCGTGTTGAAATAGACAGACATACCTACATTACCTTTTTGTAAGGAACAGAATAAACATGTAATAAAAGTTCATAGACCGGTGAGCGTGGTCCCGAATTTATATCAAAAATTCCCATTTTCTTTACCCCCCGCCGACAATAAGGTGTGAAATTAGGAGAAGAATTAGGTTCCCCCAACGGCGAAGCGTGCTACGAATCGCGATGCAGTGGGGTGCAGAACACAGGATAAAATTACCCACCCCTTTTACGATAACAATATATCAAAAGACTATTGATTTATGCGCTAAAAGGTATTTCTTAATTTACTAAGATAAACGCTGTAGGCACTAATAAAGGTGACAAAGGTGCCATTATGAAACTTTATAGACTTCTGTAGCTACGCAAAGAGAATGACAAGTATTAAAATACTTTTGCGGACAATAGTCTATTTGAGCGCTGCGGTCTACGATGATATTTATGGGAGTTTCCCTTTTATCAAAGTGGGCCCAAAAGAGGAAATATCGTATCACTGGCGTAGTAACAGTATAATTAAATATTTTAGGGTTCAGTTTATTGTTTTGTTAGTCACAGCTAGATGAATTTTGTCTCTAGATCAAGCACTTAGGTCATTTTATATAGAATATCAACTTTTATTATAAGTTTACGCCCGCGGCTCCGCACGCGTGATGAAGTTATAACGTTCCCGTTTTCCACAGGAACTTGTTTCCGGGATAAAAAGTACCCTATGTGTTATTCTTACGTGTAAGCTATATAATTGTAAAGTTTTATCAAAATCCATTCAGTACATTTTGCGTGAAAGAGTAACAAACATCCATACTTAAAAACTTTCGTGTTTATAATATTAGTATGATATATTTTTTGTCGGTATCATAACCCTAAAGGGAAAGTTAAGGATATTTTATGTATATCTAATTAAAATTCAAGGAAAACTCGAAACAAATGTAATGCTTCTTATCCTCTGCACCAATGTTAACGATTTTACCTAAACACTATGAATTTCAAAATAAGTAACATACCTACATTTATTTTTATATACAGACAATTCCATTCGAGACGGGGATTGAACCCGTGACCGTGACACCACTTTATTAAAAAAAATTATTAGAAATTTAGCAAAATAATTGCTTTAAAAATTTATTCATGAAACCGCTTTGTAGAATTTAGAATCAGTTTAAAAACCGAATTCAAGAATACCAACAGCGAAGAATTAAAATTTAGTATCTAAGTAAATAATCACTAAAGGACATACTAGTCTAAGCTTTGTTTGTAGGTATAAAGTTATGACGAAATATAAGGAAACCTTTGGAAAACAAAAGCATTTTTCTAACTGTAACCTCGTGTTTACTGCCGAGTGTTTGCCGTCCTCGAGGCCCAGATGTTATTCGCCATAAGCCTCCCTTATTAGAGATTCCGTATGTTCAGCGGTAGCTGCTAGCTGAACTATGTATTTTTATTTTAGCGACATTATTAATATTTTCCTCTTAGAAAAATGCGGAGCAGCCAAAAGAAAGGTGGATGTTTGTGTAAGGGACAAAAATAAGCTGAGTCGGACTCTGATGAGTCCGACTCAGCTTATTTTTGATTGATGATGAAGTACGGACGTGGCTAAAAATTGTGAATTAGTATTTTACAATCAATTGCTGTAGTGGTTTGGGTCCCTATTTGTAAAAGTAGGTTTGTGTATGTGACTGATGTCTTGAATTCTCGGGTTCAAATCCCGGGTTGAAAAAAGTATTTGAATGATATGCAAATGTTTATTTCGAAGATTGGGTATTTTCTATGTATAATATGTATGTATTTAGTAAAATAAAAGTAGGTTTGTGTATGTGACTGATGACTTGAATTCTCGGGTTCGAATCCCGGGTTGAAAAAAGTATTTGAATGATATGCAAATGTTTATTTCGAAGATTGGGTATTTTCTATGTATAATATGTATGTATTTAGTAAAATATAAGTGTGTTGTCTAGATGGCGTTGTGTGCAAATGTCTCGAAATATCATTATATGAATTTTTGTTTGCTATCATTTTGGATATTAGCTACCTGCTAGCAAAGACTTTATACGACTGGTAACTCAAGACAGAAAGAGAGATAAGATCATAGAGAATAAATATCAGTTTGTCTAAATCCCTAAGCTACTACTAGCTTAGGGATTTAGTAGTGTCAAAAAAAATATTTAACAATTTTACTTGACATAATATAAACAATACTGTTGATTGATGGCACTTGGTGGAACTTGCTACACATCTTGAATGATAACACTTTTACTATTCCACATTAATAAGGCGAAACCAGTCAGGTTAAAAAGGCTGACACATATTTTGAAATGTGTGTGTTTTAAATAATTTACAACAACAGGTCGCCACAGCCTGCGCCATTCCATTTCAACACGCTCACCACCTGCTACGTGGGACAAAAATGCCTACGGTGAAATGTGGGCGTATAGGACCTCTTCCTACCCCTTCGGGGATAAAATATTTGTTAACCTTTGAAAATTCCGTACGTCGAAACCGGTTAGCTTGCAAAGTAAATAATATGGAATAGTACAAGTGTTTTCATTCAAAATTTGTAGCAAGCTCCAACAATTGCCATCAACCAACAGTACAAACTGTGTAATGTAAGTATAGTTGTTGCTGTAATGTTTCTTACTAATTAAAGTGCGATAGATATCAAAGGTACCTAAGGTTTTACTTAGTTACCCTTTTTTCTTAATTACCTGAGATGGGGTTCCTCGCTACCAACTCTTAACATTTTATTAGCTATTATTTTAGTTACTTATTACTTTCCTTCCATTACACGTTCCCATTATGATAGCGTGATAAATCTTAGTGAATAAGGACTTTAAGCCTCATATTATTTAAAAAATCGAATACTTGTTTATTTTTATTTATTATATACTTTATTATACGCCGAGATAGTATAACTATAAAAGAAAGATAGTATACAAAATAGCAGTACCTACTATAGGCGGCCTTATCGCTTAAAGCAATTTCTGCCAGGCAACCTTTGAATGGAAAAGTAAGTTGGTAGGAGTAAACTGGTAGTTGTTGGCGTCACTTTGTACTAGCATAATTGTCAAGATTTTGTGTTGATTGGTGACTGTTCAAAATGTGGGAAAACATGAAGCCTATCATGGACTTTCATGAAAAACTCTACATAGACCCTGGGATTTAAGAGAACAATTTACAACAATTTTATTCTTTTTTATAAGTCCACATACAATTTCACGATGAAATTATATCTATCTCTTAGGAATAGCTTAACTGTGGGAATCGGATAGAGAAAAACATTAATATATTTTCTTTTCTTATCATTAAAACAAGTTAATATACAGGTCCGATACTTGGATTGCAGAACGAACTCCCTATCTTAGTTTTCTGGAACATCTACTGTATTAGGTTCTTCAGAAGGGGTCATACATGGTCGACAGCGCGTGTTACGGTTCGATTAAGTGGGCCATATGCTTGTCTGCCTCCTCATTGATATATCAAAGTATGTAATTGAGGACAAAATGCTTTGACGCCTTGAACATTTTCGAACAGATGACCACAACACGCCACTGTCCATTTTACCATACCTTTCACCTCTACTTGGTACCAAATACTACTGCTGAAATATATACCCTTAGTGTGCCTTTGGTTACTCTTTGGAGATAAAGGGTAGATATATATATTTATATGTATGTACTATTGGAATTCAAATCAAATCAAAAAAAATCAAAATTCAATACACTCTCATCATAACTGTATATTCAAGGCTCACACCATCCATAAATAAAAGGATACAATAGCGTTTACATTGTTCTTTATTCTATTTCCAAACTACCTGTATTTAGAACGTGGGGTTTACTTTTATTTGACTGCCAGGAGCAGTTGGGCCCTGAAGATCTTGGTGGGGCCCCTTACATCGTTTACGTTATACAAGCTAATAAAAAAATTCCACGTATCATACGACATCCTAATAATCCATCATTTTTGGTAGGTATCGAAAAAATCTAGAAAATGTATTACATTTGGTCAGGTGTCGCGGCAGTCCTCGGGGAAATCTAACTTTCCCAGAGGCGTAGACACCAATCGATTCTATTCAAATTTATGACAGAGAGAAACGGCTCCCGTTAGATTGACCTAGAGTCGTTAATACCCTAACCAACAATTTTAGTGTTAATTTAAAAAAAAAAACTGACGGCCTTCCCTATGCGTCTAACGTATCTCCCTAGGGCCCACTTGCGCGATCTTGGGTTAACGTGTATAACTCGGAGGTATGGACTAACCCCGAGTTAAATAATTAATGTCTCGCATCACCCCGAGTTAAGGGTTAAATCGCTAAAATTTTAACTCACCGATTTCTGAGGGTTAATTCGTCAAACGTTGGGTTATCAACTGACAGTCAATGCAGTGGCCACTTGCCACTGCATTGACTGTCAGTTGATAACGCATGCGTGACACGGACTCCTCAAAGCGCCTCAAAGTGACACGCCGCGCAAACATAATACGAAAAAAATAAAATGCACTCGGCTGTCATGTTACATTCATTCGTGTAAGAAAAAGTCTTATGTGGCAAACTGTAGTGTAAAAGAGATAGCCATACCTGTTTCATTCTATGTTCAATCATTAATGTTTGGTTGGATGACATAGAGTGACATAAAACACTGGGTTAGTTAATCCGATGATATTTTTCTATGGTGCAAGACATGATTGGGGTTAAAAAGTTATTTACTTAATTCCGAGTTAACTAACTCGATAATTAATTATTTAACCCCAGCATTCATGCAAGTGGGCCTAGGACGATTTAACCAATATTGTTTTTTTACTCTTGCATGAAGTGTTTTCACTGTCTAACAACTAATAAAAGTACAACGCAAATAGAAAAAATGTAGGTATGCAATACGAATTTGACACAATATTATTCGGCCAATTTGAGATGGTAACTCTTTGTATAATGTTTATAGAGATTGAAAGTATATTGAATATAGGCCGATTAAGTTGTTGGTATGTTTCAATAATTAATGGTTTTTGTTAAAAATAGTTAGGTAAATGAATTTTTTTTTGATACGAGTGACACGTACAAACATTATTTGTTCGACCGCTATAACTTTTACACCATTTCACAGCACATTTCGTCGCTTTTTCTTTATAAATTCCCTTCGAACGTGTACGATAGACTGAGTCCGTGGAACAGCGACTTAGCTTAAAATGCTTAGCAAATGGCAAGCGGGATATAGGCGCAAACGGTAAGAATCGTCTATTGGTTGAATCGTCATAGGTATCTCCCCAAAAGGATGTCTAACAATTGATTTATACCCAAAAAACAGTTTAGTTTAAAAATAAGTCAGTGTCGTAAGAGGCTACTGTCCGCAATAATGATATCTATTAGATTAAAATTCTCAAAAGGCCTCTGCGTGTTGGACCTATGTCCCCATGTAAGCCTACCAAAAGTCCGGGTATCTTCATGAGAAAAAAAAGAAGATACCCGTGTAAAAAAAGAGACATAATTGTAATATGTCCCTTATCTGATCAAGTTGCTCAATACAGAAAGTTCTTTTTATAAAACTCGCTGGATGGACACCATAACACTCTTTGGAATGTATTCAAAGCAAATACTTCCTTAGCCTTAGCGGTAGATGTAATAAAATTAATAAGAATTCTAGAAGTGTGCATGGATCGCGAAGCATGGCGATCTGTTCTCTCTGACTACCCCATTAGGGAAACAGCGTAAATAATTCACTATAATCAACAGCTCTAGTCAGGTGTCAATACATTCGGTACCCTATCGATAGCTGTCTGCAACTGGCAGGCTCGGCGCCAACTTCTCACAAAATTTCTACCCTTATTTTATTGCCTTCTGTCCAAAATTAAACTCTCTTCGCCGTTTTTTAACAATCATTCGCTGAAACACACGTATAAAAAATTGAGTAAGACATACGAAATAACATGGCGGAATAGGGATGTCACATTATTGTTTTCGAACCTTTAAAGATCTTAAGAAGCGACTACTGATATTTTAATTAAACATACATACATACATACATAGGTATGTATTGTCACGCCTTTATCTCCGAAGGGGTAGGCAGAGGGATATTAAACGCCCACATTTCACCGTATGCATTTTGTCCCACGTAACGAGTGGTGAGCCTATTGCCGTGTTGAAATGGACAGGCGCAGACTGTGGCGACCTGATGTTGAAATTTTTCAAGCCGCTCATAAATCCTTCAACCAGGCTTAACGACTGCCATTTTACTGGCAACCGGGACCAACGGCTTAACTTGCCTTCCGAAGCATGAAAACACTCGCAAATGGAAATTCCACAAAGTGGTCACCCATACAAGGACCAGCTATGAACACTGAGTCCGCGGGGCCAAAAGCGCTCATATTTTTTTTTACAACATTTCAATTATACTGAACAAATATACTGTTGTGTCGAAAAGGGTTTCTCGCGGCACTCTAGTATAATAATAATAGGTTTAAATATCTTTTGTTCCTCGACGTTTCGATAGGATTACACCTATCGTGGCTCCAAGGTGACTCGATATAACAGCATGTGTTTAACACTCTTATTCACCAAGTTACTTTGGTTACTATGCGTAGACTAGCTATAAGATAGACACGTTATAAATTAAAAATAAATAAATAAATAATGTTGGACCCCTTTTTTATACATATTAATATTTTTATAATCCTACAGGGGCCTACAGTTCACCTTTATTTAGCTGCTAAAACGCCTTCTGACCTCCTAACCCCGTAAAGGCGGCTGCATTATTACCTCGTCAGTTAGCCAGCTGGTTTACTAGCCCCAGGGATAGCTTCAAGGATCTTGGTGGTTACCCTTACCCTCACCAATATCTCCAATGTATTCAACACGTGTTGGTTTAAAACAAATTGTCAAGAAATTTTAACTTGCATACGCACAGGTCAATCTAAAAAGCGTGTTAAAAACGGTGACTGGTGAGAACTGTGGTGAGAAAATCTTTCGAGATGTAATCCAGGTAACGGCTTCCGTGTGGACTAGGAGTCCATTACTGAGTTCCTGAAATTCCCAAGGTTAGTGATACCGATACAAAGGCTTCATGAGTCGTGCTTCTTATCTGTTTTGGAGATAGAAAGACAAGTTACTAATTGACCATCTTATTAATTTTACTTTTGTGTGATTCAATGAACGAACTATATAAAGATACCCTCTTTTATGCACACAGTCAAAGATATTAGAAAGAAATTGTTGAACTTCTGAGGGAGTTGAAGTCTTTGGTATGGTATCAAATCTCATCCTTTCGTGTCAAAGACAGATTTTATAAATACAGAATCTTTTCTACGTGTAGCTATAAAATATTTATTACAACAGGAGTAAATAATCATTTTGTAAATATAAATAATTATTATTGTATAGAGATCGTAAAAATTATTTCATTTTGCCTTAAGCTGGTAAGCAAAACTGGCGTTGTTATGAAATGAAAACACACCTTTTGAAAAAGAGAATATTAATAATCTCTGTAAACGATCACTGAGTTACGCAACTTTCACTATGGCTGGTCCTCGGATGGGTGACCACTTTGTAGCATTTACATTTGCGAGCGTTTCCGTGCTTCGGAAGGCACGTTAAGCCGTTGGTCCCGGTTGCCAGTAAAATGGCAGTCGTTAAGCCTGGTTGAAGGCCTTATGGGCGGCTTGAAAACTTCAACAGCAGGTAGCCACAACTTGCGTCTGTCTATTTCAACACGGCAATGGGCTCACCGTCTATTACGTGGGACAGGAATCCACACGGTGAAAAGTGGGCATATGGTGTGCCTCTGCCACCCCTTCGGGGATAAGGCGTGATGGATATTTATTTTATTTATTTTTTTATTAATAATGCTTCATTAATTTTACGCTTTCGCCAATAAAATTGTTGGCTTCACAAATTACTGAAAAGTAGAATGAAATTGTAGATTGTGTGCAAGTTATTATAATTCAAAAAACATCAGGAAAATATTTAATTATGTTTTATCTGTAATAAAAAAAAACTTAACTATCTTCACGCTGTATCCCTGACGGGGTAGTCAGAGAGGATAGATCGCCAGGCATCATGATCCATGCATACTCCTTTCACTTCCTGTAGATTTATTAATCGCTTTATACAAGCACGTCTGGGTATCCGAGTACTTTTGACTTTTCCGTTTTTGAGCAATCTGCTCACGTGGTCTTCATATGTAATTCTCGGCCTGCCGTGACTCCTTCTGCCATCTACTTTCGCACAATATATATTATCATTATTATTTATCTGTAGTTATATACATTATTTTCTACTCTATAATTTTCATAGGCCATTAAACATGATTCTGAAACTAACTATTTACAAAGATCCCGGTGGTGAGGAGATCTAAACGATTTTTGTCTTCAATGGCTACCCGTATACACTACTCTGAACAATCCATTTGACTTGATATGTATAATTACGTATCTATTGTTTATATTTACTGTGCAAATATATTATAATAATACCAAGAATCAATGAAATGATCGGTGAAAAGTGGGCATATAATATGCCTCTGCCACCCCTTCGGGGATAAGGCATGATGGATATTTATTTGTTTTTATTTTTTTTATAAGTATCAATATGGAATTGAAACAGTTCAATAGATTCCTATAAAACGAATTGCGTCTCGTCCTTAGCTTACGGGTCGCGAACAAAGTCTGAGATAAATAAATGATTAAGCCCAACACAAAAGAGGCTTTATTGGAATAGATTTTATTGATACCGTGTCGACATGTGGCAGCGGATAGATATTAGAATTCGATATTGCCGTATATCCAACAATGTGATGGAAGATATTAAACGTCGAGCCCTATGGAGATTACATCAGAACGTTATTACACGGCTTTTTGGATCACCATTTTTGGAGTAAGTGATAAAAGATACTGTTGTATTTGTTCATGATTATAATAACCTATTTTTGGTACATTACAAATTATCGTCAATAGTAGGTAGGTACCTACGATGATGCCATGTGTGCGGTATATAAAAGTATAAGTTTTATACTGAATCAATAGTTATTAAAAAATATAGTTTGACAAAAATAAGAAAGTAAAGTTCTTTCTTTTACATCTACAAATGTTACAACTGAAAGCAAAACAGAATATTTATAGACCATCTTACACTTAAAAACACAAAGAACGAAAACACAAACAAGTAATTAGCTAGATACTCGGAACTAAATTAATATTGTCTTAAGACTACCACAGGCATAAAGTTTTACAACAAACTGAGTGAACTTAAAGTTACAAACTCCTTCCATAATTCCTTTTGAAGTTGCATTCTCTTTGTGTTTGATTAAAATTAAAAAGCACGGGCTACTTGAGGTTAGAGAAGCAAGAAGTCAAGCGATGATTAGATGAGAAATATTTACGTACAAATGTTTAATGAACAGCGTAATCCCACATGGCACAAAGTGTTTAACAATTACATTACATTACATAAATTTCATATTTATCCCCGAAGGGGTAGGCAGAGGCATATTAAACGCCCACTTTTCAATAGGTGGTGAGCCCATTACCAATTACATTGTTTATAAATCTAACTATTACCCGCGGCTACGTCCGAGTGGGTAGTTTTCCCATACCAGTTTTCTACAGGAAGTTGTATCTGAGATATAAAGTAGCCTATAACACCCAGTGCTAATATACGTCTCTAAAAGTGAAAGAATTTGAAAAGTTTTTTCTGTAGATCCAGAGACATCTCCAGAGAGATCCAAAAACTTTAACTCTTTATAATATAAGTATAGACTAGGTGATCCCCCGGTTTCACCCGTTTACTTTGCACTTCCCTCGCACCTATTTAACCCCGTCGCATATAAATTCTACAAAATGCTTAAAAATTTCCCCGAACTGTCGACATTTATGATTACTGCTCCGCTCTCCAGGGTAGTAGCGTAATGATTATAGCCTATAGATAATAGCCCAATTATCGATAATTGGGATATCCAACACAAAAAAAAAATTCAAATCCGACCAGTAGTTCCTGAGATTAGCGGTTCAACCTAACGCACAAACAAACTCTTCAGCTTTATAATATTGGTATGGATAAACAGGTAAGTGGAAAGTGTACTCGCATGGAGAGTGTTCTCAAACGTTGAATAGGTATGTACAAAATGATCATTACAGGTTAAACAAAAAAAAATTGAAGCGCTCGTAAATCCATAAACGATCATAAACGATCGCTGCTTGGAGCAACACTCAATCTTGAGATGGGTGACTGTTTACGAGCGTTTCCGTGTTCGGAAGGCAGGCTAAGTCATTTGGTCACGATACTAAAAAGTATTAGTTGAGGGCCTTATGAGTATGAAAAAATTGACAGCCTATTCTTGTTTGCAAATTTATCTTTTATTTTAATTATTTATATACAACTTAATTATACAATAATGCAGAGATAAGATGCCACATAAACTCTTGCGAGTTTTTCCGTGCATCATTGTACATCGACATATATTTATTAGGCACATACTCAAACTTGTAACTAGGTCTTACAGATTGGTTGGGTATGTACTCGTACCAACCACTCTAGGAACCTAGTTACAAACAAAAAATAATAGTTAATATAAAATATTAGATATATATTTCTGAAGTTGTAAATGTCCCTAGTTTACGATGACCACTTTCAAGGTTTTCTACCTGGCAGTCAAGTAGGAGATCATGCGCGAGTTCCCGCGCACACTGTACTCACCGGCCTCTGATTCATTCTTGTTCCATTCTTCTGAATAGGATTAGGAGCATATTTTGCTCCTGTTCAAGGACCTCCTTAACAGTTATCACTGCCTTGCAGAAAGTGGTGTCGTCATTTTATATGTCAGTAAGAACCAATGGTCAACACTGGGAGGTTGCTAGGTAGAGGTGCTCTAGTATCCAGGTCAAGCATTTCGTTAGTCTGAGTGGGTCAGTGATGGCAATGAGGCGTTGTATCTCAGCGTATGGTAAACAAATACTTATCGAAGCTTTCGTGTCCAGTAAACATCTGCGAAAGCCAATAAGAGAGGCTCCTACGTTGCCTGTATGTTTAAACCCCCCATGACAAGTCTTATCGCCGCTATAATGACGTGCCCTGTGCTAGGTTGCCCAAGCAGTTTCTTCTACTCCCTCAATAAGGCCCGATGAAGCTTGAACCTCTTTGCTTCAGTTTTCAAATCCCATGAGAGAGTTCCGCCCAGCAGACTCGCCACCCACGACCGGGGCTCCGTAAAGGAAATTTAATTATTTGGTTTATTATACTTCTTGACTCGAACCGCACCTGCACAGTAGAGAAGAACAACCATCGGTCCATTTGTTTGAAACACAGAATGCATTTAAAAAAAAAATCAGGATTACTAATTTGGTAATAGATGTACGTACAGCTTTAGTAGATATGTAAGCCTGTTAACACAATGTTATCTTTCAATTTCCAAACCTAACAATCAAAATTGTTATTGGAATACACAAACTATCAACCCGTTGGTGTTGGAAAACACATTATAACAATATCTATGTTAGTTCAGTTCATCCAATTTACTTTTAAATTGGGCTGTTACTGAATACCGAGGCTGGTAAACACTAATATTAATTTTCTGTGTAAGCAATTTTGGTAAGTGTCCCCTCTTATTTGTATGAGATTGATTTTAAGGTGTCTTTTGCTATGATCATGCACATTCTAGTTATTTATAGTGACCACTTTCCATCAGGTTGGCCGTATGATTGTCCGCCAACTATGTGGTATAAAAAAATCCGACATACAAAATTAATTTACAAAAGAAACGGAGAATTGCAGTAGCTTCCAGCGAGGTTCAGTAGCTTCAGTTCTACTATTTACTTTACAGTCTTTAAAATATATTTGAAAATCTTAAATACATACAATAAGTTATTCATTTCTGTATACTTATTAGGTAGGTAAAGTTTTTATTATAAGGATCTCATATTAACAAGGTTAGGTTTACAAAGTAAATGTTGTGGAACAGTTCAAGTGTTGTTACTTTATATGTGTAGCAAGTTTTATCAAGTGTCATCAATCAACAAAAAAATAAAAAAATAAAAATGTCTTTATTTTGCATAGACCATTTCAACGGCGCTTACAAAATGTCATACACAAAAACTAAAGAAAAAAATTGTATATTTAAAGTGACCACCGGATCGGAACGCGGCCCACCTGAGAAGAACCGGCATGAAACTTAGGAAGGCTTTTTTTTTGATGACCTAATTACTATTTAATATATTATGACTATAATATTTTATTTGCCAGCAGATCATTTCCAGGCATCCCTGTCCTTTAAATAATCTTGAATAGAATAATAACCTTTTTCACAAAGCTTTCTTTTAATAAACTTTTTAAATTTATTTAATGGTAAATTTCTCAGGTCACAGGGCAGCTTGTTGTAAAAGCGTATACAGTTACCCTGATGGGGTAGTCAGAGAGGACAGATCGCCAGGCTTCGCGATCCATAAAAACATTATTTAATAATTCAGTAAAGATTTAAAAGTAGTTTCATGCAAAAGTAACTATTTGAATGCAGAAGTTACTCGTATATTTATGACTGAAATAAGATCACAAATTGATGCTACACCGTTGTTATAACCCTTTAAAGTACGGCGTGTTAAAACACACAAGGGAAATTAAGGGATGAGATCTTTTCGCCATATACACGAAGGAATACAAGTGTATATTTAGAAAAAAAAAAGCAATTGTTTCATTTGTAGTACGTAGTCTAGTTTGGCAAATAACGGGTATTTAAGTAAGACACATGACAAACAAAGAAGATTGATTAGACAAAATGTACGCGCTCGTCTGTTCATGTGAGAGAGGTTTATAAACATTATAGCAGTATCGCAGTGAAGGTTTAAAAGCGAGACAACGTGAGCATAGGAATTTGCAATAAGCTCTACCTTTGTCTCGCCAAGCAGCTTCGTTATTTCCCATGTTTCCTGAAATTCATTCACTATGTACATAGTGTAGTAACACCGAATTGTTGAAGCACATTTTTCTTCTTGGTGACATTTTCTCATTATGTCGTCAACATTTCTAGAGATTTAGTGATGTTCTAGACGCTGTCAATATGGTTTTAGGGCCGTATTCCAGAACGTTTATCAACGTTCAAGAAACACTTGACAGTAGATCTTATAAGGCAAAATCTAGTCTCAAGCGTTGATCGAGTATTGAGAAACGTTCTGGAATATGGACCTAAGTCAACAATTTAGTCTTCTTGCTACTACTATGATTTCTGATGTCTTCGAACAGTACCTAGCTTAAATTACGGTAAAAATAATAAGAAATCACTGTCAAAATATCGATTCATTACTAAAGTCATTAATTGGTTCATATAGAATACCTTTTCTTAATACTACTAAGGCGCAGCCAAGCATGCAGCCCACCTGATCTAAAGTGGTTACCAAAGTCAATAAATATTGATAACACTACGTTGGCGCGATCCAGTTCTCTATGGTAATTTTACAGGCTTCAACAGATTTTCGATATTTCCTCAGACAATTGACATCCTAGTCTTTTTCAGCTGATCCCAAACGTGAATCACTTTTATGAACTAAACAATACATCCAATACTACTATGAGAATAATAAATGATGAATAATTTTAATTTAGCAATTAACGTGCTAAGATTCCATTCAAGATAATACATTGTTAATTGCTAGTGATCAGAATGTTCATTACTTTTGCAGTTTGATTACTTTAAGTCAAATTGCTTTATCATTCTACAGAAGCTAGTCATTGCTCAAGGCGAGTCTGATTCATTGCTCCCCAGAGGCTTCACGGTTCGTTAGCAATGTAAAAACTTCACTTCTGCTGGATCAATATTGGACGTAAGATTAAACTCTGACGCACGATTGCTATTCAAATTAGGCACTCCAAATTTTGGCGACCAAAGTTAGAAATTTACAGAAGTTTGTGGTCAAAGTTACAATCTATGTCCGTTGAGAATACTGAATACATTTCATGAAGTTATTTCTGCACTGAAAGTTATTTTTTCTACTTTCAGCTGCAAATACAAATCAGATAGATTAACTAGTGATATTCCTAAGGATGAGGAAGAGGTTTGGTCGATTTTGCCTGAGTTTTGCCGAACGTCTAATAAGTGGCGTTTTCCGGTCGAAACGTCGGAAAAGTACAAGGTAGGTAAACATTATACTTAGTAATGTGCATCACAAAAGGGGTGATAGAAGATTTTTACAGTGTTGGCAGCGCGAGTTAGTAACATCTATGTCGCCAACGTCCATAAGCTATGATAAGCTACAGTGACCATCTTCGATCAGTTGGACAGAGGGTTAACTAATGCAATCGAGTCAGAATATGAAAGAAATCGTCACTCAATAGAGAGCCAACAGAAAAAAATACAGTTTTCGTAGTCCACTAATACAATTGCGCTCCAATAGAATTCTATCGGCCGGCCGGTTTTGTCTCTATTCTGCAGCTTGAGAAGTGTGTTTGTAAAATAAATAGTAGTTTCAGTAGACTACCTAGTTTTGGACTAATCGCAATAGAACTGCTATAGAATACAACTAGTACAGCTTTCTATTGGAAAATAGTAGACTCGGTCCCCAGTATCGTCATACTCCTAAATAAAAATCATCGTCTGCCTCTTATAATTATGCCATATAAAAAGAATGTAAGAAGAACGACCCTTAATATGCCCGATCATGTTTACCTTTGTATTCTATAAAACCCTATATTACTTGTGCTTATTAATAACAAACAATGGTGAATTTACTTTTTATAATATCAGCTATCTGCTAGTAAAAGTCATCAAGCCTTTTGAAAGATTATCCGGAAACAGACAGACAGACATCTATGTAAGTACAGAATTTTTTTTGAAATTGCTTTTTTTATATGGAAGTAAACCGTACTCTTTTATGGGTCCATATTGGGTTGCATACATTTTAGAGGCATAACTTAAAACTGCATAACGTTTTTTGGCACACTCTTCGTTTCGCATAACGTTCAAACAGAATAAATCATTAGGCATACTTTATTTTTCCATAACTTCTTTATAATAATGATATATTCGCAAAAATTGTTAACGCATATTTTTTTTTACAATAACGATTACTTATCATAATATTTATTGGCATCTCACTCACTCTCGCATAAAGATTACCAGTCATAGAATACCATAATGTTAACGATTACATGTTTTTATTTTTATATCTAAGCTTAAACTGTCTAAGATTGAAATGCCCACTGATAAAAATGTCGATAGTCACTATACTGAAGTTCAAAATTAAGAAAAAAAAATTAGAGTAAGTTAATGTTATGCCAATAAAACCACTATGCGTTTATAACACTCTGCTTATCATAATTTATGCGGGAAAACTTTATGCTGAAACTGTTATGCGAAACTACATTATGCTGAAAAAAAAATGCGATCGAAAGGGCACCCCTCTTTCATATATATAATTAGTGAGAAGCTGTTATTGAAATTACAAACATTTAACAGTACCCAGATACTTTAAAAATACTTATAAATATCAGCTAAAGAATTGCGTAACGTGTTAATGGTTTGATTAAAAAAATGTAGCGTAACCGTCACCATTGTACCAAGTGCCTTCAATGCCCAACTATGATTGGTCAAACGACCACAACCAATAATTTAGTTTTCCGAAAAGACGCGTAACTTTGGTCGATACTACTCGAGTAAATCTTTACAAGGTTTAGAAAAATAATTGGATTGCTACATTGAAGGAAAGCAATTACATTGGGTAAGAGAAGCAATTTCGATTTACTCAACAACAGCGATTTAGGTAAACTTCCTGTATTAAATTGTACTACCCCATTTATATATTTTTGATCCATAAATCCCGTTTAAAGGTTCGATTACGGTTTCCCCCATACTTATTTAAATTAGATTGAAATTTGTAAGTATGTTGCAGACGTTCATATTATATCCACTTCTTGAAATAAACAAATTCTTGTGGTTTCAAATCTTTGTGTTTCAAAATACATAGAATAAAAATCAAAGTACCCATTGTTTCAATAAAAAAGAATTGTTTTTTTTAGGATAATTATTTTTTATATATTTATTATTATTTTTTTTATTAAATAATATTTTTGGGAAAATACATTGCCTTAAGACGGAAAGAGGTGAAAAGGAGGTTCGCCAGTTCTGAGTAGGTCTCGATGGTTTAGTAGGTACGTTAACTAGAAGAGGAAGGTTCGAGTCCAGCTTGAGTCTAAAAATAATTGCACTTTAAATTTAAAATATAGGATAATTATTTTATACCTATAAATTTACGATCTGAATATGTCGATAGCATAAGGCGTATAGATAATATTCGCTACTCACTAAATTTAGTATTCGTTAGACATAATATCAAAATACTCACATATACATGTCGCCACAATACTAAAAGATAAACTTGCTCTCTATTTCAATCAAGTCGTTGGGCCTGTACAATGAAATCAGAGACAAGTTCCTTGAAACACACTCGGCGGTAACTCTAGGTTCGGACAAAATGAATAATATCATTATGTGGATACGAGTATGTTCACATTGGAATGAATTAAGTTGACATGAAAAAGATAACTCAACTACAATACATATACATTAATAACTATTAAGTAAATTAAAGCATAACCAAATATATGAATGGAAAACCACAAAACAAAGCGTTACAAACTTTCACCGCATCTCAAACATTTGTTTGCGATACGGAGTGTGAGTGTCCGACACCACCAGGACTTTAATTGGTCGAGCTAATTAGTGTCTAGCACATAAGACCTTTTAGCCCTTTTGTTACCATTTCACTAAAAAGGCAACGGGTTCAAAATTTTATCCAAATTTAACATCTAAAATAGACACATTTTACTAAATTTATTCGGCCCTTTAGACCCACCCTAGTACCGTGCCTCGGAAGGCACGGTAAGCTGTTGGCCCGATTGCCAATAAAATGGCAGTCGTTAAGCCAAGTTGAACACGAGTCCATTTCAACACGGCAATGGGCTCACCACCTGTTACGTGGGACAAAAATGCATACGGTGAAATGTGGGCGGTTAATATGCCTCTGCTTACCCCTTCGGGGATAAAGGCGTGACAATATGTATGTATGTATGTATGTATGCAAACATTTGTGTGGTAAAGTCCCCAAAAGACTGGCAACATTGCGACGCTGTATGGCAATGTTTAATATTATACCTTTTATAGGCATTAAGATCTTATTTGAGTTCTGATTATCACACAATAGAACTAAAACCTAAATTACCAATTAATAACAATAAATAGATTAACGTTAGATAACGTTAAATTAACTTTCTTTATTAGAATATTAACGTAAGTACGCAGTATGAGTATCAACATACACCACCAGATCCACACTAAGCGAACGTTAAACAGTATACCTAAATTGTATTTGAAGGTTTTTAGAAACTTAGGCATTAGAGAGCAACTTTTTCTTTTAACGCACATGGGTGGGCTGCCACTAATGGAGGACAGTCTTACCAACTTTTAGCCAAGACGATGGTAGGTATGAAAAAGTTTTCTTTGACTGGAAATTGCTAAAGACTGCTCTTATACGCGCTCGGAACTTCGTTTCGGAAAAATCTTTGCAACTTAAAGTTAAGTATGTCTGCGAAATAAATTTAACTCACATGAACGGTTTACTTCATGGTTTGAGAATTTGTGTCAAAGAATCGTTTTGATGCTACATAGGCAACTAGATGCCAGTGTAAATAATTTCATTAAGTGATTATGATATGATATAATACAATACACGGCAATGGGCTCACCACCTGTTACGTGGGACCAAAATACAAACGGTGAAATGTGGGCGTTTAATATGCCTCTGCTTACCTCTTCGGGGATAAAGGCGTGACAATATGTATGTATGTATGTATGTAATAATATCAATTTCACCAAGTGCATGCATGAGAACTCTAATTTATAAGGACTTCCATAGAGTATCCGCAACCGTCGACTTTTAACTTTTAGAAGCCAAATACAGCGACCGACCGCTCCCCCCGTACACTTTTAAATGCAAGCGGTAACTGAATCACTTTTCCAAGTCGCGGGATACCGACGCTGCTTCCGAATGCCAGAGAGGCGCCCACACTGGACGCAACATCGACAGCCTCAAAATCACAGATAGCAGATATTAAAATAAGTCAATGTGCGGTGGCTCTAATAGCACCGTAACCGACATCCATTTCTATGTTAAGATTTAACAAATAACTCATATTTATTAGGCCAACTCGACTTGGGATTTACAGATATTAACAGTTTATGCAATAATTCTTCAACGAAACCAATATGTTCAAAGTAAGAAACGCTATATTACATGTTTACAACAACAGTTTCCTAGGTAAGTGTATTAAAAAAAACGTATTGAGGTAATTATTTGTACCCTCAACCTACAAATATAATTATGTACTGTGACTAAACGATCTTAATGGATTACAAGCGAAAAAATAAGTATAATAATTAATTTTAAAAGACGAACCTACCCCCGAGACTTTCATCCATCACTGTTGATGCTCCATTGACATTGACGTCAACGCTTAACTCCTAGTTAAATAGCCTTGTCTCACATGGCACCAGGATTAAGTACTTTTATATTGGGACTAATCCCACCCACATTCCCATTACTGTGACTCCTGCAAACCAGGATCTACAGCAATGACCAAAACACCAGAAAAGTCACACCGAGCTCTATCTCGGTGATGTCCCAGGAGAAGTTATCATGTCTTGGAACCCGCAACGAAATTAATGTGAGGAGGTAAGAAAAGAACGTAATGCGTCATTAAGTAAGTAAGTATGCAAGGATTAGGTACAATATACAAATTTTTGCAGGAAGAATAAATTTGTTCTCAGTCGTAAAAAATGATAAACCAATATAACTCTATGTAATGGGATATCTAAGAAGCCAATGTTATATACTACGCGAATATAGTCGTTTTAGTGAAAGCTTACTAAACTCGGTATCAATAACATTAAAATTTCTAATTAAAATCCATTAAAATTTTAATTGAAATAAAAAATGTATAGCAAAATGTGTCTTTAGAAAAATATATCTATTCAATCAATCAAATCAGCCTATATCAGTCCACTGCTGGACGTAGGCCTCTCGCAATTTTTTTTTTTTAAATTCGCCACAATACACGGCCCTAATATAAATATATATAGGTATATATTTATCCCGCATATATATATATATATATATATATATATATATATATATATTGTTAGGTATTTAATTTTGATTTTGAAATTGAATCAAGGGTTTAAATAAAGGTCCTTGATTTTTAGTATAAAACGCAAGACGTGACATACCAACGAAGGCGACACTCTTGCAACTTGTCTGCAATGTCACGTAGGTTACGTGAAGGCTGTCGCAGGTGCGAGAGTTCCTTACGCAGTCCATCCGCGTGACTCCACACATCCACCGCAGCATCTTCATTTCCCTGATACGCAGCTCCAGCTTGTGTCGCTCCAATGTTGGCCACGTCTCACTGCCACGTAAAAGGACAGGTCTAATGATGGTTTTGTAAACCTATCCCTTCATCTGGATCGGCATTTTTGAGTCACAAATAACACCGGTCATCTCCCGCCATTTGGCCCACGCGGCAGCAATGCGTGACTTGACATCGTAATCGATGTCACTGGACGTATGAAAAACAGATCCCAGGTATTTAACCTGGTCCGTGCGCTCGACCAAATCACCGCCAATGCGAACGGATGTGGGATCTGTCGAGTTTAGTGCCAAGTACTCGGTCCTCGCTACATTTAGTTTCAGACCGCCGTTCTCAAGCGTCTCCTTCCACGCCTTTACACGTCGCACCAATCTGCCCCTGTCCGCGTCCGACAATTCGTCTAATATTACACTGAACAGAAGCGGACTAAGGACAGAACCCTGGTGTACCCCGACGGTGATGGGGAAGGGTTTCGTGTCGCCAACAGCAGTCCGAACCATTGAATCGGAGTCACAGTACATGTCCCGGATAGTGTTAATATAGACCTCTGGAACCCCTTTAGACTGCAGTGCCCACCAGATCATCGTTCGAGGAACACAGTCGAAGGCCGTCTGCATGTCTAGGAACATACAGTGCAGAGGCATGTTCTTGGTCCTGTATTTCTCCGCGATAACCCTCAGGGCAAAAACAGAGTCCGTTGCCCCATGACCAGGGTGAAACTCATATTGACACTCCGAGAGAGTACACTCCTGCCGGATTTGGGAGTCTATAATCCTCTCGAAGCTCTTTATGGTGTGGGATATAAACTTTATACCGCGATAGCTCCCGCACTCCTGCACTGACCCCTTACCTTTGAAGTAATAATATCAGCCTCCATTGGTTTGGGATCTGCCCGCTGAGGAGTACGCGGTTTAAAAAGTTTACTAAGATGCCCACACCGCGAGGACCCATCGCCTTCCAGGCTTCGATAGGGACTCCATCGGCTGCGACAGCTTTCCGATTCATCATGCGGCGAAGAGCAATCTGGACTTCTGCAGGCGTTACCGGTGGCACTAGTCCCCGATTCGGAGGGAGGTCCGGAGGCTGCACCTCTTTATGCTACTTATTTAGCAGCTCGTGGAAGTACAAACGCCATCTCTCCTTCACTGCGAGGGTGCATATCAGGGTGCCTTCAGGATCTTTTACACAGCGGCACTTGGAAATATCCTGTACCACTTTGACCCTGGAGATTCCAACTTCTCATATAGAGGTTGTAAAAGGTCACGACTGGCCCTGGCTACAGCTCTCTTAGTGGCGCGCTTCGCAGACCTGTTTTTAAAATACGTGTTTACAATGATGTAATTGATTGTCGCACACGTTCTGAGGATAGTTTCGCCTTTAGCGTTGCGGGTGCCGTATCCAAAACCACCATGAACACGCTCAAACTCCTCACTCTTCTCACCCACATGACCGTTTAGATCGCCGTCCAATACGATTCCCTGTGACAACGGAATGCTCCAAAGCACTCCCTCGTGTTGACCCCAAAACGACATCTTATCGGCGTTGCTACAACCGGCCTGTGGCGCGTAGCCACTTATCAGGTAGGTAATAATTCCATCGAGAAGCACCCTCACGATCATAAGCCGGTCGCTACAGTGTTTTACCTTCAAGATCTCTGCAGCCCCTCGGAGAGCACCACGGCCATCCCTTTCCTCCAACCAGGCGCACCCGTGTAATACAACTTGTAGCCCTTCTGCAAAGGCCAGGCTCTGTTGCCCTTCCATCGAGTCTCCTGCAGGAACGCCACGTCCACCCTTCGCCTGGAGAGTACTTCGGCCAACTTTACCGCACGCCCAGTCAGCGTACCAATGTTCCACGATGCGAAGCGGATACGGGTTGGGGCTATCTTCTTTAACCGTGCTAGCCCGACACACGGCAGCCCTAGCCCACTTGCCACAGGAGACGGACGGGGCTCCTGCGCGCCGTTTTGAGGCGGCGCCCTATCTCTAGCAGCATACTGTTCATTTTTTTTTGATTCGACGGATGGCTTGTATGGGAGCGACGCCCTCAGAGCTCTCAACGCTAGAGGAGAAAGCCAGCGCCAGAGTCTCGTCCGTTATTCAGCAGGTGCACGCACTAACACGTAAGGTTGACTTGGGCCCCGAAGATCTTGGTGGCGCCCCCTACACCTCTTGTTATGAAGGCTATACTGGCATGTAAACCTTAACTAAACAAAGATTTATGTGCAAATTTTGCTCTTGAGTATACATACTTCAAGTGTGATGACTCCTGTCAATCAATTTGAAAACTTCTACACGAAGTATTGATACGGGCACACACACACACACATACATAAATTCTTAGTGCTACTGCAAGTCAGTATCCTATTATTAATCCTAAATTTTTATGGACAGTGACTCCCAAACATGCCTAAATTCAAAAGTCAAACAAAAGCTCCTAAAAGTAGGGTTTGGAAGCAACTAGGATTGGAAAGCAGAAGACTAACTTGTAAACCTTATAAGACAATATGATACCCCCATTCTTGTATGAATTGGGGAAATTAAGTATATATATAAAAAAAAACTGCCCATCTGAGTGCCTGCAACGAGAACTCGTTACTTGATAAAAATTCAGCAATAGAGACCTACAATTAAATCCTCTATTTATTCATTAAAAATAAACCACAACTTGAACGATCCGATATTCGTTGAGAGAAAATCTGTATGCATTTTCTAAAGATGTTGAATTCAGGCTTTTCATAGAAATATCCTTAGGATTGCAAGAAGTAAGCTATCTCATTTGCCACTATTGAGACGTTTCCTTATATTTCCAAATGTGGTGAATTGCATTTAGATGAAGTAAAAATGATATCGTTCCGGATTAATTTATTTAAAAATATCTGTAGTCCATCGACGTATTACCAGATTTCAGTAAATAAATTATTTAAAAAAATGCAATGAGTTTCAAATCTTTAAAATTGCGAGTTTAGTTTATTACTAGCAGTGCACCCATACACCCATAAGGCTAGAAATTAGCAAAATCGTGTAATACATACCTATACGAAATTGGGTATTGCTATCTTCAAAAATGAAGAATTATCCATATAAACTTACAACTCCCTGTTAGCACATTATTTGTAAAATTAGACAAAACCGCGATACACGAGTACATTCATTTATAAGCAGAAACAGGTGTACGTAATTTCGTAATTTTAACTTTGAAAATGACGAGCATCTATACAATAACTATACTTATCTCCTTGGGGGGGGGGGGGGTAGTTTTTTTATATTATTGAGGTGGCAGACAAGCATACGGGTATGGCCAACCTGGTGGTATTTAAAAAAATGGCGCCTACATTATAAAAGTAGTTTACGTATTAGACGAACTTCCATGCCACCATTTATTCCTTATTCTAAGGTGAAATTTTAAAAAATCCTTTCGTCTCTTGAGTCGCGCGAGGGTGTAAATGAGGTATGAATAATTTTTGAAAGCAATTAGCATAACTTTTATATTTATCTTTATTAAAGTGAAAAAAGACAACTTGATTCAGGACGAGGTTGAATGCGTCCCCTTTGCCTAACCAGGGCAATGTTCTTTGCCACTGAACTACCCGAATCATACCGAAACAATTTAAAATTCTTCACCATAATGTAACACGGCAATGGGCTCACCACCTGTTACGTGGGACAAAAATGCATAATTTGAAATGTGGGCGCAAAGTGTGCTTCTGCCTACCCCTTCGGGGATAAAGGCGTGACAATATGTATGTATGTATTATGTAATCTTCATTTAAGAGTATGGCCAGAGCCATCTCCAACCGTCATCTACGAAAATACGTTGAATAAAACTACTATGAAATGATTTTCATTAGATTGCGTCCTTTATTATTTTGCTTACGTTGCAAACTCAGACAGTATAATAATTTTTGAGCTATATTCGAAAGATTTTACGCATAATTTAACTTCTAATGCAATAAAATATCCATTAATACTGAAACGACCATTTTCCGGTGTGTTGAACATGAATGTTAGATTTGAGAGTAACTTGTCATTGGGAGAGGTAAATATGCTTTTATAATTTTACTTTCTTTTGAATAACATTTTATCATATTTGTTTGTCATTTTTTGATATTTTCAAATGTACTAAATTGTACACTTGCCTTACCTTACTTGCTAATAATGCTTTATATTTTAATATTTTTTTTTTAATAATAAAATAAAATTGTCTTTATTTTGCATAGATCATTTTTGTACGGTGCTTATATGTGTTTTAAATTAATTATTAAAAAGGGAGGAGTGACTAAGGCTGTCCAGGGTCTCAGGAGCTTCTTATCAAGGGTGTTTTAGAGAACAGCCGTAAAGAAATGTTAGTCGGACCCTATTAGTTCCGGCAGGCAGAAATTACAAAATAAGGGTAAAACATAAAAAAAATACCATATTCATTGAATGACAGACGAAAAATTCATCTGAATCAGACAGTAAAAAAATGAAAACAGTTGCAGTTTAAATGGGGATGCCCCATATATACTGAATCTGTACTGCACTGTGTGTACCGAGATATGATTTAACTAGATGACCCCCACAGCTTCGCCCGTGGAATATTTCGACCTCCCGTCACACCTATTTAATCCCGTAATAAATTCTACAATGATGAATAAAAATATGTCCGATTTGTCGACATTTATGACTACTGCTCTGTTCCCCAGTGTATTAGAGAAATGATATATAGCCTACAGCCTTCCTCGATAAATGGGCTATCTAACACAAAAATATTTTTTCAAATCCGACCAGTAGTTCCTGAGAGTAGCGCGGTCAACCAAACAAATAAACAAACTCTTCAGCTTCATAATATTAATAATATATAGTATAGATGAGATAACATCAAAGTCGGCTTGCTGCTTTTGAAGAATTAATTGATATTATTTATTACAGTGACAAAACAGTATCTATAAAACTATGATATAACTCAAACAATAAAAGCTTTCTCTTTAATCAAAAGGGTGTCAAGATAAAAGAAAAACTGCACGCTAAATTCTTAGACAAATTCATATTCGACATACATGGAGAAAAACCCTGACAAAGAGAATAATAAATTACATTTCTGTATGTTATTACTATACTATGTTCTCAATGATATATTTAAGAAAACACTTTAAGTAAAAAGTATGATATAAGTATCTAACAAAAACTGTTTTTAAATGACCTCTTTAGGTTATACAGTTGCATGCATACAAAAACCCGCAGATTTTCTATCAAGTTAAATCACCTCCTTTTTGTTATACCACTAAGATTAGTGAGTCCGCTTGATCGATAGTGTATCTTTTTCTAAAATATCACAACAGTATATTAAGTACATATTCTGTGACGTCATAGGCTCTTAATATCAAATCATATACCTACCTAGCTGACCCTCGCGGCTCCGCCCATGATATATTTTAAACCCCCGTCGCTTTTACTTTTACAAAAATGTAAGAAATTTTGCCTAATTTGTCGAAATTTATGATTACTGTTCCGCTCTACTGGGTAGCAGCGTGATATTATATAGCCTATAGCCTTCCTCGATAAATGGATTATCCAACACAAAAATAATTTTTAATTCGGACTAGTAGTTACTGAGATTAACGCGTTCAACCAAACAAACAAACTCTTTAGCTATCCACCATCATCATCCGAGCGTTTGTCCCAGTTGCGTCTCGCGATACCCGGGGTCCGCTTTCCTACATTACCTCGTCCAATTCGCGCGGTCGTCGGCATCCCCTGTAGTGAGATCTTTGGATGACGACCTTACGACGTCAAGCCAGCACTTCTTGGGTCTTACCCTCTTACTGGGACCTGGCGAGGCTAACATGGCCAGACATTTGTTTCTCACGTCGCCTGGTAGTTGCCGCAAGATGTGACTTTACCAACGAAGGCGACACTCTTGCAACTTGTCTGCAATGTCACGTACGTGAAGGCTGCCGCGGATGCGAGAGTTCCTCACGAGGTCCATCCGCGTGACTCCACGCATGCACCGCAGCATTTTCATTTCCGTGACACGCAGCTCCTGCTTGTGGCGCTCCAGTATTGGCCACGTCTCACTGCTCTGTACAAGGACAGGTCTAACGATTGTTTTGTAGACCTGTCCTTTAAACCGGATCGGCATTTTTGGGTCACAAATGACACCGGTCATCTGCCGCCATTTGGTCCACGCGGCAGCTATGCGTGACTTGACATCGCAATCGATGTCGATACGTGTGAAAAACAGATCCCAGTTATTTGACCTGATCCGTGCGCTCGACCAAATACGCCTATGCGAAAGGATGTGGGATCTGTTAAGTTTAGTGCCAAGTACTCGGTCTTGGCCACATTTAGTTTCAGGCCGTATTTCTCAAGTGTCTCCTTCCACGCGTTCACACGTCGCACCAATCTGCCCCTGTTTGCGTCTGCCAGTGCGATATCGTTAACATACATGAGCAACCATGGAGTCTGCTCATGCGAACCTTGGTGTACCCCGATGGTGATCGGGAAGGGTTTCGTGTCGTCAATGGCAGTCCGAACCATCAATCGTGTCAATTTAGACCTTTGGAACCCCTTTGGACCCCAGTGCCCACCAGTTCATCGCACGAGGGCCTTTCGAAGTCGACAGTCGAAGAACATGTCTAGGAACATACAGTACAGAGGCGAGTTCTTCGTCCTGTATTTCACCGCGACAACCCTCAGGACAAAAACAAGGTGAAACCCATATTGACACTCCGAGAGTGTACACTCCTGCCAAATCCGGGAATCTATAATCCTCTCGAAGATATTCATGAGGAGGGACATAACCTTTATACCGCGGTAGCTCCCGCACTCCTGCACTGACCCCTTACCTTTGAAGACTGGAGTAATAATACTCAGCCTCCATTGGTTTGGGATCGGCCCGCTGAAGAGTACGCGGTTGAAAAGGTTTACTTAGATGCTCACACCGCAAGGACCCATAGCCTTCCAGGCTTCGATGGGGAATCCATCGGCTACAACAGCATTCCGATTAATCATGCGGCGAAGAGCAATCTGGACTTCTGTAGGCGTTACCGGTGGCACTAGTCCATGATTCGGAGGGACGTTCGGAAGTTGCACCTCTTAAGCTGCTTATTTAGCAGCTCGTGGAAGTACGAGCGCCATCTCTCCTTCACCGCGAGGTCTTCGCTTAACAGGGTGCCTTCAGGGTCTTTTACACAGCGGCACTTGGAGATATCCTGTACCGCTTTGACTCTGGAGCGCGCCAACTAATAGATAAGCTTATGCCCCTCAGACGATTCCAACTTCTCATATAGGGGTTGTAAGTGGTCACGTCTGGCTCTGGCTACAGCTCTCTTAGTGGCGCGCTTCGCAGCCCTGTATGCGTCACGGTCTTCAGGAGATCCTGACGCTTGCCACTTTTTAAAGAGGGCTTTCTTCTTCCTAGTCTCCCTCTGGACTGTGTCGTTCCACCACCAAATTTCCTTGTCACATTTGCGTCCACCCTTAGACTCACTGAGCACCACCTTCGCCGCTCCAAGGATGGATGCCTGAATTCTGTCCCGATAAGCTCGAACTGGTTCGCCTTCAGTGACGATGCACTTATCAGCGACAGCTGAGACTAACTCCTTGGACCTAGTTTCATCAAGCAACCACCATCTGATGCGGCGCTGGCACCGCTCGATGCGTTTGCCTTTGGGCTTCACGCATAGGTCCATGACAAGGAGACGGTGTTGTGCAGTGAGACACTCTCCGGGTATAACCTTGCAGTTAGCCACCTTGCCGATGCTGTGTCGCCTAGTGAGTAGGAAACCGATCTGAGTTGCGCGCCTCCTGTAGGTGACTAGATGTTCGGATTCTTTTTTGAAATACGTGTTCACAATGGACAGATCGGCAGCCGCATACCTACTGAGTATAGTTTCTCCTTCAGCGTTACGGGTGCCGTATCCAAAGCTACCATGAACACGCTCAAACTCCTCACACCCCTCACCCACATGACCGTTTAGGTCACCTTTCAAAACGATTCCCTGTGACAACGGAATGCTCCGAAGCACTCCCTCGAGTTGACCCCAAAACGACATCTTATCGAAGTCGCTACAACAGGCCTATGGCGCGTAGGCACATATCGGGTGGGTAATAATCCCATCGATAAGCACCCTCACGATCATAAGCCGGTTGTTACAGCGTTTTACCTTCAAGATGCCGTCCTGCAGTTAATAATTATTAACCCATCTGTTTTACTTGTAGGAAACTATAGGTACTATTACTCATAAAATATGTCTAAACATGAGACAAATGGTATTTCACCTACACATTAAATGTTAAACAGGAGAAGTTAGGCAACAAATTGACTGGTCAGAATATTTCTGTGCAATTTATTTCACACAGTATAATATTTTTGATGTTATACTTCTTTTGGCGCATTAGGGAAAATTATGAGTGTAAATATATACGAAAACCGACAACATGAAGTTAGCTGCTAAGTGTTTCCTTGAAAACTTATAAACACCCTGAAGTTAGCTGATAAGTGTTTCCATGACAACTTAAAACTATTAGTAATAGTAGTTTCCATTTTTTTCCCACATCAACTAGTATTTATTAGATCAGGTGTTGCTCTGCAATTTTTCAATAAATAATATTTCGATCGTTTCTAGCAAAAAATATAGAATGTAGGTAAAAGTAACTAGCTAATATTGTTTTGCCATATAAAAAGCAACCCTTATTACTTAAGGGCTTCAAAAAATAAATTACAACTTAGATTCAGACCTACCGACTACCTATACATATATGCAACTTCATAAAAATCGGTCAAGTTTCGGAGAAAATTGGCAACAAACACTTTGACACGACAATTTTGTTTAATATTGCGCGTTCCTAATACTATAACGTCAAAATGGCGTTCTTACTCGTACTTGTAATACATTGTTATTTTTCTGTTTCCAAACCCTACAACCCGAGACCCGAATTTAATGTTGAAATAGATAAACTATCAGTTTGACGATGTTCCAAAACATTATAACAATAGCTCTGCGGGTTTACTTTACCCAATTTACTTTTAACTCATGTCATAACCCAATATGGAGGCTGGCAAACACTGATATTAGTTTTCTGTATAAGCAATTTTCGAAAGTGTCCCCTGTTATTTGTACGCAATACTCCATTTATTAGTCCCATAGCTGCCCCCGGCTTCCCGTATCACATGTTACACTATTATTGAATTCTAACAACGTGTTACAGATTAGGAAATCTTTATTATTATGGTGCGCCTGATGTACTTAGATAAAATACAAACTTTTCTATGTCTCCTATTTTAAGATATTAAAAGATTTTACTTAGCTTTGACAGATAATAAATTATAATGGCTACAAAGTCATTACGTTATGTTTCAGTTTACCTAAAAAAATTTGATACGAAATATCATCGGTATAGGATTCTAGGCGGCAAAATGGCGGACTGCATACGTTTCCTGTATATTATTTTCTAAAACTAGTGCATCTATCTTATTTTATATGTAGGAGCGGTAGTTTCTTGGACATAAAAGCTGTGTTAACGTAATAGTGAAAGGCAGTGATATTATATTCAATGAAATGCGATTCTTCATCTTGCCGCGTAAAATCCACTGAAAATCTCAGTAAAGCAAGCACTACTCTACTAGGGTAAGACCTACCTTGACTTAATACTAAACTTGACTTAAGACTGAGAAGACGAAGACGTTGAAGGTATTACGAAGATTAAATAAATATGAAAGAAATAAGTTGACTAAAAGGTTTTAGTTATGTAAAAAAAAATGACTACAAAGATATGTCATGTAACACAATTAACCTAAAACTTTTTATACGAAATATCATGAGGACAAAGGATGGTGGGCGTATAGTATGCCTCTGCCTACCCCTTCGAGGATAAAGACGTAACAATATGTATGTATGTACAAAGGATATTTCATTTATTTAAGAAATAACTACATTTAAAACAATAATAAAAGTAGGTAAACATTATAACAGATTAACATACATTACGTGAGTAGTAATAAAATTATAAACTAATTTTCATGAGACATTACAGACCTTATAATATGCGAGAGAGACGCCCCGGGCTGTGTAGGCATTTTTTTGGACAAAAACCGAGCGCTTGTTTAATGAAAACTCCGTACCTACCCACAATATGCCTCAGGGGACTGCTTTCACTGATTGTAGATTTTTCTATACTTCGTATGAATATTTTTATAACACGAAACAGTGTTTCATATGAGCCGGTGACGTTAACTTTGACTGGTCCGTGATGAAAAGGTTTAGATCCCCTTTATTTTGTATATTTAAAGCGTATGTGAAAAGCTTTTAACATAAAATTATTACTTTCCGTATTGTACGCAGGACTTTGTTTTTCTAATCAGAGCATTCATATTAAATCACTTGTGTTATAAAGCACTACAACAGATACGTGTACACAGATGTGTCGTAGCTATTTACGAGCGATTACGGACTTTGGAAGGCACGTTATAAGTATATACGTCCCTTCCAGTAATATAGGAATCGTTAAGGTAAATCGAAAGCTCTACAAGCGGTTTAAAAACAACGGCAGGGATCTACAACCCATCTCTGCCTAGCCTTCTTTAGATTTCCATCGTAAACAAAGAACCTTTATAGTTTCGCCATATAGTTCCGTTTGTCCCCAGTCTAGTTTAGAGAGCCTAGTACTAAAACTGTAATTTGACAGATATATCATTTGGCTAGCAAAGTGGTAGGTAATTTTTTTTAAGGGTATTTCCCCTTTATCATATTTTCTTGTCCTAACCATTTTTCCATAGGGGTATAGTTGGACGTTCTAGGTTAGCTTTAACCATTTACATAATGAAAGTCGAATTTACATTACAGAAAAAGTTTTATGCACGATGACATTAATTTCATAACACTACTTTTAGTACTTGTGAAACTAGTTTCATTCAAAATAATAGTGTCGTGAAATCCACAGTATGTCTGTGTTCCTGGCTTTGAATCATGGCATCGAAGCATTGTTTTGCATTGCAAAAAGTTGTCAAACAGATGTTATTGTATAAAATTAGGAATAGGATGTCTCACAAGTAAAGACGTTGTTGAATGCGTGTGTGGTTAGCAAGAAAGCATCTGGGGTGCTACACAGTTAACATCTGAATTAGCAGATGAAGATCCTACAGCTACTTTTAAACCACCAACTACCTCTTTCACAGTATCCATCTGCATGACTTCCATAATCCCTTTTAGGCAGCTTCTCGGGCGCCTCTATTTTTGTAAGGGGTGTTTCGGACCCCAGAGACACTCATTTCGCTGGTATTCATTGAAAAATTTTATATTTTATCAACTGTCGAACATTTTTTGGACATTTTAATTTTTTTTTCAACTCCTTCTCTCTCCTAGAAAATAACACGTGTTATCAGCACAGGTACTTTCGCGACACTAGTTTTGCGTCGCGTAATACAGTGACATTAGTTGCATTACACTAGTTTTATTCAAAAATCGCGCGCGGCACGTAACTGCTTCAGTATCGTGAAATCGGTGTATGCATTGTAAATCTTGACGTCTACAAGTAAAATTCTTGATGAAACTAGTGTCATGAAACTAATTTTATGCCACTAATTTCGTAATGTAAATTTGGTTTTATTCGATTAAAGTAGCTATTATTTATCTATCACGCCTTATCCCCGAAGGGGCGGCAGAGGCATATTCTATAAAAGAGTAAAAAGAAGCATATTAAAGTAGCTTTTTGTGAAATATTAATCTTTTACATGTTAATTTTGTTCTGATTACAGTTACCAGCTCCTGAGGAGAGCATATTGGGACATTCCCTAAGTCGAAACACCGCGGGGTTTAATGGGTAGGACGGCCCCCAAAGGACCGGGTGGTCCTACACACCGTTTTTATTGCCCCTGCAGCAGGAATGACTGCGCGTAAAGGCATTCCCCTGCGTCAACAAAAAGTAAACCCCCTATTTAGCTGAACGGTTAATTCTGGGCATGTGAAAAATCCGCGGTAGTAAGACGAAACCAAAAGTAAAACTATCACAATTCGGTCAACTGAAAAAATCTATTTTTTAAGTTTAATAGTTAAGAATTTTAACTAAAAATCAGGTATATATGAGTATATATAGCTACGGAAGCCTAAATAAAAAAATATCTTGAAATTCGAAGCAATGACACATTAATCATTGAAAAAAAAATTAAAAAATTGTGTTACTCCTGCTTCGTAAATTAACTAAATATAAAATAAATATAAAATGAAAATGTCTTTATTTTGCATAGACCATTTCAACGGTGCTTACAAAATGTCATACACTAAAACTAAAGAAAAAAATTGTATATTTAAAGTGACCACCGGTTCGGAAGAGAAGAACCGGCAAGAAACTTAGGAAGGCTTTTTTTTTGATGGCCTATTTACAATTTAATATATTATGAGTATAATATTTTATTTGCCAGCAGATCATTTCCAGGCATCCCTGTCCTGTAAATAGTCTTGAATAGAGTAATAACCTTTTTCACAAAGCTTTCTTTTAATAAACTTTTTAAATTTATTTAATGGTAAATTTCTCAGGTCACAGGGAAGCTTGTTGTAAAAGCGTATACAGTTACCCTGGAAAGAATCGCCAATCTTATGCAGCCGACTGTGGTGAACTAAAAGATTGTTTTTATGTCTAGTGTTTATATTATGTATATCACAGAGTTTAGTAAACTGTGATAGATTTTTCTGGACATACATAAGATTGGCAAAAATGTATTGTGATGCTACGGTTAGAATATTTACTTCTTTGAATTTTTCTCGGAGGGAGACTCTGGGGCCCAAATTATATATAGCGCGTACAGCCCGCTTTTGAAGAACAAAAATGTTATTTACATCTGCAGCACTCCCCCAAAGGAGAATACCGTAAGACATAATACTATGAAAATAGCTGAAGTAAACCATTCTAGCCGTATCTACATCTGTTAGAGTCCTGATCTTTTTTACAGCGTATGCAGCCGAACTTAACCTAGAGGCCGTCTTTTCTATGTGCGGGCCCCACTGCAAATTGGCATCAATAGTTATACCAAGGAACACAGTTGATTCAACAAACTCTAACACTTGTCCATTAAGTTTAACATTGGACGTAACTTGTTTTACATTTGATAGAGTAAATTTAATACATTTAGTTTTGTTTTCATTTAGGCAAAGATTATTTGAGCTGAACCAATGAACTACTCGTACACGTCATAGTTATCTAATTGTCTTCTAATTTTAAAAATCAATGAGGTATCGTCTGCAAACAAAAAAATCCTATTCCTGTCCCCTACATAAAATGGTAAATCATTATAAATGAGGAACAAGAATGGCTTAAGTATCGGGCCTTGTGGCACACCCATTGTAACCATGGATCCTACAGAACGTGTACCATTAATATCGACCCTTTGTATTCTATTGTTCAAATATGAAGACAGAAGGTCGAGAGATTTGCCTCTTATTCCATAGTGATGTAATTTTTTGCACAATGTTTCATGTTGAACGCAATCAAAAGCCTTGGATAGATCGCAGAATATACCTAATGCATCTTGCTTGTCTTCCCAGGCTTTATGAATACATTTTAATAACTCAAAACCAGCATCGGAAGTTGAGCGCCCTTTCGTAAAACCAAACTGTTTTGTATGAAATATTTTATGAATATCAAAATGGGATAGCATTTGATTGAAAATTATTTTTTCAAATACTTTGCTCAAAGTTGGCAGCACTGACACTGGTCGGAAATTAGACGGGTCTGTAGCTCTGCCAGCCTTGAACAAGGGTATGACTTTGCTGTGTTTCATTAAATCAGGAAATATACCACTGGAAACACAGTCATTAAACACATTTGCTAGATGCGGCGCAATGACCTCAATGATACATGATGCAGTTTTGACTGATAATCCCCTAAGGTCCGCGGTTTTCTTAATTTCAATACATTTAAAAGTTTTTTATAATATCCTGAGCGCAAATATCTGTGAATACAAATGCATCCCTGCAATAAGGAACAGATTCTTCTAATAAATGTTCAGAGGAACTGGAAGACGCTTGCAGAGATTTAGTCGTCAAAATAGGTACATTTTCGAAAAAATGTAACATGACAATCATTTACTTTTAAGTGGAAATCCCTTTCTGTCACCATAGTTCTACCGCATTCAGAGTTAATGATATTTCAAGTCATTTTTATTTTATGCACAGAATTAGAAATTTTATTTTTAATGAAGTTTGACATTGCAAGATAACATGTCTTAGAATATTTTTTAACATATTCCTGAAAGGTTTGGTTAAAATTTATATGATTTTTCTGAATATAATTCAAATAATTTGTTTATACTTTTAAAAATACCTGGTGTAGTGTTTCAAACTCATCATTAATCAAATAAAATAAGTTTGTATATGACTGGTCTACACTAGTAAAGTCAGGTAGATATGGCAAACTCTTTACTATATTTTCTTTAAAAAATTTCATACGACTTTGGTTAATTGGTACATATTTAATTTGTTTTTTGCAGACTTTATTACTAATTTTAGGAAACTTTATCCATTGGCCACTATGATCTGACTCTACAGGATCCACAATACCTTTATTTATTGGTTTAATATTAGTAAAAATATTATCAATACATTTTGCACTGGTGGCTGTAATACGAGTAGGTTCTAAGAAAGTACTATGCAGATTAAAGGAATTAAATAAATTTTTAATTTTATTTCTCTCTGATGGAGTTAATGATGTATCTAGTATATCAACATTAAAATCTCCACAAACTATTATAGATTTCTTAGAACATTGGCAAATGCCAATGTTCTTAATTTTTAATTTTTTGCGTAATGTAAATTTGAAGAAAAGCTTAATGTACGGAGCTTTAGAGGGACTGTATACGCTTAACAAGATGAAATGCTCAAACTCAATACTGGCAATCTCAATAACTCGCTCAATGGAGAGGGCTACTCAATCCTTACGTTCTTTAAATTTTAAGTTTTTATTAATTAATATTAAAGAGCCTCCACGTTTAGAATGTTTTCTATTGAACGAGCTAGCAACCCGGTGATTTATGAAGTTCAACAATGTGATTTCATGATCTTTTAACCAGTGCTCTGTAGCACAAAAAATATTAATAGAATTTGCATTAATGTATAGCTCCAACTCTAAATCTTTACCATTTATTAAACCTCTAACATTATGGTGCACCAGGTTTATAAAAACAATATTTTTATTATGATTATTCTCAGGGGCCAAAGTGTGACAAAACTGGCCAGATTTATTATCTGTTGTCCTACAAACTAGTTTTTTGGAATTTCATTTTCCAAATGTGAAGTGTCAAAATTATCCTGCTCAATAAAAGCAGTTGTACTTGCCAATAATTTGGCTTGAAAAATTAAAAAAATAGATAGCAACAGAGCTACCTTTCGTTGTAAAGTTTTTGATATAATATGGAATATTATATATAAAAAAAAAACTTTAATATTATATCTAACAATTCAATTTTTTTTGAATATGATACCATGGTATGTAGTTTCATATTTAATTTGTATCTTAAGTTGTTTTCCTTGTGGCTCATAGCAGTGCTGTATGGCAAGGTGGACAAAATGACTTGTTTACATTTAGACTTGATAACTTATCAAAATTTTTTATAAGTTTGTCACTATTAATATTGCCTCTTCTACCAACTAGCACCACTATAGTGGACTGCATGCAGTGAGTACCAGTCAAAGTAAAATCTATAATTTTAGAGTAAGAAGCACCTGTATATGTATGATTTATTACAGAATGACCTAACTGTGATAAATGATGTCCAAAATTTCATTGAAACTGCCTATACAGTGCATTGATCAACGTAGGTTTCTCCCGCTTTTTGTGCACATGTGTGACATTATTTTTGGACGGTGACTGGCTTTATTTGGTTTATTTGCGCTTATAGCAAATGATATTTATACATCTATGGGAATACAAGTTGTAACTCAATTCATGATGTACTCAATGGCTGTAATAAACTCTCTTTGTTAAGTAATATGAACATATAATAATTATTTGTTACAAAGTGCAACATTATGTTTTAATTTTAATGAGTTTAGTAAACACATTTTGGTCAATTGGTGTGAAATAAGTAAAATAAAAAATAATCTTTTCTACTTCTAGATCTAAGGGTATCGAAAAACTTTACCGTGATAATGATCAATAGAAACCTACAATAGTTCCTAGATAGGCTATACACGCTATTCGTTAAAGAAGTAAACCCAAGTTGCACTCTCGAAACTCATTAAAAGAAAATCTAGTTGCATTTTCTAAAGACGTAGAATTAAGGCTCCTTTATAGGAATTTCCTTAAAACTGCAAGCTGTGAGCGTGCCTCATTTACCACTATTGAGGCGTTTCCTCATAGTTCAATGCTCTGACTTCCGTTTAAATGAAGCAAAAGAATGAATCGTTCCGGATTCGTCTTTTTGCAAAACTGCTTCATCTGTCGTCTATGCATTTCGCATAACTTAAAAATCCTTATTATATGTCAGTAAAATTTCATTTCAAACTTTGAAACCTTTTTTTAGGGGTACCGTACCGTACCTCAAAACGAAAAAATGGAATCCTTATAAGATCACTTTGTTGATGTGTTGATGTCCGTTTGTACATCCATCTGTCAAGACTCTTTATCTCGGGAACGCATGAAGGTATCGAGTTGCAATTAAAACTATACACTCAGGTCTACGATCAAACTACTAAGTTGACATAAGAAAATTATGGTCCTTTATGACGCAAAAAAACCATGTTTTTCGAAACCTATAGTGGGCGAGTTCGATTCTCATCTATCCGGTTTTTTTTAACCTGGGAAAACCTTGTACTTCACTACACAGACATGTCCTGGAACCCTGACCAGTTACAGTTATCAACTCTGACCTTCTGCCATCGTTTGGAGTACTAAGGCCACGGAGCAGCGCAAGAAGAGGTGGTATTTGGGTCGCAAAGTTTGTCGAATATGATGCAGGAACTCACTAAAGCAACTGTTCCATGTGTTACTCAGTTGGAAAAGCTACCGTGGTGTCTTTGACCATTACTCCATGACGGGAAGTGATATACTGTTATATGCCGTAAAACTACTGCTTATAAAAACGAATCAAGAGTGCATTGATAGCGATGTCGAAGTAAACATTGCTGCGACACGGTCCAAGCTACGAGTATGTGAAAACAAAAGTTCGAGCCAATAATTTAATTTTTACTAAGAGCCTCCGCAGACTGGCTTCTTTTAGTTTCCGCAACCGGTGTGTCGCATTTGGGCGACTCTCTGGCCTCCGGGAACACTGTGTTGCGGTTTTGCAACTTGGTTTTAGAGTCCGGCGACTTAACGACTGCTGAACCGGGTCGCCTGTAGTGTTGTCGATCAATTGTCGATATAATCGAAGGTTTACCGATTTGCAATGGTTGGTATATTTACAAATGATAAATTTCAAAGTGACCTTGTGAGCCTTACTTGGCTTAACGACTGCCATGTTACTGGCAACCGCGACCAACGGCTTAACGTTTCATCCAAAGCACGGCAACGCTCGTAAATAGAAATACCACAAAACGGTCACCCATCAGTAATAAGCCATAGCGAAAGTTTACAGAACACTGAGTCAGCAAATCCTTACTAATATGAAAAATGCGAGAGTCAAAAACACTAGATATATTCTAGAGCCCGAGAAAGGCTACTTTTTGTCCCGGGAACAAATTACTGTGAGAAACGTAAACGGAAAAGCTTCCTTGAGCGGGTGAAGCCGCGGGCATCAACTAGTATAATTATATATGTCACCGGAAGATAGCCCGATCCGCAAGTCTATACATTTCCTAAGAAAATCCTCGGAAAATTATTAACTTGCGGATCTGGTTATCTTCCGGTGACATTTAAATAGAAAAAAAGAATCTGTCATAAATTTTACTAAGCAGACTAACTGTGCTCTATAGCTTTGCCCGTAACGAAGTTGGAAGTGCTCTCTCGAAAGCAATCTAAAAATAAGAAGATACTAGAAGGATTTTAGTAGTTACTACAGCACGTCGGAGAACCATATGCGGAGAAACCTTCAACTTGTAGTGTACTCCCACTGTATATAAACCATATTATACTCTTTGATATAAACCCTTAATTAATGTTTGGTAGATGTCGCCTTCCGTCACCTTAAGACGGAAAGAGTTCGATTAATTCGTCAGCTTCGAGTGGGTCTTGGTAGCCTAGTTGGTTAACGGCAAGTGAGAAGACGCTATTTCGAGCCCAGCTCGAGACTGAAAATTGATCCACTTTAAATTTATGATAAAGTTAGTATATTAAATGCTTTAAAAATTTGTTTTAAAAATATCACTATTTGTATATTAATGTTTTTGCGCTCGTGGTCCCGCGGACTCAGATGTCTGTAAACGTTCACTGAGTAACGCAACTTTCACCATGGCTGGTCCTCGGATGGGTGACCACGTTGTGGCATTAACATTTGCGAGCGTTTCCGTGCTTCGGAAGGCACGTTAGGCCGTTGGTCCTGGTTGCCAGTGACATGACAGTCGTTAAGTCAAGTTGAAGGCCTTATGGGCTGCTTGAAAAATTTCAACAGCAGGTAGCCACAACCGGCTTGTCTATTTCAACATGACAACGGGCACCTATTACGTGGGACAGGAATACACATGGTGAAAAGTGGGCATGTAATATGCCTCTGCCAACCCTTCGGGGAATTAGATAAATAATTATATTGATGTTTTGAGGATGCCCTAGTCGTGTTCTGCAGGCAGATGCAAATCGCCGCCATCGGCGTCCGGTATTGTGCGGGAAGTACGGGTGTGTGTGTGTTTGTGTGTGTGTGTGTGTGTGTGTGTGTGAGCGCGCCTGCGTGCGTACGTGCGTGTGTGCATGCATGCGATCTTGCGTGCCTGCGTGCGTGCATACGTGCGTGCGTACGTAATTAAAAGAGAGAGAGAGGGGTCCCAGAAAGAGAAAATGATATACATCACTCAATTACAAAAAGTTCAGCACAAATGTGTGTTTTGAAGTGAAACTAACTTTCTTGAGATTTGAATCCTACATTTTTTATAACAGCTTCCTTTACATTGTAAAAGGACACAAAAATTAGATTAACAACAAACAGTTGCAAACTAATACCAACACACTATTGAGAAGAGTGCGACTGTCTGCATTCGTCCTCAGGGTGCGGTCAGAAGGGTGCTTATTTAATAACACTACTAGTACCAATTCGTAGACTATCTATATTGGTGTCTAATTTTAATATTAGGTATATTGTTGTCCATATAGGCACTAAAATACCAATTTAGAGAGCATTTAATGATCATGCATTGTAAAAGCATTTTACAATAATTTATTTATGTTACTTTCAAAAAATTGAGCTCGTAGCCCCGCTAACTCAGTGTTTTGACAGGTCCTGAATGGATGATCGTTTTGTGGTATTTACATTTGCGAGTTTTCCGTGGTTTGGAAGTTACGTTAAGCCGTTGGTCCCGGTTGCCAGTAAAATGACAGTCATTTAGCCTAGTTGAAGGTGTTATAGGCGGTATAAACATTTTGAACATGCGGTCGCCACAGCCTATGCCTGTCCATTTCAACACGGAAATGGCCTCACAATCTGTTACGTGGCACAAAAATGCATACGGTGAAATTTGGGAGTATAGTATGCCTCTGCCTACCCCATCAGGGATAAAAGCGTGACAATATGTATGTATGTATTTATATTTGAGGCTAACTCATTGTCCATACAAGCACAGAGTGTGAAATGTGAATTTAGAGAGCATCTAATGCCCAATTGAAATGTAAAAGCATTTATCACTTAAAATATGTTTTTGTAACTACCAAAAAATTATTGGGCACCTTTAACCTCGGAAAAAATGTTACGTGACGCGCATACAGACACCATAATATTTTGGTTTTTTTTTTCACTATAATGATAAATTGCGATATCAATGAATTACCTACTTTGCAAACATTTATACCTACATTGATACAAAGCCTCTCGATAATATTTTAATTTATTTTTGTACCTGGTAATAATAAATATATTGTTTGTTCTTACAATTTATAATTTTCTTTTATTTAGTTTATAGTTGATTCGAAGCGGAACTTAACCCGTTACTAAAAATAATAATTATAAGAAAACTTGTGTAGCTGGATCGCAAAGCATGTCTAATAGCAAAGTCACGTAAGCTTAGGAATTTGTAATAAGGTCTACCTTTGTCTCTCCAAGTAGCTCCTTTATTTCCCAAGTTCCCTGAAATTTGTTCAGTATGTACATAGTGTAACACCGAATTGTTCAAGTACCTATATTTTTCTTCTACTGTGACATTTTCTCACTTCGATGCCAAAATTCCTAGTAACTTATCTAGTAATAGAAGCAATGTACTGGCACTAGTGACCACAATAAATATTGTTTTAGCCAGCTATTTTACGTACTTAAAACGATTTACGATCTTTCGAATAATCGCTTCTCTAGCTACGATAAGTACAACATTGGTCAACTGTGATTGTGTCGTAGCCGTAAAAAAATGCATTTCGCTTTGTCTTGATCCGTTCGGATAAAAAAAGTTCAGTTATTATTTTTTTATGGTTAATTGGTTTTGTAGATTAATATTATTGTTTACATCACCTCACTTTCAAAATATACATGTTCATTTGTAAAACACCAGCAACCTGCTAGAACTAGGTATTAGCTACCTCATTATAAAAATTTGCTATGATTTACCTTTGAAATTTACATTTAATTTCATGTAATGGTTGAATTACATTACTACGCAACTCGTAAAAGTCACAGGGGATGGGGATGGTCCGGTGATAGCTCCTTTGACCTTGACTTTTTGAACCGCATTAATCGCCGCCCACACGTCCATTGTTCATCGCGGCATGCAGTACGTTATAAAAAGGAGACCTTAACCTCACTATAAAGGAACTGGAGATTTGCAAAAATCTTAACAAACAGTTGCTAGAGGAACGGGATGATAGTGAAAAAGAAATATTAAATGTAATTGACAAAAAACACCCAACTCAAACAAGAGTTGGCTGAGCTACATACGCAGGTCATGGAGCTCACCGTTCAGCAAGATCACCATCAGTCAACAATGAAGGGTCTAGAAGAGTGCAGTAACACCCATGAACATGCTCTAAAACGTATTAGCATTCTAGAGTGTGAGCTGAGTGATGCTCATAACTCCATCTCTCTCAGGGAAAATCTTAAATCGGTAGATCAGGCTGCCCTTTCCAACAGTCTGTATGATGAGCTAATGTGTGGGAGGTCGGAGCCAGATCTTATTTGTCTTGATGAACCCATCACCTCGCACCTGATAGTTAACTCATTGAGTATTCCTATTGCAGCAATAGACAAAACTGGTCACCACTTGTTATCGACTAACACCAACATATCAATAAGATTAGTTAGTAGTAGCAGGAATAAGTTAAAAAAATACATAAAACTCAATAAATTTATTTCCAAATCACAGAAACACATTAAAAAGCTTAGAATAGGAATGAACAATTATCTTAGGACTTGTAAATCAAATGTACAGTTAAAACAACTAATAAAAAACAATTAAACACCCAAACAGAGCAATATGAGATGCATATACGTCAATTACAGACTGAAATTATGTGTTTAAATGATTCCTTAGAGTCAATAACTTTAAAATACAAAACATCACAGAAAGACATTGGGGAATACATTAAGGCATTGAATAGCTTGGTGGAGTCTTGTCACAGCAATGAACAAAGGTTCTTATCACTTGAAAAATTCTATAATCAAACACCTGACTGTGATAAATCCCTTCCATGTTCTTCATTATCAATAACATCGCAGTTCGAGTCAACTTCTCCAATGGTTGACTCTGTAGGCAGTATATGTGACAATATTGTAAGCACAAATAACATTTACTGTGATAGCCCTGTAACAAAAATTACGCAACCATTAAATGTTGGAAAGACTGTAGTTTATTGTGATGAAATTGGCAAAAGTTTAGGTTATCACTTAATTCAACATCTGGGTAACTCGGTTATAACACTTTCATTTCCTGGGGCATCCTACTCTCAAATAATTAATAAGGTATTAACCAGTACACATTGCCCACAAACAACAATAGTGATACATATTGGCAGAAGAGATAATGTGAACATTAAAACTATCATAAAGTTTTATGAACAGTTGTCAAACATGCAAGTTAAACAGGTTATACTGTCTACACTGCCATATAGCAAATCTTTTACACAAATTGAAAATAACATTAGATACAATATAAATAGAAAGCTTCATACCTTGACCACATATTGTAGGAATATATAATTATTTGACTGTAATCCTTTATTACAGAATTATTATTTTTTGACATTAGATAGTTGTTTACTATCAAATTTTTTACGACGTCAGATAGCTGTATTGTTATCCATTTTTTTAGTGAATCAAGCCAAATTATTGGCTTATTAACCGGCTCCTTTTGAGCGTATTAGGAATGACTTACTAACTTGGGAAATTATCTCACAAAACTAGTTTGTAGGACAACAGGTAAAAAATTTGGCCATGGTTATAAGTCTTTTGAGCCCATTGAGTCAATTTTTTTAAAGACACTGAAAATAATACTTGTTGTAATAATTCTGAGTATATCAACAATACTTCTAGTAGTTTAAACTTAGTTCACCAAAATATTGAAGGCATATCTGAAAAATATGCCTTCGTGAATGAAGCGCTCGTGGCCCCGCGGTCTCAGTGTTCTGTAAACGATCACTGAGTTACGCAACTTTCACTATGGCTGGTCCTCGGATGGGTGACCACTTTGTGGCATTTACATTTGCGAGCGTTTCCGTGCTTCGGAAGGCACGTTAAGCCGTTGGTCCCGGTTGCCAGTAAAATGGCAGTCGTTAAGCCTGGTTGAAGGCCTTATGGGCGGCTTGAAAAAGTTCAACAGCAGGTAGCCACAACCTGCGTCTGTCTATTTCAACACGGCAATGGGCTCACCACCTATTACGTGGGACAGGAATCCACACGGTGAAAAGCGGGCATATAATATGCCTCTGCCACCCCTTCGGGGATAAGGCGTGATGGATATTTATTTATTTATTTATTCATATCTGAAAAACTACTACAAATAGAACTTTATATAAAGAAACACAATGTTCACATTTTTTGTATTACAGAACATTGGTTAAAAAGTCATGAGCTATTGTTCAACAATGAATTCTATTCACTTAGCAGTGCGTTCTCTAGAAAGAAAGCTAATCGTGGTGGCTCTCTTATATTTGTATCTAATAATTTAAAATGTAAAGAACGTAAAGATATTGTGGCCCTTTCTATTGAGCGTACTGCAGAATTGTCCTGTTGTGTTGAGCTTGAGCAACTCATTGTCCTCTGTGTCTACAGTCCTCCAGATAGGGATTATAATTTATTAGAAACTGTAATGGAAAATGTATTGAAGCGTTTGTTCACTAGTAGAAAACATGTTGTGGTGTGTGGGGATTTTAATGTTGATTTACTTGTGCAGTCTTCGAAATGTATTATATTTAAACATTTTTTGGCTTACATAATTTATTTTGTGAGCCAACTAGAATCACCTCACATTCTAGAAAATGTATAGATAATATATTCTGCAACTGTGTATCAACAACAAGGGAGATACTAAGTAACTTTCCATCAGATCATCTTGGTCAGAAAGCAGCATTTCCTATTGATGTCACTTCTAAAAAGAATAAAATTGTATGTAGGCCAATGAGTGCACATCGACTTAAACAATTTAATGTTAATGTTTCAGCAAAAGTCACTCATATTGACTTTAATCAGGAAGATCCAAACAGCTTATATGACTCCTTATTTAATACAATTAAAGCTGAGTACAACAACATATTTAAATCAAAAACATTTTATAATAACAAAAACTTGCAATTTTGTGAGTGGGCAACTGCAGGAATTTACAAAAGTAGGGCTAAGTTGTACGAACTATATGGTATGAAGCAATTTAATTTTGATCCTGCCTTTATTCAATATGTTAAAATTTATTCTAAGACCTTTACAAAGGCCTGTGCTGCTGCCAAGTCGTTACATATAAGTAATAAAATTAAAGAGTCAAAAAACAAGGCAAAAATGACTTGGAATGTAATCAATACTGAAACCGGTCGATTACTACCCCGTGATAATAAAATTGAGTTAATTATAAATAACGAATTGTGTAATAAATTTTTAATAAAGTGGAAAAAGACAACCTGATTCGAGACAGGGATTGAACCTGTGACCTTTGCCTAACCAGGGCAATGTTCTAGCCATCTGAACTACCCGAACCGTATCGAATTGTGTAATAATAAATTAGATATAGCACAAACTTTTAACAACTATTTTATAGACAAACCCGCGAAAACAACTAGCTCCTTAAATTCTTGTCCAATAAAAGCTCAACGCATGCTTGGGGGCAGCGTGGATCAGTGTAGTGTCTTATTTGGCTTCAAATATGTAAACCCCAACGATATCATTAAAGTATTCAAGTCACTTAACTCAAAAAAGACAGCTGACTTGTGGGGTATTTCTATAAAATTGATTGAGTCTATCGTTGTTAATATATCACCACATCTAGCTGAAATATTTAATAAATGTGTTGACAAAGGAGTATTTCCAGGTTTAATGAAACACAGTAAAGTAATACCTCTATTTAAATCTGGATCCAAAACCGACCCTGGTAATTTCAGACCAATTTCAATATTACCAGCCATTAGCAAAATTTATGAAAAAAATATATTGCAACAATTACAAGCTCATTTTAATTTAAATATGCTATTACATAAGGAGCAGTATGGGTTCACAAGGGGTCGTTCTACCATTCATGCAAGTGTGACACTTCTGAATCATATATATGACGCCTGGGAGAATAGACAAGATGCTATTGGTGTATTCTGTGATCTCTCCAAAGCATTTGATTGCGTTGACCATTAAACACTATTGGGAAAACTCTTTTATTATGGTATCAAAGACTCTGCACTGAACCTTGTTGCCTCCTACCTAAATGATCGAGTACAACATGTTGATGTCAATGGAATTCGCTCCCCTGGAGCATCTATTGCTATGGGCGTACCGCAGGGATCAATTCTGGGTCCGTTTCTATTTTTAATTTATATTAACGATCTGCCATTCTATATACAGAGCTTGTGCGACATTGTTCTATTTGCTGATGATACGTCACTTATTTTTAAAGTTCATCGCACGCTTAGTAATTTTAACGGCGTAAATAGTTCACTTGCCCAAGTTGTAGATTGGTTTACGACCAATAATTTGCTACTAAACGCTAAGAAGACAAAATGTATCAGATTCAGCATGCCTAATGTCAGGAATTGCTGTACAAATAAAACATTGAACAGTGATACCCTTAATCTTGCAGAATCAACTGTATTTTTGGGGATCACTTTAGATAGCAAATTGCAGTGGAATGCCCAAATAACGTGTCTTGCAGGTAAACTCAGCTCGGCAGCCTTTGTCGTTAGTAAAGTCAGGCAGCTTACTGATGTGGCAACTGCCAGGCTGGTATACTTTAGTTATTTTCATAGTGTCATGTCTTACGGCATTTTGCTGTGGGGCAAAGCAGCTGATCTACAAGTAATTTTTGTACTCCAGAAGAGCGCTATACGTGCAATATATAAATTGAGTGCTATAGTGTCTCATAGAGAGAAATTTAAAGAAATTGGCATTTTAACGGTTGCATCACAGTATATATTTGCAAATATTATGTTAGTTAAACAGAACATACATTTATACAATAGACACAGTGACATACATTCGATAAATACTAGAAATAAGCTTATATTAATTGGAACGCATCATCGTTTACAAAAGGTTCACGACTCTTTTGCAGGAATTGGCGTACGACTATATAATAAAATTCCTTTAAACATTATGAACCTGCCGTTACATAAATTTAAGGCGGAAATTAAGACGCACCTCTTGAAAAGGGCCTATTACACAACTAATGATTTTTTGAACGATAAAAATAAATGGAAATGAGTATCTTGCTCTTCGCTTGAGCTATTTAGGATTCGAATGAATCTTGTGATACTCGTATTCCTTGTATCTGCATATATATGTTTTATTTTTACATCTCTACATTATTAATAATTTGAAACGTCTGACAACTAAAGGTCTCTAAATTGGCTGCGTTTAGTCCCGGTATTACCTATAAATATACAAGGTAATTTGAGTTTCTTATTGTGTGAGCACCATGTAGACTTATTTATTTCTTTGAAATTGACATGATAGTTGCTGTGCAGTTTTTGAGTATGTCATGCTCGCCTAAGTGTCCTGGCAGTGGTGGCGTATGTTTCGGGTCTCCTTATTCCCTATGATACGGTTAAGTAGGGCGATGGCTGATATAATGCGTCATACCCGTGAACGGGTGCCGTCTGTTGGGACTGGTCAGCTCATAGCTGTTATAGCAATTATTACAAATAATCTTATTTATATTTAAGGTAAACTTAAGTTTAGTCGACTGTTCTCACATAAATCCAAAGGAACAATGTAAGTGTACTTTTAATGTTGTAAACCATTCCTACATTTTAAAATGGCATCCATTGACTTTCTTGCCAGATTCTTCTTCTTCAATGGTAGGCTGCCCTTAGAACCGGCAACTATAATCGCTCTAATTTTGATATGATTTAAACACAACATTGATTTTGTTTTTTTGTTTGTATAAATTCATTACTATATAATTGGTCAAATATCATGTTAATCAAACTAATGTAATTACTGGCGTTTAGAAAAGAGTGGCCATGAGTTTTATTGCCAGGTTCTTCCTCAGGCTCTACCTATTGCTTTGCGAATCTGGCAGTAAACTTGACGTTCATAAGTGTTACTTTGTGACCTAAATGAATAAAGATTTATTATTATTATTAGACACGGGAAACTATGACGTACGACCTTGGCTATCCACTCCTAGCAGTTTGCTGGTATTTTACAAATGACCCTGTGTATACTTAGCGATTTTGTATTTTATTTTCTAAGTAGGTAGATCATTACTAAATAGTAGTAAGTAACATGCCCATCTAGTAATTTTATAAAAATGTTTTAATTATTTGTTTTATTCCAATACCTTCTAGAACCATTTATGACAAGTGGCTACAATTTATGTTACGTAATTTATAATAACTTAACTATGAAACTTGAAACCTAAACTCAATAAAAAGCTGTCAGATAATTCTGTAAAAAACACTAATAAGCACCAGTATCTGCTTCAAATACCTACTGAACTGATCACATTAAGTGAAGTTATTGCTTTAATGAAGAGTCGATGTTTTCAACATTTAACCTGAGCGTAACCAGGTTTACCAGTTAGTAATACAAATAAATGAATACAAATTGAAAATTTTTGTTGATGTTAATACAATTCAGGTTCCTAAAACTGTAGGCATCCACAGGCTTGTGGAATCCATCTAATCTTTAGTATCAAAGTTAATAAGTGGACGTTATACAGAGTATCCACTTATTAACAAACTAATAACGAATATTGAACTTTTCTATGATAAGATACTCTTAATACATGCTTACATAGAAGTAAAAAAATGTATAAAGTTTAAAATACCCTGAAGATCAACCAATTTGAAAAGTCGAACCTACCCCTGAGACTTTCATCTATCACTGTTGCTGCTCAATTGACATTGACGTCAACGCTTAACCCCTAGTTATTTAACCTTGTCTCACATGTCGCTAAGAGATAAAACCCAAACGGCGGTGCGATGATTTTTTTGCTCCAGGTTTTTTGGATTTGTCTTTACGTTGAATTGCAGAATGTGTGATAATAATAATAGTAATAATTTATAAGGACTGTTTTCTTAATGGAAATAAATTGTCGTGGAAAATTGAAACGTACAATACAAGACAATGCAAGCATGTAAACCCGTTCTTAATAAAGATTTATGTGCAAATTCTACTCTTACATACTCGTATGTCAACTGTGATGGTTCCTGTCGATCAATTTTGAATCGTCTTATGGCATTCATGCGTTTCTCTCTAAATTACATTTGAATCTTGCTATATAAGGCTACGTAATATTATTCCAAATACATACTATAAGATTAGCCGTTCTAGTTACAGACAGTTGAGCTACAGGCAAAATTTTGATAAAATTTACGCAACTTCACACAAAAGTGATCCTAAAGAAGCTCTTAACTATTCGATGAGGGAAATGGAATTAAAATCAAGACTTCTAAAAAGAACATTTCTTCAAACTACAAACCTTGAGCGTGCCTCATTTGCCACCATTGAGACGTGTCCTCATAGTTCAATGGTCTAACTTCTGTTTTAATTATGCAGAAAAAAATATTCGGAAATTCCAGATTCTTTTTAATGCAATCTGTAATTTTTTTATTCCTTTGGTTTTGAAGCTTCAAAATTTTCATTAGGATTATTATTATTATTATATTATTAGGATTTTAAATATCGGAAGTCTTACTTATTTTATTCACAACGGTTAATAGTTTTTCATATTTATCATGTCTTATTTACAAGTAAACTGTACATTTCTAATGCGGACTGACTGACTGACTAATGCCGCCAGCCTGATGGAAACTCATTCTCGACGTTGTATAGCGATGTGGAGCGATAAAATATAATTATTTTCACTATTTACTTAGCTTTTCATGAGTAAAAGCGCACCACCTATTACGTGGAACACGTGGTCTAAGTTGATTTTTGCATTGCACCTACGAGGCACAGATGGTTCAGATATTAATAATTATAGAAGTGTTAGTGTCAGAACTGACTATATTAGTCGTAGAATTTTAGTATGATTTTATTCGTTTTGTAATTTGAATATCAAAAAAAAACATGAAATCCATTAATCGACGCAGCGTATCCGCTTCTGTCTATTTTTTTCTTTTCTCTGGCTTTTATGGACATTTTCGGGCTAAGATGTACTATGGCGGGCTCCGCATTAAAGGTATTTTAAGGATGACTCTGGTTTCAATTTTACATGAAGGAGTGAAGTGTATAAAATCTATACAACAATAGATCCAGAGGTTGACTGGAGACAAAAGTTAACAGCGATGAATTAAAGATCACAATGGAAGCTGACTCATCTCAAACTACATCGATTTTCACAGCAGTTTTCGATATAACTGCTGAAATCATATTCATTAGTTTTTTTTCACGTCAGAAATTTTAAGGATTCTAGATTCCTTAAAACTCACTGAATAACAAGAATAAACCAACTGGCTTCGATAGCTGCATAACTTTTTGAACGAACAAACGGATGAGGAAATGTTGAATCGGATTGTTACATGGATGAGAAATGGATTTTCTAGATAACCAAATTTCTACTGCACTGGTTGGATGGTGAGGCACTATAATCGTATCCTAAAATTAAGTCAAAAGAAATCAATTGTAAGACCTTGATGAAGCGCTGGTATTATCCATTACAGCTTCTAATGACCTGGCGTGACAATTACTTCAGAAGTGTATTGTGATATCCGGAAAATTTTAGTAGATATGATCATTAGGAAATCAACTGATACTTGTAAATTATCCAAGTCCACTTTTTCTACACGATGCGTTTGCCCACACTGTGAAAGGGATGATCAAACTACAAGATCGATCTGATAACTCTTCTTCAACCAACGTAATCAGAAATTAGTGCAAGGAGAAATTTGTTTTGACAGATTTTATATTAAAGGGTATGATTTACTTTAAGGTCAGATGAGGCAGTAAAATTCGATTTTAGGTATTAAAATTATCGATTCCTGTCATTAAAATATTAACAGTTACAAAAAACTCGCTTGATATAACTTGTTTGTGTGTGTGGTTGCCAGTAAAATGGCAGTCGTTAAGCCTGGTTGAAGACCTTATCGGCGGCTTGAAAATTTCAACAGCAGGTAGCCACAACCTGCGTCTGTCTATTTCAACACGGCAATGGGCTCATCACCTATTACGTGGGACAGGAATCCACACGGTGAAAAGTGGGCATATAATATGCCTCTGCCACCCCTTCGGGGATAAGGCGTGATGGATATTTATTTGATATAACTTCACACAAAACGCCGATTTCGTCAGAATTCATCTAGAAAATGCATTGGAAAATTATTTTATTGAGTCTTGACTTATTGAATACGTTTGGTGCCTTCTTTTCTTATTTCGCTTACGTCGCAGGCGACCACTTCGGTATAAATTATTTTCTGAATATATTTGAGAGTTTCTACGCATAATTTAACTTCTAACGCAATAAAATATCCATTAATTTCGAAGGCGACCATTTTCCGGTGAAATGAACATGAACGCTGGATTTGAGGGCAACTTGTCACTCGGAAGGTAAATGTCCTTTCATACTTATTACTTCAAACTTTTTTATATTTATACGTTTCCTAACTTCGAATTTTCACACATAAGTAGGAGGATTTTAACATAATACCGAGACTACCAGGGTTTTAATAGGTCGTGCTAATTAGTGTCTAGCACATAAGACCTTTTAGCCTTTTTTTACCACCACACTAAAAAGGCAACGGGTTCAAAATTTCTTCCAAATTTAACATCTAAAATAGACACATTTTATTAAATTTATTCGGCCCTTTAGAGCCACCCCAGTTCCGTGCTTCGAAAGGCACGTTAAGCCGTTGGTCCCGGTTGCCAATAAAATGGCAGTCATTAAACCAAGTTGAAGGCATTATGGGCGGCTTAAAAGATTTCAACAGCAGGTCGCTGCAGCCTAAGCCTGTCCATTTCAACACGACAATGGGCTCACTACCTGTTTCGTGGGACAAAAATGCATACGGTGAAATGTGGGCGTTTAATATGCCTCTGCTTACACTTTCGGGGATAAAGGCGTGACAATATGTATGTATGTAGCATAATACCAAATTTAATAATAAACCATCACATTATTAATTTTAAACCCTCCTAGGTTATGCCATGATCATCTCCAGACTCCTCCTATCAATGGAATGTTACTCGCCAAAAATTGGTAGGTACAGATTGTCGCAAGAAATGTAAAAACGAGAAAAAGCTGAATTCGGAATGGGCATTAATCTCAGTCTAATTGTCAGCCAGCCAAACCGTTCAAATAGAATGAAATCACCCACTTCGTGTTTACTCAAGCAAAATTCAAATGCCATTATTCGCAACACCGTTACGATTCCATAGCACTTTTCCATCTGAATGGGACGAAACGGGACGAAATTGTCCCCAGTCTGTAATTTTTCCACTGTTACAAATTTGTGGAGTAAGTGCACTTTGCATAAGAATGGATGAATGGTATCTGCAGAATATTTCATTACCGAACTTGCACAGACTCAGTTTAGATATGATATTGTAACTTCATCAGATGGATGATTCATTGCCGCACTTTGTTGAATGATTTTTTACAGGTATGGTATTGGTTTCCAATTTTTTTCCAAAAGTGCCAAAAGTCTGGATCGATTTGAATAGATTTTTGGGTATATATTCTGAAATACAAATATAAAGTTGTCAAAAAATAATAAATAAATAATAAAAAAAAACAGCTAGTTTTTTTTTTTAACCTGTGGACCATCCATTTCAAGGATGCTATGCCGGACTCTTACCGACTAAAACCACATGGCGCCCTTCCATTTGTCTATGGCCAGGAGTCCCGGGTAAGCCCTTCAGGAGGATAGCCTTCAGGAGGATAGCAGTTTATTATGCTTTTCTTTTAATAGGAAATTGGTGTTAAAGTATTTCTTCTATATATTTTATGCATGTTCACAAACAACTTAGTTTATCGAAACTTACATAATTACACCATTTATGAAACTAGCGCATTATAATCTAAAGAGGTTAGACGACAACTTACATAAATGGTAGGAAATTCGTTCTCTGGGACAAAAAAGACGAAAAATCTCCAGTAACAGGTTTGGTTGACGCAAATTGAGTATTTCACAAAAACGTTGTGTTATTATTAACATTTGACTGATTGATTTGAGAATACGATGTGTGATTGAAACTGTCGAGTACCTAGAGGTTACATTAGCATGGCATTTAATCGGCTTGACTCGAATGTGATATTCACGTCACACACAAATCGTCTTAAGCTGATTGGGAGCTACACTGCCCATAACTTCGTATTTTACTTGTTATTTACATACTCCCGTCCGGCTACAAAACATCATAGTCTCTTCGTCTGAACTTTGTCGTGCAACCATAATACATAAGGTTTTTAAACAACCAACTAAAGCTGAAACTTTTTAAATCCTAATCAGTTCATTATTCTAATTAGTATGTAGTAGTAAGTAGTTTTTGAAGTGAAACTGGAACTTTATATTTTTTAGTAAATTTTTGAACATAGCACTAACGAATAAAAATTAGTTATGTTTAATGTACATAACACACATATCACATATATATATGGCTAACTTAACTTAATATTAACATTAAATATAACCTTAAAAATTTGATACATAACTAAAATATATTATTAGAAGAGGTCCCTTTAGGCAAGGTTCCGAAGATACTGGCAGCGTTCCCCCTTTGAATAGCTAGACTAATTCTTTGTCCGAGGTAGCTGCCAGCTCTTCGGTCTCCTGTGATGTGAAACTTCTTTATCAACATTGAAAGAAATTTTAATAACTAACTAACTAACAAACTAACTATCTTCACGCTGTATCCCTGGAGGGGTAGTCAGAGAGGACAGATCGCCAGGCTTCGCGATCCATGCATAAAATGAATGAAATCATGAATCCATGGTTGAAATTTTATTACATGTAAAAAAAATACTTTACCTTTTTATAAGATACTAGATGACCCCCACAGCTTCGCCCGTGGAATATTTCGACCTCCCGTCGCACCTATTTATACCCGTCGCTTATAAAATCCACAATGATGTACATATAAATTTTCCCGATTTGTCGACATTTATCCCTATCGACATTGCTCCCCAATGTAGTAGCGTGATAAAATATAAATTTAAATTTTAAAGAGGAAAATTTTTTTTCAGTCATGAGTTAGACTCGAGACTGAAAAAAATTGATTAATTCGTCAGTTACGAGCAGGTCACGATGGTGTAGTTGGTAACGCGTCTGGTGCGTTGAACCAGAAGACGCTGGTTCAAGTCTAGCTCGTGACTGAATTTTTTTATTCATTTTAAAATTTAAATTTAGAAAAAGTTAGCATACTAATTGCTTTTCAAAATTGTTTTTAATGAAATATAGCCTATAGCCTTCCTCGATAAATGGGCTATCTAAAACAAAAAAATATTTCAAATCCGACCTGTAGATCCTGAGATTAGCGCGTTCAACCAAACAAACAAACAAACTCTTCAGCTTTATAATATTAGTATAGAAGTATAGATAACTAAATCTATATAAATAGAATATATCTGGGTAAATAATTCTAACTGGAATAGCTACAACCTTCCCATCTAGTATGTAAGGTTATGTAAAGCACCACTTACCTACCTTAGTTAGTAGTTATATACGACTGCTACTGTGTTGAGGTTCCGGGTTCGATTCCAAGATCGTAACTATATATTTGTGTGGAAAATTTTGTTTCAGAGTGTGTTGATTGGGTGTTTTTAATATTCGGAGTGTATTAAGAAATATACTTATATGTGTATCAATCACGCCTTATTCCCGAAGGAGTGGCAGAGAGATTTGATTTATTTTGTTCATGATTTATACAACTTACAGTAACTTTAGTTATAAATAAAGGACATATTTGACATTCGAGTGGTTTAATTGTTCACGGGTTCTGAATTTGACTCTAAATTATCACTTTTAAGTCTTTGAAACTTGAACCTTGATAAAAGTACTCACTAAAAGTATTTACTTAATCCTTATTTTTTCTACGTGATAAAACTATCTGTTCTCTACGGATTTACCCGAGCCACAACTTTATTTTCTACACTACTACATGGGTGCGCCTGGTGGCGAGAACGGGGTGGCCGTGGTGCTCTCCGAGGGGCTGCAGAGCGGCATCTGGGAGGTGAAACGCTGTAGCGACCGGCTTATGATCGTGAGTGTGCTTATCGATGGGATTATTACCTGATAAGTGCCTACGCGCCACAGGCCAGTTGTAGCGACGCCGATAAGATGTCGTTTTGAGGACAACTCGAGGGAGTGCTTCGGGGCATTCCGTTGTCACAGGGAATTGTTTTGGGCGGCGACCTAAACGGTCATGTGGGTGAGAGGTGTGAGGAGTTTGAGCGTGTCCATGGTGGTTTTGGATACGGCACCCGCAACGCTGAAGGAGAAACTATCCTCAGAACGTGTGCGGCTGCCGATCTGGCCATTGTGAACACGTATTTCAAAAAGAAATCCGAACTTCTCATCACCTACAAGAGCGGGAGGCGTACAACTCAGATCGATATCCTACTCACTAGGCGACACAGCATCGGCAAGGTGGCCAACTGCAAGGTCATACCCGGAGAGAGTCTTACTGCACAACACCGTCTCCTTGTCATGGACCTCTGCGTGAAGCCCAAAGGCAAACGCATCGAGCGGTGCCAGCGCCGCATCAGATGGTGGCTGCTTGATGAAACTAGGTCCCAGGAGTTAGTCTCAGCTGTCGGTGACAAGTGCACCGACACTGAAGGCGGGCCAGTTCGAGATTACTGGGACAAAGTTCAGGCGGCCATCCTTGTAGCGGATGTGACAAAGAAACTTGGTGGTGGAACGACGCAGTCCAGAGGGAGACTAGGGAGAAGAAAGCCCTCTTTAAAAAGTGGCAAGCGACCGGATCTCCCGAAGACCACGACGCGTACAGGGCTGCCAAGCGCGCCACAAAGAGAGCTGTAGCCAGAGCCAGACGAGACCACTTACAACCTCTGTATGATAAGCTGGAATCGTCTGAGGGGCAGAAGCTCATCTATAAGCTGGCGCGCTCCAGGGTCAAAGCGGCACAGGATATATCCAAGTGTCGCTGTGTAAAAGACCCTGAGGGCAACCTGTTAAGCGAAGACCTCGCGGTAAAGGAGAGATGGCGCTCGTACTTCCACGAGCTGCTTAATAAACAGCACAAAGAGGTGCATCCTCCGGACCTCCCTCCGAATCAGGGACTAGTGCCACCGGTAACGCCTAGAGAAGTTCTGACTGCGCTTCGCCGCATGAAGAATCGGAAAGCTGTCGGACCCGTTGGAGTCCCCATCGAAGCCTGGAAGGCGATGGGTCCTCGCGGTGTGGGCATCTTAGTAAACCTTTTTAACCGCATACTCCTCAGCGGGCAGATCCCAAACCAATGGAGACTGAGTATTATTACTCCAGTCTTCAAAGGTAAGGGATCAGTGCAGGAGTGCGGGAGCTGCCGCGGTATAAAGGTGATGTCCCACACCATGAAGATCTTTGAGAGGATTATAGACTCTCGGATCCGGCAGGAGTGTATTCTCTCGGGGTGTCAATATGGGTTTCGCCCTGGTCATGGGACCACGGACCCTGTTTTTGCCCTGAGGGTTGTCGCAGAGTACTTGGCACTAAACTCGACGTGGCCGATATTGGAGCGACACAAGCAGGAGCTGCGTGTCACGGAAATGAAGATGCTGCGGTGGATGTGTGGAGTCACGCGGATGGACCGCGTGAGGAACTCTCGCATTTGCGGCAACCTTCACGTCCGTGACATTGCAGACAGGTTGCAAGAGTGTCGCCTTCGTTGGTATGGTCACGTCTTGCGGGAACCGCCAGGCTACGTAGGTAACAAATGTCTGGCCATGTCAGCCCCGCCGGGTCTCGGTAAGAGGGGAAGACCCAAGAAGTGCTGGCTTGACGTCGTAAAGGATGACATGCGTGCCAATGGTCTCACTACAGGGGATGCCGACGACCGTGCGAAGTGGAGGAGAAAATGTAGGAAAGCGGACCCCGGGCGTCGCGAGACGCAACTGGGACATACGCTCGGATGATGATGATGATGGCCTTTATTTTCTATTGTTTAAGGTGTGCAATGGAGAGTACATAATTTATTACTTTTACAATAATGTACAGAAATTTGTCTGATGTGATGAAATATAGCCTATAGCTATAAATTTAGTACAACGTGGAGTCCAGTCATTACTATCACGTATCCTCGCTTTTTTACACAGTCTGGTAATACTTAAAATACGGACACATTATCAGTGTAGTGTATACTGCATAGAGTTAATAGATGTTGTATTAGTACTCAGAAGTATACTGATGCATAAATGGACAATATGAGGGTAGATTCAAAAAATTGTACCTTGCAATCGGAGTGACCCGCCTCTTTAGTCTGTTTGTGACCACGGTTAATGCAGCCCAGACGAAACGTCAAGCTAATTCTTACCGATAGAAAGGTTCAAGAGAAAGGCTTGTGTGAATAATGCCATTCGGGTAAAGCCATGAGCGTCCCCTAATGTGGAATTAAAAGAACTCTTTCTACAACGTAATATGCTTCCACTTTTTTAAAATTGTAACCACATTAATTATTCGCTACCCACATTACACAACACACTGTTACTCCATTATCCAATCCAACAGAATTCTTCTATAGACGGACAAAAAAAGTCTCGTTAATTAGGATGTCAGCTACGCAAATAATAATCCCAGAATCCCAGTGTGGCTCATTTTGTATGCGAATCCGGCTCTCAGCCAAAAATTTATCTTCACATTTTTAGACAACGCAATTACAGGAATATTTACTTAATGTGGGCACACGGACCAACAGAAATTATGTACCACAGGGCCCTTAATTCGGCGTTGAAATGTTTACGTTAATGTTTTATAGTTTTAAATATTTCTACATTAAGTTAAGAGGGGTGTGTAAATTTACATGCTTATAACATTGTGTCAGTGGTCTTAACAAAGTAATTTTGCTAGTAAATTTTATAGTCATACAGCCTTGTGAAACTACGGTATTTTGGACGGAAATTTGTCCTTTTTTTCGTGTAGAAATCATCATGACTCCTACCGACTAAAACCACACGTATCCCTTTCATCTGTCTATGGCCTGTATGGAGCACATGTATGGAGTCCCGGGTGAGCCCTCGAAAGGGCTCCCGACAGACCTTGTCCGCTGCCGCGGCCTCGTTCAGGGGGTGTTCGGGTGTTATCCTGTCTCTTTGCGGAGTTCGAGTGGTTCTGCCTTCTTTGGGGGAATCGGTTTTATACCACTTCCTTGAGGGTAAAGATCGTTCGTGTAGGTCTTACGCCTCGCCACCGATCGGAGCCTGCCTCTGTAAGAAGGTCGAGCAGCCCACCCGCCGTTTTCAGGCCCCTGGTCATGGAGGACGGTAGTAGAAAGAGTTCTCTTCCGCTTTCCCTTCACCACCTCTTTTGAGAGGCGTACTCAAAAGAGTACATTGCTTTCTTGCACAAATACCATTATCGAAATTCCAAAAAGAATGTAATGAATCTTTACTTTTTTAACTATAACGCGTCTGGTGCGTTGAACCAGAAGACGCTGGTTCAAGTCCAGCTCGTGACTGAAATTTTTTTCCATTTTAAAATTTAAATTTAGAAAAAGTTAGCTTACTAATTGCTTTTCAAAATTGTTTTTAATGAAATATAGCCTATAGCCTTCCTCGATAAATGGGCTATCTAACACAAAAAGAATTTTTCAAATCCGACCTGTAGTTCCTGAGATTAGCGCGTTCAACCAAACAAACAAACAAACTCTTCAGCTTTATAATATTAGTATAGAAGTATAGATAACTAAATCTATATAAATAGAATATATCTGGGTAAATAATTCTAACTGGAATAGCTACAACCTTCCCATCTAGTATGTAAGGTTATGTAAAGCACCACTTACCTACCTTAGTTAGTAGTTATATACGACTGCTACTGTGTTGAGGTTCCGGGTTCGATTCCAAGATCGTAACTATATATTTGTGTGGAAAATTTTGTTTCAGAGTGTGTTGATTGGGTGTTTTTAATATTCGGAGTGTATTAAGAAATATACTTATATGTGTATCAATCACGCCTTATTCCCGAAGGAGTGGCAGAGAGATTTGATTTATTTTGTTCATGATTTATACAACTTACAGTGACTTTAGTTATAAATAAAGGACATATCCTTCTTGCCATAAATTGTCATCCTGTCCTCCCTCATAGTATGTTTTCCTTGCTCAAATTTCGTACGTAATTTGATATTACTCTGTATATACCATAATAGTAAATTTTGTACGACGCTTCACCGACGCAATAAAACTAAAATTCTGAGAAGAATGATTTACTTACGATATAAATTCAATTCAACAATGATTTTTAAATGTAATATATTCTACTAATATGTTTTTTTTTTTTCAATAAATGATTTAATAAAAATATAGGAAACCTAATGAAATTTTAAAGTAAGTGAATTATAATTTATATGATTTAAAAATAACCCAATTGATATTAATATTACTTATTATAACGATTTAATAAACTATGACTACAACAAACAAAATGATTGTAGAGAGATTTGTAATTTTACTATTGACTAAATTGCTAATTAGTTTGTAAAAATAAAATGTAGGTACTACAAAAACCATAATAAAAATCCAAAAATATATATTTATGTAGTCTTGTCCGTTTGTTGTATTTTTATTCTTTTGTTATATTTTTAGGATAATCATAGTTAGTTATGTGTATAACTTTGAATCAGATAAATGTTTAATAGATTTTATCCATACCAAGCCAGTTTGGTTTTGATAATATAAAAAAAAATATCCTGTAAAACAAATATTTAGTATTTTTATGAATATGATTATTCCATATATTTCTTCTATTTCCATATATTTCTTGAATATGGTTATTCAATATTCAAGAAGAAGAAACGGCAATGGGCTTACCACCTGTTACGTGGGACAAAAGTGCATACGGTGAATAAATGTGGGCGTATAGTATGCCTCTGCCTACCTCTTCGGGTATAAAGGCGTGACAATATTTAATGTAAAATATTCAAGAAGGGAGAATATGATTATTGCACATATTTCCATATATTTCTTGAATATGGAATAACCATATTCAAGAAATATATGGAAATAGAAGAAATATATGGAATAATCATATTCCTAAAAATACTAAATATTTTTTTCTAAGGCAGACAAGTTTAACCGTATTTTTTATAAGAAAGATGCCCCACTACTGGGACGGTTTAATGTACAATCTATTGGGTCTACTGAGATCCTGTGACATCGTCTGAGGTTAGCGCCCTGTGAGGTGAAACCCGTGGGGATTTCACGGGACTAAACTTTTGAATTATTTACAAATATTCTATGTATAAGTACATAATAAGCACGGATATAACTCCGACTTATCATGGGTAAAGCTTAAAAATTACGATAATTTATTTGTAAGCATGCAATAAGAAAATTAGCTTACTTGAGTCTGATATTTTGATACGACGCGTAAAGGTGGTAAATTTTCTCGATTCTGTTATCTCTATATGAGTGCAGAATACATGACAAGTGGAGTTCTGACCCACTTACACGGACCGGTTTAATAGAGTGACACTCTACTCATACTTACTTTTTTAGACCAAGATGAAAATATGCTAACTTAATAAGAAAAAGCTTCGCTAGAAGGTTTACTGGGACACTTTGATCAACTGTGAGATACTTAAATTAAAAACTAACTATCTTCACACTGTATTCCTGACAGGTCAGTCAGAGAGGACAGATTGCCAGATTTCGCGATACATGCAACCTATGCATGTATTACATTTCGCTGCCCGCAGATTTTCCTACATTTTTATATTTCCGTTTTTGAGTAGGTAATCTACTCCCGTGCTCTTCATAAGTATATAAACCGAAAAAGAAAGATCGTTTATCAAGGAATGTTAAACGACAAAAGGCCTTTTATATAACACTATTCTATAGGTGTAGGTACTTAATTGAGATCTAAAACATTTTCACTGCCTTGCTCAGTTGATTCACTTTCGAAAATTATAGACCGAATATACACAGGATAGCTTCATAAGATATATTAGCAATCTGTTTACTCGACGGGGCGTTTCACGATCTCATTAGTATACGTCGTGGCGCCGACAAAATATTGCCATAGAAATATAATAAAAACGATTTGTGCTACGACTATTGCTTAGCTGGTTTTATGACAATGAAGGTTGTCGTACAGAAAATTTCCAGTCAGTGAGTAACAACTTGGTGACTTATTTGACAGTAGAAAGATAAAAAACTAAAATGAATAGTTAAGTAGATTTATTGAGGCCCCATTAATTGCACATGCGCATAGAGCTAATGAATGACCTATATAATGGCTGTACTTGTCCATAATTACCTTACAATTAGTATAAAAGGATTAGTCGGTAACTAGGCTCTGAACCGCCGCAGCCTACACTGTGGTAAGGTATTAAGGAAAAGTGGTACAAATGAGCAGGCCAGATTGCCACAAAAACATATTTAGATGGTAAACTGTGCCTACTAATTCGAATAGATCAACACAATAAAAAGTTTAAAGATTTTTCTGTTAAGGATTTCTTTAAAGAAAAGTACATCGTCCTATCATGAATAGCATTAAGTCTATGACGCCATGTCTCACAGTCTTCATCGTCTAGTGAGATAATTTGTAAAGTACCCTACCATATTTCTCTTAAATGACATCAATATTCTTGAGTCTTCTCCCGAATTGGAACCTGTTGATAGTACTATGACCAGACAAAAACTTTCGAAGACACATAGCTTTTACCTATTAGCCACAAATCCAATGAAGCATGAATAAATACTGTGTCTTTGTTTGAATAAATTCCGGCGACTTATGAAAAAATGGAAGTGTAAGTGCTGCACCGAATATAATTTATTAAAATTTTCCAATTTTTATGCAACTACAAAATTATGTGACTAACTATTGTGACAACATTGGGGTCACGATCATGAGACTCACTATCTTTCGTAGACTCGTAGCTCGTGACTGCGGATATTAAAATATAGTGAAAACGTCTAGAGGTGAGTATAGTTTCAAAACTTTCATTAGACGCAAAAGAACCCAAATACTACCGTATTGGGTCATAGAAATCATGTGAAATTAAAAAAAATATAGATTTATATAACTCACTAACTAACTCGTAACTATCTCCACACTATTTCTCTGACAGGGTAGTGAGAGAAGGCAGATCACCAGGCTTCGCAATCCATGCATACTTCTTTCACTTCTTGCAGGTTCATCAATCGTCTCATACATGCACGTCTGGGTATCCGAGTACTTTTCACTTTCCGTTTAGAATTACGTATACAAGAATATTTATAAAAGTCAGAGACAAGTATTCCTATTGCGAATTTTTATCCTACTTCACAAAAGGCGATTTAAGTAACCACTTTATCATTGTTGCCCACTTGATTGCGCGTTGATTTTTTATCGAATACGTACGATCGTCTGGACCCTTCAAATCTTATACTACGACCCTACTCTCAACAAACTTCTAAAAAAGGTTATTTAAATGCATAGATACCTATAAATTTAAAGTGCGTATTTGTTTTTTTTGTATATATGTTCTATTTCACATAATTTGAACAGACCTATCTCTGAACATGTAGTGTAGGTCAAATTTTGTATGAAAATTTATGTTATGAAACGTTAACAAATAATAAAATTATTTATTATTAAACCTCAGAAGATTTCTAGGCAATTAGTGTCTTTGCATAGTAAAACGGTCATTTAGCAATTATATATATATAAGTATTATTATAAGTATTGGTAAGCACCGTAGACGTTGATTTATGAACTTGCGCTGCAGTTAATAACCCCAACCTTATGTAGAATTTCAAACTAATCTCTCTTTGGTAGAAAAAGTCTGGCGGTCTTCTTATAGTACCTTCTTTAATGTTCTGTGGGTCTATTGGGGCCCAGCGAGATCATGGGGAACGTCAGCACCTGCACCTGCTAATCGTCGGACGAAGTAATGGTGATGAAAAGGAAAACTTGAAACAAAATCCTGTGCTAACTTGTCTGGCCGAACACCCTCCCAAAATGATTAGGAGATGCATGCGTCCAGTAGTGAACTGCGATATAACTAACTTATAAATATTTGTAATACATATATTTAGATACATAACTATAACCTTTAGCATTGCAATCACACCACAACTAAGAAGATTTAACCAATGGACGCGCTATCTTACCGTTTGCTCCTATACCCAGCTTGCCATTTAGTAGTATCTTTTAACTTGGCCGTTGTTCCGTGGACTCAGTCTATCGTACACGTTTGGAGGGTAATTTATAAAGAAAAAATTACGAAATGTGCTGTGAAATGGTGTAAAAGTTATTATAGCGGTCGAACAACTTATTTTTCTTTTGACTCGTAAGTAAAATTTTATATCATTTTCATAACTAATTTTACCAAAAAACATTAGCATACTATATTCAAAATTTTCTATAAACATCATAAAAAGTATTACCATCTCAAATTAGCCGAATACCATTGTGTCAAATTCGTATTGCATACTTACTTTTTCTATGTGTTGTTTTGCAATTGTATTTTATTGGTTGTTAGACAGTGACAACAATTTATGCAAGAGCAACAAAACAATATGTGTGTAGTTTCCCCCCCGCACGAAAGTTGGTTGAACGTGATTTCATACTAAAAAAAAAATATCTTTATTTTGCATAGACCATTTCAACGGCGCTTACAAAATGTCTTACACTAAAACTAAAGAAAAAATAATATATTTAAAGTGACCACCGGTTCGGAACGCGGCCCACCTGAGAAGAATCGGCAAGAAACTTAGGAAGGCTTTTTTTTGATGGCCTATTTATAATTTAATATTTTAATTATGTATTTTATGACTATAATATTTTATTTGCCAGCATATCATTTCCAGGTATCCCTGTCCTGTAAATAGTCTTTAATAGAGTAATAACCTTTTTCACAAAGCTTTCTTTTAATATACTTTTTACATTTATTTAATAGTAAATTTCTCAGGTCACAGGGAAGCTTGTTGTAAAAGCGTATACAGTTACCCTGGAAAGTTTCGCCAATCTTATGCAGCCGACTGTGGTGAACTTATAAAAAAAACAATATACAAAAAAAGAATCTTTCAAGATTGTTTTTATGTCTAGTATTTATATTATGTATATCACAGAGTTTAGTAAACTGTGATAGATTTTTCTGAACATACATAAGATTGGCAAAAATGTATTGTGATGCTACGGTTAGAATATGCGCGGACAGCCCGCTTTTGAAGAACAAAAATGTTATTTATATCTGCAGCACTCCCCCAAAGGAGAATACCGTAAGACATAATACTATGAAAATAGTTGAAGTAAACCATTCTAGCCGTATCCACATCTGTTAGAGTCCTGATCTTTTTTACAGCGTATGCAGCCGAACTTAACCTAGATGCCGTCTTTTCTATGTGTAGGCCCCACTGCAAATTGGCATCAATAGTTATACCAAGGAACACAGTTGATTCCACAAACTCTAACACTTGTCCATTCAGTTGAACATTGGCCGTAACTTGTTTTACATTTGGTAGAGTAAATTTAATACATTTAGTTTTGTTTTCATTTAGGCAAAGATTATTTGAGCTGAGCCAATGAACTACTCGTACACGTCATAGTTATCTAATTGTCTTCTAATTTTAAAAATCAATGAGGTATCGTCTGCAAACAAAACAATCCTATTCCTGTCCCCTACATAAAATCGTAAATCATTAATATAAATGAGGAACAAGAATGGCCCAAGTATCGAGCCTTGTGGCACACCCATTGTAACCATGGATCCTACAGAACGTGTACCATTAATATCGACCCTTTGTATTCTATTGTTTAAATATGAAGACAGAATGTCGAGAGCTTTGCCTCTTATTCCATAGTGATGTAATTTTTTGCACAGCGTTTCATGTTGAACGCAATCAAAAGCCTTGGATAGATCGCAGAATATACTTAATGCATCTTGCTTGTCTTCCCAGGCTTCATGAATACATTTTAATAACTCAACACCAGCATCGGAAGTTGAGCGCCCTTTCTTAAAACCAAACTGTTTCGTATGAAATATTTTATGAACATTAAAATGGGATAGCATTTGATTCAAGATATTTTTTTCAAATACTTTGCTCAAAGTTGGCAGCACTGACACTGGTCGGAAATTAGACGGGTCTTTAGCGCTGCCAGCCTTGAACAAGGGTATGACTTTGCTGTGTTTCATTAAATCAGGAAATATACCACTAGAAACACAGTCATTAAATACAGTTGCTAGATGGGGCGCAATGACCTCAATTATACATGATGCAGTTTTGACTGATAATCCCTAAAGGTCCGCGGTTTTCTTAATTTCAATACATTTAAAAGTTTTTATAATATCCTGAGCGCAAATATCTGTGAATACAAATGCATCCCGGCAATAAGGAACAGATTCTTCTAATAAATGTCCAGAGGAACTGGAAGACGCTTGGAGAGATTTAGTCGTCAAAATAGGTACATTTTTGAAGAAATGTTCAAACTCCGTCGCAACTTCCAGGTCCCCTGTAATATGGCAACCATTTACTTTTAAGTGGATATTCCTTTCTGTCACCATAGATCTACCGCATTCCGAGTTAATGATATTCCAAGTCATTTTTATTTTATTAACAGAATTAGAAATTTTATTTTTAATGAAGTTTGACTTTGCAAGATAACATGTTTGTTTAAATATCTTAGAATAATTTTTAACATATTCCTGAAAGGTTTGGTTAAAATTATATGATTTTTCTGAATATAATTCAAATAATTTGTTTCTACTTTTAAAGATACCTGGTGTAGCCCGTCACTAAAAACAGGGCGACCGCCAATCTGTAGAGTTTTTGAGGTAAAAACTTTGCCAGACTCATCATTAAGCAAATTAAATAAGTGTGTATATGACTGGTCTACACAAGTGAAGTCAGGTAGATATGGCAATCTCTTTACTATATTTTCTTTAAAAATATTCAAACGACTTTGGTTAATTGGTACATATTTATATTGTTTTTTGCAAACTTTATTACTAGTTTTAGGAAACTTTATCTATTGGTCACTATGATCTGACTCTACAGGATCCACAATACCTTTATTTATAGATTTAATATCAGTAAAAATATTATCAATACATTTTGCACTGGTGGCTGTAATACAAGTAGGTTCTAAGGATGTATTATGCAAATTAAAGGATTTAAATAAATTTTTCATTTTATTTCTCTCTGATGGATTTAATGATGTATCTAAAATATCAACATTAAAATCTCCACAAACTATTATAGATTTCTTAGAACATTGGCATTTGAACAGTGCTTCTTTAAGCTTTTCTTCAAATTTAATGTAAGGAGCATCAGGGGGACTGTATACACTTAACAAGATGAAATGCTCAAACTCAATACTGGCAATCTCAATAACTCGCTCAATGGAGAGGGCTACTAAATCATTACGTTCTTTAAATTTTAAGTTTTTATTAATTAATATTAAAGAGCCTCCACGTTTAGAATGTTTTCTATTGAACGAGCTAGCAACCTGGTGATTTATGAAGTTCAACAATGTGATTTCATGATCTTTTCACCAGTGCTCTGTAGCTCAAAAAATATTAATAGAATTTGCATTAATGTATAGCTCCAACTCTAAATCTTTACCATTTATTAAACCTCTAACATTATGGTGCACCAGGTTTATAAAAACAATATTTTTATTAAGATTATTCTCAGGGGCCAAAGTCAACTGGCCAGATTTATTATCTGCTGTCCTATAAACTAGTTTTTTGGAATTACATTTTCTAAATGTGAAGTGTCAAAATTATACTGCTCAATAAAAGCAGTTGTACTTGCCAATAATTTGGATTGAAAAATTAAAAAATTAGATAGCAACAGAGCTACCTTTCGTTGTAAAGTTTTTGATAGAAAATATCTATCTAATGTCAACAGACTATTATTATTGAAAATAATATTCCAATCTAACAATTCAATTTTTTTGGGATATGAAACCATGGTATGTAGTTTCATATTTAATTTGAATTTGAAGCGCTCGTGGCCCCGCGGTCTCAGTGTTCTGTAAACGATCACTGAGTTACGCAACTTTCACTATGGCTGGTCCTCGGGTGGGTGACCACTTTGTGGCATTTACATTTGCGAGCGTTTCCGTGCTTCGGAAGGCACGTTAAGCCGTTGGCCCCGGTTGCCAGTAAAATGGCAGTCGTTAAGCCTGGTTGAATGCCTTATGGGCGGCATGAAAAATTTCAACAGCAGGTAGCCACAACCTGCGTCTGTCTATTTCAACACGGCAATGGGCTCACCACCTATTACGTGGGACAGAAATCCACACGGTGAAAAGTGGGCATATAATATGCCTCTGCCACCCCTTCGGGGATAAGGCGTGATGGATATTTATTTATTTATTTACAAAAAAATAGAAACTAGTTCACAGCTCTTGCATCATTTATTTATAACAAAACTAACATGTTCCATTCACTGCTATGGATCCATTTATGATCACTACTCCACTTCCCACAATCATAGTGTGAGTACCCTTTACTCGTAACTGTCCTTGATTAAATGCAGAAAGATCCAGAGAATAGTGCGTTCAAACAAAAAGTCTTCAGCTTTAGAAGATAAAAGAAGCAATATTTTATTAGTATTTTCACATTGCTGAGACCATTTCACTTTAAGATTTGTCGTGATACGGATTTAATATTATAAGTTTTAATGCAAGCCATAAAGGAACTAATTATTCTTCTTATGGGTAATTTGTCTTGAATCTGAAAATAAAACATTTTGGTTATTAGAATGGAGTATGGAGAAAATTTTTGTTTATCAAAATTCTAAATCATTTTATAAAATTTTTCATTGATTCAGGCTGTCCCCGACACACAAGTTTAATGACTCCAATACTGCGCACTGAACCTGGAACCCCTAAATTTTGTAATTAAAAATTGATACCTAAAATTTATTTACCTTTTATTGATTACAATTTCGATGCATGTATAAGAATCTTTTGGCTAGCCATTCCAAATTTTGGCCTATCGAATTACTACGTAAAAGCTATACTATGTCCGAGCTTGTTCTAAATCTACTGCAACTCTTTGATTTTCTTCTTCAGAGCAGCGCCGCGCCACAGCGCCACAGAACCGAAAAAAAGCAAATCTGTGTATGGCCTCCTTAATCATTTTGTTATGAAGTAAGAAAAATGATTATAACTTTGGTATTAATAATCTCACCTGCAAAGTTCCTAAGAAAACAGCTTTCTACGTAAATGAAGACAAGTGAAAGTCCGACTTTAAATTTCTAAGTCTTACGCTCAAACTTGGTCCAGCTTTTGCATTTGACATTCGAGTGGTTTAATTGTTCACGAGTTCTGAATTTGTCTCTAAATTATCACTTTTAAGTCTTTGAAACTTGAACCTTGCTAAAAGTACTCACTAAAAGTAAAATTTACTTAATCCTTATCTTTTCTACATGATAAAACTATCTGTTCTCTACGGATTTACCCGAGGCATACCTTTATTTTCTATTGTTTAAGGTGTGCAATGGAGAGTACATAATTTATTACTTTTACAATAATATACAGTAATTTGTCTGATGTGATGAAATATAGCCTATAGCTATAAATTTAGTACGACGTGGAGTCCAGTCATTACTATCACGTATACTAGCTTTTTTACACAGTCGGGTAATACTTTAAATACGGACACATTATCAGTGTAGTGTATAGTATACTGCATAGAGTTAATAGATGTTGTATTAGTACTCAGAGGTATACTGATGCATATATGGACAATTTGAGGGTAGATTCAAATAATGGTACAATCGGAGTGACCCGCCTCTTCAGTCTGTTTGTGACCACGGTTAATGACGAAAGGTCGAGCGAATTCTTACCGATAGAAGGGTTCAAGCGAAAGCATTGTGTAAAAAATACCATTCGGGTAAAGCCATGAGCGTCCGCTAATGTAGAATTAAAAGAACTCTTTCTACAAAGTAACATGCTTCCACTTTTTGAATATTGCAACCACATATCCAATCCAACAGAATTCTTCTATAGACGGACAAAAAAAGTCTCGTTAATTAGGATGTCAGCTACGCAAATAATAATCCCAGAATGGCTTATTTTGTATGCGAATCCGGCTCTCAGCCAAAAATTTATCTTCACATTTTTTAGACAACGTAATTATAGGAATATTTACTTAATGTGGGCACATGGACCAACAGAAATTATGTACCACAGGGCCCTTAAATCCCTTAATTCGGCGTTGAAATGTTTGTTTACGTAATTGTTTTATAGTTATTAATATTTCTACATTAAGTTAAGAGGGGTGTGTAAATTTACATGCTTATAACATTGTGTCAGTGGACTTAAAATAGTAATTTTGCTAGTAAGTTTTATAGTCATACAGCCTTGTGAAACTACGGTATCTTGGGCGGAAATTTGTCCTTTTTTTTCGAGTAGAACTCATCATGACTCCTACCGACTAAAACACACATATCCCTTCCATCTGTCTATGGCCTGTATGCAGCATCTGTATGGAATCCCGGATGAGCCCTCGAAAGTATAGCCCCAGGGCTCCTGACAGACTTTGTCCGCTGTTGCGGCCTCGTTCAGGGGGTGTTCGGGTGTTATCCTGTCTCTTCGAGTGGTTCTGGCGTCTTAGGGGGAATCGGTTTTATACAAACCACTTCCTTCCTTCCTTTTGGTCTTACTCCTCGCCACCGATCGGAGCCTGCCTCTGTAAGAACGTCGAGCAGCCCACCCGCCGTTTTCAGGCCCCTGGTCATGGAGGACGGTAGTAGAAGGAGTTCTCTACCGCTCCCTCTCCATCGCCTCTTTTGAGAGGCGTACTCAAAAGAGTCATTGCTTTCTTGCACAAATACCATTATCGAAATTCCAAAAAGAATGTAATGAATCTTTACTTTTTAAACTATAAGAAATCTATTATCTACCTATATATTTCATTTTGGCTAAAGGCCTAAACACTTGATACACACAGAGCGACATTTATTCTTCGTCTGTCTATTTGTTACAGCTAATTTCTGAAACTGCTGGATTGATTTTTACCGGACTTTCACTGGCAGATAGTTATATGGAGTAACTTAGGCACTAAACGGGTGAAACCTCAGGGTATCCGTTAGTACAATAAGTATATTTTAGAAATATATAAGTATGTATCTATATTTATCAGTTGTTGTCGCTATGTAAAAAAATGTCCCACTTTTTGGGTCGGCAGAGCGAGTGCTGCACCTCTGGTTTTGCAAACGTCTATATGCTACGGTGACCACTCTCCATCAGGTGGTTACTCAGTGGTTTAAAAAAAAAACAACATGTATGTGCTCCACCTCTAATTGGTTGTAGTAAGAATATTTTTGCATTACAGTATTTTTTCACGTTTATCTACGATTTAATTATAGATGAAAAGATATTTATAAATGCCTATCTCTTATACTAATAATCTTACTGAGCCACAGAGCTACCGCCGAAGTAATCATAATAAATCATTTCAATAATGTAAAACCTTCGTTGTAGGAATTACTTTTATGTAGCGGTGTGGCCACTATTGAGATAACGTTAAAAAAATATGCAGATAAATATAGAGTAGGTGCGAACTTTATATTTATCTGCAATTTAATAGAAAACATACGCCGTACCTCATAAAAAATACACTTATTACACAACTAGTAAACGCCTGCGGCACCGCACGCGTGGTGAAGTTTTCCCGTTCCCGGGATAAAAAGTAACCTATGTGTTATTTTGATGTGTAAGCAATATTATAGTAAAGTTTCATCAAAATCCATTCCGTAGATTTACGTGAAAGGGTAACAAACATCCATTCTTACAAACTTTCGCGTTTAAAATATTAGTAGGATAAACTGTCACAAATTGGTCAGACATTGACTAACTCGGCGGCGCAGTGGTAATGAATGCGACATGCGACTACCGCGCTGAGGTCCCGGGTTCGATTCCTGGGGCGGAACAAATCTTTGTGTGATCCAGAAATGTTTGTTTCGGCCATTGGGCTAGGTGACGCTGTGTAAAAAAAGTTGCTTATCGCAGTGATCGCCAGAACGCTGAGATAGCGAGGCTACGAGCGCTTTAACCGACGTATTACATTTTTGGTCTTCATGGCTGCATGTTCGTGCAATAGAGCAATCTATGTCTTCGACTCTTTGTCAGCATTCCTTTCTAATACCTATGTTTTTGAAACGAACAAAATAATGATAGAGAATAAGAGAAGAGACCAGATACTATTTTTTTTACATTGATATTCGTAGGTTCACTAAGCATAAACTGCACGCTCCATCTGGATCAATAGAAAAGCTCATTTTGTTTTATTCCTCCACTCCAAGGGAACGCCCGAACCCTTTCAAGGGTGCTGTGTTTACTTACATTTCGCTATAGTTCAGTGGACTTCAAACTTTTATCTGACTTTATGCCCCTCTGTTTTATGAAGATTTCATGAACGTCCCGTTAAGGTTTATTTTGCCAAGACTGGGTTATCTGGGAGTTTCTAAAATAAATTTAAATCCTATCCTTTAGGTACTGATATGCAAATCTGCTAAGTTTTGGTATCTATCCTAATCGGCTGTCAATCATAGAAAAATCATCGATAGTCTTTCCTGAATAACAAGTACAACAAGTTAATACATCGGCTACTTGCTGTAGTCTTGTTTGGAAAACTTTGACATAACTTTCAATACATCGATAAAGTTGAAATTGCGCGTATGACACTACTGTTTTCGATGTTTTTGTTGTTTACTGCTATTAATGACTATTCCATATCAAATTAACCCGTGTCCACTAAAACTGTAAAAGTGTTAAGACCTACTACATGCAAACTCCTTCACATGGTTCGGTTGCTTACCAGTAGCTGGTGGTCCTCCTTTTGGAATTCTTTGCACTAGTCACGTGACTGTGATATTAGTTTGTGTTCCTGTCTCCAAGTGGTAAAGCGAAATTTACCTGTATTCCATTCTGCCACGTCCCCAGTTTTGCGACGAAATGACCGCCATCTGGATATTAAGTTGGTTTAGAGTGGTGTATAGAACCGCAACGGTGCGTTGAATAGCACCGTTTTGTAAAATGCCCAGTGCTCGTAAAATATCATCTGGTCACACTTGAATTTCAAGAAGAAGAACACCAAGAACCCCTGTTTTATTGCGCTTTATTTATTAAAAAAGTGCAATAAAACAATTTTAAGTTTCCTTCCACGTATTTCAATGTCCGCGTATTTAACAAAGTGTGAAGTTTTGTCAACTTTTCTAATGGTGTTGTTTATCTGCACCCTGAAATTAACGGAGAAATTCTACACAGGCCCATGAAGTGGAGTCTGTAGCTTAAAGCGATAATAGGTATTATAAGTAACCAATTATAGTGCTTATATAATTATGCTGAACGCAGATCACTATTCTATTGAATTGATTTATGAATTGCTTTTTATGTAGACCACAACCAAATTCATCATAAAAATAAATGTATTTTAGTTACTTCGCCAAATTGTAATAAAGTTTGAGAAACACTTTACCAGATAGTGGGAGTAAAGATGCGGGAACGTAGGCAATTATCGTGCTTGAAACAAACAATTGGAGTGGTTTGAGAAGAATGGATTTTGGTACTGTTTCTATTTGGTGTTTAAAGATCCACAGTTTTAAACCTAATAGAGGGTTGGCGACTATTTATACTTTATTTACTCTGTTGACGCCTTTATGATACGCAAATATAATAGGATTTGTCTCTAAAGGGGTGATCTTAGAACTTGTGTAAATCGAAATAGATAATATTAATAAATATTGTGACACATTTTTTAAAAAGCGCCATCTGGGCCAAGTAAGCTAAATAAAAGCTTGTGGTGTGGGATCTAGGCAACTGATCGAAATACTTATATATTTCTAATTACATACATAGGTATTATACATAGCAAACATTCAAACTCCGAAACAAACATTTATGGATCGCACAAATATTTATTCCAACCCAGGAATCGAATCCGAGACTTCAGCGTGGCAGTCGCATACATTACCTACCATATGAACAGCTACATAATGAACACAAGATCCTTTTTTAGCAGTTCTGTCCTTATAACTCATCACTTTAAGGCCCACTTGCGCGATCTTGGGTTAACGTGTATAACTCGTAGGTATAGACTAACCCCGAATCAAATCATTATTTGTCTTGCATCACCCCGAGTTAATGGTAAACCTAGGGTTAAATCGCTAAAATTTTAACTCACCGATTTCTGAGGGTTAACTCGTCAAACGTTGGGTTAGCAGCTGACAGACAATGAAGTGGCACGTGACACATGCGTGACACGGACTCCTCAAAGTGACACGCCGCGCAAACATAATACGATAAAAATAAAATGCACTCGGCTGTCATGTTACATTCATTCGTGTAAGAAAAAGTCTTATGTGGCAAGCTGTAGTGTAAAAGAGATAGACATACCTGTTTCATTCTTTGTTCAATCATTACTGTTTGGTTGGATGACATAGAGTGACATAAAAAACTGGGTTAGTTAACCCCATGATATTTTTCTATGTTGCAAGACATGATTAGGGTTAAAAAGTTATTTACTTAATTTCGTGTTAACTAACTCTATAATTATTTATTTAACCCCAGCATTCATGCAAGTGGGCCTAAATGAAATACTTGTTTACCTATACTTACTCCTTATAGATAAACAACTTATGCCCATAAACTTGTTTCCGATATAATTATGTTAAAGACGTATCTTATCATGAAGATGAAGACATGATTGCATGATTCTCGTTTTAACTAGAGGGACATGATGGTGGAGATGAAAGCACATGCTTTAATGGTTTTAATAGAGTTTACTTTCATTGCCATATATAACAAAGGAACTCTCCAAAGCAACATCTGTTTTTTGAGTCATGTGCCGAGCGCTGAGCTCCTTTATCAGTCAGTAGAATAGCTTTTCCAACAAACCATCCATGACTCTGCAAGCTATATCGGCTCTTTGGGTCTTTGAGGGTTGGAATGAGGACAAAGAGACTCAAGCATTCTTTCTCCCTAGCTCCGTAGCTCGGGATGGAGATCTTGGAAGGCGCATGTAACCGGCTAACCTGCTAGCAGTGTACCTATACGGACTTACAGACAAGGCAACGACAAAAGGCTGCAGCTGCAATCGCTCACAACAATGCCGAAAAAGCCAAACGATAGCTGCTCCTAGCAGGCAAATAAAAGTTGACCCAGACTCCAAATCCAGGCAGGGTTTAATAATTTTTTTTTTAATAATTATTTAATGGCCTGGTTTCTAAGACCTTTTAGCCAAATCTTATTTTTTATATCATATTTCTTCAATCTTATCTTCTAATTAGTCCTGTCCAGTCGATGTCGTGTCCTCATTGTCCGTCCTGGTCCTTGCCCTCAGTATAATGGTGATTCTTTTACTAAGGTTGTCAGTGGACGTTTCGCGGCAAGAGAGAAAATAGCATTTCACTGCATATATATCATTGTCTTTCACTATAGCACGTTAACACAACTTTTATGTCCAAGAAACCACAACACACGAAAATAAAAAAAGATAAATGCACTAGTTTTAGAAAATAATATAAAGCAAGCGTCCGCACTTGTCACTCTTCCCGCCAAATGTCGCGGCAGGGTTTAAAAGCAACTGGGAATACCATACAAATAAAAGAGATACCAACAATAATTATGTCAAACTATGAAGAGTGTACTTATATAAACTTCTTTATAATAGTCGGAACACGATATTATACTGAATTCTTTATTTGGATTTTAGATTTGTAGATAATGCTCGAAAACTAAACTGCTGTGCATGGTTGAAACGAATTCGTTTCTGACCGTACACTCTGCCTAACAGTAGGTATCCACTTGCGAAAACCTTTTCAGAATTAAGAGATATCTACTATAACATTGACCAACCGGATATATAACAACGTGAAATTTACTATCATTCAGTACTGCCATATTGACGGCAGTACTGAATGCTCAAAGACAGAAAGGACAATTACCCAGATGTGCATGCATGAAACATTTTACCTTCCAGTCGTTATTAAATCTGCAGGAAGTGAAAGAAGTATACATGTGAGGCGACTAGTGCCACATAACGAAGAGCAATAGAACAACCTACATCGGTACTAAGATTTTAATATCGCGTTATGAGAGTTCTCGCTCTAAAGAGCTTACTGGTCGAAGGATCCTCCGTTTATGTCGGAGGAACATCACCGGTTCCTCTACACATGAATCGCGATGCCTTACCTATCTAATAAGCAATAATTATGGTCACATTTTACTACGACGAAGTACAGAGACTCCTCGGTCGAGCCATTGCAAGAGAGTTAGACACTAATTTAATGTTGGGTTCGATAAAATAATAGATGAAAGAAATAGGTATCAATTAATGGCGTAATACAAGCGACTTGCAAGGAGAATTACATATAATAAAACAAAGATTAAAACAATTATTAGTTCAAATTTATTAAATAAAGTTCGTAATATTATTAGCCATAACAATCAGAAAAGCTTCGGTAGCCATGCCGTAAACAGGACCATGTATTTGTTTTCTTTGCGCGATACATTTCTTCGTGTCCCTATTGGCTACTTTACAAACTGTTCCATTCTATGCAATGATTTAATGTTATATCATTTTGTTATATGCCATAATACCCATGAGAAAAAAAATAAAACACTTTATAGTTATTGAAAGTAATATAAACATAGATTCATTTTAAACCCAGCTTATTCATTAGTCCAAAAAAAATAAAAAATAAAAATAATGAAACGGAACGCAGGTTCAGAACTTTGTCCAATGGCTGTAACGTGGTAACAGAAAACATTCCAACGAGAATGACAATCTAAACCGACAAACTTATTTGCTTGTCATTGCCGCTGTGGATTGTAAAATACTATTATTCTATATATAAATATTTACGTTATAGTAGTAAAAAGCTAATAATTTTGTGTAAAATCATATTCAAAACATGAGTTCAATCGGAACAGGTGTAAGTAATTAAAATAATGAAGTACTCACTCATAGGTTATATTAATATTCTTCAACAGTTTTACTGTAAAATAACACTCAACTTACCTTTTTATTTGTTGTTATTTTAGTACGACCTTTCTGCTTCACAATTCTCGCCTGACGGTCGAGTTTTCCAAGTGGAATATGCTGCTAAAGCTGTAGAGAACTCTGGCACTGTCATTGGCCTCCGAGGCAAAGACGGTGTAGTATTTGCCGTGGAGAAACTCGTCACTTCAAAGTTATATGAGCCTGGCGCTAATAAGAGGATATTCCATGTTGATGAACATGTTGGCATCGTAAGTTTCAGTTATGTGGTAGATATATTTTAGTCCTATCTCCAAAGTCTAAATGGAGAAAACTCAAAAATTTAATGTCGTAGTTAAAATGCGGCCAGTGCAATTCATTAAATATCTGTTATTTGGGCGATCCTAATGGTGGTTAATAGTGGCCCTGGTGAGCTTTGTACTGTCTTGGAATAAGGTTCTATATAAAATTTTTGTTACTGTAGTTTATGGATGCCTGCAACACCAGAGGTTGTATACTCAGGCCACTGACCCTTTTCCTGTGTTGAATTTGACAGGGGCAGGCTATTGAAACCCACTGTTGATCTTTTTCAAACCATCCATAATGCACATAAATTGGCTAGGAACCATGTAAATGGCACCTAGTTCCAGAAACACCCTACGTAAATCTCTGTTTAGTATTATTGGATCTCTAAAAATATGACAAAGTACTGCCAATTTTCATATTCGCATCTGCATTTATTTTCATATTCTTTTAAATGTGTACTTCTTGAGTGCCTCTCTAAATAAGTGGTGTAGCAGGGCAGTTACATGTTTACATGAATGCAGTCTTGGAAAAGAAGATGATTATTATATCTATTAGACATAGTGTACCATGAAAATCTATAAGGCGATCCAGCCCATCTAAAAGACAATTTTATTTGTATTTACAGGCAGTATCTGGTTTAATATCTGATGCAAGACAAATCGTAGAAACAGCGCGTTCTGAAGCCTCTAACTACAGATCACAATATGGTGCCCCAGTGCCTCTGAAATACCTAAATGAACGTGTATCTATGTACATGCATGCATACACTCTGTACAGTGCTGTCCGTCCCTATGGCTGTTCTGTTGTGATGGGGACATGGAATAGTTATGAAGGTCCTCAGATGTACATGCTGGATCCTAGTGGAGTTTCATTTGTAAGTTTTTCAATCATTTAGTTACAAATTGGTTTTAGGTACTTCCAAATGAAATTAAAATCATTATTGTAAAACATGTAAACATCTTGTGTTGCCGTAAAAGATATTGATATGTTGTGTTGCCATAAAAGATGTTGAATGTTGTGTTGCCATACTAGTCCAATTCATGTAGATAATTCTATAATGTGTCTATCATGGTTTTTGGATTTTTACACATCTAATTATAAATTAGAAACTTTGCTCACATCTCTATGTTTTTCAAATGCTACACAATTTAATATAACTTTTTTAATAATATAAAAATCAAAATCAAAAATCTTTATTCATGTAGGTCACAAAGTAACACTTATGAACGTCAAGATTACTGCTTCTACATTTACTGCCAGATTCACAAAGCAATAGGTAGAGCCAGAGGAAGAACCTGGCAATAAAACTCATGGCCACTCTTTTCTAACCGCTTTTCTAACATGATATTTGACCAATTATACAGTAAAGAAATTATACAAAAAAAAAACAAAATAAATGTTGTGTTCATTAAAATTACACTTACATAGTTCCTTTAAATTTATGTGAGAACAGTCGACTAAACTTAGTTTGCCTTAAATTTAAATAATATTATTTGTAACAATTGCTATAACAGCTTCAACAGACGGCACCCGTTCACGGGTATGACGCATATATCAGCCATCGCCCTATTCAACCGTATTGTAGGGAACAAGGCGAGCCGATACATACGCCACCACTGCCAGGACACTTAGGCGAGCATGACATACCCAAAAACTACACAGCAACTATCATGTCAATTACAAAATAATAAATAAGTCTACATAGTGCTCACACAATAACAAAGTCAAATTACATATAATTAAGTATATTAGTTATTACCGGGACTAAACGCAGCCATACCTTTAGTTGCCTGGCGTATCAAATTATTAATACTGGAGAATATAAAAAAAAAAAAATGTAAAAAAAAATACAACATATATATATGCAGATTCAAGACAAGTAGATAATATAACACAAGATTCATTCGAATCCTAAATAGCTCGAGCGAAGAGCAAGCAACTCATTTCCATTTATTTTTATCATTCAAATAATCATTAATTGTGTAATAAGCCCTTTTCAGGAGGTGCGTCTTAATTTCCGCCTTAAATTTATGTAATGGCAGGTTCATAATGTCTAAAGGAATTTTATTATATAGGCGTACGCCAATTCCTGCAAAAAAGTCGTGAACCTTTTGTAAACGATGATGCGTTCCAATTAATTTATGCTTATTTCTAGTATTTATCGAATGTATGTCACTGTGTCTATTGTATAAATGTATGTTCTGTTTAACTAACATGATATTTGCAAATATATACTGTGATGCAACCGTTAAAATGCCAATTTCTTTAAATTTCTCTCTAAGAGACACTCTAGCACTCAATTTATATATTGCACGTATAGCTCTCTTCTGGAGTACAAAAATTACTTGTAGATCAGCTGCTTTACCCCACAGCAAAATGCCGTAAGACATGACACTATGAAAATAACTAAAGTATACTAGCCTGGCAGTTTCTACATCAGTGAGCTGCCTGACTTTACTAACGGCAAAGGCTGCCGAGCTGAGTTTACCTGCAAGACACGTTATTTGGGCGTTCCACTGCAGTTGGCTATCTAAAGTGATCCCCAAAAATACAGCTGATTCTACAATATTAAGGGTATCACCTTCAATGTTATATTTGTACCGCAATTCCTGACATTAGGCATGCTAAATCTGATACATTTTGTCTTCTTAGCGTTTAGTAGCAAATTATTGGTCGTAAACCAATCTACAACTTGGGCAAGTGAACTATTAACGCCGTTAAAATCAGTAAGCGTACGATCTACTTTAAAAATAAGTGACGTATCATCAGCAAATAGAACAATGTCGCACAAGTTCTGTATATAGAATGGCAGATCGTTAATATAAATTAAAAATAGAAACGGACCTAGAATTGATCCCTGCGGTACGCCCATAGCTACAGATGCTCTAGAGGAGCGAATTTCATTAACATCAACATGTTGTATCCGATCATTTAAGTAGGAGGCAATAGAAAAGGACAACTCATTTCAGGGTTAAATTTCAACCCATGACCTTTGTCTAACTAGGGCAATGCGCTAAGCCAACTGAGCCACTAGAACTGAACTAAACTTTTTTTTTTACCTTAAGGAAAATCATTCTAAAATCACTCTTCACTTCAGACTCAATTTTCACTTTAATTATTATAAAAGAGTTAGCATACAGACCACTCCAGTAGTTAACTTTAACATTCTTATAGGGTGAGATTTCCTTGGCGATGTGCCTACTAATTCATTGAAAAATGTATCCATTACATGTATTAGCACTAATTGTTTGATGTCATTGATGGTAAATTTATCTTTTTAATTCTAGTCATACTTCGGGTGTGCAGTGGGTAAAGCGAAACAGGCTGCCAAAACTGAGATTGAAAAACTTAAACTTGCTGATATGACTGTCAGGGAACTTGTTAAGGAAGCGGCTAGAATGTAAGTAACACAAAGACAAACTTCAAATATTATTTATACTGTTGATTGATGGCGCTTGGTCCTATGGCTGTGTTGTTGTAGCAAAATAAAATTTATTAATATGTGTAAACTTCAAATTATTTTGTTTTGCTAAATTTATAGTTGAATAAGACCTTGAGGTTTAACTATTGAAGCTAATCTCTAACCTTAAATTCTCTCTCAAACAAAAACAGAAATTAAATTCCGTTTTCGTAACTGGTTATCTAACGAGAGAAAAAATTCACTTTCGTAGCTGGTTACGAAAGTTCAGCTACGAATTGAATGAAAGGCTAAATCTATGAAACGAGAGAAAAAATCCACTTTCGTAGCTGGTTACGAAAGTTCAGCTACGAAAGTGGATGTAAGGTTAATCTTATAGAGGTTCAAAGTTACTTGAAAATTGGAATAATTGTGAGCTTGTCCATATCCAAAACTATTATTGTTGTGATCCTTGCATGAGTAAGAGCCTTTGCATACCAAGATTCACTGATGATAAGTGCGTTCTCAACGAGTATTAGCAGATAGTATATATGTTGTGTGTAGACGGGCTAGTATTTACAGATTGTGCTGATTGCTCTACGCTTGTCATCAGCACGTTAAAAAATTGTGCAAGGACCTTAGGCAATGAAGCCATTATGTGATCATATGAACACAAAGTTTGAGTGGTCCTAATTAAATGTGAATACCGCTAGTCGTCACAACCATATTTGCTAGTACAATTGCATTCAAACTTACTACTGTGGCCCATAAAATGATATTATGTTAAAAGCGAATACACTAAGGTCTGGCAAATCAAAATGAATGGCTCACACACGTGTGTTATTTCGAAAATTGGGAGGGGTCTCCGAATATTTAGAAGTGGACAGTGACAAGCAGATTTGATTGTATAAAAGTTTGATTGCCCTAAGACTAAGCAAAATAAAGATGATGGATGAGTCAACAACACTTTAACAATCCAAACTCCTTTTCAAAACAATGTTTAAAACCTTTTCAGTATCTACATTGTTCACGATGAGCTAAAAGACAAGCAATTTGAGTTAGAACTGTCGTGGGTGTCAAAAGAGACCAAGGGACGTCATCAGTTGGTGCCTAAAGAACTCGCAACAGAATCTGAAAACTTGGCCCAGCAGGCACTGGCCGATATCGAAGACTCTGATGAGGGAGACTTGTGAATGTTTAGATAATACATTTTTATGATATTTATTCTACTTGTTTCATTTTTAAGAACTTTCTTGTCCTCCTGGCCCATTGATAAGGTGACAATGAAATCCTTTTATGTAAATATAAATATGTAGCAACTGTGATTGTGGTCGGGCTAATTAAGATTGCTTCAAAAATCGAAGAATAGGTTTTATGCAATTATTTATACATGGCTTGTTTATATTGGTATATAAACGAGCAGGAGAAATCATGCTTCTGACAAATAGTCTGGTGCTGGGGCTGTGAGTGTATAACCTGCATGAGTTATCCAACGTCAGCCACAATCCCATGACACAATACTGTTTTTAATAAAGCCTACCTAGTAGTACATTGAGTTCTTTGTTCGTTCAGCGCTCGTGTACCGCTAACTCTGTGTTCTGTGAACGATCACTGCGGTAAGCAACTTTCGTTATGGTCCTCTAATGGGTGAGCTCTTTGTGGCATTTCTGTTCGAGCGTTTACGTGCTTCGGAAGGCTTGCTAAACCGTTGATCCCAGTTGCCAGGAGATAACGTGCTAGTCACTAAGCGAAGTTAAAGGGGCCTTGAAAAATTTTAAAAGCAGGTCGCCACAACCTGCGCCTTCCCTTTCAACACGGCTCACCACCTGTTACATATGACAAAAATGCTTACGAATGAAATGTGGGCATAGTAAGCCTATACCATCCCTTTGAGGATAAAGGCGTCAACGAGTTCTTCACAACCTGCGCCTTCCATTTCAACACGCCAACACCGAACACGTCTTACCATCTGTAATATGTGACAAAATTGCTTACGAATGAAATGTGGGCATAGTAAGCCTATACCATTCCTTTGAGGATAAAGGCGTCAACGAGTTCATCACAACCTGCGCCTTCCATTTCAACACGCCAACACCGAACACGTCTTACCGTCTTTTACATGTGACAAAATTGCTTACGAATGAAATGTGGTGTACAGTAAGCCTATACCATCCCTTTAGGGATAAAGGCGTCAACGAATTCTTGAATTGCGATCAACGTATCCAGTCTCTCTCTAAGCCAGAGTTTTGGCATCGTCGCTGGATGGAACTCAATGCACTAATAGCATATTTTATTATAATAGAGGCTCTACCATGATTTTCGGGGCCCAAGCGATCTCACAAGATGGCGGTGCACCAGCTGACTAACGGATGTGACAACGACGCAGGCGCCCCTTACAGAGATTGGTGGGTCAGATGACAGTTGCTCCAAACAATGACGAAAGTTAAAAGTCAAACGATAGCTGTCAAATAAAAGAAGACCCTAGGTTCCAAAGTTAGTTAGGGTTTGAATGCAACTGGGAAAACACTGATGACGAAGTAGCATATAAGTACTAGAATACTAGAAGCGAGTAGTAGACAAGTAGTTTTTGCGATTGTAACACCTAGGGCCGTATTCCAGAACGTTTATCAATACTCAAGAAACACTTAAGAGTAGATTTTATAAGACAAAATCCAGTCTGAAGCGTTGATAGAATATTAAAGAAACAAGAAACGTTCTGGAATACGGACCTTAAACTGCATCTTGAACATAGATGCTATTATTCCTTTTTGTACGCGGAACGTTTAAGGGGATAAATTTCCAGGACTGGCGAGGTAGAAGACTTATCCCTTATATGAACTAACATGGATTCGCGGAATAACCAAATATTCAGACGCGTGCGGTGGGTACAATACTTTACATATCTAGAAACAATTTTGAACTACTAATTTAGTAGTCTTGGGCTGGACTCGACCCAGCGTCTTCAGGTTTAACGCACTAGACGCTTTACCAACTACGTTATAGAGATCTACTCGGAACTGACGAATTAATCTAACACTTTCCTTCTTTAAACTTAAATACTGTCTGTTAAATAGAAGCACTCGTAGCTCCCTTAAGCTGCTGGTCCCGGTTTCCAAAAACATGGCAGTCGTTAAGCCAAATTGATGGCATGGATGGATTTTTCAACCGCAGGTCGCCACATCCTGCGCTTGTCTATTTCAACACGGCAATGGGCTCACCATCTGCTACGTGGGACAAAACTGCATACGGTGAAATGTAAGCGTACCTATAGTATGCCTCGGACTACCCCCTTCGGGGATAAAGGCGTGACAATATTTATGTATCTATACTAATGTTATAAAGCTAAAGAGTATGTTTGTTTGGTTGAACGCGTTAATCTCAGGAACTACTGGTCGGATTTGAAAAATTATCTTTGTGTTAGATAGCACATTTATCGAAGAAGGCTATAGGCATATCATTACGCTACTACACTGGGAAGCAGCGCAGTAGTCATAAATGTCGACAAATCGGACAAATTTTTATGCATCATTGTAGAATTTAAAAGCGACGGGATTAAATAGGTGCATGGTCATCTAGTGTTAAATAAAAGTCTCCAATAATTCTTCATAATGATTTGTATTGTCAGTTTATGTGTAATAGTTCACAACATTTGCAGAACTAAGATATACAAATTTTATGACCAATAGTATCGGTGATGACTCAAAATATTTATAAAATGTACAATATAATCTCATTCATTTGACTTACGCAGTTACATATTTACAAAATATTATAGATTTGATAAAATTGTATACAGCGTCGTTACTTTTACATTACACTGATATAAATACATAAAAAATAAAAGTAACTAAGGTTATTTACAAATTAGTCAGGTCATGTTTTAAGCCTTCTTCATTCTTGCTGTGAGGTTACTCGTGGGTATAACTGTAACAAAAAAGTTTAATATTAAAATTCATCTGTATAATTTCTTTAGGGGCTTCACGAAAAAAATGATAAAGTAGGTCAATAAATAAATATTGTGGGACTTTTTGAAGTGAAACTTCTTTATCGACGTATGAGAGAATTTTTATAGCTGTATATAATATCGTAAAAAAGTTTCACTTCTTACGTGTGTACTCTGGTACACACACTTTTTAACCTTAAAGTAAGGTAACTATAAGCTTGTGCTTTGGGATCTATATTACATATAGATTTATATTACTAAATACATACATATTATAAATAGGAAATACCAAAACCCCAAAACAAACATTAGTAGGTCACACAAATATTTGATCTTACGCGGGAATCAAACCCGGGACCTCAGCGCGGCAGTCGCATACAATACCACTGCGCCACCGATGCAGTCAAAGTAGCTGGATGTCAGGAGCCTTAGGGTTATCCTTCAGAAGGTTCACTTGGTGCATGGCAGATAAAAAGGCATAGTGTTGTTTTAGTCGGTAAGAGTGCGGCATAGCATCCATGGCGATTTCTACACGGTTTTCACCAAGAACTTCGGGGCTAAAGCGACTTCAGTTGTTAGCTCACCGACAGATGAGGGAGCAACGCCGACATCTTTATGGGGCTGGGACGTCAGACGGGAGTCGCACCCAACGATGACCAATTAATACAACTTTCACTCCGGGAGTGCCGAAAGAAGTGAAAACTAAATTAATTAATAATGCATTTATCTAGACACGTTCGCAGTCTGCTATATGTACATGCACACACTAGAGCTGCGTCTCGTAACGGTGTCGCGAGTCCAGAGATTTTATCTCATCTAAAAAAATGCGTACCGCGCTAAAAGAAGTTTTCACTTCAAAAGTGTGTGTGAACTTATGTACACGTATCGCAAGGCACGTTAAGCCGTTAGTACCGGTTGCCACTAACAGGGCAATAGTTAAAACAAGTTGGAAAGCCTTAAGACGGCTTGAAAATTTCAAACAGCATGTAACCATAACATGCACCTGTGAATTTCGACATGGGAAAAAACGCTAATGGTGGAATGTGGGCGTATAGTATGCCACTGCCTACCCCTTGGGCAAGAATGACTGTATTATATATGTTTAGTTTGCTAATAAAATTCTAATCAATACAATGTACTAACCCCAAGCAAGTTCCTAGGCACGTATCCTTCATCAGCGGAGTCATCTCGACACCACCACCATTCCCGTTCGCTGTCGTCTCCTTTCCTTAACACTTGCAGTCTCGCACCCGTCTCGAAAGACAACTCGTCGCTACGTGACGCTCCGTATGAGAATACGGCGTACACTAGGCCGTTGTTCATTATGCCGAGTTTTTCTTGGACACCTGTGAATTAAACACACAAAATTTAGATTTAAGCCATCACTGGGATAAGCAACTTTCGCTACGGCTGGTCATAGGATGGGTGATCACTTTGTGGTATTTCAATTCACGAGCGTTTTCGTGCTTCGGAAGGCACGTTAAGCCGTTGGTCCCGGTTGCCAGTGGCATAGTAGTCGGTAAACCAGCCATATGGTTTGAAAATTTCAACAGCTGGTCGCCACAATCTTCACCTATCCAATTCAACACGTCTCAACTTCAGTTACGTGGGACAAAGATACTTACAGTGAAATGTGGACGTATAGTATTCCTCTGCCACCCCTTTGAGGATTAAGGCGTAAATGATAAGTAAACTCATAATGAATTCCTCAGAAGTAACCGTGAAGAAGCAAAAAAACAGCATATTTTGGTATTAAATTATAATTACAGCGCCATCTATTGAAAAATTAATAGAACAGTTTTGAAATGTACACATTCTAACCAATAAACTAAGTAAAGCGCCATCTATGAAGAAGTAAGTACAACAATACTCACTATAGAGGTATTCGGAACAGCCGTCGAATCCTTCCTCATCCTCTTCGCATTTCTCGGCCGCCGTCTCGTGGTCAGACAACGTCGTTGCGAATATACACGCACCTGGAAATTAATGCAAGTAAATACCGTTAGATGGAAGTTGAGAGCATGTATAATTTTCTTAATATACGAAATATTCCTTTTTTTTTAAATATATATCTACACAACAGTTCGAATGTCTGCCTTTGATTAGTCACTGTGAACTCCAGAGTTGGTCCAGAGACAACGATGTGTCACTGAATTCTTAATGCGAACAAAGTATAGTGATGAAATCCCTTTGAGTGATACATAAATAACATCATGTTAGAGGCTGCATAGCATCAAGCGAGAACTCTTTTCAGTGTATGTTATGTCACGTAGTAAAAAGTAGTAGTCTGATATTTGAAATGTCGTATGTGTCAATGAAAATAAAATTTGCTAAAATGTTTTGTGTCCAACTAAGTCTTTATTTTTCAAATGATTAGCCATATGTTTCAACTATAAGCTTCCACTAAATACGCGTACTCGCGACAGGTGATGATCCCAGCATAGTAAAACCTAGCATTTGACGAAATGGAAAATTTTACGTCAAAATTGCAAATTGGCAATCTGGAAGGGAAAGATAATTGGGCTACATGGAAATATAAGATTTCCATTATGTTACATGGTGTTGAAGGTGCTATTGAAGGTGTCCCATATCCAAGGAGCTGGTGACGAAGAAGTCGGCGCCTACAATTTGGCTGCAGACAAATACAGGAAGGCCGAATGTAGCGCTCTGCTCATTTTAACCACAAATATGTCTGAGGACACGCTAAAAAAGGTCATGCGGTTTGAAACAGCTAAGGAGGTCTGGCAAGAGCTGCACAGGTTATATGACGGTCAATCTGATGATAGAGCGTACAATTTGTGCTCTGAGTTCTTCAGTTTTAAACGTAATCATGAGGATGATGTTTCTACCCACACGTCAAAACTGAAAAACATCTGGACAAATTTGAATGCAGAAATCACAAAGAAGGACGTTACTGTAAAGCTGCCGGAATTATTCCTCATCTGCAAAATATTAGATACGCTCGACGATAAATATTTTGCATTCAAATCAAGCTGGTTATTACTGAACCAAAGTGAACGGACAGTGGATAATTTGACAAGTCACTTGAGCGCATTTGAAAGAGCGCTTGGTAGCAAAGAGGATATAAAGAGAGAGGCCTTAGCGGCAACACGGACACAACATAAGAGCAAGCAAAGCTGCGACAAAGAGCTGATCTGCAACTATTGTTCCGGCAAAGGACATAGAGTGCGAAAGTGCAAAAGTGGATAGAGGATGGGAGGCCACCTAAGCCCACACCAGGCACATCAGAAGCTACATCAAAGCAAGTGCAACACATTTCTCTGCTAGTGAATGCTTGTGCAGCAGGACGAACTCAAGACAGAGAAAGCTGGTTCGTAGATAATGGAGCCACAACTCACATCGCTGTTAGGAATGACTTCTTTCAAGAGTTTCACGAATTTGACTTTGACCACACAATATCGACTGCAGACGGTAGCGTAATACCAGCAATAGGAAAAGGTACCGTTGAGGTAGAGTCAAATGTCGGTGGCAGGAGGGAGTTAATAACCCTAAAAGATGTGTGGTTGGTACCATCGCTGACGAAAAATCTATTTTCACCACTTGTTGCGCAAGATAAAATGCAGAACAGTTTATTCACTTCTACAACAAGAGAGTGCAAACTGGATATTGGAGGCACGACTAGAGTTGTTGGAAAGAGAGACCATTATTGCGGCTTATACAAACTGAGTATGAAGACAGTGATGCCAAACAAGGCAAGAGTCCTAGAGGTCAATGCTATAACTGGTTCTAACCTGCTACAGTTGTATCACGAAAGGTTTGCTCATCAGGACAAGAAACATGTTATCCGCCTCGTAAAGAGAGAGCTAGGGATGCAGTTGAGTCCTGATAACATCAAATGTGAAGGCTGCATTTATGGAAAGTCACACCGGAAACCGTTTGGAAAAATGGAACGAGCAAAAGCTACAGGAGAGCTTATTCACACCGATGTTTGCGGTCCCTTTGTCGATAGTATCAACTTAAATATTACAACAACAATTTAAATATTACGTGCTCTTCAAGGATGATTACTCTGGCTATCGCATGGTCTACTTTATTAAGAACAAATTTGAGGTTAAGGATAAACTCCTTCAAATGCTTCAAGAAGCCAAGACCGCCGGTTATGACATCAAAACAATTCCCAGTGATAACGGAGGTTAGTTTGACAACAAAGAGGTACGAGATATTTTACAGAAATATGGCATTCAACAACGGCTGACAATGCCTTACACTCCGGAGCAGAACGGATGTAGTGAGCGAGAAAACCGTACGCTAGTTGAAGCTGCGAGATCTATGCTACACGCAAGAGGAGAACTACCGCAAATACTCTGGGCAGAACTGGTGAATACTGCCGCGTACGTATTTAACAGAACAAGTCCATCGAGAGTTGAGGGTAAAGTACCTTACGAACTCTGGCATGGGAAGAAACTTAAGATAAGTCACTTGAGAGTCATCGGAAGTGAATGCTATTTTCATGTTCCAAAACAAAAACGGAAGAAGCTGGACCCCAAGGCTATTAAAGGCAGACTTATAGGATATGACAACGATGATGGTTACCGTATTTGGGATGGAAACAAAACGCAAAGATCGAGGGATATAACCTTTCAAACTGACGTTGAGTTCCGGGTCAGTACGGAAATTCCTACGACTTCAAGTTCAGAGGGAGATAACCAAACGTTCATGAGAGAAGTTGCTATAGAGCCTGAAAGTGAAATAGAGCCAGAAACTGATCATGAACATGCTCTAGAGGGAGATAGAGAAGATGATCATGTACATGTAGATGTTTTAGGAGATAGGAACGAAAGAAGAGAGGATGAAAACGCTTACAAAGAGTTCGTTGACGCTGATGAGGAGATAGAGGTAGTCGAACCATTTTTATTGAACCCGAGATCGCAATACGACTTACGCGACAGAAGTAGCCTCTCACGTCCCAAGAAATATGATGACTACGATTGTTTCGTAGGTACAGAATGTTTCCCTGAGACATATAAACAAGCGATTGAAAGAGATGACTGCGCAGAGTGGATCAAAGCTATGAAGAGTGAAATGAACTCCTCAAAGCAAAATGATGTTTGGACACTCTGTGAGCTACCGAAGGGAAGGAAGGCACTCCCTTGCAAGTGGGTCTTTCGCATCAAGCGAAACCCAGACGGCAGTGTTGACAAATATAAGGCTAGGCTAGTAGTAAAAGGGTTTAAGCAACAAAAAGGGATTGACTATGAACAGACCTACAGTCCAGTTGCTAGAATGGCCACCATTAGAGCCTTATTAAGTGTTGCAGCCAAAGAAAAGTTATATTTGGCACAGTTTGATGTTTCGACGGCATTCCTCAACGGCAAGCTAAAGGAAGAAATTTACATACAGCAGCCGGATGGGTTTAGCGATGGAACTTCAAAAGTATGTCGCCTTCAAAGGAGTTTATATGGACTCAAGCAGGCACCCAGATGCTGGAACTTGTGCTTTGAGGAGTATCTATTAGAGAAAGGTTTTAAGCAAAACGCAGCAGATTGTTGTCTACTCACGAAAAAGATAGGTGACAAGAAAATCCTGATAACTCTGTACGTAGATGATGGGCTTGTAGCTGCTACAGATCAAAATTTGGCAAACCAATTCCTTAGAGAGTTAGGGAATACTCTAAAGATCACCAGCAAGCCAGCATCTTATTACCTTGGACTTGAGATAGAACAGTCGAAAGATGGCTCCATTACGATTAAACAAGAATCGTACGCCAAGAAAATACTGGAACGTTTCAAGATGGCAGAATGCAATCCAGTATCAACGCCAATAGAAACGACTTCTCAAGCAGGGAAAGTTAACAAGGTGGAAGAGAAGAAATTTCCATACAGAGAAGCTGTAGGGGCTTTAGCGTACCTAATGACAGGAACTCGACCCGACATAGCTTACGCAGTCGGATTAGTTTCAAGATGTTTGGAAAACCCGACACATGACGATTGGCTACGTGTTAAGCGGATTATGCGATACATAAAAGGGACTTCTTCTTATGGTATAACGTATAAAGCGGAACATGGATCTAATCGTATACAAGGCTATAGTGATGCTGATCATGGAGGAGACCAGCAAACAGGACGCTCTACAACGGGAGTTGCATGTCTCTTTGCTGGAGGAATAGTATCATGGCTAAGTCAACGACAATCTTCAGTCGCTATTTCTACCACTGAATCTGAAATAGTAGCAGCAAGTGAAGGTGCTCGTGAGGTTGTATGGCTTCAAAGAGTATTTAGCTCACTCACTGACATGGATGGAGTACCTATACTTAAAGTTGATAATGAAGCTGCTATACGGCTTGCGTATAACCCAGAGTTTCACAAGCGGACCAAGCATATACGAGTTCGACATTTCTTTGTGAGAGAAACTGTACAAAAAGGACTCGTGGATGTTCAGAAGACTGACACCGCCACGCAGTTGGCAGATATTATGACCAAGGCAGTTCCTAAGCCAAGATTAGTCACAATCAAGGATGCCCTGGGTATACAATGCCATTCGCTTGATTAATGAGGGAAAGTGTTAGAGGTTGCATAGCATCAAGCGAGAACTCTTTTCAGTGTATGTTATGTCACGTAGAAAAAAGTAGTAGTCTGATATATGAAATGTCGTATGTGTCAATGAAAATAAAATTTGCTAAAATGTTTTGTGTCCAACTAAGTCTTTATTTTTCAAATGATTAGCCATATGTTTCAACTATAAGCTTCCACTAAATACGCGTACTCGCGACACATCAAACTAGGTTAACTATGGGAATCGACTGGAACGACACGGTACTTTCGGCGAATATTCACGATAGCATGTGGGTAACTGCTATTTGATCTGTCCCCGTATTCAGAACTACTCTTAAAGTTCCACCGTTTTACAGTTTTCACCCAAATATCTACCTACCTAATTATGTTCCCAGGTACTTGAATCCACAATCTTTCAAATCAATTTAGATATAATGACTTATAAATTTATCGTTAGAAACTGTAGGATGATTGTGAATATCCAAAGGATTTTGATTTATGCTTTTTTAAAACATCTATTGATAATAAGGAAATTTCCTTTCAGTTTTTACCCAAAGATTTGTTACCCAAAGGGGTAAGTAGAGGGAAACTATATGCTCACATATTTGAATATGAATTTCAACTTGGCATAAACCAATTCAATGTTACTGGCAACCGAGCCCAATGGTTTACCATGCCTTCTGAAGCACATAAACGCTCGGCAATAGAAATGCCAGAAAGCGGTATACCCATTTTTCTTTTGATACCCATATTTCAAGCCATGCACTAAACTAGTGAAAACTGAGGGTATGAGAGTAGGTTACCGTGGTCTACGAGGAAGCGCACCATGGCCAGGTTGTTGCACGAGGCGGCGCAGTGCAGCGGCGTCCAACCGTCAGAGTCCTGCGCGTTCACGTCGCAACCCAACTCCACCAGAAACCTGCAAATGTTCATATCATAACCTTCAAGCACAGAATAAGTAATAGTACTACATACAGAAGTTTCACTCCCTAACAAAAGTCAGTTTGAGGTATGAAAACATACCTAGACTCGCCGCTTGCAAGCAAAATTATCTGTGCACGAACGTTGAGTTTTCTTTGCGCGCCAGAGTTTTATGACCGAGTTGCGAAGTCGGTGCGCGGTTGTCACTTGAAAAGTATTGTACCTAGTTGATCATGTCAGTAGCCGCTTGGAGCGGTGCGTTGCCTGAATATACCTAAACTGCGGAGTGATACCCCCCCCGCTTCAAGCGTGTAACTTAGTAGTTTAATAGGTGATAATGACCGCCATAGGTTTAGGTCGTATTACAATTTATATTATTGCTGAGGATTGCACTTGTAGTGAAAGATGTGGTGTTATAAGATATTAATATTAAAATATGAAGAAGTGTGTTTCATTGGTTGAAAATGCTCTTCTCAGAAACAGTGCTGCACCTCTGGTGTTGCAAAACGTCCATAAGCTACCGTGACCACTTTTCATCAGGTGGGCCGTACGCTTGTCTGCCACCTCAGTGGTATAAAACAAAAAAAAAAAAGAATAAACCACAAGTACAAATTGTAAATTTAAAGTCTGTACAAAGCCGTTAACAAGACACAAGGTATATCTTACCTGGAACCTGAATGAAAGATGTCAATTAGAAACTTCTTGCCATATCATAAATCAATCAAAATAATTAATTATGAGTTTTTCTTCTCTTTGCCATTTCCTTGTCTGTCAGTCAGTAGGTAGTCATAGTGATCTCTTTGTGGATTTTAAATGCGAATGTAAATCCGTCTGTTCTTTAAACCAGGGGTGACAGTGGAGTGACGGTCTGCAGCATCGTCAATGGGATTAGAAATAAAGAAACAAAATGGTGATTATACCATGTTTATACTTACTTGACAATTTCAAAGTGTCCTGCGCAGATAGCATTATGTAGAGCAGTGATCCCTTCGTCATTTGCAGCGCTAGCATTCTGCACCTGTAATAGTAATTTGGGTTATTTATTAAAGCGCATGGGGCTATCTAGGTCTATGGGGGCCTTGTCAGCCTCACTTGCGAATGGTGCACCTGCTGACTACAGTGCGAGATCATGGCGAAAAGATCGAACTCGGAACAAACCCTGTGGTACAGTTAGGTCAACCACCCTTCAATATCATTGAGACAGGCTTACCTCCAGCAGTGGACTGCAATGGGCTGGTTTGATTGATATATGCTCACCATCAATGCATCAATGTCTCTGGGGTTTAAGCTAACCTGCTAAATGATGGACTAGCATATGACATAGCTGGCCGTAGAGTTGGGAGGTCAGACGTGATTTCTACAATGCTGAAGAAAGTCAAATCACAGCTGCACCTGGGAATCTGCAGATCTCGCGTAAATGTAATTGTTTGGTTTGGATACAACCATTCCTGATTTTTTCTGATTACTAGTTACCTGTACTTCACTACATATTATAAAACAAAATCGCTTTTCGCTGTCTGTCCCTATGTATGCTTAGATCTTTAAAACTACGAAACGAATTACGAGGCGGTTTTTTTCAATAGTTAGTGTGATTCTTATAGAAGGTTTTTATGTATAATTTGTTAAGTTTTTGTATACATTGATCAAGCTATAACAATATTTGTTGGGGATGTCGGAAAAAATAAGCCGTCTGGGAGCTTTCAACAAAAACGCTGCCTAACAATATTTGTTGGGGATGTCGGAAAAAATAAGCCGTCTGGGAGCTTTCAACAAAAACGTTGCCTTTTGAGATATAACAAAATAATGGTGCTAATTCTGTTGTTGAAACCACTAAACTAAATTTCTCTAAAATTTTCTTATTTTTATTAAGAGATTGCCAAATGCTATTCTGTTATTACATTGAACTAAACTTGGTGATATTTTAAACAGCACTAAATTTGTATCCGACATCACTAAAATGCCTTTTATGTGATAAAATTCCACAAAACATGTACGTATTTACATGCCGACTAACTTAGTCATTGAACTGTCTGTGTTCTGTTTGATTATCTGTCTATTTTTCACTTTTTGTTGAATTTTATTACATATAATGAATTTTAGTGTTGTCAGATACAAATTTAACGTCACCAAAATTTTGAAGTTTTTACTAAAATTAGATGTCACCTATTTAGGTGACGTCTAATTTTAGTGAAAAGACTAATTTTAATGGGACGTTTATTAATTTTAGTAACCGTTTGAAACGTGAAAACTTTTAAAACGTTGTAACGTAAAAAATGTACATAGGCAGTTTAATCACCAAGTTAGTCGGCCAACTATCGGTAACATTTAACTTTAACTGTCGGTAGACATTCGACTGTCTATGTACAGTTTTCACATCTTGTTCAATTTTATCACATAAAATGAATTTTAGTGACATCTGATACAAATTAAGTGCTATTTATGATATCACCAACTTTAGTTCGACTTAATAACAGAATAGCATTTGGAAATCTCTTAACAAAAATTAGAAATTTTCTGAGAAATTTAGTTTAGTGATCTCAACAACAGAATTAGCACCAATGTATGGTGCAATTGTGTATCTAATGTAGGTCTACAAAAAAGTCCGCGACGATATATGTCTATCTCATAAGAATAACATACTATATCCATTTTAATACTTTAAAAATTATAATGCGGTAATTTGAAGGCTATTTACACAAATATACTATTAATCCTTATCATTTTTGGCTTGGCTTCAGCATTTCATGAAGATTATTTTGTCCCTTTACACTTTACAAATTAAATGAATATCTTACGAGTTATCGCAGATTCAAAATAAAGCGCAAAGAAATTAATTTCGTGTAACCATAATTCGACCTGCCCGTGCGGGCGTAGGTACCTGGAAAGCGGTGAAGTAATCAATGAATTTGGAAAATGTTCATACAGTATGTGAATGTGAAATTAATAAACAACGAAGTATGTCACGGACGAAGCCGGGTGGGACAGCTAGTTTATAATATTCTTTTCACAATGTAAAATTTAACACCTAACTACAATTCGAATGCCTTGGCATAAACTTAATCGCGACTGGACTTCCGAAAAGTATATTATAAGAGTACATTGAGAAAGTTAAATAACAAAATTACCTGTGTTGCTGTTTTCTTAACGAGTTCCAACTCTCCTTCCAAACTAGCATCCAACAGTAGTGCGAGGGGATCAAAGCTAACCCGCCTGGCCAGTGGCGCTTTTCCACCTTGCTTCAAATTGCCTTTCTTCGTCCGCCTCACGACATTCTCAGACCCCTGAGAATCCTGACCGTTCAAATCTACCGAACTGATCTGTTCCGTAATATCTGATACTATATTATCTTTACTATCTTCTTGTCTATCTATTGATATGTTATTATTATTCAAAGCTCTATCAACTTCATCTTTTTGCTTTTTATCTTTAAAACCATTTTCGTTTGGCATGTTCTCTAAATGATCCATTTCAGGGAATAAAAACGCTGGTGGCATTTCTATGCGTCTGTTTATGCTCACGCTTATTCCGTTCTTTGCATTGCTAACATTTCGTAGTTTTGGTTGTTCGCTCATCGGTGGTTTTCGTATTGTAAGCGGTCGCGCTTTGATGATCATTTCGTTGCTACTCGTACTGCTGACAGATTCTTTCTGGTGCTGATCGCTGTCGACGGATGTTTCCGTAGGTAAGGGTATTGTGGGCATTGGTGTGACGTTATCACCAGATTGGTTGAATCCTATGTCATTGTTCACAGATTGTCTTGGTGGTGTCTGGAATAGAATAGAAAGATGCGTAAATATTTTGACATGGTTTAAGAAATGATTCAACAAAAAATATTATAGTCGGCGAGATTTACTCTGTAACAACCCAATAAATTAAAATGGAAATAAAGGACACAGGATATTATATAGAAATGAAATCTAATACAGTCCACTACCACTATTTTTGTAGGTTTGGACATAAGTAGGAAATACGTATATTAACTCAATGGGAAATAACTACGAAATCGAAAATTAGAATTTTTCTTACAATTCAATTTTGAATGCTAACAAAGACCACAAAAATATTGAGCCACAGATTTTTAATTTATTATCAATCTCAAATTAGTAACTAGAAATGAAAAATATTTACAAAATATTTTTATACATAGTAAATTACTTTGAAAGGTTATGGTATAAAAATCATAATGACAGTTCTTTGAAAACAAAATTCTGAAAAAGAAGTAGGTACCTAAATCTAATTGTGTACCTACTTCACTGACCACAGACCTACTTTGAATCTTCTGTATTTTGGAATAAAGTCGTTAGAACACGATCAATTTTTCGTTCTGTCTGTTTGTTTGTTATTTTATCGCATGAGACTAGATGTGGATTTGGGGAATAGTCTAACTTAAATAATGGTACCTATATGTTTTGAACATTCGGGTGTATTCGTACAAGTGTTACTGCTTGACCTCTTTAAGTATATAGTTACCTACAGTTTAGAAGTAATGTTTAGGTGTTTGGTTCAATTCACGCCAATTTCCGAGGATTTCTACAGACAGATCGTCATAATACGAACGTTAGTCCCGGTTGCACCCGAAGTGAGGGTTTCCTAGCCCAGACTAAAGACATTGGAAAGTGAAGGCAGATAAATATGAAAAGGGGGGGTTGTAGCGATGCATGCGATAAGATGTCGTTTTGGAGCCAACTCCAGGGGAGTGCTTCGGAGCATTTCGTTGTAACAGGGAATCGTTTTGGGCGGCAATCTAAACGGTCATGTGGGTGAGGGACGTGAGGAGTTTGAGCGTGTTCATTGTGGTTTAAGATACGGCACCCGCAACGCTGTAGAAGAAACTATCCTCAGAACGAGTGTGATTTATTTTGATAAACTTTTCCGAGTTTCAGGTGTACGAAATATTACAGAAGTGACTTGTAGGCAAGTGGCAGATTGTTTGCAGTGTTATGGATATGGAGGCTGCTGCATGTGTGGCAACTTTATGTTTCTTGTAAACGACTTATGTGGTAGACAAGCGTACGCCATAAAGCAGATGTGCATGCGTCAATAAAATTTACATGTCCATGGCACGGTGCTCATGCTTGCGTCACACATACACTAAGCACACTCGGAGAGAGTGTGCCTGGCGTATAAAATGACAGGTAATTATGGCTTTAATAAGTGCCTCCTAAACCTAGCTGGAATTTAAAACATAAACATGAGCACAATGATATGGAGTCGGCACGACAGTAAATATATGCTGCAAAATTACAATTGATGTGAACCTGATGTTTGAAAGATCCCTGGTTCTTGATCCGTGAACTACAGCAAATTCACCTATCAAATATTCGTCAGATATTCAAGTAAGACCAACAACACCTTGGGTGGCTGGTACCCAGAAAGTGGTTTCATATCACCAACAATGATCCATAGTCTCAAACCTCTAGTTCATTCTAAAATTGCAATGTTCAAGATTGTAATAATGCTTAAACACATGAGCTCAATGTTGGAGCCCAAGGTGCAAGGTGTCGGTGGATGTGGTCTATATATGTATCTCTTGGTCTATCTTGATTTCTTCTACCCATACATTAAGAAGTAATAATGTTAAACTACACAATTATAGAACTTACCTTGATGGCAGGTTTTGGAGGTAGGGCTGGTTTAGGAGATTTATCTGTACTGACATCAGGAGTAGACAACGGTGTACTGGCACTTTGCGGCGGAGACAGCAGGATACTCTGTGATGATGAATTCTGACCAGCAAAAGTTGAACTTCCAGTGCTAGTTGACAGCCCTGATGCCGTGTTCCTAACAATCTGGGGTTGGGAGGTCACCACATTACTAGCTACATGATTTGATGATGATACAGCAATGCTTTGGGTTTGAACGATCTGCGGTTGGACCGGTTGGATCTTTGTGGAGGATGTCTGATATATGGGTGATGGTTTGCCACTTGAGACCTGAACTGATGTGGGTGCTACACTGGATACAGGTTTCTGTAATGAATGAATGAATGACGATGATATTTACAGTGAAATGGTGAAGCTTCTAGTAATATGTACAAGCTGACTATGAATAAAATGTTGATGCGATAGAGAAAGCAATTTTTTCATCTATATTTACACAAAAATTTCTTTTTTTCTGTACAACATCTAGAAAGCAGATAAAAAAATGACATTTAACATAAAAGAACAGCTTAGGGTTCTAATTAATTTATGAATATAATTATAATATGAATAGTGTACTATCTGTTTAGTTTCAATCATAGGCACCAAAGATTATTCTAGGAATTAAGCTTTGTGGCTGAAGTGAAACTCACCCCAAATCCAATGGAACTGCTGGCAGATGTGGTGGTTGAACCTAAGCTTGGTGAACTGCCTTTCAAGACTTGCTGCTTCACATTTGGTTTTGAACCTTCACTACTCTGACTACTGTTCTGACTTAGCCTATTTTGTGGATATGCATGATTCTCTTTACCTTCTTGATTACATCTACTAGAAGAATCAGATTTCTGCAACTGATATGTATTATCTTGCTGCTGATATGTAGATTCAGTTTGACTTAGAGGAGTAGCTAAACTTTTGTTAACTATTGAAAGTGGAGTTGAATGCACAGTCATATGATTTATATTTACATTCTTTTCCAAGTTTTCATTATTTTTACTGTTCACTTCTGGTTTTATTTTCCCGTTTGTGCTCTGTGGGAACTTAGTATTATATGGCAAAGTTTGATACTTCGGATCTGATTTGCTGGCAGCAAATTCAGGAGGGAATTCTTGTTCGTTTATCTTCATATCTTTACCGGTTTGATTACTGTTCGAACTACTTGTACTGTTAGGACTATATTGCGGTTGTTTTAGATAGTCCATGTATTTGTTTGGTTCTAGTATTAACTTCTGGTCGTAAGCGTTACCGATTCCTTGTTGAACATGACTGAAGTTGTCATGTTTATTCGGATATTGTCCCTGATACTGACTATCTGGTATCTGACTGTGGGGATATCCATTGAACAATGGGTTTATCATTTGCTTTTGTTGTAAATAATGAGCTTCTTGCTGCGTCAGATGACTTTGAATGTTATCGCTTTGCGTGAGCTGTTTTAATGGCACGTTGTTTTGTATTACGTTTTGCTTCATTGCCGCCTGTAAATTTAAATTGTAATGTGTCATCATTTAGTTGCCACGGCATATTTATTTATATTCTAATAATATTTCCAAAGACTGCTGCCTGCCGCCAATTATTTTGTTGTGACGTAATGAAGATGACGTTGACATTTAAACTTCCAACTGACTGCTGACGTTTCGTTTAGTTATATTTGTCAGTTGCCGCTGCAACAGTGAATGTTTTTATTGATACCTTTACACAAGGCGTACAACCCTGCTTTGAGCTTCACAACGGTTCCACCTATTTGGATAATTGCTGAGTTTGTAATTGTATGTAAAAACTTTGAATTACAGACAATATTAAATGCAATCAATGGAATAGTACGTTCGAAATGTCGGTGAATGTGAGTAAATATAATTTCGCGTGAAGACTCGTGTACATAGTATTTTAGTATTAAAAATGGAGTAAAACGGAAATTCAGTCATGGGAAGCAGACTAGGGCAGGCGCAGTGGTTTGTATTTTTCAAAACTTCTAAACATTATGTTTAAGAATAATACCATAGTCTAAGATAATACCTTAATACAAGTAGACTTTTATTCTATCAAAAATCTTAAATATATACCTGGAAATTAGTATTATGATTGACGCTTTGAGCATGGGGCACATGATTGTACGGTTCAACAGCTGCGACATTCCCTCGGGCTTGTTGGTTCTTTGGTTGACTGTTGACGCCAGTGCCCGCAGAATAGTTGGGTAACTGTTGCATAGGAGTCAGGTTTGATGTTCTGAAAATAAAAATAAGAATGTAGGTATATTTGAACTTAGCATATAAAACACTGTGCCTACTTCAAAAACTATGACTTGATTTACATAAAAGTTCTATCGAAGATGTTGTAGATAAATTTCTTAGGGGCTAAAATTATGAACGCATAACGTTTAGTAGGCTCGCGACGATATGAATGTTCAGAATGGCAAAAAGTAAGAACGGTTGCACACTGCATACCAATTGCACTGTGTATAATGTTATATTACCTCCTTGGGTCTGTTAAGGCTACAGCTAGTTAGTACTGTATGTTCAAGACCTACGTCCATGCAGGATAGAGATAGTTTTGAAATCTCCGACTACCAATGCGTCCTTTGTACTCTTTCATCTACATTTTTTGCACATATTATAATACTTATAGCGGCAGAACACCATGATACCTGTGATACGACGCCATGATCTTCCAACCGGTAAATCGATAAATATTTAAGAGAAGCTTGAAACACCAAATTTCTGGACCATTGAGGGCCACTATCGGAGCCCTGCCATGATAGCGGTCTTCAATCACAGGTTTTTGTCCTCTATCAGGCATACGGTGCCATTTTGATGAGCCAAATATAGAGAAAAAATCAGTTAACTTTAGAAAAATTAACAGAAATTTAGCTACAACCTTAGTTACGTTTATAATCCAAGAAAATTAAACACTGGGTTAAAAGAATTTGTATCAAGGAGGAATGTGAGAAATAAACTGTGGTCAATACTGGCCAGGTATGGAGTAAACGGGTGCCCTTTCGATCGCATAATTTTTTTCAGCATAATGTAGTTTGGAATAACAGTTTCAGCATAAAGTTTTCTCGCATAAATTATGATAAACAGAGTGTTAAAAACGCATAATGGTTTTATTGGCATAACATTAACTTACTCTAATTTTTTTATCATAATTTTAATACAGCATAAATGTAAAGGGAATAATTGTTATACGCCTAAAGATAATTTATCATAAAATACAAAACGCATAATGGAGGTATGGATAACCGTTTAAATCATATATGAATAATAATTTGACTAAGAATATTTAAGAAATGATAAGACACCATTGTAAATAATCCTCTCACTCATAGCCAAGTTTTTAAGCTGTAACATATAAAACTATATTTTAAGTGTTATTTTTTTAGACTAGTCTTGAGCAAAGTCGTAAATAGGTACGACGACGAGCGAAGCGAGGAGGAGTGTTAGGTAACTTGTGACCACAACGCGCGAGCCGAGCGAGCGCAGCGAGCAGGCCGCGGTAGCGGCCGGTGATGCGCCAGAATAGATTCGCTCGTTTTAATCTACCTACTTTCTTTTTGTATTTTATTTATATATTCTATATATGAAGATAATAGAAGCGCTCGTGGCCCCGCGGTCTCAGTGATCTGTAAACGATTACTGAGTTACGCAACTTACACTATGGCTGGTCCTCGGATGGGTGACCACTTTGTGTTGTGTGGGTTGTGTAGCTTCGCCGTTGCTGTTTAACCTATACATGGACAGTTGCCTGAAAGAACTGCAAGAGAGTACGTATGGTATAAAAATGGATGAACTGACCGTCAAGTGCCTCCTATACGCCGATGATCAGGTAATACTAGCATCATCGGCGGAGGAATTGCGGTTGAAGGTTAACATTATGTATGATGCGTTAAAAAACAAAGGAATGAAAGTGAATGTAAATAAGTCGAAAGTAATGGTTTTTGAAAAAGAGGCAAGTATGACGGATTGCTCAATTGTTGTGGAAGGAGAAAGAGTAGAACAAGTAAAAGAGTTTGTATATCTAGGTACAAAATGTGCGAGAGATGGAAAGTATGACTATGACATTGAGCGAAGAGTATTGGCAGGAAATAAAGTGAATGGAGCCATGTACGCCTTTATGAGCAGTCAGAACATTTTGAAGAAGGCACGGCTGGCTGTACATAGAGGTGTGCTGGTCCCCACACTTATGTATGGCAGTGAAAGTTGGGTATGGCAGAAAACGCATAAAAGTAAAATAAATGCAGTGGAAATGATAAGTCTGCGGAGTATGGCTGGGGTGAAGTTGATGGATAAAGAAAGAAACAGCGCGATGAGCATTGCGTTATGACAGAAGATGTAGTGACTAAGATAGAAAAGGGATGCTTAGATGGTTCGGACGCGTGGAGAGGATGGATGAAAGTAGACTGACGAAGCAGATTTATGTGGCTAGAGTGAATGGGCAAACTGGTAGGGGTAGCCTCGTACCTCGGCGTACGTATGTCAATCAAAACGAAGACCTTTTGGAAAAAGGCCAGGTCAAGAGTACCCTTAACCGGCGAGCGTGTACGAAAACACTTATGAAAGTAGAAGAAGCGAAAGTGGTATGTCAGGATCGTAGCAAGTGGAAAGCCATAGTCTCTGCCTACCCCGATGGGAAACAAGCGTGATAATATGTATGTATGTATGTATCAAATATTAAGGTTTTGTTCTTAATTTGTTAGACCCTGCCCTACCACCTGGCAATAAAAAAAAGCAAAACAATGAATTTCAATAAATCCTAATGTTAATACCTACTTTAAAAAATAGGTAAATTGAAGCGCTCGTGGCCTCGCGGTCTCAGTGTTCTGTAAACGATCACTGAGTTACGCAACTTTCACTATGGCTGGTCCTCGGATGGGTGACCACTTTGTGGCATTTACATTTGCGAGCGTTTCCGTGCTTCGGAAGGCACGTTAAGCCGTTGGTCCCGGTTGCCAGTAAAATGGCAGTCGTTAAGCCTGGTTGAAGGCCTTATGGGCGGCTTGAAAATTTCAACAGCAGGTAGCCACAACCTGCGTCTGTCTATTTCAACACGGCAATGGGCTCACCACCTATTACGTGGGACAGGAATCCATACGGTGAAAAGTGGGCATATAATATGCCTCTGCCACCCCTTCGGGGATAAGGCGTGATGGATATTTATTTAAAAAATAGGTAGGAAGGAAAAATAGCCCACTACACCCTTTCTCAATCTTTGTCAATTCTTGAATCATTACGGAAATTTTGACGATCTGTTAATAACATTTCAAAAGAAGGGATATATAATAATAAGATAAGATTGACGATATCAAGGGTGTGTGGTAAATTTCCTCCTCGCCTTCCCTCCTTTACTTATTATTATTCTACGATCGATTTCCACCATGTAACGTCTGACTCCATTAGTTACCTAATGTTAACAAATTATGTACGTATTCCTTTACGAAAATTTATTAGGTAGATAATATGAATCCATTCTTTTATAGGCGTTCAGTTTACACAAACGTCAAAGCTAAATGGCACCATAATTATATGTATCTAGTAATATTCTACCTATTACAAGCACTTACTACTTCCTAATGAATCTAAAGTAGAACTGATAACATAAAGTCGTTGCTCATTAGTTTCTACGAGTATTAGGACATTACCGACATTTCCGAGCGTGATAAAGTCCAACACTATGATAGCTTTGGAATCTTCATTGGATACTGTTATTGATCCAGATTTACATAAGTTACGGTAGTGCTAATGCGGTCGGAATAATTAAAAAAACTAACGAACCTTTGTTGCAGCTGAGGTTGTCGATGAGCTGCAGCAAGTTGCCGATTCAGCGCTCTCTTTCTGAGCAGTCTTGCTTGTAGCTCGGAGACACGGCGGTCAATACTCCTCATTTCTTCCTGCCGCGCTCCCAGTGCTGCCCGTTGTGCCGACAGCCTGCCGTTCTGTTGCTCGTTCAGTTTGTTGCGGTACTGAAATTTAAAAGAAATATGGCTATATTTATAGTTCGCAAGATTTTTGCACAAACACGGACTTAGAAAAGAATTTAAAATATTCTGCACCGCTTGCTTTGCTTCTATGGCTACAAACCGCTTGGTTGTGAATAAGTATTATTCCAGAAAAAAAACACATTTATTCCGAACCAGTTTATAAAATAATTTTACGTCACATCGGTTTATAAAAAAAAAAAACAAAACACCTCGATAATCGTAGGATCAAAATGTACTGCAAGCTGGAATTTGAATAGTTATTCTTTTATCGCAATACGGTTATGATAACCTTGACTAGTAATTGTTAAAGGTTGAAAAAGCGACAGTGAGCGGCATTACCGCGTTTATTTTCATTGTTTATTTTAGACGTTTAATTTGAATTTAATAGGAAATTCTATAATTAAATTATGTATTTGGTAATAAATTATCTACACATTGTTCTATTATATTTCAATATATTTTTTAATATTTAATATGTACATATTTTGGGACACTTCTTACACAGCGCCGTCTAGTCCAAACTAAGCTATAAGCTTGTACTATGGTATCTAGACAACTGATATACATTCTTATATTTTTCTAAATACATACTTATTATACATAGAAATCACCCAAACTCCGAAACCAACATTTGCGGATCACACAAATCGGGACCATAGTATGTATGCGGCATTCGCATACACTACCACAGCGCCACCGAGGCAATATTATGATGCTGTCTTTTTCCAGCAGTTTCACCATCAAAAAGGAGAAATTTCGTCATCCGGTAGCTTTCTAACCCTACCTGGGCATGGAATCCGGGTTTCACTTTTATTTGGATTGCATTAGGGAAAAATGATGAGAGTAATTTTTTACGATGCGCGCACAGACTATCATGAAAAACCGACACCATGAAGTTAGCTGATAAGTGTTTCCATGACAACTTATAACTTGAACTTGATATTGGGAAAAGGCTCCAAGAGACGACCGGTGACTCTCGATCCGGATCGTTTCTGGTGCAGAGGATGGCCATCGCAATCCAGCGTGGAAACGCGGCAAGTGTGATGGGCACCTTTCCACCGGGAACGGTCAGGAGCGGGTATTTAAATAGTTTGTAAGGTTGATATTATTTTTCTATCTAATAATAATTTGTGAATTGTAAATTGTATTGTTGAATACTTATAACTACATTCAACGTAGTTTTTATTCTATTGATGTTTTTTTCTTACTAATTTATCATTCCTGTTACAAACAAATAGTTGTGGTATATGTGATGAAATCTTATAAGACGAAAGCAGTATAACTTCTAACGCGTGTGCTTATGTACACACACACTTTTTTTTCGGCATTGTTGAGAGCCAATACCTTTCCAACCCCGTAAACTTTCTTCGTAACCTCGTTTGTTGGTCAATCAGCCTCTAACCCCCATTATTCCGTCATGATAAAACATTAATCCTGGGGGCCAAGTCTAATACTATTGGCACGCCGTATAATAGATCCAGAAGAGCAGTTTCTAGCTGTCAAAATGTTATTAGACTATCAAAAATGCAACTGATTGAAAAAGCGGCCATTGGCGCGGTACGTGTTAGTAGAAGTCTATCGATCGACCGATAGAAGTCTATTAGCATACGATTGTAATAGTATACTACGAAAATCTCTCAAAATTGTACAAATTCTATTGAGCGACGATTTTGATTTTTATTTCGACGTGATTGAAATAACAGACTCGTCCCCCTGGCGGTGATAACCTGTCTCTTCGTCCATCGACGGAGACGTAACTACGTAAATCTTTATCTGCTATCGTCCACCATGATTTTGGTACCTACCTAAATCGTCTGACTACCCCGTTAGGGATACAGCGTGAACATAGTTAGTCTTTAGTTTACCTAAATCGTAATAGTGTTTGACACTACTGCATTCCATTATAATACTACTCGTATAGGTATTCTAATGCTTTTTATGATACTGTTATGCTCCATCATTACAATGAAAACAAAAAGTTAATGTCTTTAGTTCAAAAGAGGCTTTATATTACGAGTAACAATAGTTTGCATTAACGAGGATTCTATCTATTAAGGTATTCAAGGATCGGAGCCAAGCACAGACATATAAGGCGGTTAGGAGCCAAGGCACCAGTAGGTATACTTTTCACATTTATGTGTCACTGGTTAATGCCCGCGGCTTCGCCCGCGTGGAGAAGATTTCCCGTTCCCGTTTCCCACAGGAACTTGTTCCCGGGATAAAAAGTAGCCTATGTCCGTCTCCTGGCTCTAAGCTACCTCTCCACCAATTTTCAGCCAAATTGGTTCAGTGGTTTAGGCGTGAAAGCGTAACAGACAGACAGAGTTACTTTCGCATTTATAATATTAGTAGGGATTTTATCATAAGCGTCACACTTTTGTTTTAATTCAGCCAGTTAGCTGCACTTATGCTGACTTCATATGACAGGTATCCTCCTCATATGAAGGAGTCATATGAAGTCAGCATTTTGTATTAATGTATTTTTCTTATTCTTGAGTGTTTTTGTGTGTTGTTTGACTTTGAGTCTATACTTACTTAATACTCGCTGACCCGACCCACACAGCTTCACCCGTGACATACTTTAAATTTCCGTCGAACGCATTTAATACCGTCTTAAAAAATATACAATAAATGTATGAAAATTTGGCTGATTTGTTAACTTTTATTACTCCGCCCTCCAGTATTAGCGTGATAATATATATTCAATAGCCTTCCTAATTAAATTGGAAAAAATATTTTAAATAAAGTGATATCTAACACAAAGAGAATTTTTCTATTCGAACTAGTTGTTCCTGAGATTAGCGCGTTCAACGAAATAAACTTTTCAGCTTTATATGTTAGTAGGTATAAGTATATATAGATTATAATGAGGTAAAGTTTGTGAGTACTTTAGTCTGTTATATCTAGGGAACAAGTTCTTCTGGAAAACACGGGAGAACTTCACCACGTGATCGGAGCTAATGTGTTATAAACAAAAAATATTGACAGTTATATAAAACTTGAAATATAATTTAATACAATGGTATTAAATTATATTTCAAGTTATATAATAAATAGTGAAGGAAGGTGTTCGAGGGTGATATTGGGATATCTTAAAATGTTAAGATATCTCAATATCACCCTCGAACACCTTCCGTTACTATTTATTATATACACTATTTATCTTTGCATGACTCTATCTATAGCTGATCAAAAGCACAAGCCGGAAAACACTGCAATAAGTCTAGACTACCATGGAAAAATATTAAAAATAACTTGCTGCCTACTAGGAGAAGTGACATATCTAGCCATTTGTCTGATCCAAAATAGGATTAACGATTATTTCTTGGACATGCCGAATGGCCTGTACACCTCCATAGCGCAGCTAACATATTATGAGTTCAATCGGTTTAGCGAAAACCAGTTTGCTTGTAATGTATCATTTTTTACTTACTTTTTTAATTAAATCTTTCATCATTTCATTTCTTAAGCAATTATGCTTTCAAACCTTGACTGCTTTTCATAAGCTGGGAAAGCTTTGTAAATATTTCTTTTAATTTTAACGGGTTTTAAAAAAGGTGCGGATTACGACACCTAATTTAAATAAATAAGCCATCGTAATTTTTAAAAAAAATATTTTTTTTTCCTTGTGGAGTATGTGTCATAGAATGTGAACCATATCCCCTAAGTATGTTAGTGATGTATGATTGAGGGAGTATGAAATGTGGGTTGATGAAAGGTGTATGAAAGAGCAAGGTTTTTCTTTTACAACATCGAAATTTTCTCAGTTATTAATTTTCAGGGGTTATCGGGTAATGTAATTTTTATCTTTTGTAAAACTTTCTGTACCACTGTAAATAGTCATATAGGTTAATTTTAGCTGGTCAATGCCTTCTTTCTTATAAACAAAATTTTTTCATTACAATCAAAAATTTTCCGGGGTTGTCGGGGAAATGTAATGTATCATTTTTTACTTACTTTTTTAATTAAATCTTTCATTATTCATTCTCTCAAATTATTTGCATGGCTATTATTTGTAGCATTCCTAGGCCTTTATATTTCGAAAGTTTTTAATGTTTGTTTACCTTTTGTAATTTTTAATGTCAGTTAATGACAAGCCTAGATTTTATTTTTAATTTATTGTTAGAGCTGCCAGTAGGTTAGGTTGTATAGATATTAGACCTTGTTATAAATTTATATTCTAAAGAACTTAATTCTAAATTTGTTTAAATTTTGAAATGCTCTGGAAAAGGAAGCCGGGGCCGTCAAATCAGTCTACTTTTGGTGCTCACCTTGAGAGGTGCTGGGAATAAGTGCTGAGTGTGAGGGTTGTGCTCTCCAGAAATAGTGAAGTGATGGTCTGCAGTGTTGTGTGTTCTTAACCGGCTCTGTGAAAGACGCCGACCGCTCGTCAGTTTCAGCTCTCTACCTGCCTGAGTTCGCGACCAGCTTCTCCGAGGTCGGTGACGTAGAGGCCTTGAGGGGATTTGAGGCCCCCTTCTCAGCGACGTAGAGGCCTACTCGAGGCCCCCTCTTCCTAACAACGTGAAGGCCTACTCGAGGCCCCATCTTAGCGGCTGTACTTGAAGAATCAAGACCTAATTTTACTCCCGGTTTTCCTTGCTTTTATTTTCTTAACATTTTTATATTATATTAAATCAACTTTACCTTTTCTCCTTTTTCTTTTACTTTTCCTTTTAAGCCAGGACTCCTCCAGTCCTGGTGACAGTTTCCTCCTAAACTTTACTTTTTCCCCTCCCGGAAAATAGTAACGTTACAGTTTGGCGCCCAACTTCTTATTAACCCCCCCCTTTTTAATTATTTTCAGGTTCTCTAAATTCTAAAACAAACTTGCTCAAGAGATTTTTATTTGGTAAGCTTATATTTTCATCACCTCATCCACCTCAACCTATACAATACTTCTTTACACTCTACTTATACATCACTATACTGCATCCCACACACTTGCACACCACGGCGGTTACCCAATGGTAATTGTCATCCATTCTTCGCTTGCAAGTGTTCTTAAAACCATTCGTGGTCACTTACAAGTTGGGGTTTGGATTCTCTACGACGTACTAAGGACAATATCCTATAGTCGTTATCACCTAGGCACATTATAACACTCTACTAATACATCATTATACTGCATCCCACACACTTGCACACCTCTGCGGTTACCCTCTGGTAATCGTACCCAGTCTTCGCTAGTGAGTGTTCTTAAAACCATTCGTGGTCTCTTACTAGTTGGGGGCTGGGACACTTCACGACGGCTGCAGGACAATATCCTGTGGTTGTTTATACAAAACTTATCATAAATTAACACTTTAAACATTATTTCATTTAGTTTGATTTGTTACTACGGCAACATTGTTACCATGGTAACATGTGGTAATAAACTCGTTTAATATTTTAAAATCTTTACAAAATTTACAAAATTTATAAAATTTATCTAATCCTTCTGGGAGATTAGCACGTTAACCTTTTCGCTTATCATGCTTTGATTTTGATCTGAAACATAAGAGAAACTGTCACCACTTTTTATCATTTTGGAGCGGCTTAAGAGGAAAATGGCACGTTTTATATTTTGTTGAAAGTGTCGTTTTATATGTGCTGTGTTTTTATATAAAATTGTTTAATCTTATTTTTTTTTTAAACTTGAATGTTTTATCGTTTTTTTTTTCTCCTTGATGACTCTAATAATATTTTTTACTTATCATTTAACATTAAGTTCATTGTAAATACTTCACAAGGTTTACTTTTTCCAAAAACTTTTGGCAGTTTTCCTTTCTGTTTTTTCTTTTTTCTTCATAGAGCGGTACACAACTCTTAAAATAAGCCATTGTGTATCGTTTTTAATACTTCAATTTAGCTTCTTGAAAAGGCAATTTTGCTTTTAGCCTTGACTACTTTTCTTAAGCTGGAAAGCTTTATTTTTAATACTTGAACTACTTGAAACTTGAAGGCTTTTCTTAAGCAATTATGCTTTCAAACCTTGACTGCTTTTCATAAGCTGGGAAAGCTTTGTAAATATTTCTTTTAATTTTAACGGGTTTTAAAAAAGGTGCGGATTACGACACCTAATTTAAATAAATAAGCCATCGTAATTTTTAAAAAAAATATTTTTTTTTCCTTGTGGAGTATGTGTCATAGAATGTGAACCATATCCCCTAAGTATGTTAGTGATGTATGATTGAGGGAGTATGAAATGTGGGTTGATGAAAGGTGTATGAAAGAGCAAGGTTTTTCTTTTACAACATCGAAATTTTCTCAGTTATTAATTTTCAGGGGTTATCGGGTAATGTAATTTTTATCTTTTGTAAAACTTTCTGTACCACTGTAAATAGTCATATAGGTTAATTTTAGCTGGTCAATGCCTTCTTTCTTATAAACAAAATTTTTTCATTACAATCAAAAATTTTCCGGGGTTGTCGGGGAAATGTAATGTATCATTTTTTACTTACTTTTTTAATTAAATCTTTCATTATTCATTCTCTCAAATTATTTGCATGGCTATTATTTGTAGCATTCCTAGGCCTTTATATTTCGAAAGTTTTTAATGTTTGTTTACCTTTTGTAATTTTTAATGTCAGTTAATGACAAGCCTAGATTTTATTTTTAATTTATTGTTAGAGCTGCCAGTAGGTTAGGTTGTATAGATATTAGACCTTGTTATAAATTTATATTCTAAAGAACTTAATTCTAAATTTGTTTAAATTTTGAAATGCTCTGGAAAAGGAAGCCGGGGCCGTCAAATCAGTCTACTTTTGGTGCTCACCTTGAGAGGTGCTGGGAATAAGTGCTGAGTGTGAGGGTTGTGCTCTCCAGAAATAGTGAAGTGATGGTCTGCAGTGTTGTGTGTTCTTAACCGGCTCTGTGAAAGACGCCGACCGCTCGTCAGTTTCAGCTCTCTACCTGCCTGAGTTCGCGACCAGCTTCTCCGAGGTCGGTGACGTAGAGGCCTTGAGGGGATTTGAGGCCCCCTTCTCAGCGACGTAGAGGCCTACTCGAGGCCCCCTCTTCCTAACAACGTGAAGGCCTACTCGAGGCCCCATCTTAGCGGCTGTACTTGAAGAATCAAGACCTAATTTTACTCCCGGTTTTCCTTGCTTTTATTTTCTTAACATTTTTATATTATATTAAATCAACTTTACCTTTTCTCCTTTTTCTTTTACTTTTCCTTTTAAGCCAGGACTCCTCCAGTCCTGGTGACAGTTTCCTCCTAAACTTTACTTTTTCCCCTCCCGGAAAGTAGTAACGTTACATGCTCTCAGATCTGTCGGTGCATCTGATGTCCTAAAGATAATAAAAAACTTAAAATCAAATGCCACAGGTATTGACAGGATATCTTTAGATATGATTACCTTGACCTTACCTCATTCTCTAGATGTAATTACAGCAATAGTAAATAAGTCCATTACACTTTCTAAGTTTCCCTCATTGTGGAAAGTGGCTATTGTGAAGCCTATACCTAAAAATGAACACGTTACTTCACTGAGGGAGCTAAGACCCATAAGCATTTTGCCGTGCCTATCCAAAATTCTTGAGAAGGTAGTGGGAATACAATTGGTCAAGTATTTGGAAGACCATGATATATTACCTGATAGACAATCAGGGTTTAGAAAGAACAGAAGTACAGCTACTGCTATTCTTGATGTCACGGACAATATTTTGTCAGCCCAAGACGCAGGTCAGGGCACTATATTAGTGCTACTTGATTTTTCCAGAGCTTTTGACTCACTAAATGTTGCACTGTTGCTATCTAAGTTGGCGTATTATGGGTTTGACAGTGAAACTATCCAATGGTTCAATTCTTACCTTTCTAACCGATCTCAATTCGTTGAGCTTCAAGGAGTGGATGGAAATGTATGCCGGTCTGGCTCAAAATATGTTACCAGGGGAATTCCTCAAGGCTCGGTGTTGGGCCCAATTCTTTTTATTATTTTTAGTGCTGACATTAGTAATGAAATTAATTTTATAAATTTCATCTTTATGCGGACGATGTACAAATTTACCTCTCTTTTGACCCTGATGATACTCTATCTACAGTGGATAAGATTAATTTAGATTTGAACAGCATATTTTATTGGGCATCGCGCAATTCCCTCACGCTTAATGCATCCAAGTCCAAGTATATGATTTTTGGTTCTAGGTGTCAGGTCGTTAAGATAGGTGGTTTCTGTCCGCAAGTAACTATGGATAGTTGTGTGATAGAACGTGTGTCTGAGGCACGTAATCTTGGTTTGGTAATGGATGAGGGCCTTAGGTTTCTAGAAACAAATAAGTGACATTGTTCGCAACTGCTTTTATCGTATTAAGTTATTATATAAACTAAGAGACTATCTAAGTGTCAAAATGCGTGTGCTATTATGTGACACGCTTGTACTATCCAAGTTTAACTACCTTTACGTGGTGTTTAGGCCTAGATTGTTAGCCAGGACTTCAAATGTGGTGCAGAGAGTATAAAATGCCTGTGCCAGATACTGCTTCAATATTCCTAGACGTAGTCATGTGACACCATACTTAAACTCGGGAAATATACTAAAAATGAAGTACTGGCGAGATTTACATCTGGCATCACTGCTGTTTGGGGTAGTTAATTGTCATAAACCAAATTACCTTTACAAAAACTAGACTGGATGGACAGGCACCGGAGATATCCTGGTAGAAGCACTTCGTTGGCTTTGCACATACTGAGGCATAGAACCACTGCTTTTAGAGGTGGGTTCCGGTATAGTGCTACCAAGTGCTGGAATAATCTGCCTACTCCACTGCGTAAAGTAATGACGGTTAAAACTTTTAAGAACAAACTTAAATCGCTACTTTTAATACTGCAAAAGACCAGCTCTTGAATTGTTGCCTGTTTTATTTTGCATTTTGCTAGCATTAAACATGAATTTATAAAACTAGAAGATGCCCTACGGCTTTACCCTGGTGGTGCCTGTTCCCTTGTGAGCGCGGGGATGGACTGTGATCTGAGTTGCTTTTTTAATATTTTATATTTTTTAACATACATTTGTAAATCAATAACGAGGCATACGTCCGTGAGTGACTCTCTGGGGGCTTCGGCTGAAAATCAGCGCTGTGGTCATACTCAGCATCGTGCTGAGCTGAGGCCTTTTAGGCTTCTTTATATAATTAAGTGTTTTTATGTATTTATGTAAAGTGCCTAATAAATGTGCTTTCTTTCTTTCTTTCTTTCCATTATGCGAATATGAGAAAAAGTTTTTTGAATAAATAAATATTACTGTCTTATTTTATTATAGTAAGGCGATAGGAACTACTATCATCAAGTTTAGTACCTACTAATATCAGAATAAAGTATCAGTTTGGAAGTAAATTACTAAATGACATTATCAATTTGAATGATGAGAGCATTATATGGATCAGATGCAAAGGAATGATAAATATAATTTGATGGAGGATGTTGCCTCCAGAATAGCTGTGCCTACCTACGTAACTTAATTACCGCAAGGGGATACTAGGAATAGCCCCACGTATCAAACGGTCAATATAATTTTGTCAGGAGTCTGAAGGGGAATGTAAAGAAATGGACGGTGCTTATTTTCAAAGCAATTTAGTCAACTTTTTGGATGTAAGGAGCCCATCAGGATATTGGGGTCTAAGCGACTTCATATGGTAACGGTGCACCTGCTGATCTACTGACGAGGCAACGACGCAAGCGCCCCGAAGAAGTTGGGGGATCAGACGGTAGTGGCTCCCAACAATGCAGAAAAAAAAAGCTGCTCATAATAGTCAAATAAAAGTAAACACTAGTAGGAACTGGGAATACACTAAGAGAATACAAAAATGTCTAACAATACTCCTTGTATTGTTAGTAATTTTGAAATTTATATTTTTCAAAAGTCTTATTCAGAAATTTAATAAACATATGATTAATTACAGACATTTAATTTATTTAAGTTATTTATTACAAAAGTTTGAGTATAATATATCACATATTCATTGTAATAGTCTAAATGTAGAGTTCAAATATTGTTCAAATGAATGTTGACTGATGTATCAGTATTTTGGACTGATTCAGTTAAGACAGGGTTATTTTACGATACTAAACAGTGGGTACAGAGCGATGACATTCTAACCTGATTATTCACTACGTCACATACCAACCTTTTAACCTCGACCCACTTAGTATATTTCAGATTCAGACGTGAAACACACACACGTAACAGCTGTTTACACTTTCACTATGTATTCACTATACTTCATTACTATAAGGTCAATGGAAGGGACATTAGTCCGCTTTAATGTCGCGCTGCTAACTAAATTGTCAAATTGTAATCTGAATCAAAATGTTGGCATTAGACGCACTAACGAAATTAGTAGTGTGACGTGGGCTTCATAGTTGTTACCTGGTAGGGTTGGTGCATCTTAGAAGTGCAATTGTAATACTACAAAGAAAGAAAATACGCATAAAGTAAAAGCCATACAAATGTAATAGCAATTCAGGGTCGTTACCGTTTGTGATATATGAAATCAATAAGTTCCATGTGTAAGAACTCATAGAATGTATCGATTATGAATATGTATTGTCACTGGTTAATACATGATGACGTGAAAGGGCCGCAACAAGATTCTGGTATCTTAGTTAGCCTCATTGTCAAGCGTCAAAAGTATACAGCGGGGTTGAGAGGACAGTAGTACGGGGTAGTTGGTCCTAACAATAAGAAACTAGGGTCAAAGTGAAAGCCCTAACATTAGTCTTTAAGAGATAATTGTTATTTAGAACTTGATGCCAGAACGAAATGTAAGTTTAATAAAGTTGCAGAGACCGATAATTAAGAATTCCAAAATATATAATGGATTTTTTTTATGTCCGTGCTCACATAACATTAAATTACCTTTATTACCATTAGCTAAGTGTATGTATATATATATGCTATTTTATGTTTATTTACTTAGTGACTTGTATGTATTGTGTAAGTATCTTCCTATTTCTACACCAAAACTACCCATCGATCTTATGTCTAATATCTTTTTCTGTCCATCCCAAGGTTGCCTGGCAGAAATTGCTTTTTAGCGATAAGGCCGCCCTTTGTACAATACCTTAAAAATTTTACTTTTTGTAAACTTTATTTACTTGGTGTACAAATAAAGTTATATTCTATTCTATTCTATTCTATTCTAAGGCTGTATTTTTAAGTTATAAGGAGTACAGAGGCATGTATAGGCGAAAGATAATAATCACGTACCTACCAAATTTTATGTGCACGTAGTACTCGCCTCCATGATTTTATGATTCAGGTAAAAGTATATGATAGTGTAAATAATTAACAGATTTATTTTTTAATACATTTTGGGTAGCCGCGTAATATACTTCACGTCAGTGGTAAAGTTCTCTTCATGAGCTACAATTTTATAATTCTATATTTTCGTTTTAGCCTATCAAAACAAGACTGGGTTGATGTAGGCAACCATCACCATTTGTAACTTTCATTTATTATGATATATCTACTGGAGTAATTAGGGTAAGGGAGAAACATGTTAATTCCTCTAACAGTTATATGCACCTCCTCGGAGACAACGCACCGTGCATAACTCTCATTAATGTGTACCAGTTCTACATTTGGATTCGAGTTATTGTGTTGAGTTTTGCAAATGCCGCTCGTTTTGTCATCACGGTACTGAAGTAATATTAATTTCTTTACAAACTCAAGGATCAGGTGGCTATTATTATAATCTCTGGTATACTCAGTACAAGCTATAAACATTAACAAAATCTCTATTATTGCTACTTCAATAAAGTAGTCTACATTTTTAATGATTTTCTGCTTAATGACGGTTTATTGTTATTTAAATGCGTAAGTATTGGTAATTTTATATGGTATTGTTGACTTAACGTAACCCCTCCTCTTTTAGGTACCTATAAAGGATTTTCATCCGTATAGTTAAAAGGTGGTGAATAATGCAGATGATGTTCGTATTGCAAAAAATCTTGGAACTTAACATTTTAGTTTTCACTATTCGATTTTCAGTTTAAAATTTAATTTCCTTCAACCCTAACACCTCGCCTTCATACCTAAATTACTTATTGTACGTTCACACTCCAAGTACTCTATTTCATAAATTCAAATCAAGGCCTAAATGTTATTAATCGCTAATATATTTTAGGTGTCTGTTGTAAAAAAAATATTAATCATCAAATTATTTAATGCTGCAGTATGTGTGATGTTGTTTATACGGTTTCTTTGTGTAGAGTAAATATTTACAGTCAGACATATGTAGATATCTGTAATAATCTCTGAGTACTGAACCCTAGGTTTCTGTACTCAAGAGGTAATAATCAAGAACTTACATTTCAAAAGATGAGATATTCACTGTAGTATCATCTTTTTTTATACAAAATCCTTTTGTTAAACTAGTTTGTTTATATGTTATATTAGTAACTAATATATGTTATATTAGAAGTTAGTTTACAGTAGGTATAGCCGTTGTTTATAATTATCTATCTACTGCAATCAGTGTCGTAATACCTATTTACGTAACAAATACATCATCTAGTTGTCAAAAATAACCAACGATAAGAAAAACATTTTCACCAATATATTTAACCTATTTCGGTATTTCCTATAAAAGCATCGTTACTTCATTATTTCTTTTCGTGATATAGTAGGCGTCGGCTTTGTGTAAAGGAAAATATAGGCAGACCGACAGTCTTGTTAGACGCATGTCTTATTATTCCAGTTCTACGAATTCAATATTGTTTTTTTTGGCAATAAACATCTCAGACCGTCTCGTCGTCACTCGTACGAATTTTATATCATCTCGTGTATGCGAGGATTATTCTCTCTGAGTCGTTGAAATATTTTAAATTGTATAGTATGTGTATATATGGTACGAAATATATAAAGCTGAAGAGTTTGTTTGTTTGGTTGAACGCGCTAATCCCAGGAACCAAGATCGGAGTTGAAAAATCCTTTTTGTGTTTACATTGACCGAGAAAGGGCTGTATACCATCACGCTACTACCCTGGAGAGCGGAGCAGTAATCATAAATGAACACAAATCGGGCAAATTATAATTCTGCATTATTGTGGAATTTATAAGCGATAGCATTAAATAGGTGCGACGTGTATGGTGGTATTGAAAGGATATTTCATTATATACATTAAATCATAATTTTTGAAGTCTGGTGAAACCTATAAACAAGGGTTTTGTAGAGGTTTTCACATCCCCTGAGGATTCCAGCTCGTGTTTCTTGTTGATACGATCTTTACGATGATAAGTGCAATTCGGAAAACCATAAACTCTACATATTACTACGCTATATATTATCGGCAATGGGCTTACCACCTATTACGTGGGACAAAAATGCATACAGTGAAATGTGGGCGTTTAATATGCCACTGCCTACCCCTTCGAGGATAAAGGCGTGACAATATGTGTGTATGTATATATTATCAAATTCATGTTACTTACCAAATTTTTTTAAATTACTTATATACTTAAATAAGAATTTAAATTCTTTGCCAGCACATATTTCATTATTACTAACTATACGGTTTTACACACGTGTAAATTATGGGATATCCCGACTAGTTTCGGACCTAACGGAGGTCTTTTTTTACACTAAAGTTATTATTCTAACATAGCACATATATCAGTTACAATTCTAGTATTTTTAAAAGAAGACAACTTGAGGCTATTAAGTTAATAGTCTTTCTATCTATAAAAGTAGATCTTAATTTCTAGACATGCATCGTGACTATGATTTTCATGTTGACGAGCTAAAATTAGTAACCTTCGCAAACTAACATGAATATAAGATAGGTTGCCTGGCAGAAATTGCTTTATGCGATAAGACCGCCCATTGTACAGCTTTGATTGTAACAATATTTTCACTATGTTATTTTGTATGTTTTCTTGGTGTACATAAAATATTCAATAAATAAATAAGAAACCCATTAGTATTACCAGAGCTCAGAATTTTGCCTTTTACAACTGACAGCGAATCAGTATACTCGAACTATGTAGTAAATTAGTACTAGTCGACTAAAAACAACTTTCTCAGTAATAATATATCGTAATAATATAAGTCCAAGATGCACGTGCTAGCGGCCTAGTGCCCGCAACCTAGTTGGCGTACGACTCTCTCTTTAAATATTACTTAATACCTATACCTATTTACACCACGTAATTTGTACCACGTGTCAATAATCTCATTGGCATATATCTTATTCGTCATACCATATCCGACAAGAATAGGAAATTATTTATTTTACCCATAGTAATACTATAATGAGGTTTGTGTTGTTGTGAGTTTGTTTGTGTGGTCGTATTCTCGGATATAGTGAATCGATTTTCAAAATTTTCTCACTATTAAAAAGGTGTATTATCTCTGAGTACTATAGGCTACCTACTTATTATTCCAGAAACATGAATAAAAAAAATAAATAAAAAAAAAACATATCTTTATTTTGCATAGACCATTTTAACGGCGCTTACAAAATGTCATACACTATTTAAAATATTTACGCGAGATTTAGCGACCACCGGTTCGGAACGCGGCCCACCTGAAAAGAACCGGCAAGAAACTTAGGAAGGCTTTTTTTTTGATGGCCTATTTACAATTTAATATTATTTCACTTTGCCAGCAGATCATTTCCATCATTTCCTGCAAATAGTCTGTAACAGAGTAAAAACCTTTTTCACAAAGCTTGTTTTTAATAAACTTTTTAAATTTATTTAATGGTAAATTTCTCAGGTCACAGGGAAGCTTGTTGTAAAAGCGTATACAGTTACCCTGGAAAGAATCGCCAATCTTATGTAGTCGACAGTGGTGGACTGAAAGATTATTTTTATTTCTAGTGTTTATATTATGTTTATCACAGAGTTTAGAAAACTGTGATAGATTTTTCTGGACATACATAAGATTGGCAAAAATGTATTGTGATGGTAAGGTTAGACTATTTACTTCTTTGAATTTTTCTCGGAGAGAAACTCTGGGGCCCAAATTATAAATAGCGCGTACAGCCCGCTTTTGTAGAACAAAAATAATATTTAAATCTGCAGCACTCCCCCAAAGGAGAATACCGTAAGTGGCTGTAGCTGTGGGAAACGGGAATGGGAAATCTTTGGCACGCGAGCTAGTTAAAGATAATCTGAAAATGAGACGCTTTCACTTTTACGAAATGTCGTAACAAAATGTTATTATTTTCTGTTTGGTTTGAAGTAATAAAAGGGTGCAATAGGACCCTACCCCACCTGCAATTGGTGCACCGCTGTCTTACGCGATAGATCATGGTGAAGAGAACAAAAACTCAAAACTATTCTTTGTAATGTAACCCCTCTGGTCAGCGTGGTAAAGTAAGGTTTGGAAGAGATAATTGATATGATTGATTAATAAAATAGATTTGCGTTATCTATAAGAGGACTCACCTAAAATTCACTAACATATTGTGTTGGACGTTATTTTTATATTTTTTTTAAATATTGTGGCACAATTTTTTTACACACCGCCCTCTTGCTCAAAGTAAGCCAATATAAGATTGTATTATGGGATCTAGACGACTGATAAACATACTTATATATTTCCAAATGCATACACATTGTACATAGGAAACAGCCAAAATCCGAAATAAACATTTGTGGATCACACAAATATTTGTTCCGACCCTGGAATCGAACCCGGGACCTCAGTCGATACAGTCGCATATACTACCACTGCGCCACCGAGGCAATAGATATTACAAAATAGGCGCTTAGCTTGATGCAATTATCTAAAAGCTGCAGGGCAACTTGAGGTAAGCGAAATGCTCGATTTGACATAGCATTGTCTGGATTCAAACTGCTGAGTCTCGCTCGCTAGGAAACTGCTATTGTCGGTTAGCAATATCTACCAAGAATGAGTATTCTAATAAGTATTCTTGTAAGCTAATAAGTAAAAATAGAACACTTTTACTTTAGACGGGTTTGTAGCATTTATTGTGTTTAGTACAGTTTAAAAAAAAAGCATAATAAACGCCCCGTGGTTTCACCTGCGCAGTTCCCGTTCTCTTGGTAATACCGGGATAAAATTCAGTCTAAGTTACTTCTTATAACATCAGCTATCTGCTAGAGAAAATCAGTCCAACCGTTTCAAAGATTAGTCGGAGCAAACAGGCAGACACGGAAAAAAAAAATATTATTTTATGTACCTATCGTAAATACTATATTTAGAAAAATGCTGTATATTTGGAACTACAAACACAGACACTTCAATTTTATTTACCTATCTGTTTAGATTAGAAGAATCTAGAACTTTATTTTCATTCGGCAATTCAAATCGCAAAATAGTCTGTGCATTCGTTTTCCCTTATACTAGGAAGTCTCAGTTGATTAATATATATACCTACTATAATGAGAGTCTTTACAACCCTCTGATCTATGTACTTAACCTCAGCTAACATCCTTACATCAATTAGTTTTTGTATGCCCCTAATTACTGCCACTGACGTTTGTTTGGAGTACTGTCAAGGATCCAATTGACGAGGGTACAGTTCTAAATGCATGCCGAAGGTAGAGAGTACTAGAATATCGAACCCGATATCAATTGGTATATTCAGCAACGTGCAGCTTAAATTGCTTAACGGATTTAGCTGTAGTTAGAAATATATAAGTATGTATATCAGTTGTCTAGATCCCATATAACAAGCTTATATTAGCTATGAAGCGCTCGTGGCCCCGCGGTCTCAGTGTTCGGTAAACGATCACTGAGGTACGCAACTTTCACTATGGCTGGTCGTCGGATGGGTGACCACTTTGTGGCATTTACATTTGCGAGTGTTTCCGTGCTTCGGAAGGCACGTTAAGCCGTTCGTCCCAGTTGCCAGTAAAATGGCAGTCGTTAAGCCTGGTTGAAGGCCTTATAGGCGGCTTAAAAAAATTCAACAGCAGGTAGCCACAACCTGCGTCTGTCTATTTCAACACGGCAATGGGCTCACCACCTATTACGTGGGACAGGAATCCACACGGTGAACAGTGGGCATATAATATGCCTCTGCCACCCCTTCGGGGATAAGGCGTGATGGATATTTTATATTAGCTTAGTTTGGGTTTTTTTGTTCACGCATTTTTGCCATGGGCAAAGCTATCTAAACACAATACAAGAACTAGCTAAGCTATTAGAGACAAACCCCGCAGGGCATAATTTAACTTATTGCTATTTAAACTCATACAGTCCTCTCGTAACATTCTAGTTCTTCTTGTATTCTTCTCGCACCTTTACACAATTCCGCTCTGTCACACTTTTGTTATAACGAACTTAATCTACCTCCTTTTATTCTGTCCCCAATAGGCATACTCGTCATGCTTTTATTCATCCTCCAGCATACATTCAATACCTTTCATACTTTGAGTTAGACAGCGAAAGTGAAGAGAAAAAAATGTCCCATGATGTTCATTTATTTAGCTTTAACTTGGGATATAAAAGGCAACAAAGGTTATTATATCTTAAAGAATTTTGTAAATTTTTCCAGTGGGCGGTGTGGACCAGAAGCAAACCGCGGGAAAAAAGATATTTAAAATCATACAAAAAATAAAAAAGTAAATTACTGGCTGACCCGGCAACCGTTGTTTTGATGGTATAAAGGGCTTTCTAACCTAAAATACCGAGAAAAGTTAGACTAACGAGACTATTCCCAGACTTTTAAATATAAATACATTTTTAAGCGAATAGTAGATTAGAACTTTCACATAAATCACATAATTTTTTAATAAATTAAACAATTATAACTTGGTTCACGACGACTTGGTCCGCAACCTTTATCTAACCAGTGCAATGTTCTAGCTTCTGAACTACCCGAACCGATTCAAAACAAGTTGAAATTCTTCCCTATATTTTAATCGACATTTAATAGTCTATATAAAGTAGTAGTAGTAGTGTAGTCTATATAAAAATCATGAAAAATGGTCAAAGCGTTTCGGAGGACCTTTGGAACAAACATATTCGCAGGAGATTTTAATATATTAACTACTAACCAAGATTCCAAATACCCGTTTCCCACAGGATATAAATTCTCAGAATAAAAAGTAGCCTATACTATTCAGGTATACCTAATACACCTTTCTAACAGTGAAAGATTTTCAAAATCGGTTCAGTAAATCCAGAAATAACCCCTCCATCATAAACTCTCAATAAATATTATATAAACTTTACCTCTTTATTATATTAGTATAAAGATCTTCAATAGGAAATAGTACCTAATTTCAAAAGAGCAAGTGAACTTCAATCCCAGTCTTATCACATTCTTACGAATGACAGAAGATTCACTTTGTATCGTCTATACAGGATATATTTATGGCTACAACATCTGTTTTATTGAAGTGAAACTTCTTTATCGACGTTGAGAGAAATTTTATAGCTGTAAAATCGTCACGTTTTTCAGTTACGCGCCATGTTGTTTTGAAGTGAAACTTCTTTATCATAAGTGAAGCTTCTTTATCGACGAATGAGAGACATTTTATAGCTATAAAAAAATGTCGTAAAAAAAGTTTCACTTCTTACCTGTGTACTCTGGTACACACACATTTTTTTCTTTTAATATACGTTCTACCCACTTTCTTCGTGTCATCTGATTGTTCTGTATTCAAAAGTGCTGTTATAATCTCAATTAAATTAATTAAGTTAAAAAAACGCTTGTCGGAAATTTCAACTCTCCCCCTTTAATCGTGATGGGGAAGAAATAAGTCAAGTTTAGAATGTTTTACCTATATATATATCTTTGTTATCTTTAAGTAAAGATTGTTGAAGTTGTTTCAAAGTTAAAGCAAGTTGCTAATGAGCTAAATAAAATGTAATATAAACTAAACTAATATTATTAAGGGTTATGGAGGAACGGGGTAAGATATCGCTTCGACACAAAGGAAAGGATCATAGGTGTAAGGGTCTCAAAGTCTCCGGAGCCCAAGTGATGACCTGTTAGCTAACGGACGATGCAATGATGCCTGGAGATTAGACAGAAGTCGGTCCCAACTATGCCGAAAATCAAAAGTCAAACGATGTTTACCATTCTTTATCAATCACGCATTATCCCCAAAGGGGTGGCAGAGGCATATTATACGCCCACATTTCACCGTGTGCATTCCTGTCCCACGTAAAAGGTGGTGAGCCTATTGCCGTGTTGAAATATACAGACGCAGGTTGTCGCTACCTGCTGTTGATACTTTTCAAGCCATAATGGGCATAAGGCCTTCAACTTGGTTTAACGTCTGCTACCACAGGCTATAAATCCAAGTAGAGTTTGGAAGTCACTGTGAATACACTATGATGAAGAATTTTTGAATTTCGCTTACAAGGAGAGACCAATCACTTTATTGTAACTGAATTTTTTTAAAGAAAATAAACGATTTTGTATTTAAATTTGTATTTGTATCAAGAAGAAAACAAAGGGAGAATTATCCTGTGCCCATCCAAAGCGCCAGACGGGAAATGTTGATGATTGTGCCGTTATAGGTATATATCATTCAGCGTGAGAACTCTCACAGCGCTTCTCTCTCGTAGGTATTGACAGAATCTTTTATATCCTTAGTATCGATATAGTTCTATTGTACTTTACTATTTAGCGGTCATTGCCATAAGAGAATAAGATAAAATTAATAGACTGAAAAACATACTGATCAGAGTTTACAAAACCTGTAATCAATACCGTTGTATGTTATGAGGAAATTTCGTGTTCATAACTTAATTTTCTTAACCAATTCATTTTATCAAAAGTTCTGTAATATTCGACAGGATGACAGGATCGATCCGGGATCCTCATCAAGTAAGATTAGAGTTCAAGCGATTTACATATCATGTAACTTGTGTCCCCGCTGCCAATGTTACGAAAAGATGTTCAATAAAGACTCTTAACTGACAGCTACTGAACTCTTATTACTACTTTTCACCTTTTATTTAAAACTAGGTGAGTCCCCGACTTCGCCCGTGACATACTTCGAACTCCCGTCGCAAAAATAATGCATTTAAATATGCCCGATTGGTCGACATTTATATATACATCTCCGCTCACCAGGAAAGTAGCGTGATTATATATAGCCTTCCTCGATGAATGGGCATCTAACGCAAAAATATTTTTTCAAATCCGACCAGTAGTTCCTGAGATTAGCGCGTTCAACCAAACAAACAGACAAACTCTTCAGCTTTATAATATTAGTTATTTCAAAATATAAAATAAAACACCTTGTATGTTGTAGTCGTACACAAAATGTCATTTTTAAACTTTGTCCTTAGCAAAACAGCTCGACGTGGTCTCTCTTTATTTTTTTTAAACCAAGCTTTTTCAATTTAAGATCTTTGTGTTGTAACCAGTAGATAATGAGTTGCTCCTAATCTCACTAGTTTAGCATTTTGTAAATGACCATTGCGTTAAAAATTTCGGGTGCCAATAAAAAGTCGTCCTGCCTGGGTTTCCCCCGAACGTCTACAGTATGGAGTTCTTAGAAGGATTTTTCCATCAGGTGGGCCTTATGCTTGTCTCCCACCTCAGTGGTAAAAAAAAATGTCGTTTAGTCAAGTTGAAGTGTGTGACTTTTAAAAGTCAGCTACAGCCTGCTCCTGTCAATTTGAACACAAGTGTAAAACGTTTATTGTTGCAAACGTCCATATGCAAAGGTAACCCCTTTCGATCAGTTTTTCAATAGCGTAAAACATATATACCAGAATTGATTAAACTCTTAATATAACTAGGTGCACTTACCGTTCCCGGATTCTGAGCTGATACCGTCTATATTTATTTTTCTTTCGGTGATTATTCCTCCATGGTAAGTCCGATTTTATTTTTTCTAAACTATCTATAGCTAGATGTTGTATTCTAGGTCATATTTCGTACACATCAAAAATTTGAGTTGATTGGTTTGGGAGAAGTTCGAGGACAAAGCGAAATTCCGAATCGAGGAAGAATGGCATACCTCATCTCAAAAATGAAAAACCTCATTTACACTATGTTGAAGAGTGGTTTTCAGAACCTTCATTGGAACCCTTTTATCAACCAATCGCAGTGACAATGTAAAATATGTGTTATCAAAGTACTATCACAATAGAGCAAAATAAATTAATGGATTGTAATACATGTCCGTTTCACACATCTTGAAGGAAGTTTCTTTTTTTAAACTGTATAATAGAATTTTACTTAAAGATAGGTACTTACCATCAATTCTCTTCTAAGTTTATCAAGCTCGTGGGCCGAAGGTGGTGCAGGTTGCACTCTGCCTCTTCTCAACTCCTCGAGTTGCCGCGTCAGCTCCTCCACCTTGGCCACCGCCACAGACAGTTCTTTCTCCTTCTCATTGAACAGCGCTCGTATCGACTCAAGGTCACTAGCTGTGGACAAAATTCTTCAATAAGTTCCTATCTTTAAAGGTCTGTAAGTGCCTGTCTATAAACATGTGATATTATAGAAAATCTCTTTAAACAAGACCTGGGAAAATATAAAGAAATAACGGTGTACAACATAAAATTGAGCTGCTTTCTTACTGAAAGATCGTACCTGTGGCGTTCCCCAGTGTACCTTTAATGTAATCCATTGTACTTCTTTTGATGAAAAGATATAAGTATAATTAAATATTATACCCGCCATTCTGTCGTTAGATCTGAGGGTGTATATTAATAAAAACACAGAGTAGGTAGATAATACTGTTACTTATCCCGGATTTAGTGATATACAAAATGATTTCCGTCGTCTATAAGATAAGCGACAGAATCTTATGCTGAATATCTGTTTATTTAGAGACAGCTATGAGACAGTAATATTTTTTGTGCTCCACCTATAAAAATGTGGAAAAATACACTACATTTTCGACGAGAATAATATTGTCGGTAAAGGTTGGCTTCACGATTATCGCCTGTCAAGTAGAAACAATATGAAAAAGCCTCCTAACGAGGGTGCCCCGGTCTCACTCCGAATGTCGAATGTTTAATGTAACCCAGTGACCGTTGACATTTCCCGCCAACACTGTTTTGAGGAAATGTTTTGAAATATTTAACGAAATATTGTCACGAGACTGAGATTTAGAGTAAAGTACAAGACGAAATTACACCACCCCTTTCGTTTAAAATTAAATACGCCGCCCCTGTAATGCGTCTGTAAAAGGAATCGGTGAAATATATTTAGGAAAGTCGTGCTGTGTCGACTTGTGTTTTAAGTCCACTATAAGAAGTGTGGTAAGATGTTGCCAAAGATTTTTTTTAATAATATATGATTAATCTCTTTGTCAAACACATCTGTTACTATCGCGACAAGGACAATAAATATTCAATATTATTTGAAGATTACAGTATGAATTGGACAGTCAGCGTCCGTCAGGATATTAGTATTCATAATTTCCTGATGAGCGAAAACATAGTTCGATTTACACTGTGAAAGTAATAGTAATTTTAAGTTTTTTGGCGCAGGGAATGCATTATTACCTTTTTCACTAAATACTATAGAGATGGTAGTAGCCCTCCTGGTGAGACGATAATTTCCATTTCTAAGTGTCATAGCAGAATAACTTTACTGCAGTAAGTGCGAGAATGGAATAAAGTACCTATAAACTTGTCCAGTTCCCCACTTTAAGTTGAGAAATTTTAGCGTAGTGAAAGTCAAAAGTGCTATTTTACAGTACTACTAGCTGTACGCGAGTGAGGTACATTTAAGAGCATTTAAGAGGGAAATACCTCCAACCTTTCAATTAACGTAGACAAGAAAGAGGACTTCATCTGTTCAAGGAGTCCTTCTGTTTGCACACAACGTCTCCACAGAGTACTTAGCACATACCATCATCTTTTAGCTCTCAGTATCGCTTAAAGACCAAGGAAAATAAGATTAAAATGGAGTACATGTTTCAAATTAGGTCAAAAAGCAATTTTCTTTCGCTTTGTGTACTGTTTGGTTCTGTCATATCATTGGAAATGTTTAAAATAAGAATACAATCAAATTTTTATTATGTATTGCCGCTGGGTCGTATTTAAATTGTCAGATAATATTTGATAGCTGAAAGTCTAAGTGTGGATAATTGTAGCTCCCTTAAAGGACATTTCATAACTTAGTAGTAATCGAACTAAAAATTCTAAGAAAATGTCTGCGTTAGAGCTGGAAATTGATATCTACATAATTATTTTATCTCTGCAGAACTTTATCTGCGAACTTCTCAAATATATTTTAGAAATCCTATATATTCCGCTCGTTTTCCACGCGAATAGCTTTTCATTTAAAAAATTGGGTTCATAGTAGTTGAATCGGTCAGTCCTATCAGTGATTTGTTTCACACGTCACTACACCGCAATGGCGCCTTGACTTAAGGTTTTCGTATCGAAGCGTGAAATAAAAGCGAATAATGTTATCAGCGAGCTCACAAGCTGTTTCAAATACAATAGGATATTTCAGAATGGATAGACGGCCAAGAAATTGATTTTCATAATATTCCCATGTATCCTTTTCTAAAAATATTTTGTCCTTGAAGTAGCCTTGAAGCAAATAGAAATCAGTCGTTTTACTCCGTGTTTTGAGATGAAAGTGAAAACAATATAAAGGTTAAGCTGTTTCTGGTTCTGAAACATGTTCATTTAGCAACAGTCAGTGCCGTGATATTTCTTGCCGGATTCTCACAAGCTCTACCTGTTGCTTTGCAAAATAATCTTGATGAGTATTACTATGTGACCCATGAATAAAGATTTTAATATAAGCCACCTAATTATAAAAATGTACGATATAACTTGGTTATGTTAAAAAGACCCAGTTATAAGGACCGACGACTTAGAATGGTCACAGGGAGATACGATGTATGTGAAAGATACACGATCGTGTGGTAGGAGACTGCGATAGGTTAATTTTATTTATCCAATCATTGCGTTAAACATCTAATGCTACGAATAGTCCTGAGATGGGTGACCGTTTGCATTTGCATTTTGTATTTGAAGCAATATAAAATAATGATAACCTTAAGAATGAAAGTCAAATAATAAAATAAGAATATATTCGTACTACGAAAGTATTGAGATTTGCGCGACCCGCGTAAATTGACTTAACTACGCACTTTTAAAGGAAAGTATTGCATTTTATATATCTAATGTACCTTACAAATGGAAGGTCCTTTTCTCCTTTTTCTTTTTTAGTAACAATTCACTTACAAAGGGTTGTTTCACTCGTTATCTCGCATCAAATATAATGTGCTTAACTTCAGGAAACAGTCACTGCTCTATATGTGTGTGTGCACTGATCTTTTCTTGTATGTTTGCCTAGATGGCGTTAGTGAACCATTTCAGTAGAACTTACGTTTATTTTATCGTACCTTTTTGGAATAATAGGCTCATTGATGATAGAAAACATTTATTTCAGAAGACTTTTACTCTCTGTAGACAATTCTATTCTTGCAGAACGGCTACAAACTGTATTACACGGGTGCGTCTGGTGGGGAGAACGGGGTGGCTGTTGTGCTCTCCGAGGGGCTGCAGAGTGGCATCTTGGAGGTGAAACGCTGTAGCGACCGGCTTATGATCGTGAGGGTGCTTATCGATGGGATTATTACCCACCTGATAAGTGCCTACGCGCCACAGGCCGGTTGTAGCGACGCCGATAAGATGTCGTTTTGGGGACAACTCGAGGGAGTGCTTCGGAGCATTCCGTTGTCACAGGGAATCGTTTTGGGCGGCGACCTAAACGGTCATGTGGGTCAGAGGTGTGAGGAGTTTGAGCGTGTTCATGGTGGTTTTGGATACGGCACCCGCAACGCTGAAGGAGAAACTATCCTTAGAAAGTGTGCGGCTGCTGATCTGGCCATTGTGAACACGTATTTCAAAAAGAAATCCGAACATCTCATCACCATCACAGGAGCGGGAGGCGTACAACTCAGATCGATTTCCTACTCACTAGGCGACACAGCATCGGCAAGGTGGCCAACTGCAAGGTCATACCCGGTGAGAGTCTTACTGCACAACACCGTCTCCTTGTCATGGACCTCTGCGTGAAGCCCAAAGGCAAACGCATCGAGCGGTGCCAGCGCCGCATCAGATGGTGGCTGCTTGATGAAACTAGGTCCCAGGAGTTCGTCTCAGCTGTCGGTGACAAGTGCACCGACACTGAAGGCGAACCAGTTCAAGATTACTGGGACAAAGTTCAGGCGGCCATCCTTGGAGTGGCGAAGGTGGTGCTCGGTGTGTCTAAGGGTGGACGCAAATGTGACAAGGAAACTTGGTGGTGGAACGACGCAGTCCAGAGGGAGACTAGGGAGAAGAAAGCCCTCTTTAAAAAGTGGCAAGCGACCGGATCTCCTGAAGACCGCGACGCGTACAGGGCTGCCAAGCGCGCCACAAAGAGAGCGGTAGCCAGAGCCAGACGTGATCACTTACAACCTCTGTATGATAAGTTGGAATCGTCTGAGGGGCAGAAGCTCATCTATAAGCTGGCGCGCTCCAGGGTCAAAGCGGCACAGGATATATCCAAGTGTCGCTATGTAAAAGACCCGAGGGCAACCTGTTAAGCGAAGACCTCGCGGTAAAGGAGAGATGGCGCTCGTACTTCCACGAGCTGCTTAATAAACAGCACAAAGAGGTGCAGCCTCCGGACCTCCCTCTGAATCAGGGACTAGTGCCACCGGTAACGCCTGGAGAAGTCCTGACTGCGCTTCGCCGCATGAAGAATCGGAAAGCTGTCGGACCCGATGGAGTCCCCATCGAAGCCTGGAAGGCGATTCGACCTCGCAGTGTGGGCATCTTAGTAAACCTTTTTAACTTCATACTCCTCAGCGGGCAGATCCCAAACCAATGGAGACTGAGTATAATTACTCCAGTCTTCAAAGGTAAGGGGTCAGTGCAGGAGTGCGGGAGCTACCGCGGTATTAAGGTGATGTCCCACACCATGAAGATCTTCGAGAGGATTATAGACTCTCGGATCCGGCAGGAGTGTACTCTCTCGGAGTGTCAATATGGGTTTCGCCCTGGTCATGGGACCACGGACCCTGTTTTTGCCCTGAGGGTTGTCGCAGAGAAATACAGGTCGAAGAACACGCCTCTGCACTGTTTGTTTCTAGACATGCAGAAGGCCTTCGACTGTGTTCCTCGTGCGATGATCTGGTGGGCACTGCGGTCCAAAGGGGTTCCAGAGGTCTATATTGACACTATCCGGGACATGTACTGTGACCCCGATTCAATGGTTTGGACTGCTGTTGGCGACACGAAACCCTTCCACATCACCGTCGGGGTACACCAGGGTTCGGTCCTTAGTCCGCTTCTGTTCAGTGTAATATTAGACGAATTGTCGGACAGCATCAGAAACCCACATGAGCAGCCTCCATGGTTGCTCATGTATGCTGACGATATTGCGCTGGCAGACGCGGACAGGGGCAGATTGGTGCGACGTGTAAAGGCGTGGAAGGAGACGCTTGAGAACGGCGGTCTGAAACTAAATGTGGCGAAGACCGAGTACTTGGCAATAAACTCGACAGATCCCACATCCGTCCGCATAGGCGGTGATTTGGTCGAGCGCACGGACCAGGTCAAATACCTGGGATCTGATTTTCACACGTCCAGTGACATCGATTGCGATGTCAAGTCACGCATTGCTGCCGCGTGGGCCAAACGGCGGGAGATGACCGGTGTCATTTGTGACCCTAAAATGCCGATCCGGTTGAAGGGACAGGTCTACAAACCCATTATTAGACCTGTTCTTTTACATGGCAGTGAGACGTGGCCGATATTGGAGCGACACAAGCAGGAGCTGCGTGTCACGGAAATGAAGATGCTGCGGTGGATGTGTGGGGTCACGCGGATGGACCGCGTGAGAAACTCTCGCATCCGCGGCGGCCTTCACGTCCGTGACATTGCAGACAAGTTGCAAGAGTGTCGCCTTCGTTGGTATGGTCACGTCTTGCGGCAACCGCGTAGGTAACAAATGTCTGGCCATGTCAGCCCCGCCGGGTCCCGGTAAGAGGGGAAGACCCAAGAAGTGCTGGCTTGACGTCGTAAGGGATGACATGCGTGCCAATGGTCTCACTACAGGGGTTGCCGAAGACCGTGCGAAGTGGAGGAGAAAATGTAGGAAAGCGGACCCCGGGCGTCGCGAGACGCAACTGGGACAGACGCTCGGATGATGATGGAGACAATTCTATTCTCAAATTGAACATTCAAGATATATTAAAATACTTATAAAATAAACACCGGGTAGGAAAGTACCCTACTTTTGAAGCTCAATAAATAAAACCATCCATTTAGTTACTATTGGTAGTGAACGACCGTATTATTAAAACGGGTATTTAAAGATTTTTTTTATATCTTTAGGTATCTTTACAATTATAGTATATAATATATAGCTTTTATGTGTAAGGGGCCCCACCAAAACCTCCGGGGCCCAAGCGATACACCTGCTAGCGGTAGCTTGTGGGACATTTTTTTTGTGGGACTTTTTTTACCCACCGCCGTCTAGCCCAAAGTAAGCTAATATTAGCTTGTGTTATGGAATCTAGACGACTGATAAACATACTTTTATATTTCTAAATACATACATATTATACATAGGAAACATCCATCTCTGAAACAAACATTTGTGGATCACAGAAATCCGACCTGGGAATCGAACACGGGACCGCAGTCGCGGCAGACGCATTTACTGACTGCGCCACTGAGAAAAAGTGTCTTTGAAAGCCCAAAGTTCTCCTGGGCATATTTTAAACAAAAGCATAAGAGTTGCAGTTTTCGTAGAAGTTAAGCACTTTGTTACTACTTTACTCACAATATTAAGGATACTATATAGACAGTACAAAACTATGAACTTGTCCGAATTACAATCAGTTTAATGAGGCAAAACTTGTAAAGCGATTAACCCCAACAGAGAGTGTTAGACCACTACACTAAAACCCACATTTATAGGAACGCGGCTAATGCGGATGTGGCCACAAAAACCACGACGTTGACGCAGACTGATGTCTAGGGACGGAAACAAATGGAACTTTCAACTCTAACAATGATTAGGTTAAATGAAACATAGAAACTTGTAGGGATCAGGGTTTTTGAGGGTAGTTATTAACTGTTTCAGTTCAACTTTAGACATTATTACTTACAAGATAATATCCGTTTCAAATGTACGTATGAGTAACTTTTAATGTTCCTCGGACTCTAGAGATTGTATTTATGGTGTGTAAAATTGAGCTGCCCTCTCTGAGTACCCCGTTTGAGAAACATCTTGAAAATAGTTAGTTTTAATATCTTTTCTATTTGTTCAAATTTTGCTTACGATGACAGAAAGGTTAAAATTTTCTCTTGTATAGAGCCTGGAGAAGGCAATAGTCTCTATTACGTAAGATTAACAAAGCTACAGGCAATGTGTGAGTCTTATTCAACTCTGTATAATCTTTCTGGGATATAAGCGTGATACTATGTTATATAACTGTTAATGCGGGTAGAAAAAATTAAGTTACAGGGGATTGAAGTGAGGTGTGGGTGTACTGGAGTATCATCAATATCTTTGCGACTCATGTCGCAACCAGCAAGTAGTGTGCTTCTATAGACCAACGGACAGACTTTAACAAAAGCACCCGTGGTTGGAAGTTCACATGGTAGTCGCTTTCAAGAATGCCGAAAGAAAAAGCCATGCTGTATCAGCTCTAAGCTAGGAGTAATGACCCAAATCCAAAATCCAGATAACGTTTGAAAGCAACGGGGAAGCCTAATATAAAGTAAAACAATATACACTTATTAAATTTCTCGGTTCTTTGATAGTTACAGACAATAAAACTAGTATAGGCATAATGATGATATGAGTCAGATTAATCTCCAATTTCGTACAACGATTTTGCAATTTTTAGGATTTTGACTTTTTTTGTCAGAACAAAATAAGAATTAGAGACAGTTAAGACGATATTTCTTATTTAGTACAATGTTGTTTGCATAAAATCCTTTTATCTACCTACTTATTTTTTAAACTACCTTTGTTTCCAGAACGTAATAATCATCTTTAAGAAGTCTTAAAGTGGTGATAAAAAAAGATGTCTCGCAAACGACACAAGCTAGATGTATTACTATTTCACCCGCAATTTAAAAAGAGGGGTTTTATATGTTTGTGAGCTATGTGCCTCACTGCGGCACCGTAACTCTTTAAGGTGTGAACCAATATAGATGCGGTTATGATAGGAAGATTACTAGCGATGGTTCTTGACTTTTACGTCGATATCTTTTTAAGCTATTGCATAGTTTTTCGCAATCGCGGGCTTTAAGGCAAAAAGGAAAAAAAAACCTATGATCCGAGGTCACACGAAGTACACCGAGCACGGCCGAGCGTTGGCTTAACGTGTATGTACATAATATTATATGGTACGATTGTACGAAGCTCGCACGGATCGAGACGTGATGTTAGTGAGTGTGAGGGTGAGGATGAGGGTGACTGTGAGAGTGAGACTGGGGTGAGAGTGAGGGGTGAGGGTGAGGAGTAAGGGTGAGGGTGGGGTGACGGTGAAGGTTTTTTTTTTGTGTAACTTAAATTAATATCAAAGAAAAACAAAGGTATGCTATGCAATAGCTTTACCGCGGCAGTCTCCGAGTCCCACACGTCTTTTTTTTTTAATTACTCAATTTACTTATCTACAGTTTTGTTTTCTTCTTGTAGATACTTTTCTACTTTATGTTTGCCACTTTGTTATACCTTACGCTTACGCTACTTTGTTATATAGAATAGATATTCTTGACGCATAATACATATAGCACCTCAGCCATTTCTAGATTATGATCCGTAGGGCCCAGCGCTGGTTGTCTAGATAGCAGTATATAGTGCGACAGTTATGAAAAAATAAACAATATTTTTTAAGTCTTTTCATTTGACAAATTGAAACCAAAACAAGCCCAACTTATAAAGAAAACACAAGAAAAGTTTGTGTAATTTTGTTTTCAAATTTAATTAGATGCCGCCCGCGTTATCATTTATCATTTGGTAGAATATAAAACTTTTATAAAACACTGTCTATTTTTTACGGCTGCTTTACATGACTTAAACTTGGCGGTGGTTATTGATTTTTATAAGTTCCGTAGTTACGTCAACAAATACGGTACCATTTACTGGTTAGTACTTACCATGTCATGTTACTAGTAACTACTCGCATATTTCAGCTATATAGCACAGAGTTGCCATGAATTTAGGACTTTTGATTTAATCTTTGTATTTCCTTGAATAATTATCATAATATAAAAAAATAATACTATTTAGCCAGAGCTTTTTAAAGAATGATACAAGATCATTACATACATACACATTGTCACGCCTTTATACCCGATGGGGTAGGCAGAGGGATACTACACTCCCACATTTCACCGTATGCATTTTTGTCCTACGTAACAGGTGGTGAGCCGCAGGCAGGCAGGCGCAGGCTGTGGCGACATACTGTTGAAATATTTCAAGCCGCCCATAAGGCCTTCAACAAGGCTTAATGACTGCCATTTTACTGCCAACCGGGACCAACTGCTTAACGTGCCTTCCGAAACACGGAAACGCACGCAAGTTCATATGCCACAAAGTGGTCACCCATCCAAGGACCACCAATAGCATACGTTGCTTAACGCAGTGATCGTTTACAGAACACTGAGTCAACGGGGCCACCAGCGCTTCACACTTTTCACATATAAATATTACTTTCAGACTACAAACTTCAATTCCATATAAAATATATTCTGTTTATAACACAGAATGGATAGGTGTGTTATATGAAACCTCTGTTTTACATAACGCACCTATCCCATAAATATATTTGATGCCGATAAAAGATCAACACTTCCGAAGAGGATAAACAGATATAACATTTTATTATCAGTCTAACGACTCGCATCTATCGAGAAGAAAACTCGATTCCTTAAGTAATTGGATATTTACTTGAATGTGAGATAAAATCAAATGTCTACTCGATATAAACCTTCTAAATAGAACAATCTGTGTAGTGAGCGATTTTATCTGTTCCAACTGTGATGGACCGACACTCAAAATAGTTGAGATCTTTTTACTTGTAGGTATTATTAGCCTAAGATACAAGTGTTGTTTTAGATTAGCTCTTATTACATTATCATTACATTTTCGAAGTATTCTGTTGTATTGCAAAATTGTGACATTGGCCCGTTGGTAAACTTTTTTTTATTTCTATATCTCATTATTTAGCAGCATTCATGATAGAGAGACTATTGGAACGCGTGTTTTATCTGTAAAGTCAACTTCAGGTCTTGAATCTGACTTAGCACCTGACAAATGTGTTTATTCTTAACATTTTATTCCAACTGTAGTCATTGTAATCACCAGCAAATTCTCGTTGAATTTAATGGTTCATTTTGAAAATAAAACTTCAATTATTATATAACTTTACCATTTGCATCATACTTTATTGTTATCCTCGTGGTAAAAAATATGATTAAGATTTAGAACCGGTTTTTGGTAATTTCAGAATTGAATTGTATTGTAATGAAAAACTTCTAGGAACCTAAGCAGGGAATCAATTGCAATTGGGTAATTTAGAAAGTAAGGTGATATCAAAGTTTAATTTGCACATGGTTCCTTTTTTCTTAGGTGATGTGAAATTGGTTAGTGATGTATCAATCAATCGCAGTGATAGAACTGTCTCTTTTGAGTAGACAAAATGCGGTAACAATACAAATTTCACACTCCGTCGGTGAATAAATGAGCCGTAAAATGTTGACATTATTTATTTAAAAGCAAGTACTTCCCGATGTTGTACTCGTATTGTAGCTGTAAATTCGTACTGCTGGCATATAATTGAAGAGAATTTTAATCAATTAAGGATATATTATAATATGGTTCACAAAAACAAAACGCTTTTTTATAGGAAGTTTAACATTGAATAACTTTTTTTACTTATTTATTTAAGTTTATAAAACACAGTTAACATTATAAGCAAACCATGAGCCACTAAGGTTTGTCTGGATTGCTAAACTTAACTACCGATGTCTATGAAACTCACCTAACTTTACTTTTTGCTAATCTTAATACATTTATTTATTTATTCAGAAATATTTTACATCTTATTATATAAGAACTACTCGCTTAAATTGAACATAGAAAGGTACTCAAATATCAAGATTAAAAGACAAATATCAAAACTTGAAAATGCAAAATTAATATTTTGGCAAGAAGGCTCATTTTCAAATTGGCAAATTCTCTAAAAGTCAAATTTGGTTAGACACACAAGAAATTAGATGTTACTCTAAAAACCTAAAAAAAATATCAATATTCGATATAGATTAAGCAATAAAACACTTCATTCTCATTTTTATGAACATTGCAATAGGCGCCAGCTCAAATATCCCGGTAATAAAAAAGGGATATATTTTTATTACACTAAATCATGTACCCAGCTGATTTTTATATTCATATTTTGGATAAGAGTAACGAACCCAAATTAATTGCTCCTTTGATTTTTTTATAAATTTGTTCTACGCTTTTACGCTTTTACTTAAGGAACTACTTATTATTTTTAAACTTTCACGGTTTATATTCAATTTTTATTTACTGCTCGGGATTTCACGCGAAACAATTTTCTACTTTCATTCACCGACGTATCGAGCGCGTTGCGGCACCCTCTAAAATTCCCCCCGGACAGATATACAGGGTCATTTGTAAAACACCAGCAACCTGCTAGGAGTAGATACCCAAGGTCATAACCAACAACGTTTGTTCTACCACTTTTGGCAATTCGTTACACAGCGAGTACTATCGTACATTGAAACTTCGAGTTTCTTCATAGGCTTTTGCTCTTGGAATCGCTTAAAAAGACTCTTGTGTCTCTTTTTTGTCACGTACTGCATACCTCGATGAACGATGGAAGTGCGCGCATCAATGCGGTTGGAAAAGGTCAGGGTCAAAGGAGTTATGACCGGTCCACCACCATCCCCTGTGATTTTCACGAATTGCGTATTAATTTGCAACTCAATCAGTACATTAAATTAAAGTTAAATTTAAAAAATTTTTTTTTTAATTCTCATATTTTTTTTTCAAAATTGAAGAAAACATCGTAGAACATGTTTTTATGATGTTAGCTACATAGTCCTAGTAGGTTGCTGTTGTTTTATAAATGACCCTGTAAAAGATAGTTAGTTAATAGCAAAACAAGGTAAAATATACAATCCATATTTCATGCTTTATAAAATTTATTGGTACTGAAAGAGCATTCGGACTTCGAGATAATTTGCATACCACTTGAATGTACATACCCGGAATCGTAGTGCAGTCATGATTACGTAGTAAACCTAGTTTGATTTCGGGTATTCGGAATGCTTTTAATTATCAACCGTCGAAATCTAGAACAGTTATGATTGATCTATAACATTCTAGTACATTCGGATTAAGTATCCATTCAATGCATACTTTGAACAACTATAACTTTCCAAGGAATATTAAGATCTTTATATTGATACTAGGTGACCCCCACGGCTTCGAATTCCCGTCGCACCTATTTAATCCCGTCACTTATAAATTCTACAATAATGCATAAAAATTTGCCCGATTTGTCGATATTTCTCTCCAGGGTAGTAGCGTGATGATATATAGCTTATAGCCTTCCTGGATAAATGGGCTATCCAACACCAAAAAAAAGTAGTTCTTGAGATTAGCGCGATCAACCAAACAAACTGTTCAGCTTTAAATATTGGTAAAAAAATTTCGAATATTTGTTGCATACTAGCAAATAAAATGTATTACTAAGTTCAAATTGCAACATAATTTTTGGAAGAAATCGAGATATTTTAGACCAACGTTTCGGAAGTATGCAACGCTTGTGTTAGAGATTGGTCATAAATATCACGAGTAATAGAACGCGTATTGTATTACAAATTGAAATAATTTTACTAGAAAAGAAACTTATTAAATAAAACGTTCTAACATATATTGACATTCGTTATAATAGTATTATGAAAAAGTTTGGAAAAAAAAAGTTTGAAAAGGAAATAAGTATATTATTTATGTAATAAGAGAGAGATAAAAAAAATTCACGAAAGAGAAACCCAGTAAATAAATTCCATTGAATTTCATTAATATCTTTAAAATGGTTATCAGTTCAATCATGATAAGAAATAGGGTTCATCCTCAGTACAATTGGAAATTTATTCAAAAGGATTTATTACCATTAATTGCGTATATTTTTCTAAAACGTGCAGACAAGCAAGTGCACAGACCAACGCTCCAACGGACAGCAGTACTAATAATTTTTAACATTTTTTTTTGTTTTATATTAAAAAAAAAAATAAAAAAATACGCTGACTTTATAATTTAATGTCTAGTTTCCAAAACAAGCCTTTTTTATATATTTAATGTCTAACTTTGGAGATAAGACCGATTTTTTATTGTAAAATCGTCACATAGCGGACTACCGAGAGTAAAGCACTCCCACACGCTAACGCGTTGTGAGGCGTGCAATAAGTACCTACGGATAAGTATTAATTTATTATAAACAAGTATATGCCACGAGAGTTTAACCTAACCTAATAATAGTTTCTTTTGGAAATTTAAAACCACACGGTGTCCATATGCCTATGGTCAGGAGTTCCCTATGTCTATTTATGTCACTATATTTGTTTTATTAATCTGTTAGTTGACTGGCTGACAGACACAGAACACCAATGCTTCTGCTCCTTACAACCACCAAATATAAACAGGTACATATACCACTCACACACACCGTGATCACCGTGATCCGTCACAGTCCATAACATATATTGTATTGAATGACTTCACAGATGCATAATACATAATATGAATCATAATTTAAAAAAAAGCCACAAGGCAAAATTGGTTAAAAGTAAATAATGTGGAATAGTAAAAGTGTTGTCATTCATGAACCATACCACTGCTGCCTTTTTACTAGTTGTGAGAATCGGCGGGAATCAAACATGTCTAAATTGGCAATAGATAAACTAATCCCGTTATAGCAATCGGATAATCCTAATGAAAAAAATAACACTTATACATATCTTAATGTCTGATTGTATATTCAATATTCACCTTCGTTCACACAACTATTATGATAAGGTACTACTGAAAACAGGCACCTACGAATATATAGGTTTACAAATAAGGAGGGTTGGAGGACTTTATATTAACGTATAGTAATTATTCTTTAAGAAATTGTAACAGGAATTTTTGTAATAGCTTCTTATCGAATACTTGAAAAGCTCTAGACATTAATATTAAAAAAATATAAATTCCTTCTTAATCCAGGGTAAGTATAATATTTGAGTAGCAAATACCAATTAATTTTGTGGAATACTCAAGAAGATGTGTATATTTTTAAGTAGAACATTCCTAAATAAGAGTATTAAGTAACGGTGAATGATTTCTGACATATCTTCCCCTAACTTTTATTGCCCTACGACTAATACGAGTAGAAATAATGGGATCACCTATAGCTTGTTTGAGACAATCAATCAGGTGACCGTAATATTTTCTGTTTAAAGTATAATTACAAGCATAAAGAATAATTATTTTCATGCATAGTGCATGAAAATTATTTTTCATATATAGAATATAGAGAAAAAAAATTGAGAGGAGTAAGAATGTACTATGAAACAGACTTAGACAATTGACTCCGCATTGGTTTTACTCCATTCTTGCTGAAAAAGTGATAACTGAGTATCGGTGGCGCGAACTGACAAGATTTTACCTACACTTTAAAATGCGTCCAATGCGTTTTTTTTTTGTATTATTGTGTAGTTGATGTATATCTGTATACACGAGTGGTTGCACAATACATTAGGAAACGCGAATCCATAAGTTTTTCCCAATTTAAAATTGAGGAGATTTTTACTTTATAGATTTTTACATGACAAACAACAATTAACCTCTATTCCATTTACCAAAGAACATATTCAAAATTATACCATTATTTTGAAAGACACAAGTCATATCTACTAGATTGCTTTCGAAACACAAAGGTTAAGTTAGTCCCGTTTACTCAGGACGGGAACAATTAGACCGCCTGGACACTAAGCGATAACGCGGCTAGACGTCCGAATAGGACAGCAGAAATACGAAACCGTTAGAGTGACATTTCTGTTAACGGTTTTGACATTGACAATGGAATAGTAAGATAAGTTTTCATGTCTCTTTTTATATGTGGCATCTCACAAGCTACATCGCCTAGTGCTAGATATAGAGCTGAAGACGATTTAATAAACTTACTTAAGCTCTCGATGTAGCAACATCTTCATTGTTTGACGACGCGAGCGAAGCGAGCCGACAAAATTCTCCGTTTTAAGTACACTGGTCCATTCAGTCTACAGGTCGCATTTTTCATCTGATTTGCATGCAACTTGGCATGGACAATCCTTGATATAGCCAAAAACATTTAGCGAAGGGGTTTTCTTGATCGGGGGGGAAATGGAGGCAGGGGAGGGGAAACGGTCCCGTAGTGGTTGGCAAGAGCGCTCAAAACGGTACGGGTATCTTACTCCGAAGTCTACGGTTCACAGAAACATTAGTATGGGTATAGGTTATCTAGCATCCGTTTAGGGCCTACTTGGTAACGATCAGTCATCTCCATCACTATGTATTCCTGATACGGTAGTAAAGCACTTCCTGCAGATTCATTAAACGTTTCACACATGTACATCTGGGTATCCAAGTACTTTCCTTTTTACGTTGAAGATATTCAAAGATTGATAGCAACATTCACGCTCTGAAAGACATTAGGGCTCTAGTAAGATTTATCACATAAATCGTAACTTACGACTAACTGACAGTTTTTGTACCAGTTAGTTATATTCACACGATTGTAAACATCACGTAACTAATAACTTTGCATCGTGTCGATACCGAAACAACCTTGTATCTCAGCCAATAAATTACTACTTCGATCGTAATGAATGATACATATTACAAGCTCTATTAATAATACAAAACTACTCCTATTTGTACGCATTCGAGGCTGCAAGTGCAATGCCAATTTCGTTGTCTGCACTACAAATAGAATGCTCTTGATCCAACATTCTGACCCATTTACGGTGTAGTCCCAATTTGCCTCAATTCATCTAAATTCGAGGTGAAATGGGATTAAAAATAAACAGGTGCATTATTGGTCCAAAGCATTTAGGTTGTTTTAAAAAACATTTCCCGAGATATGGCGAAAATTGGTTTGCTGTACGATTATGTTACTACTAGTTGAAGCCCGCGGCTCCGCATGCATAGTGATATTTCTCGTTTCTGTTTCCCACAGAAACTTGTTTCCGGGATAAAAAGTAGCCTATGTGTTATTCTGATGTGTAAGCTATATTATTGTAAAGTTTCATCAAAATCCATTTAGTAACAACCGAAGCTATTACCCTCAAATCCGGAGTTCAAATTTCTCTTTGTCGACTATTCTCTCTCAACTCCCATAAATCGGTTTCCGTTGTGGTCACGCCTTTGACATCACCTACTAAATATTTAAATTCCCTGAAAATTTTAAATACCTTTTGCTAGGTCCTGGGCATGGCCTGACACGTACTAATTTTATATTGGAATAAAAAGATAGTATGTATGAAATCGAAAACCCACCATTAACCGTAACCCCTTATTAATTTGGATACAGGCTCATTTTCCATCGCAATCAGGGCGTGCTTAATTTTTTTCCACCATTGTCGTGTTAAATAAAAATTGTTCAGTCTCAATGAAATCACACAATTCGACGATCCGGACAATACAGTTTTATTTTTTCATGGCACCCTTTTGCCTTTATACTATTTTAAAATACGAAACATTTTGCCAACACACAGCGCTTGCTTGTGGACACAAAAACTTTAAACCGTGACTGTTGTAGCCAGAGGAAAACATCCTTTCAACTTTTATATTGAAATACATTCAAAGGTACATTTTATTACTAGATAGTAGTAGTAGTAGATAATAGATGACCCCCACAGCTTCGCCCGTGGAATATCTCGACCTTCCATCGCACCTATATAATGCCGTCGCTTATAAATTCTGCAATCATGCATAAACATTTGCCCGATTTGTCGACATTTATGACTACTGCTCTGCTCCCTAGTATAGTAGCGTAATGATATATAGCCTATAGCCTTCCTCGATTTATGGGCTATCTAACAAAAAAATATTTTTCCAAATCCGAACAACAGTTCTTGAGATTAGCGCGTTCAACCAAACAAACTCTTCAGCTTTATAATATTAGTATAGATTTATGTTACAAAGAAGAATGGGAACAGAAATATAAATGATTTTTTGAAGCTTTACTTCTTTTGGCGCGTTAGGGAAAAATAATAATAATAAATTTTTACGATGCGTGCGCGGACCGTTTTGAAAAGCCAACAACCTATAACTACACTAGCGGCCAGTCCGGGCTTCACACGGGTGGACATTTATTTTTAAACATTTTGGCCATAAAAAAATAGCCTATATTAATCAGTGATAATGTAGCATTCAAACAGTGAGAGGACTTTTAAAATCAATCCATTACTTTTTGAGCCAATTTGTTACAAAGAACAACGTTACAAAGACAGTTTGTAAGATGAGATACTTACATACAAATTTTCCTCTTTATAATAATAGTTTAGATTCAAAGTAGGTTTCAAACACCCTGAAATTTGCTATAGTCAACATTTTAATAAAATAAATAAATAAATATCCATCACGCCTAATCCCCGAACGGGTGGCAGAGGCATATTATATGCCCACTTTTCACCGTGTGGATTCCTGTCCCACGTAATAGGTGGTGAGCCCATTGCCGTGTTGAAATAGACAGACGCAGGTTGTGGCTACCTGTTAGTAAAATTTTTCAAGCCGCCCATAAGGCCTTCAACCAGGCTTAACGACTGCCATTTTACTGGCAACCGGGACCAACGGCTTAACGTGCCTTCCGAAGCACGGAAACGCTCGCAAATATAAATGCCATAAAGTGGTCACCCATCCGAGGACCAACCATAGTGAAAGTTGCGTAACTCAGTGAACGCTTACAGAACACTGAGACCGCGGGGCCACGAGCGCTTCACCATTTTAGTTTTTTCTACAAACGTAGGATAAGGCAAAAGATAAAATTTTAGAAAAGAGTTTTTATCTTGTTACGTCAAAGACGTATAACTTTTAACGTGTGTACATATTAAGTACACACAAACTTTTTTTTTCAATTTTTAAAACATCAGTATCCAATAAATAGGCAGGTACATTACTTAGCATATAGACAGACATAAAATTCATACAAAAGATATTAATATACAAAGTCTCTATGATGAACAAACATGTTTATAAGGTTGATTGAGATAGACTTGTACGGTTTTATGCTTTACGAAGACCTGAGACCGAATAATTAGGCATAGTCGGGCCATGCCATGCAAGTTTGATCAAACCTCGATGTCGTCGTGACATCACTACTTAAGGATACCTATAAAGTAAAACTATAAGGATTGAGCATACGAGCTTTAATTAAAATAACAAGAAACTCTGGCTACATTTCTTAATAGAACAACTTACTAAGAAATGCAAATCGACTGGTTCATTTAAACTAAAGCGTACAAGTTATTTCTTAAGTACTTTGCTTTAAATCCCTTTCTTATATCTATCCCTGCCTTTTATTCCCTTATCAAACATTCTTGTTCAGTTTGAATGGAATGTTTAGGTAATCCTAACAAATAACCCTTCAATCGATTGCTGTCCGGCTCATAATGTATTAAAATTTTATTGATTAACTTTCATTTGCTGCAGGGAGTCTAAATTGTTGTTAAGTAGTTGGACATATGTGCAAGTACTTACCAACAATAGTTAAAATATAGTTCCTCTTTATAATATTAGTATAGATAATATTTCGTCATGCCATGTGTTTTACGTATAATGTTTAATAGTCTAGCTTAGTGATAATTAGATCTCAGATTTTTTAAATAAAAATGGTAGACCACTTTTTTGACCGACTGTTTATACTCGAAAATTATATTTCCAATGTACAATGCAGCTTTTTGTGTATGTAATGTAATGTATATTTTATTACCTCTACCCTACTAATATTATAAACGCGACAGTTTGTAAGTATGGATGTTTGTTACTCTTTCACGCAAAATCTACTGAATGGATTTTGATGAAACTTTACAATAATATAGCTTACACATCAGAATAACACAGACTACTTTTTATCCCGGGAACAAGCTCCTGTGGGAAACGGGAACGGGAAAATATCACTACGCGGGCGAAGCCGCGGGCGTCAACTAGTATGTAATAAAACATATTTTCAATGGTTTGCTTAATAAGAAATTGTGGTTAAACACTTATCAAAACCGGAAGCCTAACGGTATTCGTTCTCAATAAAGCTCATAAGCATATTAAAAAAATAAACCTAGAGCTTTAGATGTAAACAAAGATGTAGTCTTATACTGTCTCGATGGCGTAAGTGATAGTGTATCATACAACATCACTAACTTTTGCCAGTTTAATTTTAGTAGGTACTCACTAGCCCAGGCTACCTACGGTGTCAAAATATCGTACGAACCCTAAACTTTAAAAAATAAACAATTTAGCCTATGTTACTTACGAAGAATGTGAAAGATTCTAATGGTGAAAGAATTTTAATATCGGCCCAGCAGTTACTCATTACGAACAAACTTACAAATCTAATCTCTTTATAAAATAATGGTATAGATTATATTTCGTCATGCCAAATGTTTTACGTATAATGTTCAAAGTCTACCTTAGTGATAATTAGATCTCAGATTTTTATATTAAAAATGGTAGACGACTTTTTGACCGACAATACATACTAGAAAAATATATTTCCAAGTATATTTTCAATGTGAACTAATGCATTCAATATCATAAAAAGATGAACCAAGAGGAGTTTGAGCAATCGCTATCCACGATGTCTATAAAGAATTTGGTTTATAAAGAATTTTACCAGTCACTTTCCTAAGAGTATTAAAATTTATTTACTCCGAAATGGAGGTCGACTACAATTCAATAGACAGGATTTAAATAAATCTCTTCCAAGTGATGACACCATAACAGTAGAGATAAGGAAGGAGTAGTATCATTGCTTAACCTTTTCGTTTTATTGGTAACGAGGAAACTCCGTAACACGTAGAGTAAATATATTAGTTTCAATTGAAGAACGATATTAAAAAATAGTTGTCGTTAAGCCCAGTTAAATGAAGGCGACTTAAAAAATTCAACAAAAACTCGACAAAGCCTGCTCCTGTCCATATTTCAACTTGGAAATGGGCTCACCACCAATGACAATGCTTACGGTGAAATTTGGGCGTATAGTATGCCCCTGTCCTGCCCTTTGGGGATATAGGCGTGACCGTATGTAAGTATGAAGAACGATATTGTGCGAGTCATTGTTTTAAAAAAAAAAATATAAAATAATAAAAATAAATATCCATCACGCCTTATCCCCGAAGGGCTGGCAGAGCCATATTATATGCCCACTTTTCACCGTGTTGATTCCTGTCCCATGTAATAGGTGGTGAGCCCATTGCCGTGTTGAAATAGACAGACGCAGGTTGTGGCTACCTGCTGTTGAAAATTTTCATGCCGCCTATAAGGCATTCAACCAGGCTGAACGACTGCAATTTTACTGGCAACCGGGACTTACTAACTTACTATTATTATTTATTTAACCTAAAATATATTTAAAATCATAACAGTATATTTTAAAATTGATTTATTATGATTTCTTTTTTACTTTTAGTTCATAGTTCTTATTTCTTTATTTTATACACTACGGAAGTGTAACAGCAACAAATTTAAATCATCATCCTCTTGCCCTTGTCCCAATTTACTTGAGGTCGGCGCAGTATGTCTAAATTCCATACTGCAAAATGTTTTGGCTTGGTTTTTATGGTCGGCCGCCAGCAGACACCAACCCTCCTTGGGAATGCTATCGTTTGGTGGTTTGCCCGCCACCACACGGGTGTCTTTCCAAGCCTTTCAGTACTCCGAACCTTTACAAGGGGTCAGTTGCTTTTTCATAGGGGGAGGTTCTTCTTTGTTATTAGTAGTCCTTGTCTATACAATGCGTTGACGTCAGCCATATCTATGCAATACGGCATATCCCTGTCGTGTACCATACGGGATACTTGTGCAGCCCGTGCTCCTTATACCATGACGTCCATCATGCTAGGTTCTTCTTCCATTTATATTTACGGCTCCTATAGTATCTAACGCTTTAAGAAACTTCCTCTGACCAAGTCTAGTAGATCTGATCTCCAAAGCAACAAATTTAAATAATTTAAAAAAAATATCGAATACAATTAGTATGCTAATCCATAATATACATTGAAAGTGGGAAAATATATAGCCATAAGACGGAAAGCGGTGAATTAATTCGCCAGTTTCGGGCAGGTCTCGATGGTGTAGTGGTAACGCGTATGGTGCGTTACACTATACGACCCTGGTTTGAGTGCATCTCGAGACTGAAATTATTTCCGTATGAAGTTTAAATTTATATTTTATTGTACAATAGACATAAAATTACAGTAGATATACATACGAAGGTCAAAGGCCATCTGTGTCAGATATTAAACCCACATTCCCACAACAATGTAGCATGCTTCTACACACGTTTGTTGTTCCAAACATCAACACAGGAATTCCTGTTAACGCAATATTAATTGAAACTAAATACCAGTTAATGTGTCAATATTGATCGATATTCGCTTTCAAATATATGTATGCTTTCAAGGTATGTACTTAGTTTGTAATTGAATACGGTACAATTGTTGACACAAACTCGGTCGCATTAATCCCGAATGTGACACGCTGGTATTAGCATAAATTCGGTGAATCTGTTTGAGGTCACGGTTATTTGCTGTGTAGGACGGTAAGTGAAGAATATAGGCTGCTCACGTGACAAAATTTTAGATAGAAATTTGTTTGCAAATAGAGTACCTATATGAAATTTCAATTAACAAACTTCAACTAAGTATATAAGATTTACGCTAGTAACTATTTGTTTATGTATAACGCCTTATCCCCGAAGGGGTGGCAGAGGCATATTTAATTGTTTATTTATTATATACTTTATTGTGTACACCAAGAAAACATAATAATAACATAGTGAGAAAATTGATACAATGAAAGCAGTACTACGGGCGGCCTTATCGCTTAAATCAATTTCTGCCAGGCAACGGTTGGATGGAAAAAAATATGTCAGTAGGAGCGACTGGTAGTTGTCGGTGTTGTGCATATTAGGTATATGACAACTTTTCATCATGTGTATTCCTGTCCCACGTAATAGGTGGTGAGCCCATTGCCGTGTTGAAATGGACAGGCGCAGGCTGTGGCGACCGGCTGTTGAAATTTTTCAAGCCGCCTTCAACTGGGCTTAACGACTGCCATGTTACTGGCAACCAAGACCAACGGCCTAACGTGCCTTCCAAAGCACAGACACGCTCGCAAATGTAAATGCCACAAAGTGGTCACCCATCCGAGGACCAGCCATAGTGAAAGTTGCTTAACGCAGTGATCGTTTACAGAACACTGAGTCCGAGGGGCCACCTGCGCTTCTAACTAGTAACTATTTGATCCCAATTTTTGGATTTCAAAGGATGGATGCTGTGTTCTTAATATTTCTAAGGCATAATCCATAAAAACTAGCAAAGCACACGGCTCCTCTGGCAGTAAATGGTTTTTATAAGAATAGAGATGTTTTATTAAAACTCACGGACATTGTAACACTATAAACAAAAAGGGGATTTTGCGTAAAAACACTTGTTTTGTTTTGACTTCATCCGGAAGCCTTGATAGATTCTTCAGGATGTTATGTGTAAATAAAGATGTTACTTAGGGTAAAGCGCTAGTTTACGTTAATGAAAACAGAAAACTTAGAGTCTATTATTGTAGTATAGTCAAAAGTAGGTTTTTAAAGTGAGCTGAGATTATTTTCCCAGATAAACAGCTGTATGTTTTATCATTATCATTATTACACATATAATAATTTGTTAATTATCATTATAATTAACAAATTATTATATTTGTTAATTATCATTATAATTAACAAATTATTATATTTGAAATAACAAGAAATAATAAATTATTACAAGACAATTGCAAATTCCATCACCTGAAATCGCATGACGACTGAGCATAACCGTTATGTGAAAAATCAACCAGATCGTTGTGTTTTTATACAGACCTAAATATTCAAAATCCACAGCCACAACCTGCGCCTGTCCATTTCAACACGGCAATGGGATCACCACCTGTTACGTGGGACATAAAGTGCATACGGTTAAATGTGGGCGTACATTATGCCTCTGCCTACACCTTCGGGGATAAAGACGTGACAATATGTCTATGGCAATGTCTTTAAACAATCTATAGAAAAATAAATGTAGACTATAACAAACTCTAAAATGTACTTACTAAGTGCGACATTGGCTTGTTTATTTCTATCAAGCTGGCCTCGTAACGCTCGTAGTCGTCGTAACTTCAACTCCTGAGCCTCTACGCGCTCTCGTAACCGTCGTAGACGCTCGCCCTCCACCGCCACCTACGAATAAGAAAATTATAGTTTTCATCATACAATTCAGTACTAAAATATATAAATAAAATAAATAAATACCCATCACGCCTTATCCCCGAAGGGGTGGCAGAGGCATATTATATGCCCACTTTTCACCGTGTGGATTCCTGTCCCACGTAATAGGTGGTGAGCCCATTGCCGTGTTGAAATAGACAGACGCAGGTTGTGGCTACCTGTTGTTGAAATTTTCAAGCCGCCCATAAGGCCTTCAACCAGGCTTAACGACTGCCATTTTACTGGCTACCGGGACCAACGGCTTAACGTGCCTTCCGAAGCACGGAAACGCTCGCAAATGTAAATGCCACAAAGTGGTCACCCATCCGAGGACCAGCCATAGTGAAAGTTGCGTAACTCAGTGATCGTTTACAGAACACTGAGACCGCGAGGCCACGAGCGCTTCAAAATATATACTAAATAAACTATATACTAAAAAAATATATACTAGACTATTAAGTATATTACGTACACGGTCGGTAAAACGGTCTTCAGACTACCATATAAAAATATTTGGGGTAGCGCAAGATTGAAGATTATTTACAAAGTTATCTAAATCTGATATGAAAACAGAATTTTTTATAAAACAGTATTGTGAATGAGTCAAAGGCCGAATAATTTAATTTGGAAAAATATCTCAACGTATTTGACAAGGTGCTAGTTTTGGTTTAATACCTGTTCCTTTTAGGAATGTTTGTTTCTCAATCACGCAATAAGGGATGAACCGATTCGGAAGAAATTTAGTAAGCACATAGGCCCAGATAGTCATTATATACCCGTGAATAGTGTTATTCACGGGTAAACGCGATTAGTAGAAATGTTATTAAGGACTGTAGCTTTAACTCTTCCCCCGAGTTCCGCAGTCTGTGGCGGGGGCGCCGCAAACTTGTTTCCGCCCAAGACTACCGGCCTCCGTGACCGGGGGCCTGAGTACAGCGAGTGGTCTTCTCGCCGTTCTTACAGAAGCAGGCCATGGAAAGCGGCGCAGCGTGAGGGTTACACGCACTCCCTTCACTCTCTCAATAGTGGTATAATACCCACACCCCCCAAAGAAGCGAGATAACACTCGAACCCCCAAAGAGGCAGCATAACACCCGAACCCTCTGAACGAGCCTATGGTAGCGGACAAAGTCTATCAGGAGCCCTGGGGCTATCCTTCCGAGGGCTCACCCGGGACTCCTGGCTATAGACAGATGAAGGGAAACATGTGGTTTTAGTCGGTAGAAGTCCGGCATAGCATCCGTGAGGATATCCACACGAAAAAACATACGCTTGAAAAGATATAGGTGAAGTGAAAAGTGAAAAGTGAAAAGTGAAAAATCTTTATTCATGTAGGTCACAAAGTAACACTTATAAACGTCAAGATTATTGCTTCTACATTTACATTTACTGCCAGATTCGCAACGCAATAGGTAGAGCCTGAGGAAGAACCTGGCAATAAAACTCATGGCCACTCTTTTCTAACTGCCAGTAATTACATTAGTTTTATTTACATGATATTTCAACAAATTATATAGTAATGAGTCTTTACAAAAGAAACCAAATCAAATCAAAATGAGAGCGTTTCTAGTTGCCAGTTTTAAAGGTAGCCACCCTTATGAGGAAGACTCCGGCAAGAAACTAAATGGCTGCTATTTTAAAATGCAGGTATGGCTTACAATATTAAACTTACATTGCTCCTTTGGAGTTACGTGAGAACAGTCGACTGAACTTAATTTGCCTTAAATATAAATAGTTTTATTTGTAATAATTGCTATAACAGCTATAAGCTGACCAGTCCCAACAGACGGCACCCGTTCACGGGTATGACGCATATATCAGCCATCGCCCTACTCAACCGTATTATAGGGAATAAGGCGACCCGATACATGCACCACCACTGCCAGGACACTTAGGCGAGCATGACATACTCAAACTGCACAGCAACCATCATGTCAATTTCAAAATTTATAAAAAGCTATGTGGACGGTGCTCAGACAATAACAAACTCAAATTACATATAATTATATTAGTTAACCTGACGTTTCAGATCACTTATGTTGAACAAATGTACATTATATTTATAATGTTTCTTTATTATTATTATTAATTATATTTGTATATTTAAGTGTGTTGACTTAGAGCGACTTACTCCCATGCATTTTTATCATTTATATAGTCTGAAATTTTATAATATGCCTTGTTACACAATTTGGCCTTGACTGATGTCTTAAACATATTTATTGACAATATTCTAATTTCATCGGGAAGTTTGTTATAGAATCGTATACATTGCCCCATAAAAGAATTGCTGATTATTTCGAGACGAGTGGAATGTAATACAAGATTATCTTTATGCCTAGTGTTTACATTATGTATATCACTTTTTTTAAGAAATGTGTCTATGTTTTTGTGCACATAAAGTAAATTCTCATATATATATATATATATATATATATTGTGATATAACGGTAAGAATATAAAGGTCTTTGAATCTTTCTCTTAGAGATACCCTGGGACCAAGCTGGTATATTGCTCTCACAGCTCTCTTCTGTAAAATAAATATCGTATTAATGTCCGCTGAGTCTCCCCAGAGAAGAATTCCGTATGACATAACGCTATGGAAATAACTGAAATAAACTATTCTAGCCATTTCAACATCAGTGAGCCGTCTTATTGTTTTTACTGCATATGCAGCAGAGCTTAATTTGTCTGACAATTTTTCTATATGTGGTCCCCACTGCAACTTTGAATCAATAGTTATACCCAAAAACACAGAAGCCCCAACAGTATCCAACCCTGATCCATTAAGTTGCACATTGGTCGCCACCTGTCTCAGTTACAATTTCTACCCAATAAATCATTGCTAAATTTACACATAATTTAAATAAAGCTGATCGTTGTATAAACTTTTGGTAAAGTAGTCATAAAACATTGAGATTAAACGATAAAAGCGAAAATTATTACAAATATCAAATTATATGTCTATAAAGTCGCCATTACAGGTAATTTTGTTTATTTTATAAGGCGTACTTATTGCGTCTAAAGCGTTTATTTCTCTAAGGAGAGTGATAAATATCGCATTAGGCCGACGCTCCTCCGGTCCAATCCAGTGAATTTATTAAAACTGGGATTTTTTACTCTGTATTTTTTCACAATTTCTCCTAATGATTCCGATTTCGTTCGAGATAAGAACTTTGTTCGTGTTTTAAAAGAACAACAGAAATTCAAAGAAAGTTTTATAGATTAAGATGATAGGGTAAACACGATAAGGTGATAACAAAGTTAGCGTTCCTTTCCGTATTTCGATTTTTTTTTTGGTTAAGAAGACAGAAATGATTTAATATGAGGTGGCAATGGCAACCCTAATACTAGCTATCGAGATAATTAATATTATATTTCATATGATGTCTCATACCAACCATGCACACGCACAGATAATATATAAAATTCTTTAAACCCCAAAACAACTCGCAACATCCTAACACATCATCTACCCATAATAACACAACCCAAAACCATTGAAGGCACATTGTCGGACGTATAAAATCGCGTTACTTTGAACCTTGCAAGGAAAAATTTAAAAAAATCTATCGAAATTAACGTTCTCTTTGTTAAATAAAGTCAAAGTTTCACGATTTACCAAAACTATTTCAGCCAATTATGAAATGTAAATAATTGAGTTTATAATAAATATGCTACAGAGAGTTACTCTCAAACTGTTTTTAAAATTGATTTTTTAATGAATAAAAATTAAAAACAATTTTCACGCTGTATCCCTGACAGTCAGTGAGGACAGATCGCCAGGCTTAATAAATGTTAGTATTAAACTATTTGGAGCCTTGTGGGTAGATAACATATGGTTGGTTAAGAAGTATGGATGAATAGTTTAACTGTATCTACACCTTCGAACCCCATTTGTAAACCGATTGCAATTGCTCCGTTGTCATCTTTGAAATACATTTCATAATACATTTTAGCATATACAATCCCGAGATTCAAGAATAAAGCTAGTTGAATAGCCTTCGTGAAAAATAAAATTATATTAAAACAAAACAAAGGCATTTCAAAAACTGTGATAGAAAAGTTGTAATCGAGAACAAAGAACCATTTCACTTCGCAAGTCCCTTGTATTTCATTATACAATAATCCTTTGTTTTTCATTACGAATTCCTGAAACCCTTTTCAAAAATTCACACCTCTCCTTTTCATGCACATTGCGTTTTATTGTGTATTTTTCGCGTATTTATATATCAAATATTTTTTTTGAGATATTTTTGTTCATACAGGATTATAAATAGAATTATTCATGTGTAAGTAAAATCCTGTTGTTTAATTAACATAGAAAGCAGTGAACGAATGAAATCCGGAATTACTGAAACAATATTTTTGGTAGCTATTTTTGACGGTCAAGGTATTACAGGTCAAAATAACCCCGAAACAGAGATTTTCCGTCATCACTGTCTCGCCTCTGAGGTGATATAATGTCATTATAATCGATTGCGATACTAAAATTGTCAACGGCTTATTTGGAAAAGCTTCAATTATCAAAAAGGGTTCTAAAATGGTTTACATTCCCAATGGTATAGCGTAGTAGATTCTTTGATCTTTATTGACAAACTAACCAATGTTTTGTCATGACACCTGTCTACTAAATACACTAATAAAATAAAGGTACACGTTCAATTTGGTAACTTTCCCTTTTGTATCTAATGCGAAAACGACTAACTTTATTTTACAAATAAAAATAAAGTTGGTAAAATAAATATTTATGATAGTCTTAGTTCTAGTTCGCTTTCAGTTCAAAGGTCATTTAGAGCACATACAGTCTTTATGCTGTAAATGTCCTTTCAATTACTAGACGTTCTGTTTGTGCTCCAAAAATAGTTTATTGCGTTATTCTGTACCCTCTCTGAGGACATTAATCTGAAGAGTGAGAGGTAATATATGAGATGCGGTATATACGTGTATCACACCACTTTATTTTCCTTTACTTTTACTCATTGATAATGCTGAAGTTATGGAAAAGTATTTTAAGGAATTGTCTATTAGTTTGATGTCAAAAAATAGGGTTGTGGAGAGTTAATAAAATATCGTGGTGCTTATAACTCAAGTTTATGTTGTATTAGTTGACGCTCGCGGCTCCGCCCGCGTGGTGAAGTTTTCTCATTCCCATTTCCTACAGAAACTTGTTGCCGGGTTTAAAAATAGCGAGTTGTTACTGTCGCCTTGTCGACCCTATTAAAGTGTTGAAAGGAATGCGAACAGGCTGTGGCTACCTGATGTTAAAAAATCTTAAGCTGTCTTCAACTTAGCTTTACGGCTTAACTTAACTTCTGAAGCAAGAAAACGCTAGCAAAAATGCTATAAATGGTAACCGATCTCGGGACCAACCGCTACAATTAAGTTACATAACACAGTGATCGTTTATGGAACACTAAGCTAGTGGTGCTACTAGCACTTCAAAATAATGTTTATGGTTGTTGTGTTTGGATTATAATACCAAATATGGTTTAGAGAACAATTGCCATAATAGTATAATATGTTACAACATTGTGTAAAAGTTTAAACTAATTGCGTACACCATTCTTGTTGTTATAGGCAAAGTTGAGAATTAAACTACGCTAAATTGATAATAATAATAAAATGAAATAACGTTAAAATACACTGTTATGTAAAATACAATTATCAAAACTACAAACATACCATAACATATTTTTCAATCCCGACGTTAATTTACTTAGAAGCTGGTATAGGCTATTATGTAATCATAATAAATGTAAACTGTTTTTTTCCAATGGCCAATGGCAATTTATTCCAATCTTACAAGTTTGATTCTATTGGTTTTTGTTTGAAAGGTAATTTAATAGAGAATATTTGCTTTATTATATTATATATTGAAAACTCGGTTTCAAGAAAATGTACTTTACTATTTTAGAATTAAGTTTATTTAGATTTTTCTTTACTTGCATTGAGTCAGAGCGAGTCAGAGTATTTATCTATCAATTTTTTTTTAATTTATATTATGCCGGTCAAAATGTGGCTCTTCACTTTCCGATTGAAGAACCCGGGGTTGAAAGAGGAGACAAGCAATTACGTTTGCAGAGCATTCCAAATTTCTAGGTTTCAAAACACAAACAGTTACTGCATCGGACTCCGTACTCTGAACTAAGAAAGACCTACTTTGATAAAATCCAGTCTATAATATTTTACTCAGTAAAGCATGTAAAAGTCATAAAACCCTAAATATTTGATAGATTCTATTCTTATAGTAAGTGAAAGTGATAGTGAAATTAATAGCATCTGAGGGCGTCGTAACTGGATTGCTTGTCGCACGGATAGTTCGGAAGATTATTGAATGTATGAAATACGGCCGATTGAAATTATACCTTGACAGTATTTTTATTGGGAACAAGTTGGGTTGAATAGCTTTTTAGTACTAACTTTCATAGCTATAAAATTATGAACCCATGAACTTACATCCTCGTTGCCCCGTGTGAAGCGCGGATGGGTGACCACTTTGTGCCATTTACATTTGCAAGCATTTCCGTGCTTCGGAAGATACTTTAAGCCGTTGGTTCCAGTTACCAGTAACATGGCAGTCGTTAAGCCCAGTTGAAGGCCTTTTGGGCGGCGTGAAAAATAATAACTGCAGTCGCCACAACCTGCGCCTGTCCATTTCAACACGGCAAAGGGCTCACTACCTATTACGTGGTACAGGAATACATATGGTGAAAAGTGGGCATATAATATGGGGATAAGGCGTGATAGAAAAATAATAAACTTAAATCCTACATAGTGGCGTGTTTGAAGGTCTTATTGGCGGCTATTACGTGAGATAAAATATTACTGATAAAATGTGGGTAAATAGTATACTTCTGCCCAGCCATTTTGGAAAATAAAAGGGTGGACTTTATGTAAATGTATTCGATTTTTACAGATAGGAAAATTTATGGACTAATCTAATCAGGTGCTCTAGCTAGGTCACAAGTCATTTACTACATTCTCGAGGGAGATTTTACTTAGATTGCTGGCCAGTACAGCAGTTTCTATACTCCTGGGACCATACAAATGAAACTAAGAAATCCTCTCCAAAGACCCCTTTTAATGAAGTGCAATCCTTTATCCTTACAAAAAGGCCGACCATGTCTGAGAAAGTAATAGGTTTAAGAAAGGTTCTGCTGCTCTGTGATTTCAAATTAATTTTAAATTTTTATTTACTTTTTGTGTGTTGTTTTGTATTGGTTAGATCTAAGTTAGGATCAAATAAGCTTTTGTGAGGCAAAGTAGTAATAATTATAAATATAATAGTATCCTAGTAATATTATAAACGCGAAAGTTTGTAATAATGTATAAATGTATGTTTGTTACTCTTTCACGCAAAAAGTACTTATTGGATTTTTATGAAAATTTACCATAATAAAACTAACTTCGGAATAACACATAGGCTACTTTTAAACCCGGCAACAAGTTTCTGTAGGAAATGGGAATGAGAAAACTTCACCACGCGGGCGGAGCCGCGAGCGTCAACTAATACAACATAAACTTGAGTTATAAGCACCACGATATTTTATTAACTCTCCACAACCCTATTTTTTGACATCAAACTAATAGACAATTCCTTAAAATACTTTTCCATAACTTCAGCATTATCAATGAGTAAAAGTAAAGGAAAATAAAGTAGTGTGATACACGTATATACCGCATCTCATATATTACCTCTCACTCTTCAGATTAATGTCCTCAGAGAGGGTACAGAATAACGCAATAAACTATTTTTGGAGCACAAACAGAAAGTCTAGTAATTGAAAGGACATTTACAGCATAAAGACTGTATGTGCTCTAAATGTCCTTTCCATTACCTTTGAACTGAAAGCGAACTAGAACTAAGACTATCTTAAATATTTATTTTACCAACTTTATTTTTATTTGTAAAATAAAGTTAGTCGTTTTCGCATTAGATACAAAAGGGAAAGTTACCAAATTGAACGTGTACCTTTATTTTATTAGTGTATTTAGTAGACAGGTGTCATGACAAAACATTGGTTAGTTTGTCAATAAAGATCAAAGAATCTACTACGCTATACCATTGGGAATGTAAACCATTTTAGAACCCTTTTTGATAATTGAAGCTTTTCCAAATAAGCCGTTGACAATTTTAGTATAGCAATCGATTATAATGACATTATATCACCTCAGAGGCGAGACAGTGATGACGGAAAATCTCTGTTTCGGGGTTATTTTGACCTGTAATACCTTGACCGTCAAAAATAGCTACCAAAAATATTGTTTCAGTAATTCCGGATTTCATTCGTTCACTGCTTTCTATGTTAATTAAACAACAGGATTTTACTTACACATGAATAATTCTATTTATAATCCTGTATGAACAAAAATATCTCGAAAAAAATATTTGATATATAAATACGCGAAAAATACACAATAAAACGCAATGTGCATGAAAAGGAGAGGTGTGAATTTTTGAAAAGGGTTTCAGGAATTCGTAATGAAAAACAAAGGATTATTGTATAATGAAATACAAGGGACTTGCGAAGTGAAATGGTTCTTTGTTCTCGATTACAACTTTTCTATCACAGTTTTTGAAATGCCTTTGTTTTGTTTTAATATAATTTTATTTTTCACGAAGGCTATTCAACTAGCTTTATTCTTGAATCTCGGGATTGTATATGCTAAAATGTATTATGAAATGTATTTCAAAGATGACAACGGAGCAATTGCAATCGGTTTACAAATGGGGTTCGAAGGTGTAGATACAGTTAAACTATTCATCTATACTTCTTAACCAACCATATGTTATCTACCCACAAGGCTTCAAATAATTTAATACTAACATTTATTAAGCCTGGCGATCTGTCCTCACTGACTGTCAGGGATACAGCGTGTAAATTGTTTTTAATTCTTATTAAAAAAATCAATTTTAAAAACAGTTTGAGAGTAACTCTCTGTAGCATATTTATTATAAACTCAATTATTTACATTTCATAATTGCCTGAAATAGTTTTGGTAAATCGTGAAACTTTGACTTTATTTAACAAAGAGAACGTTAATTTCGATAGATTTTTTTTTAATTTTTCCTGTAAAGTACACATACTTTGTAGTGGTTATATGTCACTACATATTATAAAAGAAGGTCAGAATTCTGTAGGTTTATAATGGGTGGTTACGTCGAGAAGAAAATAATTTAGTGATAAGAATACTCAGAGTCCGTTGTTCCTTGCAATGAATTATGAAAATGAGGTTTTAAAAGTCAGACTAAGGATACATAATCCCTTAGCTGTAAATAATAATATTGAACTCTGGAAAACTCCAGAGTTCCAATCGTTCATAGGCAAAGGTGACCATTTTTAATTAGGCAGGCCGGACATCTTTCCGAGGAGTTACCCGGGGCGTCCGGCAATAGACAGTTAGGCGGGGACTGTGTGGTTTTAGCTGGTTCGAGTCCGGCATGACATCCGAGGGGATTTCCACACGTTAAAAAAAAAAGGCCGCATGCTTGTCTGTCACCTTAGTGCTATACAAAATATAAATAGTGTATGTGTACTTATGTACAAGGGTAAGAAGTTTTACTGCTTTAGTCTAATAAGATTTCATCACATATGACACAACTCTTTGTTTGTAACAGGAATAATAAATAAGTAAGAAAAAAAAACATCAAAAGAATAAAAGCTACTTTGAATATAGTTATAAGTTGTCATGGAAACACTTATCAGCTAACCTCATGATGCTGGTTTTTCGTGACACTGCGCGCGCATCGTAATAATTTACTCTCATAAATTTTCCGTAACGCGCCAAAAAAAATTATAACAAAAAGCTCTGAGACAAACAGTTCAGATCTCTAGTTCTGACCACTTTGTATGGTATTCAGCAATATACCTGGTAAAGGAGTTCACCAAGTAAAGCTACCTGTTAAAATCCAACGCAGATGATTTTACAAGATACGAAATATAAATAACCGGCTTTTTGGGTTCAAAGAAACCTTTTGTTACCATAAATATTCAATGAACATAAAAGCGTTTTAAGTAAGTAATGAAGGTACTAGTCTCCTAGGAGTTTATCTGACACTAGATACTATTCAATCTTTCCGTAAGATTAATTATAGATACACGGGTCGTTTTAGTAAGTAACTAATAAATTAACATTCCTGTAGGTGCTGATCCAAAAATCAGGTGTTTCTACTCTTTATTTATTTCTTCTTTAATATTGTTACAACAAATTATTACAACATAATCTTAACAGTTTGATACATGGTTTATAGTCTTTGTAGTTTGATACAGACTCTGCTTCTTAAACTAGGCTGCAATGCCTGTATTTTAAGAACCAGGCATTCGGCGTTGGATTTATATATTACAATAACAGAATTATTAACAAACCACTGTTTTCGTTGTATGAATAAAGAAGATATACAACAAGAGAAAAAAGAACTAATATTAAATCATTACCAGCATGCATGTATGTGAGTCTGTGTGTGTGTAAGTGTCCGTGTGAGTTGTGTGTGCGTGCATGTGTGTGTGGATAGGATTGGGTGAGCCTGTGTGTCCTATGTGGCAAAAGTGAGCAGGGAAAACCTGAAGGCGTTAGCTGTTTATCTTATATGCAAGTCGAAATGTAATATGTGTATAACGGATATTAGTTCTTCCATAATATAGATTAATATTATCACATGGATTATACATTTTACGGATACCTGCAAAAACCCATTTCATCACGGCTATTCAGTTCGCTAACTGCTACGTGGAACCAAATAGAAGTAATCGAACACTCATATTATCGAATGCCTCCAACTTGACCTATTTTTACGATTTTTTTTGGAGTAGGTCTGAGAAAATGTTGTAGGCTATTTTGTATAATTAAGTGATGTGGGTGGCCTTTTTTAATATGAAAAGAAGGTTTGCCATGTCCGCAAGTATAAATATAATGATTCTATGTATTTAGTAAGTAGACTCAAAATTTTTTTCTGTCATTTTATACTTACTAAAAATTTAAAGCACAAATCCCTAGTCATTCAACCTTTTCCAAATTCAATTAACAACTTTAATAATCTAGGCATACACAATGGCGCACTGAGGTGATGCATTATTAACGCTGATGAAATGAAAACCAATTTTATAAAGTTTGTTTTATAAAATTTCTAAGGTTTTATCTAATATCCTACGGGATTATCACATTTATAAACAGGCCTCACAAAATAAATAAATAAATATCGTTGGGACAACTCACACAACGCCTAAACGTATAATAGATAGAATAAGATAACGGATAAACATACTTATACATTTCTAAATACATATATATTTAAGATAAATAACACCCAGACACAGAATAAACCATCGTGCTCATCACACAAAGTTTTATCCTGGGTGGGAATCGAACCCATGACCTCTTGCGTAGCAGTCGGATACACTCCCACCGCGCCACAGAGGCAGTCAAAAAAGACAAAGGAAAACCGAAATATGTTAATTAAACTTAACGGCATTGTCAAGTATATTGCAAACTATTTTTGTAGGATTACTGTGAGCGAGTAATTAATTCTCTAAAGTCACAGAGGTTTAAATCGAAAGGTAGGTATCTAAACCCAGATATAGGCAGCTTTCGTGACAGCATTTCTCGTGACATACATATCTTTAAGTTTACCATTAGGCTTTCGCCCACAAAACTACGACCATTTTTAAAAGTCCTTGCCATCGCTTCTTAAATAAAACAATATTCACATTTTGAGTGATCAATGTTTTAAGATATTTTTCACTTAAATTGAAAGTAGCATAGAATCGGCAAATTTACTTTTGATCATTCATTACATTTAAGATAGAGACGTAAAAATTGAGAACATAATATAACTTACTTGATATAAACGCTTAAATATGTTGGTATTTAATAATCTACATATTTGATACAAGATGATAAACAAATTGGTTTGTATTTTTTAAGTACAATTTTAATATTTATAGCTAAGGGATTATGTATCCTTAGTCTGACTTTTAAAACCTCATTTTCATAATTCATTGCAAGGAACAACGGCCTCTGAATATTCTTATCACTAAATTATTTTCTTCTCGACGTAACCACGCATTATAAACCTACAGAATTCTGGCCTTGTTTTATAATATGTAGTGACATATAACCACGACAAAGTATGTGTACTTTACAGGAGCAAATTACCTGATGATGTCTAGCCTCGTAGCCGCGCTGATTCAGTGTTCTGTAAACGATCACTGTGTTAAGCAGGTTTTGCTATGGCCGGTTACAAATGGATGACCGCTTTGAGGTATATCTATTTTCGAAAGCTTTCGTGCTTCGGAAGGTACGTTAAGCCGTTGGTCCCGGTTGCCAGTAACATGGCTATCGTTAAGTCAAGTTAAAGGCCTTATGTGCGGTACCTTAGGTGCGTACCTGCGTCTGTCTTAGGACAGGATTTTTTTTGAGGAAAGGAAATTCGGGCTTATAATATGCCTCTGCCACTTTGCCTTTGGGGTAAATAAATTACCTGATGTTGTCTAGCCTCCTGTTGCTTGAGGTACCGCAATCGCTGCTCCTTGGCACAGAGCAGCTGGTGCTGTGTGTCGATCTGCTGCTGCTGGCGTAACGCCATGGCGCGCAGCTCACCCAACGTCAACTCCACCCCTTCCCCCAACTGTGGACAAGAGATAACAAGAACGTTATGCATGATACTAAGGACATAGGTTACGCAGTGATTCGGACACAAACCTCATAGTAGTACGGAGAGCAAGTACGTGTCATAATTTTATTTGTGGTATAAGAACTGAATTCGCACAAATCATAATAAAATCATGTCAATTCGTCACCATTACACATCATGCGAAAGTGTCAGGACATGTAAACTTTAATTGTACACTCACACCTAAATTAAACTTTATGCTTATATAACCTACTAGCTGCCCGTGGCACCCATATAATCCCGTCGTTTATTAATTTCACAATATTATATGAACATTTTCCAAATTTGTTGATTACTTCTCCGCTCTCTAGTACCTACGCCCGCACGGCCCTGTCGAATTATGGTTACACGAAATTTATATCTTTGCGCATTATTTTGAATTTGCTATAACTCGTAAGATATTCATTTAATTTTCAGGGTGTAAAGGAATAAAATAATCTTCATAAAATGCTTAAGCCAATTAACGTAGTAAAGAAGATAAGGATTTATAACATATTTGCGTAAATAGCCCACAAATTACCGCTTTATAATTGATGATATATGATATTCTTAAAAGATAGACATATACCGTCGCATTTTATGTAGACCTACATTAAATACACAATTGCACCATACATTATTTTGTTATATCTCAAAGGGCTTAGGCAGCATTTTCGTTCCCTGACGGCTTATTTTTTCCGACATATCAACAAATATCGTTATAATTTAGTCAATGTATACATTGACTAAATTATAACGATATTTGCAAATTATACATAAAAACCTTCCTTATGAATCACTCTAACTATTTAAAAAAATCGCATAGTAATTTGTTGTGTAGTTTTAAAGATCTAAGCGTACAAAGGGACAGACAGCGAAAAACGACTTTGTATTATAATATGCAGTGACATAAAACCACGACAAAGTATCGGTACCGCATTCGGTTGTATTTATAGGATTCTTGTTGGTATTTTGGTTTGCATATCACAGTTTTCACTAGAAAACTAACGTTATTATTACACATTATAAATAAATAAACGCGATTACTCGCGTGACGTGAGAAATCCCGTTTACTTATATAAAATGCATATCACAGTACTTCCTTCATCTGGTTTACCACATTGTGTTATTTTCATTTAGAGGTTATTTTCCTAAAAAATTTACTTCCCATTAATTTTTTCAAATACTCTCCTCCTCCTTCTTTACTATACTTATTTTGGTTTTGATAAAAGGTTTTGAAAAAGATTGTAAAGCGGAATACAATTGTGAAAACCTATTTTTTTTCCGTTAAATTCAGGAAAATAGCCATTATGAACCATAAAAAAAATTAAGCCATGACAAACGATTCTAAACTGAAAGTATAATGAAAATATTATCATAAGCCTAATCTTCATAACACCGATTTAATGACATGAAATCTTCGAAAAAAAATCTCCTCTCCACCCCATTCGTACTTCATTATCATAAAAAATACATTGTACATTCACCTCTGTACCGGCAAAGAAAAAGTTTTACAATTTTTCTTTAGACGCACTCAATTGAAACTTTGTCGTGATTTGTAGAGTTACTGAAAATGGGATTGAAAAAAATTTAAGGCTTCTAGGTTTTGTGCTGACAATATTTATTACAAAAAGAAGTGACAATAATATTTTATTAACGCTGATTAATGATCACCTACTCCGCAAGTTCACAGAACATTGATTAGGCATCACAAGAGGACATCTGATAATATAAACAAAATAGTCACTTTATGCACCTCTAATGTTTGGCTAGGATAATCAACCCCTATGCTGATATTAGCTATTTAGATGTAAGTGCAGTGCTACTAGAAAAGCTTGAGAGGCAAACTTGTTTCTGATTTATACTTCAAAAAAAATGATCGTGTCTCACATTTTCGGGAACCAGTTCCTGTGGGAAACGGGAACCAGAAAACTTCACCACGCGTGCGGAGCCGCGGGCGTCAACTAGTCCAGAATAAATTTGTCAGTTCTTTTCACGATTAAGTTATAAAAATCCTGTAACAATTTATGGCTACGATGTAGTCTAGGTGCAAGTACAGTTAGGAATAGTGACTCTACACCTGTCGCCATGAAATATTGGATACTGCTATAGTTAATAAATATGAATGCTGTGTTCTATTTTTTAAACTGCAGGCGTTTTTTTGATGCAAAGGCAATAAATATGTTTTATCCGTACGAAGCATTGCCAGCATTGCACATCAAATTCCCACAGTGAGACTTATGGCTTTTTACGACGGATTTGTTAAACGTCACATTATTCTTTTTAATTGACAGCTGTCACAGAACAGGTTGATGAGCCAACAAAGCCCTTTCGTACGCACATTTTAAAGGATAAATCCCTTTTAATCTCAACTTGCGATTCTGCCATAGTAAATTATCCCAATAGATTATATTTTATAGTTTAGCTACAGAACGAGAGGGGAAATTAAATACTGGTATAAAGTCATATGATATGCGTTACGGGTTTTTGTAGAGTCAATTTAATGGGAATTACCATTTTTTTTTGTATTCAACGTAACTGAGGATGGTTTTTAAACATCCTATTTCACCATTAAAAAAGCGGGATAAAACCAGAACCCGTGCGGCGAGGCCGCGGAGACGGTCTTAGTCTGTGTCGGAAGCTCTGGGATGTTATCGTCCCGAGGGTGCATCCAGGATTCCCGGCAATGTGCAAATAGAAGGGCATCGAGTGATTTTAGTCAGTAGGAGTCCTGTATAGCATCAATGAAGATTACTACTATATAAACATACACGTAAAAAAACACATTAGTGGAGAAACTAAAAAAACATGAAATGAAAGAGCATTTTGAAATATTCGTTGCTTCTTCTAAGAGACGAGTTAAGGAAAATCCCGAGAATTCAGACCCTCGACAGAATTAAGAGCATCTACGGGTAGTATTTATGCCCTGACACTTGTTGATAGCCATCCCAGCCTGAGCTCTGATGTATCGGCGGAAAGATAAATTATATTACTGTCAGTCTATGAATGAGTGTTGTGAAATGACGCACAGTTCCGTTTGTATTGAAAAAACGGGATGAATGGAGCCGGTGTGTGATAAAAAAACATAAAGTCATGCCTATTAATCTTTGATATTGAATTGAATAGAATAGATTAAAATGAGAGTAAAGGTTGATAAATGGAGGGATCCATTTTTTATTGCCTTTGTTTCGACTAAAGTGGCTATGAGTCTTGATAAGGCGAAGACTTTAGAAGAGTACTTGACCAAGACCTTAGGCTGAGATGGCGTGAAATTTGTTCAACCTATACCTTATTTCATCTAGAGGGATAAGAATAGTAAGAAAACGGATCTGGGGCTCCAAAGCGAAGGTTTCATCATCCAGGAACCCTAGATTTATAAACCTAGTTTACTAACGTACTTAATGTTTAGTAATATCTTACCTAAGTGTTAATAAGTGATGTTTAAGTTATGATTCTTACAGTTTTCTTGCTCAAAATGATCTAATATCAACATTTTGAAATGTAAAAACGATTCCATTATTTGAATTTTATTATCTGTGTGAATTGCTCGTAGGCCCGCTATCTCATTGTTCTCGAAACGATCACTGTGTTAAGCACTTTACGCTTCGGTTACTCTTTAGAAGGGTGACCGTTTATAATAATTTATAACAAACGTTTCTGTGCTTTCTGAAGTCGCTGTTAATCCATTGTTCCCGGCTGCCAGAAACATGATAGTCCTTAAGCCAAACTATGGATGGCTTGAACATTTTCAACAGTAGGTAACCACTATTTGCCCTAATTCATATAAACACGTCAATAAGCTCATAACACAATGTGGGACACTAATTTTAATACCACTGAGGTCGCAGACAACCAATCTGATGAAAAGTAGTCATCATGGCCTATAGACGTTTAAATATAACAATGAATGTACTTGCTCACCCCTTCGAGGAATATAAATGTATGGTAAGGAAACCTCGATATTCATCGCAATATCTGTTTTTTGAAATGCAGTTGCATTGAACTACACGGCTAGTATTTCAATGAAATGCTATGAATTTCAATGAAAATCCTCTAAATCTAACAGCTATAAAACTGTGTCTCGCGCGGCCTTTTATTTTAATAGCACTTTTATACAGGAAAACATTTTCTCTTCAGCGTTAGTTAAAAATACCAGGGGAGTTTAAAACGAGATTATTTAATTAAAAGCTTTTCTTTGCGTTAGTAAAAAATATATTAGAAAGATTTCTTAAATACTTTCTTTAGTTACTGTACTGCAAAGGGTAAATCAAGCGACCTGCTAGTGATGCGCTGCTGACTAATGAACGAGGCATCGTCGCAGGCGCCCGTACAGGATTGGGGGGTTAGACGGCAGTCACTTCCAACAATATCGAAAATTGAAAACTATAATAGCTGCTCGTAGCAGTCTAATAGTGGGCACCAGGCTCTAAATCCAGGTAGGGTTTAAAGTAACTGGAAAAACTAACTTACAATCTTCACGCTATATCCCTGACGGCGTAGTCAGAGAGGACAGATCGCCAGGCTTCGCGATTCATGCATACTTCTTTCGCTTCTTGCAGATTCGTCAATCGCTTCATACATGAACTTCTGGGTATCCGAGTACTTTGACTTTTTCCGTTTTTGAGCAATCTGCTCATATGTAGTCTGCCAAATCTGGTATTATGTAAATAACCCAACTAGAAAAAAAGTCATTGCAAAATTTACATCAAAGACGAAGCAATGCTATTCAGAAAAAAAACTTGATCGTCATGTGATGAATTCGACGTTATCAGAGCTGATCATAATTACAATATTCTTAAAAATACAAAACAAGTCGTCTTTATAATTTAAAAAAGAACAACAACAAAAGATGATAATTATACCAAAACAAAATAATACCGAGCCCTGGGCTGGCATTTAAAAGAGTAAACCCCTTTGCTTTACAAAAATATTTGCTATTTGTTCGCTTGTTACGAAAAGGTACGCAAATATTAGGCCATAACATATAGAATTCGATTGCGGTTTCCATATAATATAGGTTGAAATAGTTTAGTACAATATAAAACGTAAGTGAATTTCTGTGTCGTGCCATTGTAAAAATGAGGATAGGGATGTATGCTGCCCGGCCACGGCGCTCCCATTCAATGAATAATGTATGAGAGAATATCACTAATGGTGCCAAACAATCGCTTGTTATTTCAACGTGACACTTGTTATTTTTTGGCGTAGAATTTATAATTTTAGTTTGCATTGTAAATATTTAACTCGCGAAAAGGTTTTGGGTGGGTTCTGTAAGAATCCCACACAGAGACCGTACCTAAGCTTTAGGTTAGTCTGAATACATATATATTTAGAAGTGACGAAAGAATTTATGATGTTTCAAAAATCAATGGCTGTTGCATTACAATTGTGTGCTTCATTATCTTTCAAAATGATTACACAGATTGTTTTATGAGCATCTTGAATATAAACACTTTTACTGTTCCACTTCTTTACTCGTTTAACCTGACTGGTTTTGCCTTACGCCATCTGGAACGGCACAAGTGTTTATATTTAAGATGTGCAGCAAGTTCCACCAACTGCCATCAACCAACACCATTAACAGCATGTTTCATTTATTAGCTATGTAAACTCAACTTTTTTTTTAAGGCAACTCATTAAAATAATTATCTTAACTTGGTACCTATAATATTAAACTAGAGGCAAAGTCTTAGCAATTAATTGCGCCACCATGTCTGCTAAGCTAATATAGCTTATAGATCGTGAAAGGTATATATTGAAGGAAAATTAACGGGCTCAACGGAAACATTGTTATAGAAATGATAAGAAAAGTAAACAACATGACTCTACTTGTCTTTAGAAATAATGTGTGGATAATCTTTTCATTTGAGGTATGTTTTCAAAATGTAGTCAGAAAATAGTGTGTTGATAAAAGATTAAGATAAATAGGTCACAAAACTTTGCTTCCACTATTTTATAAGTGACTGACTTTCACATCAACCAACAGACAACCAGTCAGCAATTTCAGCAGTGCGTTGTTAAATCAATCTCGGTTATCATTTATACAAAGAAGATATTTCACATATTTTCACATTACACTTTCATTATAGTGTCACAATTTTAAAACTGAATTATCATTTTGGACTAATCACCGATAACCGATCAATAAATTGGTGCCGAATTTTCCATGAATTATGTTTATCGAGGATTTCCACAAAAATGGAGGGGAATCAGAGCCATGGCATAAATATGCCTTTGAGTCAATTTACTCCCTCAATTGTATTTTCACGTGTGTAGAATGTCGACCAATTTCAAACAACGTGTGCCATTTGCGTAACTTCATTATTTAGTACATTTGAATTAGCAATTATTATATTTGACTGAAAATTAACATCAGAAATCAAAATTACGAGATAAAGTGTAATGAAATTATAAAATGCATAACCACATATTTTGTACCCTGTACTAACGCATCTGTCTAGCGTGGCACAGAAGGCCAAAATCTCTACTAATTTTTTTTTAGAGGTCTACATCCATGCAATGGACTAAGATTTGATTAATTGAATCAAATTTAATAATTAATACATAGAACTAATGATTGCTGGAGTGTAGAATCGAATGTCGAATCACCCTTATCCGATAAACTTACTGAAATCACCCTTCGTCCGTAGTCGGTTCTGTTCTACATTTTATTGTTCGCCGATGAACTTTCCCCGATAACACCATTCATTCGTATTCGGTTCTACAGATTAATATACTATTTACCGTTGAATGAAACAATCTTTAACAAAATCAATAATATTTTACCAGCAAACAAGATAATAATAAGGTGTAGATTTAAAATTCAATCTACACAGATGTACTAATTACATTAAAAATACAGTTAATAACATCAAAGGTGAAAACTGAAGTCCGGTGTTCCATGTGCATGGTCTCAAAAGGAACCTCACTACAATGTCAGACCTACGTTTGTTTTGTAAAGAATGTTTGAAATAGTGCTCACGGCCTCTTTCTGTATCGTACCGCTCGCCACAGTCAGAGTGTTCATTAGGCTTATCCTCACACAGTACATATATAAAGTTATAAACTTTGACTACTCATTTATGTACTCTCTGTCAATTTTTACAAACGTCTAAAGTGTGTTTGGTGTTGAAAACGTTCTGTCCAAAAATATCTATTTTAGTCACTACAGTGGTATAAAAATCTGCCAACTGCTCATAAAAACCTAGCCCAAAGGTTTGAGCTAGACATTTATAAGAGAATGAAATATATATAACCTACACCTGCTTAAGGAGGACGAACTGTTACAGGTGCCTATGAACTGGTTCAGAAAGTCATCACTTCCAGTGTGAGTGGAGATTTTGGATGCCAGGTTCTCATCTTCAGATAAGGAAGATATGGCTGTTGATATACATTTCCACAAATTTGTCACGTGGTAAAGAATATAAAGGTAGTTTTGAATTCTGTATTTAGCTTCAGATCTCATCATTTCGTTAATAACATCTAACAATCTAAGAGCATTTCTAAATGCGTCCCGCTTTCAATACGTAAGTTCTCAACAGCCTCCCTTGCTCCACAAGTGTCGTTTCAAAGGCAGTGTTAGCTCACAGAAATTAATTACTGAGCAAAATTGTTGGTTTCCCCAGTTCATAATTCAGCTAAGCTTGGCTTCGTTCATAATTTTGTTCGCATATTATGTTGTATACCAGAGTATAGCTAAATACCACCAGAGCTCAACATATTATTATTATTAGTATATAAAATAACTAGGTGGTTATATAGCTGATGTCTAGCGTAGGAAGAATTTTGCTGAGGTTAAGTGATGTTGGCATTGACATTTCAATGGCATTGATGATAGAAAAGAGAGGAATATACTCAAAGGTAGCCAAGGAAGATGATTCCTTTTCAAGTTTGTACCTGGCCACATAAAATCAAGAAGGAACACCACGTGGTATGGACATTGCTCACATTTGCAAAATGTGTTATAAATCAAAAATCATTTCAAGGAATATGGTCCTCATTACTACAAATCACTTACAAATGTAAATAAAATTTGGGACATTATCACACTACGCAGTCTAGCCGAAGTTAAGTTAATAACAAATTGGCGTAGAAACGGAAATAAAGCTCAAAAAGAACATAATCTCTAAAAACTTTTTGAGTATTTTTAGACATACGCCCAACGATTTCATTTCGATATAAGATATTTTAAATATTAAGATTAAAAAAATATTTACAATTAATATATCATCATGTTAAAACATTCAAATCAGTTTCTTCTATAATAAAATTAGGATAATATTTTTTTGCCAATCTAGAATATCAGACTGAACTCCTGAGAAGTTTTAAAATTGATTTATATAGGAGCAATGGTTGAAGAAGGACAAAAGGGCTAACTCATTCAGATTATTCAGTTACGCCCTTCTTGAGTCGTTTATATTAACTTAGCGAAAGAAACTGACACAAATTTATATCCAGTTACGTTAGAGTGTGAGTAACCTTTAATGCATTGTTTTTTTTTGGCAGGCAATCCGAGAGTACTGCACTAACTTTTGTACGGAATAAATTCTAATTCTAATTATAACAATGTTTATAATATTGTGATGTCTCATAGTTGTCAAATTATTGCAAAACTTATTTGGAAAAAAATATTTTCAACTTCACGAAAAAATTAACTAATAGTTATCATATTAATATAATAATAGAAAGTCATCCGCCGCGTCTGTCTGGCTGTCTCTCTATTCGCGATAAACCTAAACCATTTGGGATATAATAAATAATGCAAATTGGTATTGTGTATCTTAAATAGTTCTACAAAACGTCCCGAATGACATATGCACCGAACATATAATAATAGGTATTATACCTATTATTAATATGTTCTGTGGACATATGTCTATCTGGATAACATACTTAGTTACTGTAACACTGGGGGAAACAGGTACGGGAAAACTTCACCATACGGAAGAAACTGCGGGCATTGCTAGTATGTATTAAAATGATCAGTTAACAAAATAAACCATTATGAAATAATTTGTAACTACACTAATGAGGAAACAAAGTGTTCTAAAACTTATTTAGAAGTAGAAAACAACTAAGTCTAAACTATGTGCGTACTTTGGACTGATTAATATTTATGGTTCTGCTACGTGTCGTTGGAAACTTTGGTAATTAATTTTCATACTCTTCTGTACAAAATATGCAAAAATTCTCTTCAGTTTAATAATGTATTAATTATTACAAGAACATGAATCTTGGGGCACCTTAGCAGGGACCCCTATTTTGCATGACATTATGAGTATAGAGACATAACGCTTATTATCCTGAATAGGTATCTTATTATATTTTAATAACCTATTAATTTATAATTTAAAATTATATTTTATAATATATTTTCGAACATATATCACAGGGTATATGATTATTATTAATTCTATAACTAGCTGAAAATATTGATTCTGCTTACGCTTAGATTGTATGTCAAAATAGGTTCAGTTTTACATTGTTGGTTCGCTAAATTTGTTTTTCAATAAAAAGACATATGGCCATATGCTTGTTTGCCACTCCTGAGAAATAAAAAAGAATAATACGACTATATGATGCCTTAAGGTTGGAAAGAGTAATAATTACTTATATTGACACTAAAGTCAAACGACCATTGGTTATTCTTTTTCATTAGTTTCGAACCAGGGTAGGAGTAAATTTTATATTTTTACAACTTTTAAAATATTAACTTTACTAATATACTCGTATCTGGTTGTTATGAGGGACTGATGAAGGGATGATTGTATCTACACGAATGATAAACCAATGATTACGTTTATGGTCTTTTGAGGTTCAGAACTAAAATAATAGAAAGTATATTAAATTGAATAGGACAATTGATTGTGGATATAAGCTGACACCAGTTAGATAAAAAGCAAAATCATGTTGCCTGTCAACATTGACAAGTCCTAAATGACAAATTGTGATACAGAAAAAGGTTGAAATTGATAGAAAATTTATTTTCTGCAGGAAGGTGGGGGGCTATAATCCGGACTAGCAGTCGCCCTGGCAGTGATGGGTGGTGGAGCGATGTGTTCCCAAGTGTTTTTTTGTACAGGATAAGGGAAAAATTTATGCACAATTGGTCTTCCTTGACCTTAGGCCGAGGAAATGGTGACATGAATTTCTTTTTACAAGTGTACCATGATCCCTGGCTACACCGAGTGGTAGTCAGTTTGAGTCTGGTATGCGTGTCTCACCGTTATCTTCAGTGATTTGAAGTCCGATGCGGGTTCTACGCCAAAAAAGGGTAACTTTGCAGATGTAAACTATGGAAAATGCTTACGAGTTTAGTTTGAGAGTTGTACGGGGTATTCCCAATATACCAGAACAGATCCACTATTTAAAGATATATATAATACGCTCTTTCTCTCCCTCTTCATTTAAGTTATTCCCAGTTGCTTCGAAACCTTACCTGGATTTGGAATCTAAGCTTTATTAGAACAGCTATAGTAATGCTTACAATTTTCAGCATTGTTAATAAAGACTACCATCTTAACCCCGTAAGTGCACCTTCGTCATCGTTAGACTTCGCTTAGGAGATATTGGTATCTTTTACATTGAAAGCACAAATTTTATAGAAAACAGATTTGGTGTCACGACGTACTCGTATCAGGGATATAAATAAATAAATATTGTGGGACACTTTTCACACAGCGCCATCTAGCCCAAAGTAAGCTTATATTAACTTGTGTTATGGGATCTAGATAACTGATAAACATACTTATATATTTCTAAATACATACATATTATAGATATCTTTATAGTAATATAAAAAGTGTGTCAATTCAATACCGTCGTCGTACCCGTGGAATGAAAATATCGATCCTTCGCTATGTATGAATATAAATTATACAAACGCGGTCAAGGTAACCTTTTTAGGGCCATAACTGTGAATAACCATAGCGTGTGGTAAACTAGTCCGTCTTATAAGTCTACCCTTACTCGTTTAACATTTATTTATTTTATATTTCAATATCAAAGTAGTGAAGGTTGGCTGTTCTTAGACCTCCAGAAACCATAGCTTTTCAGTGTTTGCTAATAAGAAGGAAAGGATAACAATATAATAATAATAAAATTCATTTAATCAAGTAACAAGGACTCATAAGTGTTAGTAACAATTGAACTTAAAACTATATTAGTACGCATATTATAAAAGAAACTTATGTATATAAAAGTGTGTTCATATGCCTCTATATCAATTAGAACTGCAGCCTCACCACTGACGTAGTGAGCCTGCAACAATGATTGACATAAGCACAGTCGAGCCTACTTGCAACACAGTTCATGACGCTGTTGGGGCTACCCCGCACACGACGCACCAGGGACGCGCATCTTTTTCTCATTACTGTATAGAAACACGCGTGCTTCTGCAAACATCCCTGATGCGCTGCAATACCGAGGCAGCCCCAACAACACCCGGAACGCGTTATTATATTGAATTCGAAGGGCACTGTAGGATTTTTGGACATAACTCTCCCACAGTAAGCTTTAAATAAGGTTATCTTAACTTGATTAGAACAACGTGCAAACCTGTGAGCAATCATGTTAGCCCTAACCGACAGCGCTCTCCGTTCCCTATCAATATCCTCATCGTCCTTGAGTTCAGAGGTCAAAATGTGGCCTAAATATTTAAATTTGTGTACTCGTTTTAAGGGCACTCCACTCAACATTACAGCTGGCATAGTTTTAGAACATTTACCTCTGACCCCAAAGACCATGATCTCGCTTTTGTTAGTATTATATACTAACCCATGCGACTTACAGTACTTTTCACAGATTGTTATCATAATACTTTGTAATCCTTTTCATGTGCTATTCTAACTTCAGCTAGATTTGACCATGATAAATCCTTGTGGCACGCCTTTGTAACTTACATGCTCTAGATACCTAGAGCATGTAAGTTGAATGATATTTTTTACAAATATCTACATGGAAGAGTGGATTATTTTTGGGAATTAAATAATTAACTTCCATGACATATTCAGGATATTACACATTTTACTTTATACTAAAAACTATTATTAGGCATCAGGTTAATCAAGTTTCTCTCTAAAAGGTAGGTTTTGGATATGTACATACGATAATATTATAACTGCAAGAATGATGGCCGCTTTTTGTATTCTCAAAGCTATTTTTTTAAATAAATTAAGTTCTATGTTCTTATAGAATACCGTTGCTGTTTCTATATAGATGAGCGAATTTACTATTTTGCGACATCACGACAGTACCCTATCCATAGCTACGAGTATAACAACGTTTTATCAAGGCAATGCAGCATGTTAAATTTTGGCATTAATGAAATTTTAATTAAATTCTTAATTAGGGTGTATCACTTATTTAGTGATAGAAAATTCAGTATATTCAGCACGTCGCTTACAAATCTGATACATACATACATACATATTGTCACGCCTTTATCCCCGAAGGGGTAGGCAGAGGCATATTAAACGCCCACATTTCACCGTAAGCATTTTTGTCGCACGTAACAGGTGGTGAGCCCAATGCCGTGTTGAAATGGACAGGCGCAGGCTGCTGCGACCTGCTGTTGATTTTTTTTAAGCCGCTCATAAGGCCTTCAACTTGGCTTAACGACTGCCGTTTTTTTGGCAACCGGGACCAACGGCCTAACGTGCCTTCCGAAGCACGGAACTGGGGTGGGTCTAAAGGGCCGAATAAATTTAATAAAATAAAATGTGTCTATTTTAGATGTTAAATTTTGAATAAATTTTGAACCCGTTGCCTTTTTAGTGAGGTGGTAATAAAAAGGCTAAAAGGTCTTATGTGCTAGACACTAATTAGCATGACCGATTAAAGTCCTGGTAGTCTCGGACAAATCTGATACTTTATTAATAATATACTTGTTTTTATAATATGATTGAAATTTTCTTAGTACGATTACTGATGCGGCATCAAGTAATCGTTTAGTGGAACAATATTCTGTCAACAGAACAGGATAATAATAAAGTTATCAACAGTGATTTGGGGCTATCAGCACACTATTAGTGAAGTGGTGAGAGTACGTAATTACAAAACACAGTTCGAATCCCCCCAACCAAGAGACATGTCTTTGTGTAATGAATAAGTTGATTTGGTCTAAATTTATCTATAGTATGTACGTATTTATAATTATGTATGTGTGACAGTTATCTAAATTCCATAACCGTTTTCTAAATTCCATAGCTTTTTAATTTATATGGTTTTTGAGGTTCCGTAGCCAAATGGCAAAAAACAGAACCCTTATGGATTCGTCATGCCTGTCTGTCTAGCCGTTCGTATGTCACAGTCACTTTTTTCCGAAACTATAAGAACTATACTGTTGAAACTTGGTAAGTAAATGTATTCTATGAACCGCATTATGATTTTCACACAAAAATAGAAAAAGAATAATAAATTTTGGGGGTTCCCCATACTTAGAACTGAAACCATTTTTTTTCATCTGAAGTCAATTAAACGATGTGTCTTGTTATCTTTATCAAAGAGCATAGAAGAAAACGTGAATATTGCGAACATAATTAAAAACGTTAAAGTAGAAGTCTCCAAAATAATTTGTGACGGAGTTATTCATTCATGTATGTTTCGCGCTAGCTGTATCTATAGCAACAATAGAACGAGTGACCCTAGCTCGCTACTTTATGTTCAATCCATTTTGTACCATCCAATTTTTTTTTGTCATTTTACTGGCTTCATATCTTCTAATTTTAGCCCCATATCAAACAAAGACAAAAATACAGCAAGGCATTGACATAAACCTATATATAAAATGATAGCTTTAATAATTTTCTTTAACCTGTAGGCAAGCTTTGCTATGGCCGTCTTAGCCCATTACATTTTACAAGGTCCTCTACTAAAGCCAAGTAGCGGTCAATAAAAAGCGACATTTAAAAGCCCTATTGCAGACATTCTTGGACGGCGAGTAGCCAAGGCATCTCGACACTTTTCTGCACTTAGCTTTGAAGATACATACGTGTTAGTACGAAGCACTATATAACCGCAATATGTTTCTGGAAAAATGTGAAAGCTTTTATTGTTAAGGAGATAGATAAATTGCTATAAACCTGCTTCATATGAGTAGTATACTCGTAAAACAATTATAAGGAGCTTATAATAACGACAATGTTTAGAACAAATGCGATAATATTTATTGCATTTGCGATATTATTTTATGTTGTGTAAGAATTGCTAAGGATGTTATAGGTCAATATTGTGCCGTCAAAAATTTATATGAATATAAATGAACGTTTAGATTCCATATAAGACCATTAATACATAAGTTTTGAAGGAAATCGTTGTCCAGGGAACATAATATCATGTAACTACTAAAAAAACTATAATTATTTATATTTACAACTTACAGCTACTATAAACTTTACACATATTAAAAAAGGAAGGTAAGGAATGTTTACATATATCAAAAAAAAATATATAGGCATCAAATATCTCTTCCACATCGCTGTCAGCCACAACCATACCCAGAATGCTGGCAGCATTGCCACGTTGAATTGTAATGCTGAGCCTTTGACCCAAGTACAAGCCAGATTTCTGATCATGAGACGCATCGACCAAAAGCTTAGATAGAACTCTGAAAAGAAGCTTTGTAGTAGGACCCCACGGATCAAGAGTTTCGACCGCAAACGGCTCAAAGTGCGGTGCAAGGGTGTCCATACATGTGGCATCCCACACAAGAGGCCTTCCCATCTTCCAAGGCACCAATGACATCCCGTCAGGTCTCTTCCCATCGTCTCGCACCAAGCCCTTGGGTCAAGAACTGCTGGTACGCCGGCGGCAAAATGGGCGCGACGGATGATGTCATTTATACTAACATGTCGCGGAAAACGGCCAGCACTTTTGAAACAAGACAGTCCGTGGTGACCGAGGCGGTCGACAGTTTCACCGCATATTTCAACTTACTAATTATTATCAAAATTCATACGCTCATGAGGGGTCGTTGAATAATACTATAACTTTGCATTTCTTTACTAGGAGTAGAGAACTGCTATTCACTGTCCCATCCTAGCTCACCAAAGACGAATAAAGTTATGGGTATAATAAACTGCCTGTAAATATTAAGGTGGCTTCAAGCAACTTCGTTTTAAATGACGACTAGAAATGCTTAATACAGAAATTTTGCAAAGTCAATGTATATTTATAAAGTAAAACATTATTAAATGCATGAATATCTCACATAATTATGCCTACCATATTAAAAATGTTTAGTTTATTATAATATTGTCTTTTATGATTGATGTCCAGTTATGATTGATGAAATTAATAATTTCGTACTTTTAATAAAATTATTTTAATTAGATATTTTGTCTTGTAAGAAACCCTTATATAGGTAAATAAAAGTCTACCAAATTTATAATTGTCACATTTTCGATTGAATGAAAGCAAATATATAAAATTGCTTATTAACATAGAATCGATATATCAAATCGATTGTAAACGGTACAACTGGTAACAAATATCGATACTCGCAGTTAAAACTGCTGGCACATTAAATAAAATTTATATCCAGTGTTTCGGATCCGTTGCTTTGTGCGCACACAATTAATAGACCCAAGCTCTGGTTAGCAAATCATTCTGTTGGCCTTAGCCGTGTGCTGTATTTAATGAAGGCTTAATTTTGATCTATGGTGAAGTACAGTTTGAACTGCATTCCAATAGTTTGGTGTGGTATAACTAAGATTGTTATTATCGTTTACTTGACGTTAAAAATGGTATGCAATTTTATTATTTATTAGTACCATCTGTTACGTGGGACAAAAATACATACGGTGAAATGTGGGCGTTTAATATGCCTCTGCCTACCCCTTCGGGGATAAAGGCGTGACAATATGTATGTATGTATGTACTAAATGAATAAAAAAAAGTATATATTTTAATTATAATACAATTTAAATTACTGTCTCATAAATAAATTGTAAATGACTATTTAATTACTTAATAATTAATTGTGATTAATAAATTAATTAATTTCCGACCCCCAAGTAAATTAGGACAAGGGCAAGAGGATGATGATGTTGATTTTATCGCAGCATAATATTATGATACATCTGTTGATGGGGGGCCTGGTAATCCGTGTGACAGGGTATCCTAGTGAGGATATCAGACTCCCACAAAGGATTTTTATTGGGCATTTTCATGTAGATTTTAAATGTAAATTTTTGTTACGTTTTTTCAACAGACATTCTAGATAAGTATTGTGATCCGTCACAACACACAAAAGGATATTTGCTTAAGCAGTAGTATATTCATTGTAAATATTTGGCTTTGTTTTATTTTGGCTTTGATTATAATTATCAACGGCACAAAAAAGTTACTCAAGTTAATAGATATTTAAAACCTAATTAAGTTAGGAATGCCTTTTAAATAAAACTAATCTTAACAGAATTTGCCTACATATAGTATTTTTCTTATTTAATTATACACCTACACATACATACTGTCACGCCTTTATCCCCAAAGGGGTACGCAGAGGCGTAGTATGCGCCCACATTTTACCGTATAAATTTTTGTCCCACGTAACAGGTGATAAGCCCATTGCTGTTTATTATTATTATTTTATTAATAATACTTGGAACTAATTACCGTGTGCAATTGATATCGAACTCTTTAAATTGTCTTACTATTAGATTAAAATTCTAGAGAAAAAATCTGTCATTAGCTACTTTTAAAACGTAATCATGACGTACTAAATTATCACGACAAAACACTAAATATAACCGAATTACTTTAAGAGTATATTCATTACTATTAACAATTGATTATTTAGATATAAGTCTAATAGAATAACCAACAATTAAATTTAACAATCACTGGTGCTAATTCTGTTGTTGAAACCACTAAACTAAATTTCTCTAAAATTTTCTTATTTTTTTTAAGAGATTGCCAAATGCTATTCTGTTATTACGTTGAACTAAACTTGGTGATATTATAAACAGCACTAAATTTGTATCTGACATCACTAAAATGCCTTTTATGTGATAAAATTCAACAAAACATGTATTTACATGCCGACTAACTTAGTCATTGAACTGTCTGTGTACATTTTTCACATTTTGTTGAATTTTATCACATATACATACATAACAGAACAGAATTTTAGTGTTGTCAGATACAAATTTAACGTCACAAATTTAAAATTATATAAAAATTCACTAAAATTATTTAAAAAGTCCCATTAAATGACTAATTTTAATGGGACGTTTATTAGTTTTAGTAACCGTTTGAAACGTGAAAACTTTTAAAACGTTGTAACGTTAAAAATGTACATACCAAGTTAGTCGGCATGTATTTACTTTCGACTGTCTATGTACATTTTTCACGACTTGTTCAATTTTATCACATACAATGAATTTTAGTGACATCAGATACAAATTAAGTGCTATTTATGATATTACCAACTTTAGTTCGACTTAACAACAGAATAGCATTTGGCCATCTCTTAACAAAAATTAGAAAATTTTAGAGAAATTTAGTTTAGTGATCTCAACAACAGAATTAGCACCACTATATATTTATTATAAAACAAAGTCGTTTTTTGCTGTCTGTCCCTATGTATGCTTAAATCTTTAAAGCTACGCAACAAATTAAGATGCGGTTTTTTTTAATAGTTAGATTGATTCATAAGGAAGGTTTTTATGTAACGATATTTGTTAGGGATGTCGGAAAAAATAAGCTGTCTGGGAGCTTTCAACGAAAACGCTGCCTAAACCCTTTGAGATATAACAAAAATAATGTATGGTGTAATTGTGTATCTAATGTAGGTCTACAAAAAAAGTCCGCGACGATATGTCTATCTTTTAAGAATAACGTACTATATCCATTATAATAATTTAAAAAACCAGCGAAAGAAGAAGCGAAAGAAGTATGCATGGATCGCGAAGCCTGGCGATCTGTCCTCTCTGACTACCCCGTCAGGGATACAGCGTGAAGATAGTTAGTTAGTTAGTTAGTTTTAGTTAAAAAACCAGCAATTATAAAGCGATAATTTGAAGGCTATTTACACAAATATGCTATAAATTCTTATCATTTTTATTACCTTAGTTGGCTTCAGCATTTCATGAAGATTATTTTGTCCCTTTACACCTTGCAAATTAAATGAATATCTTACGAGTTATAGCAAAATCAAAATAATGCGCAAAAAAATAATTTCGTGTAACCATAATTCACGTCAGTCAGTGCACGTGCGCACTGGAGAGCGGAGAAGTAATTAAGTAATTTGGAAAATGTCCATACATTATTGTGAAATTAATAAACGACGGGATTAAATGGGTGCCACGGGGTTTGAAGTATGTCATGGGCGAAGCCGGGCGGGTTAACTAGTAGAAAGTAAAATAGGATAGGAATAGAACATTAATATAATAGGATTAAAAGGTAATGACGCCAAATGGAATTAATATTGAAGAGATTATGGCTTAGCTCTATCCGTCGGATTCTATGCGGTGTATTTTAAATGTTGTCGATTTGTAATTAAAACGGTGAGATAAGCGCTTTCAAATTTTATAACATCGTTATTTGTTAAAGCGCCTATTATCAGATGCTGCTTAATTGCAAAATGTTGGGTTTAAAGCGAAGTGCTTAATGCTTAATAATATTTTAAAACATAAGTGTTTTCATTAAAGTATCAGCATTTGTGTGTAGTGAAATTACCTTTACCTTTCTTCTTTACTTAAGCCTAATTTATGTTGCATTATGTTGCTTTACGGGGTTACAATTAGTACTGTGTGTACATATCGTCACGCAAAAGCACCGTGTTGAAAAACATTGGCATCCTCAGTAGCTTCATATCTGTGACTAGATGACTCCCACAACTTCGCACGTGGCATAGTTTGAACTTCGGTCGCACTTATTCAATCCCGTCGGTTATAAATTCTACAATAATGCATAAAAATTTGCCCGACTTGTCGACATTTATGACTACTGCTACAATCTACATTGTAGTAGCGTGATGATATATAGCCAAAATAAGAATTTTTCAAATCCGACCAGTTGCTCCTGAGATTAGGGCGTTCAACCAAAAATACAAACAAACTCTTCAGCTTTATAATATTAGTATAGATATTGTGGGTAAACTGCAAGAGAGTCGAATGGTCATGTTTTAAAATACTGTCCGGATTCGTAAAAAACAACTGTCTAGTCATGCCGCATACTTCAGCAGTAGAAATGGCAAACTCATTAAGTCGTGATTTGACTTGGTAGTGGATGATGTGCGCACTGTTAGACTAACTACAGGGGAAATGTAAAGACCACTCGAAGCAGAAGGAAAATACTAAGATGTTGGACCCGGGGATCCAAAACGAAGGCTTTGGGCGCAACCGGAATTTGAACTTGGTAAAATTATATTTTAATTATATAGCTTGGCAATAATAAGTATTTATAGGATTAATGATTACATAACTCAAGTTAAGTTACAAATATTTAAGTAACATGCGAATGGAGGTAGGTTTTTTATTAAAATTTTAATAAATGTATCATCTACGTAATATCGAGTTAAAATTTAAAACAGGTAGCAGAGGACGTTAAAATTTAAGTACTAAGTTAAAGGATAGCGATAAGATTAAATTAACATTCATGCGTATTTTAAGGGTATATTTTTAATTTACCTGTTTGTAGTTTGCCGATGCTTTACTATCTGTATTCGTAGTTCATAAAAGTTTGGAAAATCCAAAAGTGCACGACTCACGCGCATTTATTATATTATAAAAATTATGGTTTCGTTTTAATTTAAATTTTGACCAATGACATATTTTTTTAAAAATTTTCGCTCAACGCCATCTAACGAAAAAATAATTAAGGATTAGTTAGCTTAAATTGCGCTAGATGGCGTTGTGTTAAAATTGGTTATTTAATATTTAATAATAATTAAACCACATTGAATCAGACCGTGAAAATTGAAAAGGTTCTATACCTAATTATACTGAAGCGTAAAAGAAAAAAAAGACTCTATTAGTAAAGTATTTCGGTCGTTATCGTGTTAACAAGAAAATAATCGTCACATACAGACACACGGACGTCCAAGACGGAACTTTTTTAAACAGTTTTTTAACTAGTTTAAATAACAAAAATGGCATGAGTGTTAAAAATAGTGTTTTTTCTTGATATGTGTTTTTGTTGTGTATATATTATTTTAAAAGTGCAATATATGATAAATAGAGACATTTTTAGTTTGAAAACGTGCGGCTTTGTGGAATGCACTACCGGTATCTATAAGGCGAGCTCAATCTTTAGGATAATTTAAAGCACAGGTTAAACAATATTATTTATCTAATGTAAATTAAAGTAGATGCCTCTATTTATGTGTAAGTGTGTATGTTTGTTTGTATGTATGTATGTATGTATATATTTATGAGTATTTATTTATGTGTAGTGTTTAGGTAAATATATATTTATATTATTTTCACAGAATACGTCACCATTTAAACTTCCCACAATCTATTTCAATACAATCCTATCCATCTAAAGGTTGCCTGGAAGAGATTGCTGTTCGCGATAAGGCCGCCCATTGTACTTAAGTTGGAACTTAATTTCTGTAATATGTTTAATTTTTGGTGTACAATAAAGGATATATTATTATTATTGTCTCTTCTTCACGGGTATCTTCTATTTTTTTTCTTATGAAGATACCCGGTCTTTTGGCAGGCTTACATAGGGACATATTGGTCCAACACGCAGAGGCCCTTTGAGAATTTTAATCTAATAGGAAATGGGACCCCCACTACAGGCAATCCACGCCCGCCTTATGTAGAAGAACGATAATGGATCACCTCCAATGGGAAAAAAACAAAAAATACTATTGTGAAATGTGCTAACTATGAAATGGGCTATTGGGTTGGGTGTTAAATGGATTGGGTGATTTAAGCTATTGATGAAAACGGCGTCTGCCTTTTTAATATATTATTATCAAAATAATGGCAGACGGTGACTTGCCCACTCATTAGATGGGCCCCCTATACAATCGCCATAGGCAAAATAAGCCTGTAAGGCGACAGAGGGCAACACCGGTGTTGCCCACACCGGTGTGAGCGGCTTGGGGTGTCGAGCGGTGCGGCACCGGTTTCACCTTCGCGGGACAGGTCCGGAGCGGGCTTCCCCGTAGTTATACCCTTGAAAATGACACTTCCACCCCCGAGCATATAGCTCTGGCTCCCTCCCTCTGACCGGCCAATTAAGGCAAGCCAGGGTTGAGATTAGCTGCACTCCCGGGAGTAGCACTCTCACTGCTCTCCCGTTAGGCCATTAAATCCGATGAGTAGCCACACACATTCAGCTCGCCACAAGCTGCCCTGCGGATGTGAGCTTTTCAAGAACTTTCTGATACATTTTTTAGTTGATATAATTTTTTTATTATTATTTCCTTTATTCTTTAACTACACATATCAATTACATTTTTAAATACATTATTTATAAAAAAAAAATCTATTTAAAAATATAAAAAATAGTATCCCACCGGCATCGGGTACAGGGACCAAGCTACCCGGTGGTCAGGACTGCAGAGACAGAAATTTTCGCACAATACGTGCCGTGCCCAGAAGAACCGCCTTTTGCATCAAGCCCTTGACCCAACTGCCTAACGCAAGCCTCTTGAGATGTTGGTCGAGGCTCTTGGCAATCGGACCATGTGCCAAGGGGTGTTGGGTAGGACAACCTCCACGTGGTACACCCTGGTAACGTGGACGACGATGTGCGCTTTATTGGAGGCGCACGTCGTCGCCCACGGCCAATAGTCCACCAAGGAGGGGGCCGTATTGGCCACTTCGGGTTGCTCCGTCTACACTCTGCTTTAGGCAGAGCGTATTGAGCGGAGAACCGCAGGACGTGTAGGCTCTCTGCTCACGCAGGGGCTTACAGGCATTCGTGCCAGCGTCGGTGTTGGGGAGGTATAGCCATCCCCCCGCGTCTCGTAACCCCTAAGATTATCCGCAGCGACCCAACTGGTGGCACCAGTTGGTACGCGGTGGTCCTGGGGGCCGAGGGGCTTGCCTTAATTGGCCGGCTCGCGACAAGGACAAGTCTCTCAAACCCGACAGCGAAGTCGTTAAAACCTGTGGGGCACCTGGAGCACCCCACAGTATACATCCCACTCCCCGGAATGAGCGTCACCCGGGGAGTTGTCGTCTGTTCGTCTCCACTCGTGGGATCAATTATGAACAATTTTTGCCAAAGCCCAAAAGGCCCGGAGGTGTGCCTCAAAACCACCCCCCAAACTGACGCAGAGGTTGCGTCAATCCCGGCTGAGACTGACGCCGAGTCAGTTCTCAGTATAGACACTGAGACAGAGGGCCTCCGTAGGAAGAGGCCACGATCCTCTGAATCAGGCAAAAGCCTGTTTCGTCGGCCGGGGACAATATCCTCCAGTGAGGATGACGTACCCGCCAAGGTGATAGCTACCACCGCGGGTAGAGGTCGAAAAGCCGACCTCCACAATTTGAAGGGGTGGGTTCCAAATCCGCCGATACATGCCCCTCTGCTGCCCAGCGGCAAGGCCACGGATGTGCCGGCGGCGAGAGAGCTCCTAACGGCTCTTGCTCGCATTTCTGACGCCGTAAAGGGCGCCAAAAATGTACAGGGCAGGAAGAAGATAGTGGCCGAAGCCGTCACAGGCGCCACTAAGGTCCTAGAGGAGCTCCTCGACAGGAGCGTCTCTGAAGAGGAGGAAAAACTCCGGGCTCGGGTTGCGAGCCTGGAGGTCGAGCTTGCTGACTCCCGCAAGCAACTCCTGGAGATGCGGGAGGAAATGGGCAAGCTGACACAGCTGGTTCAAGGGACCGGGGACGCTCAAGGGGTGAAGAACCTCCCTCCCCAAAAGGCCCTCGAAACTCAAGCTCGTGTGCAGCCAAAGGTAGGGCCTGCTCCTAAGCCCTCCAAGGTGGCACCGAGCTTGACCCAGCTGCTGGAGGCCATAGAAAGACGCCTAGGCGTCCTTGAGAACCGGGCATACCGCCCACCGCTGACGACCCCTATGTCGTATGCGGCGGTGACTGCCACCAAAGGGGCTCCCGGTTCCAAGCGGAAGGCCTCCGCTCCCCCCGCCCCTGCGAAGTCAGCACCCGGGAAGAGCGGCATTCCGGCACCCCCTGATACAGCCGCACCCTCCGTTGCACCCCTGAATCCCTCCAGAGAGGGGAGCTGGGAGGTAGCGGGAGGGAAAAAGAAGGCGAAAGCCGCCAAAAAAGCGGCTAATAAGGCGGCAAAGGCCGCCGCGACGAAGGCGCCGAATGCGCCGAAGAGGCTTCGCGCACCGCGCTCCACTGCCGTCGTCCTAACAGTGACGACACAAGGCTTGGAGCGGGGCGTGGGGTACGCCGAGGTCCTGAGGCGTTCCGCTATAATGCGCTGAAGGCCTCAGTTGACCTAAAGGCCCTCGAGATAGAGGGGGGACTCCGGTGCAAAACGACGCGCACCGGAGCACGCCTACTCGAGGTCTCCGGCGCCACCAGCGGCCCCAAGGCTGATGCTCTAGCGGCTAAGCTAAGGGTGTCGCTGGACACGGACGCTGTCCGTGTCACCAGACCCAACAAATGTGCTGGTAATGGTATGGCATTTCGGGTCTGGATGACGCGGCCACGACGGAGGAGATAATCTCTGCCGTTGTGGAAGCAAGCGACTGCCCCCGGGATCAGGTAAGGTCAGGCGAAATTCGCTTTGGGCCAACTGGTCACGGGTCAGTAGTCGTGAGCTGTCCCGTCGCGGCAGCTCAGAAGATTGCGGATGGACGGAGCCTACTCATTGGGGGCTTCCTCAAGGCGCAGGTGCATCTCCTGCAGCCTCGCGAGTCCCGGTGCTACAGGTGCCTGGTCGCGGGGCATGTGGGGGTGCAGTGCACAGCGGAAGTCGACGTAGGGGATGGGTGCTTCCGCTGCAGCCAACCCGGACACAAGGCCATTGCCTGTAACGCTCCACCACGCTGTTTTAGATGCGTGGCGGAGGGCAAGACGGCTGAGCACCGGGTGGACAGCAAGACCTGCGCCGCCTCAAGGCCAAAGCCCCGTTCATCCCTAGGGGGGAATAAGAGTGCCGCTCAAGAGCGCCCACGTTCGCGGCGGGATGCGGATATGGATGTTCATTAATGAATGCACATATCCGCATCTTGCAGATCAATCTGAACCACTGCTCCGATGCTCAGGATCTTCTGTACCAGAGCATCGCGCAGTGGTCCGTCAACGTGGTCGCAGTCGCCGAGCCGTATTGGGTTCATCCCAGAAGCCCGGTGGCCTTGGATCGCAAAGCGACTATCTTTGGGGGGTCCGGCGCAGGTACCTCGCGCCTTGCAATAATTGCAAGGGGCCCAGGTTGCGTCGCGGTGGACTATGAGGGAGTGGCGGTCGTGGCCGTTTACATCTCGCCGAACCGCGACCAGCATCAGTTTGAGCTATGGCTCTCTGAACTGGACGTCGTTCTCACTGCATGCCGTCCTCGCCCTGTCCTGGTCCTGGGAGATTTTAACGCCTGGTCGACGACTTGGGGCTCCCGCGAGACCAATGGCAGGGGGAGAATTCTAGAGGATTGGGTCACTACCCGTGGCCTAGAAGTCCTCAACCGGGGGAATGTCGCCACCTGGGAGCGAGGGGGACTCAGTTCAGTCGTGGACGTATCGTTCGCGACCCCTGATCTCACTCGCCGTGTCCAAAACTGGCGCGTGGTGGTGGAGGAGGAGACGAGGTCCGACCACAGATATATTCGGTTAACCGTCTCCCCTCCGCCTAATGTACCGCCAGTAATTGCGAATCCCCCGGAACCGCGTTGGGCGCTTAAACGGCTAAATCGGGAGGCTCTCCAGGAAGCGGCCATCGTGCAGGCCTGGACTCCAGCACCGGAGAGGCCTGCCGATGTGAATACCGAGGCAGAGTGGTTCCGGAGAGCCATGTCGCAAATATGCGATGCGGCGATGCCTAGGGTCAAGCCCGGGCCGGTAAGGAGACAGGTGTACTGGTGGTCGCCGGAGATTGGACAGCTGCGAACAGCTTGCCTGACCGCGCGCCGCCAGTACACCAGGTTCCGCCGAAGGCGTCGCCGCCCCGAGGAATTCCGAGAGGAGGAGCTATATGAGGGGTACAAGAGAGCCAAGAGGGCCCTCCAAACAGCCATAAAGCGGGCCAAAAGGCTGGCCCGCGAAGAGCTGCTGGAGACCCTGGAGCAGAACCCCTGGGGGCGCCCGTACCTTATGGTTAGGGGCAAACTTCGCCCTAGGGCGCCTCCGCTGACCCAGAGCCTCCAGCCAGACCAGCTCGAGAGGGTCCTGGGTGCTCTGTTCCCTGCGGGAGCACAGGAGCACACTGCCCCATGTATGGCTCCACCTCAGACGTCCAACGCGGATCCCAGTGAGGATGACGTGCCCGAAGTCACCGAAAGTGAGCTAGGGGCGGCGGTATTGCGGCTCAAAGCCCGCAAGAACACCGCCCCCGGACCCGACGGCATACCAGGCCGAGCATGGGTCCTGGCCCTTGAGGAACTAGGGCCTCGACTGGCAGGGCTCTTCAGCGCATGCCTTGAAAGGGGCCAGTTTCCCAAGGAGTGGAAGACGGGGAAACTGGTCTTAATCCGTAAAGCGGGGCGGCCGGCGGACCATCCGTCCGGTTACCGGCCGATCGTGTTGCTCGACGAGGTATGTAAGCTTTTTGAGCGCATTATAGCGGAACGCCTCGTCGAGCATCTCACGGACGTGGGGCCAAACCTGGCGGATAACCAGTTCGGTTTCCGCCAGGGGCGCTCCACCGTGGATGCGAACATGCGAGTGAGGAGCCTGACAGAGGAAGCTATTTCAAGGGATGAGGTGGTGGTGGCGGTGTCTATTGACATCGCCAACGCCTTTAACACCCTACCCTGGAGTTGCGTCAGGGAGGCACTTAGCTATCATAGAGTGCCTTCCTACCTCTGTCGTATTGTCGGGGCATACCTATCCGAAAGGGCGGTGGCTTACCCGAGTTGGCTAGGGCTAGGTCGGCGAGATGTGTCGTGCGGTGTTCCACAGGGGTCAGTCCTAGGACCGCTCCTGTGGAATATTGGCTACGATTGGGTGCTGCGTGGACCGTTGCTCGAAGGTGTCGGCGTGACGTGCTACGCCGACGATACCCTCGTTACGGCGCGAGGAGTAACGCACCGACACGCAGCCCTAAAGGCCACGGCAGGTGTTGCTCAAGTCGTGGGTCGAATTCGGCAGCTGGGCCTGGAGGTTGCCCTGCACAAATCCGAGGCTCTGTGTTTTCACGGGCCTAGGAAGCAGCCTCCTCCAGGATCCAGCATAACAGTGGGGGGCGTTAGCATCGGCATCGAGCCCTCGATGAAGTATCTGGGGCTCGTACTCGATAGCCGATGGAACTTCGGACATCATTTCCGAAGTTTGGTCCCAAAACTGAGGGGGGCCACAGCTGCATTATCGCGGTTGTTGCCCAACATAAGGGGACCTAACGCTCCCTGCAGGAGACTGTACCTCGGGATCGTGCGGAGTATGGCCCTATACGGGGCCCCCATATGGGCGGAGACCCTGACGGCCCGCAGTGCGTCTATATTACATAGCCCGCTAAAGGCGATGGCCGTCAGGGTGATAAGAGGGTACCGCACGATCTCCGTTGAGGCGGCATGTCTCCTTGCCGGGACCCCTCCATGGGACCTGGAAGCGAGAGCCCTTGCGTCATTGTTTAAATGGCGCAAGGAGGCGCGGGAGCAGGGATATGGGCCTACGCCTCGAGAAATCGAGGCTCTGCGGTCCCAGCTCCGACAGGAACTCATGGAGACATGGAAGGTGCGACTTGAGCATCCAAGGTGGGGAAACGCCACAATCGGGGCGGTCAGACCGGTCATGGATGAGTGGTTGGAGAGGAGCCATGGCAACCTCTCCTACCGGTTGTCACAGATACTTACCGGGCACGGGTGCTTCGGTAAGTATCTGTGGCGTATACACCGGGAGACCACAGCCGAGTGCCAGCACTGCGTAGAACGCAGCGAGGACACAGCGCTCCACACATTGGTGGAGTGCTCAGCGTGGGCGCAGCAGCGCCAAGACCTCGTGGCGAGTCTGGGCGTGGACATTCTCTCGTTGGAAACTATGGTCCAAGCCATGGTCTCCAGCGGGAGCAAGTGGGACGCCGTTGCGTCTTTCTGCGAGCAGGTCATGCTCGCGAAAGAGGTGGCGGAGACGGTACGGGAGAGGACTCTCCCGCCCGAGTTCCGCAGTCTGCGGCGACAACGCCGCAGACTTGTCTTCGCCCAAGACTACCGGCCTCCATGACCGGGGGCCTGAGGACGGCGGGTGGGCTGCTCGTCGTCCTTACAGAAGCAGGCCCAAGACGTAGGCATGACATGAAAATGTCACGCATGCCTAATGCCCCAAGAAGCGGGATAGTACCCGAACCAACCCCCCAAAGAAGCGGGATAACACCCGAACCCCAGGTGAGGCCGCGGTGGTAGCCAAAGTCTGCCGGGAGCTCTGGGACATCTTTCCGAGGAGTTACCCGGGGCGTCCGGCAATAGACAGTTAGGCGGGGACTGTGTGGTTTTAGCCGGTTCGAGTCCGGCATGACATCCGAGGGGATTTCCACACGTTAAAAAAAAAAAGACCATGTGCCAATGGACTTAAAACGGAGACTTTCGTCGGTTCGCTTTGCTTGCCTCTTCAGTCAATAACAGTAGCAACTGAATGCGTACAGGAATGCAACCTGTTGAGAAGAAGAATGTAAAACACGAAAAACGGGAAATGCTAAATATGCTAGATGATATAGGTACCTATATCGCGTCTGCGGGTCCCGGGGTTTCTAGTAAATACTGCTATCAGTAGGTATGGGAATGCAAAACATTTTTCGATCATTGGCAACTTAAACCATCGGATTTCTGAGACAATTGAGATTAAATTTCTAAAATTAAAATACATCTTTAAACGTAAATTCCCTAACTAATTTTATTGTTTCAAATCGTAAAAAAACATACTTGTTTCAGATCCTATTCATCTTCTAATAGATAAATTATGCGGTACTTTTATTTATCACGCTTCAATTTCTGAGGAATGTTTCTTGAGAAATGATCAATTTACTTCGAGGCCAAGTTCCTACACAATTATACTACCAAAATCGGTGGTGCTTCGAATATGTATGAGTTAGTTCGATATTTCATCTATTATATTCACATGCGATTTATTTGGTTTATTATGTCGAGTTGGAATATGACTGGCAATTGTTTGAAATAAGTTGATGTATTTTAGAAAAACTTTAACTGTATAAGTAAAAAAAAATAAGTTGCTGCTGAAAGTTTTCAAGGCTCAACTTAATTTAAGCCAATGACAAATGGCTTAACGTGCCCACACAGCAATGCTGGTAAATGAAAATGCCACACACGATCACCCATCTCAGAACTACTCTGAGCGTAAAATACTGAATGCAATGATCATTTACATAACACTGAGCTAATGTAACTATGCACGCTTCGTGTTAAGTAAGAAAATATGTTTTTAAATTATTATAACACAATAAGCATAAAAGCAACATAGCCTTACACACTGAGTACCTAACTGACTTATTCACATATTTCGAAAGCATAAAATCATAACAACAATCCGTAAAGCTCATCTGTAAACAGTATTTTAAAACGCAAACAAAAATCCATTCCAGCAGAGCCACATCGATTTCAACAAAACGTGACGTAAAGTTACGACGGTACCCTTTTAAAATTAGTAGACATCCACATTGGTTCAGGTAATAATATGTCTCCTGAATTTCATCATGTGACAAAATGAATAATACGAGTTTTCAGATCACGTTTTCATATTCGTTGTCAACAGTCGTATTCTCTTAATGTTTTAAGACATTTTTGAATAGAATTGTAAATACCTATTTATTATAGACTACAAAATAAACTAAATTACGTATCATAAACAATTAAGCTGGTGTTTCTTTGGTTTTTTGTTTTCCAATTTTGCCAGGGTTTCCATTTCTAATTTTTTTGGAGGAACAGAATATTAACAGGTCATTTAGTTTATTTTGTAGTCTATAATAAATGGGTATTTAAAATTCAATTCAAAAATGTTTTAAGAGCGGCATGTGTGAACACGAGTAAAGACGTGTCCATCTAAACTTATTGGCGGCTACTCTTGTCTCCTTTAAAAAATATTTTGCAGAACACTTTGACCAGCACACAAGCCTGAAGAATTAGTATAAGGTTTAAATTCGGATTTTTTTTCTATGCATTAGGTCCAGAGCGCAATGGAATTACGTATGCAAATCTTGTCTTTTAGTTACCTATATAGTTATTACTATAAAATATTAAATGTGCGATTGAGTTAGCTTTTAAGTTTTACATTTGCTTAGACAATTTTGTATCGCTTGTCGTCTTGATATTATTTGTCAGATACTCGAAAGTGTACCCTAACGGCCGGTCTCAATAACCTATCTATATTTTACTAAATAATGTCAAAATATTTACCATCAATACCAATCGACGAAAAGTTCAGTTTCAATTACCAAAGATAGATAGAAATATTTACCTACGACATAGAACTATCTGTCGCACAGGTTAAAAATACAACTATTTATCTATGGTAGTGATCTATGTTTAACTGAAGATAGCATATTGAAACCGGCCATTAGTCGCCAGTTACGAAAACCAAGGTAAAATGTGGTAATAACATTACTCTATCCGGCCATAATTGTAGCGCCAATCACTTAAAATTAGTGTAGTTTTGTAACTCACTCTTAAATAGCTGATGTTACGGGCAGTGACATAGGCTAATTTAATTTAAAAAAAAATGACCATTCCACGCGTAAAGAAATATCAAATGGCGGGTAATATCTTAACCACAGAGCAAGGGCCCTATGTCACTCGCTTTCTACTAGAGACGCCACTTTAGATTTCATACAACCAAGCCCGTCATGGGGCGTTACCCTTTACTAGGAGTAAAGGGTTACACTATTTAATACAGACAAATGGCAGGCTGAGTATGCGATTTTCGCCTAAAGTTTGAATTAAACTTGGCACGCGTTATTAATTTCGTCTATATTACGGCGCGAGCGAAAGGGTGCCAGCAATATTACTTTTTCTAAGCATAACACGTACGAAATCGTCCAACATAATAAAAGTAGGTACAATACATGAAGCATAAAATTAAGTAAGCGCTATACAAACTTGAACAGATTAAACTTAGAACTGTCGCATTAACATTCAAGTCAAGTTTGTTTAGGTCTGTAGGCATAGGCACCGACAATCGTTTTTGTTAACAGCATACTGTCTATCTGAAAACGGCCTAATGCCGTGAATAAGTAAGTAGATGTTGGTTGTGCCTGTTAATGTCGCTGTACCGAACATCCCGAATGCCCGGGAATAAGGTATAGGATGCACTGGCTTTATGGTACGTGATAAACACTTATCTACATAAGCGTAAATAGTGATTTTGTTTTCAAATCCGGGTCGGATTTGTTTTGTATAACAAAATGAATTTGGGAACTGATGCTTAAGTGTTTTCGCTAATTTGGGAGGTAAGTAACGTATTCAACTATCTTTAAATTGGGAAATAGATAAATGTAAATGATTCAGCTTACATTCAAGAGATAAGATCCGTATTTTGTAGCTGTTTGGTAGAATAGGAAAAAGGTATTCTCGAAATAATACCACTCATTCAGAGCAAAGTCATAAATTAACTAGCCCTTTACCTTTGGTAACTGGTAACTGTGAATTCTAAAAGCGTAATTCAGAGAACGAACTAGGACGCCTTCTATCGACAAACCTGTAAATTTATACGCAATATGGCAGATTTAAATGAAAGTATAACGCCTGGAACGTAACGAGTAGAAAAGGCGTATTGCGTTGGTTTGGATACGTCCAACGTATGAGTGAGGAACGATTGACGAAGAATATAAACTAGTAGAGGGTAGACATGGTCAGAGTAAGCCGAGATTTACATATAAAGACCACGTGAGCAGATTGTTCAAAAACAGAAAAGTCAAAAATACTCGCATACACAGAAGTGCATGTATGAAGCGATTAATGAATTTGTAAAAAGCGAAAAATCCACGATGTCTGGCGATCTGTCCTCTCTGACTACCCCGTCAGGGATACAGGGTAAATATAGTTAGATATCTTAATTTAATTTAGTTTAGATATCTATGTCACCAACAAAACACAATTTGATTGCACCAAACACCACTTCCTTTGACCAACTGTAAATAGACAAGGCCATGACCCACAAGCAACATGAACAACACCGTTCACAGCTCGACCCGTTTCTTTTCACACTATAAAAAGAGATGACTCTACATTTCTTTTAAAAAGAAGATCCATTCCATTTGCGTCAAATATAAACATTTAAAAGCATTCCTTTGCACTTCTCAAACTTCACATTGAAGCATGTTAGGAACCTAACCTAAATAGGTATTCAGCATAAAAGTTCGATCTACAGGCCACATGAACATTATTTACTTGAACAAAACACATAATTGTTACTCACAAATATCTTAAAACGCCTCACAATATAATATTTGAAGCGTATTATGTTTAGAAGTTTAATTTATATTTACATAAATTTAAAATAATGTACCACATATTGGTCATACAAAACTAATCACAAAACCCGCCCCGAATCGTTCCCGGCGCAAACGTGCCCATCACACTCGCTACGATACCACGCTGGATTGCGATGGCCAGCCTCTGCCCCAAGAACGATCCGGATCGAGAGTCACCAGTCACAATTTATATTTAAATTATCCACAAATTATTGATTGTTGTTTTGTTGCCTGCCAACCGAACTGTTTTGTCGAGTGTACTTCATTTGAGCGTAATAATCGAAAGTGATGTTTGGCATTTAATTTATACGTAGTTTGTACTGACTGAAAATTTCAACAGCAGGTAGCCACAACCTGCGTCTGTCTATTTAAACACGGCAATGGGCTCACCACCTATTACGTGGGACAGGAATCCACACGGTGAAAAGTGGGCATATAATATGACTCTGCCACCCCTTCGGGGATAAGGCGTGATGGATATTTAGTTTGTACTGATTTTTAATACAAATAAATGAAAAAGGTAAGAATAATTGAAATTAGTTCGACAATGAAAATGCAATCGTTTTAAAAAGTATAATATCGTTGCTGCGACGTGATGGATTACCTACGCGACGCCAGCTCGGCATTTTAGCGGAGATGAGCAACGAATTTCTAAGAATATTTTAAAATTAAAACCCGCTAGAGCTTTTGGTACAAATTTAATTCAATTCCCCGACAAATTTGTATAAAATTCATGGTTATTTCGAGACAAAATTTGTTTTCAAAGTTGGTTTCAAAATTTGATAACAGTTTTAACCACAATAGAGTAGGAAGTGTCATCATTTTCAGTGACTATAACTACAACGAAAATTAAGTTTACGTTACTCGCCACACAGTAACTTCATTATCGCACCTGAACACTAAACGCGGCGCTCAGAATTTCCATTTCAATATGAGATGCTATGTTTTAGTTTATTTTTCAATAAAAGTTATTCATACTCGAGATTATTTAAAATCTGGTTGAAAATTTTGACTTAAATAATTATAATAAAACAAAATTACTCCTTATAACCGCAAGTACCTCTCTTCAGCAAAAATAAATGGACTAAATACCTTTAAAATCGCTCGTTCATAGTGTCATTCATTTTAGACCCTTACCTGAAAGAAAAAGAAATATAAAATTAAATATGAAGCTTTCAACTTAATATTTGGACACTACATATAATGTTTAAAATAAATGGCTAATTATTCACAATAATACAATCCTTAGATTTCTCTGCCTTCTCTAAAGTGATATATGAAATGCGCCAGCTTATTTTGTTTGAACCTATAGTTTTTAACAAGAGTTAACAAGTACTAGTTGTTGGTACTAGGTACAAATTAAAGTCACATAAGATATATTTCTTGAAATTGCCATAAATGTATTTTTACATATTTTAGGAATCCAGATGGACACGAATACAAGAAACATTATCATTAACGAGCGTTCTGAAAATCCAGTTTGCGCAGACAGTTTCGGATCATTGTGTTCCTAAGAGCATATAAGCCCGTTCGGCTTACACGCTTAACACAAGAGCTTTTCTAAACTGATCGCACATGTATGGGCTTATTTCGACTAACGCGTCTGTAATCACCAAATAACCAGTTTGTAACATGCCGAAGAAATAGCAGTCTAAATCTGCCTAAATAGAAACTTTTAAAATAATAATTACAATATCTACTTTTGGAATAACTCTTTTCATAAATCTAATATATAGTATATTAGATGAGGATTGAGGGCCGTATTTTAGAACGTTACTCAATACTCAAGAGACACTTGAGACTAGTATTTTAAGGCAAAAACTAGCCTCAAGCTGAGACTGTAAATAGATAAATTCTGAGCAATTACAAATTAGAACAATGTTTGTGCTGCGATTGTCATCATCATCTGAAACGATTGACATCTTAAACTGGTGCTTCCTTTACAATTAAAAAACTATAATTATTTTGTTTTATAATGTTATTTTTGCAATATTCCGCTGTTTTAGAATGTCGTACGATGTCGACGATAATGCCTCGTTTGTATTATAGTTTTTTAAAATGGATTTCCGCCATGAAACGCCTGATTCAATTAGTTATTCCTTTACAATTGCTGCAACGTCCTACATTATATTGCCTGCATTTAGCTGTGAACTTTATAAGGTCATTAGTGTAATTTGTAAGAGCAGGAATCTACGCAGAGAATAGCAACGCATCTGAGATAATTATATTATTACAAGCATCTCACAACTCTTCCTTAGCCATTAATCCTGATTCTGTCAGGACGGTGTGTTGCTGCAGCTCCCGCTCTCCAGCATTGGTTTAGTTATCTTCACATTAGCAATTTCCTGGTTTTCAAGCCCCTCACGAAGATATCTGATATCTAGTTTTCACTTTTATTGACTATTAGGAGCAGTAATAATTTACCTTATCATTTTCAACACTGCCTAAGCTATCAAGCCGTTAATGGCTTGGAAGGTTGCACTACTTGCAGATTAAGTTAGCATGAGCCACAAAGATCTCTCAGGACCCCCTACACTATTGTTTACTTTATATAATAAATAATAAAATTTAATTTAATTTAAATAAGAATTTGGGCTCATTACTCTATACAACATTTTATAAATATCAGTATGTCACCCATCTGATATATAATATTATTCAATTGCAATAAAGGAGAGAATTTCAATAAAGCCTTCAATTAGGACGAGGAAGCCTTTTAGCTACGGAATCGATTCAGAATCGATTTGCATGAGTTTTAGAGAATCCACAATGAAATTATCCGGTCCCTGAGCACCGGATATTAAACACTGATGGACATGAAACAATTCCGGAGCAAATGGTCCTAACAATGGAAAACCTATAATACAAAATACTTAACAACATCGTGTATTCGCTAATCGATCTCTGATGATCGTATAAAGTTTAATTATTTTTACGATATTAGTTCTTTAAAGAGACCAACTATCAATGTACACATCAATTCAACATAGTACTTTAAGTGAGAGTCTCTTCTATTGAACAAACGAATGTCGTAATTGAGAGACACCATTTCCAGATGGTCTAATTTTCTATTGTGTGTATGTTTGTTCTCAAATGCAAGTCTCATTTTTGAACCGATTTTTGTGAAATGGTGTGTGGATATTTTTATCGTCAGTGATTTATTTTTCATTACGACAAAAAAAACGTAAACATTAATCATGTATGATAATGTAAGAAACACTTAGAGATATAATTACAAACTATGCATTGGTATTAATATACATTATCTAACATCTCAAACAATCTTTTCCTTATTTTTTTGAATCAATTTCAAGGAATTCTATGGAAATTATTGTAAATGCTCCCTAAATTGGTTGGAACTACTTATTACAACAGACCCGCCTTTTATCCTCGAAGATGTGGCAGAGGAATACTATACGCCCACATTTATCCGACGTTACAGGTGGTGAGCCTATTGCCGTGTTGAAATCGACAGGCAAAATGCAATACAATTCAAAATAGATACTCTTATATCTATCACTTACCTTCTTTTCCTTACATCCTATAACTCTATCAGTCTTTCTCATGTCCAATTGGTCAGTATTTAATAACTTCTGTTCGGCTATTGTAGTCTCACCAACAATTATTTCTTTACTGTTTTTCCTTGAATGTTTAATAATATCGGGTTTCTCGAAACTCATCCGATTACTGGCGTTTTCATTTGTACAGTTTTCTTTTCCCAGATTTTGATCATCGTCAGAACGTGATTTATTCTCTGAACTTTTTATTTTAAAACACGACGTCGATGTCTTATCTTCTTTTCCATCACTTCTACTAATTAGATCACTTTTTTTACGTTCGTCTTTTTTGTAAGTCTTCGATTTACTTTCTGTCTTCAAACGTTTTTTCTTACCATTCCATTTGTAGATGACATTTTTAGAATGACTGCTATCGTCGCTAGTGCCTACGCTATCAGAGCAGACTGGGTTGACTAGAATTTTAGTAGATTTGGCTTTACGCTCTATTTTTCTAAGATTTAATAAATTTCCAGCTGAATGTATGAGGATTGGTGAGTAATGGTGGGATGGTGAACTGTCTTTTGTTTCATCGCTGGAATGTTGAGATGAAGTAGGTAATAATTTGATGGCTTTCATAGCTTCTGTTGTACTATGACGTAGTTTGGTAGTACCAAGTGGTCCCATAGCAACAGGTGGTCCTCCTTTAAACAATAGCGCTGTCTCCGTTGGTTGACACACACAAGCTAACATTTTCAATGGTCATTGGTTTATTTATTTTACACTTTTATACACTATACAAAAAATATGCAGCTAAGAAATGGTTGGAAATGTTGTTTTATTGAAAATTTATACAATATAGGTATTATTTACAAAAGATAAAATAAATTAATACACGTGGTCGTGGACAAAGTTTGAGACGTTTCATTACGCGGGTGTGATGGGCCTTACTTAGTGTTAGTAGTTGTATCGTATATATAGATTTAAATCTAGTAGTTGTAGTTTTGCAAGTGATGCAGGTACAGGCCACAGGCGCTGACTACAGCGAGATCAAGGCGAAGCGAAGGAAAACAGGAAATAAAATCCTATACCATATTATTATAGCAATTGAATAATGTAAGTTCTTGAAGCGGAGTTTAATCTCTAAATAGCTTTAAAAAAATACTTACTAATTACTACCTAACACTATAACTACTAACACTTACTTCCCTTTGGATTATTTGTAGTTTATCTGAGCTATCTATGTTATATAAATTATATGTGAAAGTATGTTTGTATATTTCGTTATGTATGTATGTATATTTATTTATTTATTTATTTATGTACACACTAAGATTTACGTAAAAAGTAAAAAAAGAAAGGTATTATATGTATGTATCTGTGTATGTATAAAATTATATAAATATTTGTACCTATATGTAGGTATTACGTAGTGTATATTTATGTATTTATGTGTACCAACTGTGAGTATCGTTATGCATAATTATGAACAAAAATAATAATATTAATATCTTCCAAATTCAGTGCACCAATGAAATGCCTATAGAAGCAAATCCATGGCACCATGTCCAATTTAGGTTGTCTGGAAGAAATCGCACCTTGCGATAAGACCGCCGATTGTACCCTATAGTTTAAGTTATAAATATTGTAAATTCCTATTGTAAGTTTATGGTGTACAATAAAGAGTATTGTATTGTATTAATATGGCGTTCCCATGACTTTCTATTAGCCTTGCATTTATTACACATTTCGATGAGTTAAATATAAAAAATATCGTATAATTGATTTGAAGTTATAATATTTCCACTCGTTATACGGTCTTGACAGCTGTGTTGCAGCTGTAATTTTGAAACATCGCGTTATAACTTGAAATCGACTTTTTATTCAATAACATAATACACCATTTAAAACGTCATAGACTGCGACGAACAAATCGCAACACTGCCAAACTGTCAAAACCAATTTCTCCATAACTAAAACCGAAACTGAACCGAAGTCTCTGAGATTTACCAGCTAAATATGTACTTGCTCATTGTATTTAGCTGGAAAACCATGGAGATTTATTTATTCAAATGTAAATAGTTAGTGTCAAAACCAAAAGAGTTTGGTAATAACAAAAGTAAGCTCGATCACAGCGGAAATTATAGTTACTCTGTCGGTGACAGACATGAAAATAAATGGATTGCCCTTTCTATGGTTACTTTGATGTTCAATCTAGATCCGATGTATGATAAAAAAGTTGAACGTCTTCCAATAAATACCTTATAATAAAATATTCAGTCGTTTACAGAGTTTGCGAAACTGAATAGCAAAAGTGAACCGCATACATTTCTGCTTTCGAATCCTTTGCTGGAGTAAAAAGTTCGAAATTCAGTTACAGCTTTATTTCGCATAACACTTACGGCATGAGTAAAAAGTTGATGTTATCGGACTTTCTGAGTGTGACTTCACACGAGTGGGACGAGTTAGATGTATATCAGGACCAGATCTCTTAAAGACTGGCCGTAATTTTCTCACTTTAAACACGCAAAGCTAAAGACTAACCGTTATATTAATAGGGTTTTTCATCTCAGCGTCTTCCCAGTTGTTTCCAAAGTCTACATTAATTTAGAGGTTAGTTTGGCGTTTGTTGGCTACGTTTAGAAGCTATGATTTGGCCTTCTATTTTTAGCATTATTACGAGCGAATGTTATCTGATCTTTGTTTCGGCTTCTAAACCTCTTCAGTTAATCAACAGGTGCACCGCTTATAGCTGAGGTTGACTTGTGACTCGAAGATCTTGTTGGTGCCCCAGTACACCCACACTTCATATATTTTTCACTCTTGATTTATAATAATCATTAACATACTTATTTAGTATCTTCCGATTCAGATTTAATTTCATAGGTTAAATTACATCGATTATACTGGAATCATAAAGAATAATGAGTTACTGTTATTTGCTGTATCCTTAAATTAGACCCGGGAGCAGTAATATAATATATATATATATATATATATATATATATGTATATATTGAATGAAATCTGTATACATCGTCGCGATATAATAATATTGCGTTGACTAAAATTCATTAGAAATTATTTTAATTAAAAAAAATATCGTCGTCGAGACTGTGAGAGATAAAACACCGATTTCATACCCCTGTCTATACAGTAAATAGTAGTGCATGATATTTCTTAACAGTAAATAATGCTCAGTACACGTAATAAAATCACGTCTGAATAAACGTAGTCAAGTGATGGAAGTTCTCAAAATTACAAGTAAAATCCTGACAGATGGACCCTTACAACGGCCCTTAAACAGTCCCGTAAATATAATTCAATTTCCCAATATATCTGGAATTGAACCCGACGTTGATTATGAGTCCAATCAAATTACGAAATGTGGCGTACTACGAGTACGTCACGAACGCGACCAGAGTTATAAATAACAATTTGTATAATTTGAACCCTCCTAAATTTTTTTATTCAGGTGCGGTGATCGGAAGCAGTGGCAACATGAAAATTGTAATGTATATAGTCAATCAGGTAGAGGCAATATAACAGCCTCATTTGAATACCAAGCGTTTGGTTTTTCTAATTTTATATATTTGTAACATTTGAGCATTAAATTGGTTTCATTGTAAATTATTCTTTTACGAGTGCAATACTTTGATACGCTAAATGATAATATTCTTTCGAAACTTTATAAATTATTGATTGATATATGAAGTAGTTTTAAAATGTGTGCAATTTCTGTCAATAGCAATAGACAAAGGCTTCAAAATATCAAAATAGATAACACTAAGAGGTTCAATTCTATACCGAAAAAAATGTTTGTGTTAAAGTCACAGAAACAATACCAAATTTAAAATAGTGCATGAATGTATATTCAGCACGTAAAGAGAATTTTGTCCCCAGTGAAATATCTCAGCGTGGTTAGGTGGACAGGAATGCTTAATATAAAGACTACGGACCGCAAAGAGTTTAGGTATTCCGGACTTTTTCAGTTATAATGTGCCAAATACTATTTGGGAAATATACCCAGTTTTTCTATTATTTTATTTTTCCCTAGTTGTTGCTCGCGGCTTCGCCCGCGTAGAGAAATTTTCTCGTTCCCGTTTTTCACAAGAACTATGTGTTATTCTGATGTACAAGCTATATTATTGTAAGGTTTCATTAAAATCTATTCATTAGTTTTACGTGAAAGAGTAACATACATCCATCCAAACATTCGTATTTATAATATTACTGACATACCGCGAACCCCGTGGCACCTATTTAATCACGTCGTTTAATAATTTCACAATAATGTATGAACATTATCCAAATTATTTGATGCCTTCTTCGCTCTCCAGTGCCTACGCCCCCACGGCCCGGTCGAATTATGGTTACACGAAATAAATTTCTTTGCGCATTATTTTGATTTTGCTATATCCTCTAAAAAAAATTCAATCTACAATTACAGTTTAATATTATGATAAATTAATTCTAAACTAACTAAAAATAACTAAGAACCAAAGACCTAACATGCGTCATAAAATTTCTCCGCATCGCAGTCCTCACGTGGTAGCGTTCCCAGAAGAATGGCAATGCTAACCCTTTCTGCGAAAAAGAAACCAGCCTTCTGGTCACGAGTAGTGTCAATTAGGCACTTTACAATCTCTTGAAATAGATTATGAACGCTTGGACCCCATGACCCTAACGTCTTGACCTCAAACGGCTCAAAAACGTAATCACTTACGAGTTACAAATATTTCTGCCGTTTCTTCTAAGATATTCATTTAATTTGCAATATGTAAAGGGACAAAGTAATTTTCAAGTAATGCTTTAGCCAGCTTATGTATTAATAAAAATGTAATTGTGTAAATAGCCTTCAAATTATCGCTTAATAATTGCTGGTTTTTTAAAGTATTAAAATGGTAATTTTTTTTTGTTTTGTTGGTGTATGTTATCCTTAAGAGATAGACTTTGTTGTAGACCTATATTAGGTACACTATTCCACCTTACATTATTTTGTTATACTCGTATCTCAAAGGCTTTAAACGCTCCCTGGGATGCGTTAAATCATTGTGTACAATGGCGGATATTATAGCCTTGCAACAAACTTGGTTGCTGCCACATGATATCCCTTTGTTAAATACGATAAGCGACGATTATGCTTATGTCGGAAAGTCAGCGGTGGATACATCTGCTGGAGTATTGAGAGGCAGGCCGTACGGCGGGTTGGCTATTCTTTGGCGAAAAACATCGTTTATGTTTGTCAGTCAGGTGAAGTGCGTCAGTAACCGTTTAATGGCATGCAAAGTGGTAGTTAATAGTGAGTGAGTATACAGTTATTATTAATACCGTGCGTATTAATAATAACTGTATATATGCCAATCGAATTGAGAGAAAACTTAGTTGAGTTTACGGAATGTCTGAGTGAGATATATGCTATAATTGACTTGGAAGCCGTGTTTGTGCTCGGTGATTTCAATGCGCATCCTGGTGGATTGTTCTGTAATGAATTGTTGAACTTTTGTTCAGAGCAGCAACTAAAATGTATCGATCTAGAATTTTTTGGTGTAGATTCGGATGCATACACGATTATAAGTGACTCGCATGGGAGCTGTCGATGGTTGGATCACTGTGTTACATCTGAAGTAAGTAGTAAAATGATAACGAATGTTAAAGTTCATCATAATGTATTTTGGTCAGATCATTTTCCTGTAGAAATGTAATTTTGCTATGATTAAAAAAGTTTTTCATAAAATAGTGATAGAACTTTGATAGAACATCTGAGCAAATACTGTTGTATCATGACCAATGCAATTGTAAATTTAAAAATTTGGATTTTCCACAGGCTTTTGGAGTATGTGCAGATAAATACTGTAATAATGTAGAACATTGTAAAATACTAGATAATATGTATAAGACAATTATAACAATATTGCAGGATTCTGCTGTTGACAGTAGTCGGAACGTGATTAGTACTAAATATAACAGACATACGGTTGTAGTCGGCTGGAACCAACATGTGAAAGATGCACACGAAGGGGCTAAGACACATTTCAAAAACTGGGTCTGGCATGGTAAACCTTCATCAGGGTATATTTATGATGAAATGTACCATGACAGAAAAACCTTTAAATCTAGACTTAAGTGGTGCCAGGAATGATCCTGGCACCACTTCAAATAAAAATGGATCTCTTGTCCACCCATCGTGCTGATAGAAATTTTGGGAAGTTCTGGCAACGTACTATAAATCATAATATTAAGCAAAGCCGAGCTGAATGTATCGACTCACAACGAGATTCTAAAACAATTGCAAATATTTTTAACACTCATTTTTTGGTAAAATCTCAATTACCTAATGTAAAAGAGCACAATGATTTTGTGGAGCATACTCAGAGACATTTACATATTTATCAAAAGGATGTGGAAAATGTTATAAAAAACATGACTTGGGGTAAGTCACCGGGACATGATAGTCTAAGTGTGGAACATGTGAGGCATGCTGGTGGTCACTTACCTAGAGTGCTTGCTATGTTCTACGGATTGTGTTTAGGACATAGATATCTTCCGGCGGACTTCATGAGAACTATTGTGGTGCCAGTCATCAAGAGTAAGACTGTTGATGTAAGTGACAAAAACAACTATAGTCCAATCTCTTTAGCCACAATTCTTGCAAAGCTGCTGGATGGTTTGCTTAGCGTGCATCTCTGGCAAAATATTAATATACACCATGCCCAATTTGGTTTTCAGTCAAATCTATCTACTGAGAGTGCCATATTGACTGTAAAGCAGACTGTTAAGTATTATGTGAAGCGTAATACGCCGGTTTATGCGTGTTTTTTAGATTTATCTAAAGCTTTTTATCTGGTTTCTTATGGGTCCTATGGGATAAACTGAAATGTGCCTACTGAGCTTGTGGAAATATTTAAATTTTGGTATAATAATCAAATTAATGTTGTAAGGTGGGAGGAGGGCATATCTGATGAAAACAAGTTGGAGTGTGGGCTGAGGCAGGGGTCCCCCCTGGTCTCCTCACCTGCTCTCTTTAATGTATATATAAACAGCCTTATCGTCGAACTCAGTAGCATGCATGCAGGGTGCTACATTGACGGAGTTGCAGTAAATAATATAAGTTATGCTGGTGATATGGTGCTGCTGAGTCCGACGATAAGCGCTCTTCGGAGGATGCTAAGGGTCTGTGAACTGTATGCTGAGAAGCACGGTCTGAAATATAACTGCACAAAAAGTGAGTACATGTTGTTTGGAGAAAGTGTAACAAATCATATGGTTATACCCCCTATTTCTCTAAATGGATTGCCTCTCAATAGGGTTAAATAATTTAAGTACCTCGGACACATTATTACTGATGACCTAAACGACAATGCAGATATTGAGCGTGAACGCAGGGCGTTGGCTGTCCGGGGTAACATGTTGGCACGCAGATTCGCTCGTTGTTCGACTGAGGTCAAAATTACGTTATTTAAAGCATACTGCCAATCATTTTACACGAGCAGCCTGTGGGTTGATTATATTCAGAGGGCATACAGCGCTCTGCGTGTGCAGTATAACAACGTTTTCAGGATGCTGTTGCGGCTGCCGCGTTTCTGCCGTGCGTCGTCGATGTTTGCCGAAACACATACTGATGATTTTTATGCCGTCAGACGCAAACGTATATCGTCATTGCTTTGCAGACTGCGTTGTAGCGGTAGCAGCATTCTGAAAACATTTGTTGATAAATTCGACTGTCCGATCCAGGCATACTGGGTGAAATTAATAATTGGTGCCATGAAATGAATGTATGAATTGATAAATTATTGTAATGTTAATTGTAAATTTGTATTTGATATTTAATTGGGATGATTTTGATTAATTTATTCATTTTATTTTAAAATTTTATTTTGTGTTGTTAAATGTATTATGAAGCGACATTAATGTAATAATAAATACTAACATAATTTTAAGTTCTCAATTTTACTAAATAATAATGGATCCTTGTAATCTGATTTAATAAACATTAATTTAATTTAATTTAAAATTTAGTCAGCGATTTCGTTCAAAACTCCCTGACGACTTATATTTTCCCGACACCTCCAACAAATATCGTTATAATTTAGACAATGTATACAATAACTTAACAAACTATACATAAAAACCTTCCTTATGAACCACTCTATCTATTAAAAAAAAACCTGCAAAATCTATAGCATAATTTTAAAGACCTAAGCACACATAGGGACAAACAGCGGAAAACAACTTTGTTTTATAATATGTAGTGATTAAGATATTAAGTACTTAGTTTTAATGCAATTTAGGTTGATATTACTCAAAGGTGACACACAGATAGATACGCCTTTTTGAGAGACCAACGATATGCCCACATATCGTTTGTCTCTCAAAAAGCACACATATAAAAAACCGTTCTAAAACCGTTCTGCTTTATAGGAGAGAATATTATATCATTACTGTATCAAATTAGCGGAGGTGTATTATTTATAGAGCACAGATGTAACATTATGCTGAAAATATACATATTATCTCAAAGTAGAACTATTTCAAAGTGGCTGATATCTTGCAATACTTTGATAACCTTGTAGAATGTCAAAGTGGCTGAATATTACTGAAAGAGCAAGCATTCAGAATAAATGTCAGCCACCACACACTACATCGGAAGTACGTTCGGAAGCTGGCGCCTATAAACTTACTCCATTTTCACACCTACTGACTTATCATTTTCTCCTATTATCTTTCATTCAGCTAAACTATAAAGTTAAGGATTGTTGTTTATGTATTTATATAAATTTTTTGTGTATTTATATTTTAGTAGACGGCTGCTAGCGGTGCACATACTAACCTACTGACGACAGTCGCTTCAAACCACTAGGTAGGTTTTGGAAGTTACTGGAAAGATAAATAGAAAATATTTTAGTAGACGGAAACACTGCGTCAAGCTTTTTACTATAAGGTAAGTCCTGAGATGGGTGACCGTTTTTGGTATTTTCATTTACAAGCGTTTCATTTGCATTGGTAGGCACTTTAAGCCCTTGACTGGCATAACAGCAGTAGCCCCTAACTGCTCCTGTCTATTTCAATACGGCAACAGCCTCACCATCTATTAAGTAAGGCAAATCACTACTAATGAAATGTGGTCGTGTAATAGACTTCTGCCGAAACCTTCGAGAAAAGAAGGTGTGACTATGTTTATGTATAACAACGTATAGCCAACAACATATAATAAAATATATATGTTGTTGGCTATACGTTACATTTGAACAGAGTTAAATAAAATATTTACATTTGGTGATTAATCTACTCCATCTACTTTTAACTTTTCTATATTTGCTTCATTAATAGTATTATAATAGCAAGAACATTTGTGGTAAATGCCATTTTGCAACTACTCAATGTGACTCTAGTTAGAGAGCAGAACGCAGTACACTTTCTGTCTCGTAGCACAACTCCCACAGGCATGTAATTAACTAGGATAACATGTAGAACACGCGGTACTAAAAAGGTTTATATAATATAAATAACCAAAACGCCTTTAATGTTACTCTAAGGGGCAATGAAAAGTATGGAACTTGCTATTTTTTTGTTTTTAGCATTGTTTTTGATATTATCTTAGTTGCATATTAACAAAATATTGAAAAAAGTGTAAAGAGTGACGTTGGCAAACTTTTAAAAACCTATTCATTAAATTCTCTCTATTCTCCCAGAAACACTTCACTCTCGAAATAAAAGACCAGGAAAACCCCACTAAAACAGAGTTATTATTCAACTCAACGCTCTAGCGGAAAATTAAGAAGAAATTCCCATACAATGGTTAATGAAATTGCTTGTAACTTCGTACCATCGTTTTATACTGTGACATCAATCACAATGCTTGAAACTGCTTTTACTAATTGAAATACGAGTATATATTGCGAATTGCAATAGAGTTTTTGTTATGCATCTACAATAAATAATAATAACTTACTTTAATTAAAATAATAAATGATCCACCATTTTGAAGAGAGAATAAAAATGTCTTCATATAAATTCTTATCTCTTAGTATCGCTAACATAAATGTTGCGTAATGATGCTAAGAAATGAAACTTAACTTAGCCGGTGAAGTCCGCTTGGGTGACTCAGATTAACTTCACCTGCTAAGTTGAGTGTCTATGTGGAGTACGATCTTGAACCTGATGTACAATAACAAGTACTGAAGCTGAATGAATTCCTACTATAAGCATTTTAATAAAACTTGGATACTAAATAAAACAAAAAGATTGACACTTCTCTTAGACTTTACTATATTACCTATCTAAACCCTAAACCGGGTGGCAAAGCTTCGTTCTGTATTCTTTGCGCCTTAGTGTCAGTTCTGGAAGAATGTATCTACATGATAGCGTAACCAAGGTTCTAAATATTTTATTTGGTAAAACTAATCACATATTTTTGAAAATAATAACCTAACATATAGAAAAACAAAAAAAAATACGTTTTAGTTACCCAGTTTGATCAAAATAGTTAGAACCATTTCCGAGGTAAAAATACAAGTTTGCTTTTTTAATATATTCTAGTCCGCTTGATAAGATTCTAATTAAGCGTATAAAAAAAAAGCGTATTGATGTAATTTTAATTATATAAGCAATAAGTTTCAATTCAGAGAGAATGTAAGAAGTCTCTCAGCGAAAATATTTTACTTCATTTTTCAAGAGTTTTAATAGATTCATGTAAAATAAGACGAACTTAATTACAAAATGAAGTTCGAGCTGTAGATAACAGCAGTATTTGTACGCTAATTTTATTGGTGAATCTATCTATATTTTTTGTAATGTTTTAAACTTAATGTACACGGAAAAAAAGGAATTGTCAAATTAAAGCAAATTGCTTTAATTCAACGCAAATCGTGTTTTCCATACGAGGAAGACTATATTTACTTAAACATACAATATGATATTGATAAGAATATTGTATTCACTCAATAAAACCATATTGCTAGTTCAAAAAAAAATGTTTTGTTGTTGTAACAATAATAGTTTGCTTGTGCCATGCATCCTTATTGATTTGAAGTGATACTTTAGTTTATTTAGATAAACAAATCTAAAATTTTATTTCAACACACTATATTCTGTTGTTTTAACAATATGTATATTGTCTTTAAAATAATATACATTAGATTGTTTGGGCAATATAGATTTTTGTACACCAACAAAATATTGTTTCAACTTGATACCAGTGGTTCACTTATTGGAACAATATCGATATTGTTTTTCTAACAACACGAATTACATTAGCTTGAAAATTATGCTTTAGTTAGTTTGACTGTAAACATATTATTCGTATAACAGTAGATGTTTACTTGCTTCAACAATATACATACAATACCTGATTATTGTTTCAAGACTTAAGATTTACTTGGTTCTACAAAACAGATTTTTGTTATCATACGCATGGTTTACTAGTTTCAAGAATATTTATTCTCTTTAGGAGAATACATTTAGCTTGTTTTAAAATTCTGATTTATTTGAACCAAAAACAGATATTTCCGTTCAAACCATTGGTTTTACTTGTTTCAGTAATTTTTATTGTCTGTATAAGAATACGACATTTTGTTTGAACAATATAGTTCAATTAGACCTACAATAATAATATATTTCGTTTTGAAACTTAGATTGTGTTAATCTAACAATATGTTTACTTCAATTAAAACTCCGGTTGTTGCATTTAAAAATATATATTTATTCCTTTAAAAATTACATTATTACTTCAAAACAGTATTATTGTCCTGTTAATGAAACATAGCTTGAAATAACAAAATTGAATTGACAGTAATTAAAGAATAATTTATTTGAACCGACAATATATTAGGCTTAGCAAAAAAAAATGCTAATTGCGCCATAAATGCCAACATAGAGCTTGCTGTGGGCATATTTTCGTTCGTCCCTAAAGGAAAGGCGCACACAAGAGGCGGGAAACCCTTTCAAATAGATTTGTCATTGTAGCCAAACCGGGTAATTATTGTAATAGTTTTATATAATAGCGGAGGTCAATGATTATAATTAAAAAAAAAGAAAAATATTTAATGTTTAATAATAATTAATATTAAATATTTAATATTAATTATTAAACATTAAATATTTTTATTTTATTCTTTTTCATAATATTAATATTAGATACTAAATCAATTGTCAAACAATTATTATTCGTTAAAATAAAATGTCTACTTCATAATGTGAAGAATTAAATAATGATCATACACCCCTACCTTTATTGAGATCTTTTGATCATCATTATTGAGAGTTATAGCTTAGCTATAACGACAAAAAACTGTTTGAACTGAAATTTGAATTTCCAGCCATTCGTAAGCGCTTCCCGTAAGATAACTAAGACTGATAAAGCTGTAGGTTTAAATAAATTCTTAATTTCTGACAATTCAATACTTAATAATATGTCTAGCTATATTTCATTTACTGGATTATATATATATATATATATATATCTCTTAAAAATAACCATTCTTAAGACGAGTGGACCAACCCTTGGCATTATTGGAAAATAGATTCACCTGATAATGGAATAATGAGACTCAAATAGTCAAAAACAATGCTTGCAAGAATTTGGCGCCATGAGTCAGACCATCGGTCTTTAGCAAAAACATTACTACTTTAACAACAACATGGGCAACTGCAGCTTTGTTTGTATCAGAAAATTCGGTACTAATACCTACTAGGTAATACAAGTAAATGTACTTTTAGGTTTTTGTTCCCCTAAAGGATGCTGTAAGATAATATTTTAAGAAATGAGCAGTATGATACATAGACACATGAATAGAGATATTATGAAGAACTTCAACATGGAATACATATTATTTGAATAAAAAAAAAAATACCACATTCAGTACAATTAAGTTCCATCTTTTCAATTTTATATTTAACTATAGTTATAGATTTAGGTAAGATTCGTCACAATCAACAGTATATGGAATCGCTTTATCGTGCTGTGTTGTGATTCCATAAACTGAATGTTGAATTAACTATTACAAGTATTCATAAGACACTGGGTATCTACGTGTGATACAATTTGAACAAAGCGTCAAAAGTTTTGCCTGTAGATGTGAAAGAATATCTAAGTTTATCCACAACTATGAAAGTGCTTAATTTATTTATATATTGTCTAATGTTGCACCCTGTACGAGAACATAATGTTAAACTGTTTGTTATTTAGCGAGTGCCTTTTTTTGCTGTGAGGTAATAGCGTCTTCCATTTCGCTCGGCTTCTGTGAACAAATAATAATGGAAATATGAGAGAAACTTAGAGTTTTATTAAGAGTATGTGTCTTTAATAACTTGATAATGTGTTACCTTGACAGGTATCAGCAAGCCTTCAATGGCTTCAGCTGTTGAAAGCTTCTATTTATTTCCAATACATCCTGTCCTTTTGGCGGGATTAATTGCCCCAAGTGTGCCCTTAGTATGGGCCACTTGCAGTCTGAAAAAAAATTAAAGGATAGAAAATATGTTGACTGATACCAAAATCTTACAATATAAATAAGGTTCTGTCCCGGTTACCACTACAATTTTCACCACCATCAACCAGTAACAATAGGAGATTAATCTTTTCAGCACTAGCCACATATAAGTGGATAAAGTAAAGGACAACCATCATAATTTTTTATGATTCTATGGTAGACAGAAATAATCAAGAGAAACTTACCAATGCACTCCTTAAGTAATTTAGTACTGGCCATTTTGCTAGAAACTCTCAGGTTGTCTTGCGCGCAAAGTATTCTTTCATTATTAGTGTTCATCCATTTCTGCATTACAACATCCCATGGTTCATGATTATTTTTAAACAATATCTTCATTAATACCTGGAATTTACATAATTATTATATATATTTATATTATATATCTATATATGAATAAATAATAAGCTACATTTAAAAATTCTTACTTAGTTGATTGATTTTTACTTTATAAAGTTATTGTCTGTGCGCGTGAGTAATCAAACGGCATTTGCCATTTAGAATGCAACTCCAGAAATGGCTTTCTGACCAACTTACTCTTCTGCATCAAGATGTCGATCGCCGACGCCGGTGTCCATATTTATATTTTAGATTAGCCCAGCCTACATGAGAATAAAAGAAGAACCTATTGAAAATAAAGTTACCTAGCTAACATATATCTAGATCTAGTTTAATAAAACCTATAACTCACCAATATAATGCTTGCAAACACACAAAAAAAAACTCTTTTTATTCCATCCGCACCGCGCACCGGACCACACGTGCACTGCTAATAGGCTAGTCGTCGTGTGTCAGTGTTGCCGGCAGTCAAACAGTTAAAGTCCAAAATCGAATCACAAATCACAAGAAATTTCCCGTTTAATAAAAGTACTTTTTCTTTATATTTATTAATATGAAGAGGTAAGAATAGTGCTTGAATTGAAGTCATTATCTTTCGTAAGTGCCTGTTTGGAGCTCATGTAAAAAACATTTTTTTAATCTATATACCTATAGGTAAATTAAATATTTCTATTATTTCCGTTTATGGGTGATATTCACAATGATTGTGATTAAAGCCCAAAAAAAAAGCATCCTGCTGTATGTTTCCCCAACAGGGTTTTAATTCAAAACTAAACTAAAAAAACTAACTATCTTCACGCTGTATCCCTGACGGGGTAGTCAGAGAGGACAGATCGCCAGGCTTCACGATCTATGCATACTTCTTTCGCTTCTTGCAGATTCATCAATCGCTTCATACATGCACGTCTGGGTACCGGAGTACTTTTGACTTTTCAATCTGCTCACGTGGTCTTCATATGTAAGTCTCGGCCTACCTTGACCCCTTCTACCCTCTACTTTCTTCGCAAAAAAATATATTCTTCGTCAATCGTTCCTCACACATTCGTTGGTCGTGTTCAAATCAACGGAGCAAGCCCTTGTCTAGCTTAACGCTGACTTATCTTTAATTATAACAAAGATAAATATATAAAAATATTGTGGGAAAATAAACACATTATACATAGAAAACAATCTCCAATCACCGTAAACCCAAATACTTTTCAAGTTACAATACCAACTATTTACCTACTTTTTGTCGATTAATACTTTTGTTTTGTATAAATAACTTAGTTTGATTTCATTTTCTACATTAGCCGACTCACCTTGCCATTTTACGAGCTTAATTATTTTACGCTTAGGAAAGGATTTCAATGAATATTAACTAACTAACTAACTATCTTCACGCTGTATCCCTGACGGGGTAGTCAGAGAGGACAGATCGCCAGGCTTCGCGATCCATGCATATATCAATGAATATTGTCGCATCTAATCGTGTATAAAAATGAAGATAAAGGGATCACGACGTTATTTCCATACTTTGGTGCCATACGCACTTGAACGTTTGGAAAAAGGGTTCTAAATGTCATTCAAGGTTATGAGCTAATATCCACCTGCTTTACATTAAAATCTATCTTTTTTTGCTTGCTTTGACCTCCCCAACTCATCTTGAGCGCGGAGACGTGCATCGACATTTTTGTATCGTTGTTGCTGTTCTTGAGCCGATGTTGTTGAAACAAAGCCTTTATTAATAATAGTGTAGTGTTAAATCCGCTAAAGTTTATCGGACTACTTGCAGAAGCACCAAAGAAGCATGATAAATAGTGATGTATTGCCTCAAAATAACGCTAATGCGCTTATATTCTATGTATAGACGCGGCCTCGTTACTGTTTAATTATAGGTATAGGTATAAAAATTTAATTGATACTTAAAAAAGTTCCCAGAATTATGGGAAAATACCCGAAAATGCAAACACTGAAGGGTCTCGGGATATTTCTGTGAATTATTATCTATGGACGCGTCGGTGAAATCAACAATATTATTTATTGAATCAACAAAAATCATGTTTTCTTGTGAATCAACTATCTCTCTTTTCGTTGAAAATAAAATGTTGCTGATTGAATATTCGAAATTTTAACGGAAGAACTTACAGTATTGTCGGGAATTATATTAATAGATACTTAGGTACCTGCGCTAACCGTACTTTATAATGTCTCAACTTGTCGAGTCAGGCAGAAAATCCTACCAATATTATAAACGCGAAAGTTTGTAAGAATGGATGTTTGTTACTCTTTCACGCAAAAACTACAGGATGGATTTTAATGAAACTTTACAATAATATACATCAGCTTATACATCAGAATAACACATAGGCTACTTTTTATCCCGGGAACAAGTTCCAGTGGGAAACGGAAACGGGAAAAGTTTTTCCTTTTTTTTCGCGCAGCACTTTTTAATATAAAACGGATAGTTTAGATCCTGGATTAGCTACTTATATGATACCTACTCCTGGATCCTTTCCTCCTTTACTGTTTACTTTATACATTTTATCCCAGATAATCCTGGAATATTGGATCCACGCGGGTGAAACCGCGGGGCACAGCTATTTATATAACGATAATATATATAATAGGAATGTGTGAAAAAACCTATTACAAAGTATAAACATTTTGGCCGAAATATTGAAATTGTTATACTAAGAAATAATCGATCTTCCATCAAAACCACTTGTTATTCCTAATAACCATTTAACAGATTCTCGCATTGAAAATATTTAATCTTCATCTAATAATTTGTCGCGCTGTTTATATAATATTCTTGTTTTAAAACAAGTATATGTAAAAATCTATTACAAAACATAATCATTTTGGCTGAACCATTGAAATTGTTATACTAAGAAATAATCGATCTTATATCAAAACCACTTGTTATTCCTAATAACCATTTAACAGATTCTCGCATTGAAAATGTTTAATCTTCATCTAATAATTTTTCGCGCTATTTATATAATATTCTTGTTTTGAAACAAGTATATGTAAAAACCTACTACAAAATATTTATTATTTTGGCTGAATAATTGATATTGTTGTTCTAAGAAATAATCGATCTTCTATCAAAACCACTTGTTATTCCTAATAACCATTTTACAGATTCTCGCATTGAAAATGTTGAATCTTCATCAAATAATTTGTCGCAATTATTTATAATATTCTTGTTTTAAAACAAGTATATGTAAAAACTTATTTGAAAATTTGAAAAATTGTGACCGAACAATTGATATTGTTGTTCTAAGAAATAATCGATCTTCAATCAAAACCACTTGTTATTCCTAATAACAATTAAACATATTCTCGCATTGAAAATGTTTAATCTTCGCCTGAGAAGTTGACAGATTTCTTTGAAAAAGTCCATGTTTTAATATGAGTAATTGTGAAATATTGATCGAATCATTTGTAGTGTTTCAGAAGAACAACGACATTGTTACTTTGACAATTAATTTATCTTAATGTTACAAAGTTCACTATATTCTCGATAGGACAATGTAAATCGTCAATTTAACAATATAATAGCGTCCGGATAACAAATCTAGCATTATTAATACTAGATTAATCGTTATCTTATATTAAAAGTTTCAAAATGTTTACCTGACAATATTTACTTGATTTGAGACAGCAAATCAACAATATTTTTTTGTATTTTGAAGGAAATGGAAATTCTCAAAGTAACTATATATTTGTAAATTAAGTAAATATTGTCTTGAAATTGCTAACAATATTTTTTTTGTTGATGGGACAATTCCTTTTTTACCGTGTAAGACTTGACTATGTTAACATTGACTATGAACTTTGACTATGTCTTTAAGATAGCGTTTCGTTACTGATTTATTTGCCTTTAAAGATAATGTTGTCCTAACATTTCAATATATAATCTTTTATTAATTATAATTGAAAGTTAAATATTAACATCAAAAGCCATAAAAATGAACGAAAGGAGTATCAGAAAGAGAGAAAATTCTGAAATTAGTGTAATTAATTTCTAACACTATTTTGCATCTTGAAAACATACATACAGTATAAAGTACTATTATTACTAACTAGTTGACGCCCGCGGCTTCGCCCGCGTAGAGAAGCTTTCCCGTTCCCGTTTTCCACAGGAACTTGTTCCCGGGATAAAAAGTAGCCTATGTGTTATTCTGATGTATAAGCTATATTATTGTAGAGTTTCATTATCTATTCAGTAGTTTTTACGTTAATGAGTAACGAACATCCGTACAAACTTTCGCATTTATAATATTATTAAGATGTTGCCTTTAAAGATAATGTTGTCCTTACATTTCAATATATATCTTTTATTAATTTAAATTAAAAGTGAAATATTAACAGCAAAAGCAATAAAAATGAACGACAGGAGAGAGGAGAACGACGACAAAGAGAGCAAATTCTGAAATTAGTGAATTTTATTTCTGTCACTATTTGGCTTCAAAACATACATACTGAAGATTAGATGCTAAATAAAGATGTTATTATTAATAATAACATCTTTGTTATAACTCTAATCCTAAATTGTTAGGCGAATGCTTTATATGCAACTGCAACAAAAACAAATCGATTTTCGTATTGTAATGCAAAACGAGTATATGTGTGATTTAATATTAGGTATAATACTCGTATCTGTATCAATAAATATATTTGAAGTAACTGTATGTAATGTCCAATATCACTTATTTTTTATATTCATGTGAATGTGGATACGAAATCCTACCACTAAAAACCAATTAAAAATGTATGTGTGCCTGTTTGTTTGTTCCAAATAATCTTCCAAACCGATTGAACGGTTTTTAACTGGTTATTCTCCAAAACTGAGATAATGTTACATGAAGTAACCTATTTTTATTTTATTTTAGAAAAAGAAAATAGGATTCCGAGCATAAAATATGAAACCTATTAAATGGTGTTGCGTGTAATATCCAAATGAAATAAGAACGAGTATAGCTGGCGACGCCTCCAAGAGGAAGATTCAATTACAGCTCGGAAGAACGTTCTCAGCCAAATATGAATTGTCCTTTGCGGAGAAATATGTCATTTATTAATTTCCATAATTTCATATAAAACTGGAAGATTCTGGGCATTTATTACCTTATTAAATACCTATGCATATAAATATAAAATGACAAAAATTAAATATATAATTTCTAGTAATTTTGTTGGTTTATGATTTGGACCATCTTAAGGGCATCAAAAGCGATCTTAAGGGCGAAGAATAATGGTTTGTGTAATTGCAGTATGCATGCATTGGAATACAAGGCAGAAGCCACGTGGAAAAATATTGAGTGTAGTCGTACACTCAATATTTTTTTTGTTTGGTATACTCGTACCTTTTAGAAGTCAGGTTTCAGTTTATGTACTTATTTGATTTTAAAAATTGTTATACACGAGAGACTTGCACAGTTCGGTTGGGTCACTTTCATTTAAATTTATATTAAATTATTAATTTTGAATTCTGTTATCGATGCAATGACGAGACTTAAACCCGTATTCAAGAACGTTTCTTAATACTCAATCGACGCTTGAGAGTAGTATTTAAAGGGCAAAAATTAGCCTCAAGCGTTGATTGAGTATTGAGAAACGCTCTGGAAAACGTACTTATAACCCCTGAAAACACTTTGACGAAATGCATAGACGGGGTTCAAAATTTAAAAGTTGCTTAATTAATGAATCATAGTAAATTGAAAAGATATTTATCCTAATAAAGTAAATAGGTCAAATTTTTTTTCTATTTGTATTTAAATTCAGCTGGCAACCTTCCTACAAGATCTTTTGGATTTTTTAGTTACCTCATACATAAGTACATACATGAACCGATGTAGATAATTCTTTGTTTATTTGAGTATGAGCTTACAACTTCCATGATTCCATTACAAAGTGATAATATTTATGTTGACAAGTTAAGTACTGAAGTCGGTTGTAAACTTTTGCAATAAAGAATGTATAATTGAAATATTTCATGAAATAATCGGATTGTGAAACATTTGATGTGAATAAATTCCTTCGGCGACACTCGTGAATTTCGATTAGTTTGGTTACTTGCGCTTTGAGTCTTCGTTTACTTTCAGTAAGTGTGCCATTTTGTAAGCGCTCTAAATTTATAATGAAACAACTTGAGTTAAGATAGCTCCTTTATCACTGTAAGTAACTTTTAGGAGCACAAACGTGAGTGACGCACATAATTGTGCTACGAGAGATCAAACACGAAAATGTCAGAACAATGCTGACAGTATCAAAAACAACTGACAACTTCTCAAATAAAAAAAATCCTTTGCTATTCGGCACTGACTGAACATATTTTTTTATTAAATTAGTCACCGATGAAGTTATAGTGCCATACACCTTTTTTGGTTACTTTCATTACATCATCCTTTAATCTCAACATTAATCTTATCTCAAAGTTTTGTTTTATCAAACTTTTTATTAATTTGAATTCAAACCTGCTCAGTTTAACTTTGGATAGTTTCAACAGATTATCAATTAATTAACTGCCATTGTTCGCTATAAATAATACATCCCAAGTCATCCAACAAAAGCTAAAATTATTGATAATTTTACGTCCCTCCAATAGGCTCTAAATAATTCACTTCTCACATAGTGCTCTGGGCGGGTCATAGATAATCTATCGACTATTAAACCCAAATAATCGAATAGCAAACGGGCTTAGTTTTGAACAATCGTAAATCACCTCCAAAGTTCAAATTGAGCAATATGAACATTATGAACTATTCAGATGGAAGATATTGTGTTAAATTAAATTAAAGAGGTTCATACAAATTAAGCCTTTGAAACGAACCTTATAAATAATGCACAAAACAAAGTAGAAACCTCTTTGGATTTATAACAGAATATTAATTTTCTTCAATCTGTATAGAGCAATGGTGCGTTATTTATTTCATTAAGATACATTAGATCGTTCAATAGAAATAATGAAATTTAAAAAGCAATAATAGATTGATATTCTTTGACGTCAGCTCCATAGCTTTCAAACGGTAAGAATATTCTTACTCAATTTGATTACAAATGAAAAAATAATATTTTTATGAAGTTTTTGTTTTACTATAACATATAAATAATTCAATTTTGAAAAAATTTTAAAACTTTAGAATAAGAATAAAACTTCAAACATATTTTGGTCAGAATTTAGCTCCCATTGAGAGGGTTCCAAAATTTAACACACCAATTTATTTGTACATGGTTTTGAAGATAGCATGCATAAAAAAAGAGCTGACTTGTAGCACTGTTTGCTGTGATCTCTCACTGCTTGCTATGTGTGTGTGTGTGTGTGTGTGTGTGTGTGTGTGTGTGTGTGTGTGTGTGTGGTCTGGCTAAATATACTACTAGACCACTAATCATAGTTTAAATTAAACATCGCTGTAATAAAATTGCTTCAGTCATGTTACTAAAATTTTTTTGAATTGGTAGTTATTCAGTTGTTTACAATATTTAAAAATTTTTAGAATTTTATTGTTGGTATATGGGGCTAGGAAATTAAAGTAACGTTGCGCAAATGTAGTAGTTAGTTGCGGCACCGGACATCGAACAATGCGGTTGCTTGTTGTCTCTTTCAAAAGTAAGCTATTCCTGTGGAATCTACGCAATATTTCCCGGATATCATGATTTCCGTACTGTAAGGACCTGGCTCTTTCATATACGTCTATTGTAGGATGACGAAAAGGAAAATGCTGTATGACCTTTAACACTGCATGCATCTGTTATGTAGGAGTTAAAACGATCATTGCGTTAATTGTATGAACTCCTACATAACATACCAATAAGCGATTTGAACTCCTTAGATGAGTGACTATATGTGGCGTTTACATTTACAAACGTTTCCGTGCATCGAAAGGAACGTTTGATCGTTAAGCCAATTGAAAGAGCCGCCAGAAAAAATACAAAAGCCAGCCACAAACCGTCCCTGCCCGATTGGCTCACCAACTATTACGATGGACATAATAAAACTTGTGATATGTAGTAAGGCTCCTGCTTATCCCCACAAGGAATAGGCGTTACTAATTATGTTCTCTACATCTACAATCTTAAATCTTTGGATGTGCTAAATAACACTACCTGTTGGTTGTGATCGGATCATTACCTTAATGCTTCCATTTACTTGGTTCACACCCGATTCCAAAAGTGTTTAGACGTTTACATAAAGCATTTTTGTTCTCAGTTTTCCTCTTCCGGGAACATTTATAATCTTGTTAGGAAAACAGGAGAAAGGATTTAGGGTAAATGCAGTATTATTTACGAGAACTACCAATTATACTTTCTTTTGAGGTAAATTGGCACGTACTCAATTGTAATATCCTTCGAAATTGGAATTGGAACTCTATTAGTGAAATATACTCGTACCTAATGGTTGATTATATATAGAAAGAAAATCAAATGGGAAAAAAGAAGATATGGCGATAAAAACACGACGTTTTAAAACATTATAGTTACTATATAAGTTAAATAAAAACTGTCCTACTTAAGTTTGCAAAGCAAATAATATGTACTACACTGTAAACATTACCTGACTTTTTAAGGTTTTTGTGAACTATAATATTGTAAAGTGTCATCAAAATCCATTCGGTAGATTTTATGTGAAAGTGTAACAAACATCCATTCTTACAAACTTTCGAGTTTATTATATTAGTAGGATATTTTCTGCTTCTGTTTAGCCTAGTTTATTAGGGACATTAGTCATTGTAAAAGCACATTAAATACAGCTATTATTTTCAATAATTATCTGAATGTATAAAATAGCAACGGTTAAAAAAAGACTTTTACTCTCTTCTACCCCTTTCAAGCGTTAGCTAATGACAATAATTAAAAAGTTACTTAAAGTACAAACAAACTCCTATAATGACAGTTTAATGTCGTTGAAACAAATCGTTAATATCTTTATTGACAAACCTGGGCTTTGGTCGCGTATTACGTGCTGAATATTCTCACAGTACATACATATATACATATTGTCACGCCTTTATCCCCGATGAGGGTAGAAAGAGGCATACCATACGCTCACATTTCATAGTATGCAGTTTTATAACTCGTAACAGGTGGTGAGCCCATTGCCATTCTCACAGTAAATGCAAAATTCATCTTATATTTATTTGCACAAATATTCAAAACGAAAACGTCCATCAAGGCATGTTGCTGAAAATTTAGTAACGGAAGGGAGCGATGAATATAGTCACAGATCTATCAAGCTGTCAGCGAGGATTATTATCTGTCTTCCTCTAACTAATTCAGTACCTAATTATACATTGGTATTAGGAATGAGTCGGAAACATGCGATGTACCAAATTACACTATAATCTACAAATTCGCTGTCTGACATTACTACTATCAGCAAATAATGTTTCATCTTATAGTACATCTATGTTGATTATTAGGTGAAAATACTAGAATACTAATATTACAAAATAATTACAACTAGCTTCGTCCGTTACATATTTTGAACCCCCATCGTACTAACTGAAACCCGTTGCTTTTACTTTTAAAAATATTTGAAAATTAGCCCGATTTGTTGATATTTACGATTACTACTCCTCTCTCCTGAGTAGTAGCGTGATGATATATGGCCACTAGCCTTCCTCGATAAATAGACTATCCAACACAAAATGAATTTTTCAATTCGTACCAATCGTTCCTGAGATTCCGTTCAATTGGTACTCGTAAAACGCGCTAAACTGAGAGTTTGTTTGGACAAACTCTTAAGCCTTGGATATTTATAATAAATAATAATTACAATAATTTATTTAAGGATTAAGATTATTCATCTTGCTTACATTATATTTGGATAATTGTCAAACTGTCGAAAACATAATTTTTTTTATTTCATTACGTATTTATGTGCCAAAAATAGAAATACATAATTTGGCGCTTGAAATCGATACAATAATAAATGCAATAATTACCACAAATATTTGATAGCAAGGCCTTAAAACCTCAATAATAATTATATCAAGCCATAAACAAAGTAAAAGAACCACTAGCAATGCAAAAAAAACTAACACTTCAAAGCAAATGTGAGTACGAGTATAACGAATTCATTCAACCCTTTATGTAAATCCAATAGATTTTGCAGTATGTCTCTCAGTGAGGGTACGTCACAGATATATTACGTAAAAGGAAACCTACCATATCTGTAAGGACAACGACGCAACTGTCACCAGTGAAGAAAAATACTAAATAACTCGATGGTTATTTATTTGTGAATTGATGTGATGTGTACATACATTTGTTGAGATTTGTGCGCGGGGATATTGACTTCCAATGAGGATAGAAAGAAGTGTGTGAAATGTGATGTCCTTGTTACTAAAATGGGATGAATATTTTAACTCAAAAATATAGAAAACGGCGAACCTAAAAGGACTTAAAAAATAATTTACAGGATGGATTTAAAAAAAAACTTTGCAGGTATATTAACCGATATAATATTTTACAAGAAAACGTTTTTAGGAGACCATCCATATATTCGAAGATATTCTGAACTGCTTCAGTGATTTTAGAAAAAATGCTATCTTTAGGAAAAACATTCTAAAACACCAAAAAAAATTGTGATTTTTTTATTTCGACTCTACTCCGTGTGAAGATTAAAGAGGTTTATTGCACTATTTGAGGTATGAGTACTAAATATCACACAAATCGTCAATACTTTTCCAAAATCAGTGAAAATTTTAAAAATTATGGAACATCTCCTTGGAACATTTTACTGTAACTATAACGGTTGAAGTACCTGCCATCTCAAAAATCCACCATGTATGTGTACTAATATTATGTCACGACAATAGGTTCACTACCTGACATTAGACTCAATACAGCCCATTAAACGAATAATTTTATCAAATAAAACCTCTAAGGATTCAAAATATTTTAGTTCAATGGATACAAAATGTTCAATGTTCTACCTATGTTGAGGCGGTAACACCTTAATAGTTTATGAACATAAGGCTACTTTAATTTAGTACTAAAAGTTCTAAGTCAACTTATATTATTAATTGTGAACAAGTGCCAACACCTACAAATGAGATCATAATAATGATTATTAATGCTTAACGTTATTGATAATTTTTTTAAAGCAATTATTATATTATTAATTATTATATTATTATATTATATTATTTTATAAAGTGGAAAAAGACAATTCGATTCGTGACAGGGATTGACCCTGTGACCTTTGCCTAACCAGGGCAATGTTCTAGCCACCTAAACTATCCGAACCGTATAGAATCAAGTTGAAATTCTCCACCATATTTTAGTCGTCATTTTAAGAGTATGACCAGAGCCATCTATCGAGCTAATGAACAACTCAATACCAATGAACAGTGTTACAACCATTTTTAAACATTGATGCAATGGACTCCACACAGTATATTGAAAAAATTTTTAAAGCAATTATTTTGCTAAATTTCTCATAAATTTTTAATAAAGTGGAAAAAGACAATTCGATTCGAGACAGGGATTGAACCTGTGACCTTTGCCTAACCAGGGCAATGTTCTAGCCACCTGAACCATTGGTATCGAGTTGTTCATTAGCTCGATAGATTCGATACGGTTCGGGTAGTTCAGGTGGCTAGAACTTAACGCTATGTTAGTTAACTATATAAACGCTTTGGTTTAAATTTTTAATTATTTAATCCAATTTTAATTAATCCAATCCTCAAGTTAATTTTCGTATTTAGTAATAAAGGTTTAGTATCCTTATTCATCGATACGGTAAATTGAGGTTATTTAATTACGTATGAGGTATTATGCCATGTATTTCGTAACCGTTTTAACCTTTCAGAAAAAAACAATATAATGAGGTATATTGAGGAAAACTAAATAAAATGCCGAAATGGGATGTTTTCAATCTCTGTTTTTTTTCAGTCCGAGACTACCAGGACTTTAATTGGTAGTGCTAATTAGTATCTAGCACATAAGACCTTTTAGCCTTTTTGCTACCACCTCACTAAAAAGGCAACGGGTTCAAAATTTCTTCCAAATGTAACAAAATTGACACATTTTATTTATTAAATTTAAATTTCCGTGCTTCGTAAGGCACGTTAAGCCGTTGGTCCCGGTTGCCAGTAAAATGGCAGTCGTTAAACCTGGTTGAAAGCCTTTTGGGCGGCTTGAAGAATTTCAACAGCAGGTCACCATAGCCTGCACCTGTTCATTTCAACACGGCAATGGGCTCACCACCCGTTACGTTATAAATATAAATATTGTGGGACACTTTTCACACAGCCCACTCCATCTAGCCCACAGTAAGCTAATATTAGCTTTTGTTATGGGATTTAGATAACTGATAAACATACTTATATTTTTCTAAATACATACATATTAAACACCCAAACTCCAAAACACACAGTTGTGGATCACACAAATATTTGTTCCGACCCGGGAATCGAACCCTGGACCTCTTGCGTAGCAGTCGGATACACTCCCACCGCGCCACACAGGGGCTGTCAACCTCGGCAACAAAAGTTACGTGGGACAAAAATGCAAACGATGAAATGTGGGCGTATAGTATGCCTTTGCCTACCCTTTCGGGGATAAATGTTTGACATTATGTGCGTATGTATGTTTTTTGAATGGGCTTCCTGTCTAAGCTTTCTATGGAAGTAAACCTAAAGAAGTTATTACGTCAAAAAAATGACAACATAAAATTAATGAGCTTACGAAAGACATGTTACACCGTAGATTCGATCACAGGTCAAACACAATAACTCTGTCTTATTATATCTTATATCTTACAGTTTATTATATTAAATCTATTCAGGTTAAATTATGACTGAATTTTGTAAAATTACTAACCTACACACTTATTACTTTGTCATTTTCTTAAAATATTTCGGACTTCTTACCTACACATATTGCAAGCTTAGCTACTGTAGGAATGAAAGGGAAAGGTGCTAAAAGGCGAAGTTCTAACGGAATCAGCAGATAATGTCTCACTTTATTGAACATTAACCGGCTATTCAGTGTGTAATAAAACTCTATGAGGGATACAATAACCTGCAGTGGAGCAAAAATTGGGACTATATACGACTGTCATAAATCAGTGACAACAAGGTATTTGTTTTAGCAGGACACGAAATTGTATTGACGACTTTTTATGTCACAGGTGGTGGGACATGTCTATTTCTGTTAAAATAAAACTTAATTTCTTATATCAATGTCCAAAAAACACAAAACATTTAAAATAGTTACTAGATTTTATCCAAATATTCATTTGAGCGTATTATAATCCTTTTAGAGATGTTTCTGAGTGACCTTTAAAATTTCTAATGGATATCTAAAGAAAATCTTTAAAAAATCTAACTACAGACAAAATCTGGCTCTTAAATGACGATTAAAATATGGTGAAGAATTTCAACTTGGTTCGATACGGTTCGGGTAGTTCAGTGGCTAGAACATTGCCCTGGTTAGGCAAAGGTTAGGGGTTCAATCCCTGTCACGAATCGAATTGTCATATTTCACTTTAATAAAAAAATATGACAAAATCTGTTAAGTGGTTGAAAATGAAAATGTTAAGAACAAAGCAAGTCATGGAAATTAAAAAAAAATGTTATATTAACATTATTTATTCTATATATTTCGCTATGAAAGGAAGAATTTAATATATTTTGTAGCGACGCGACGCCATTATTGCTTACGGCAGTCACGCGATCTTTGTCTATATGAGCCAATAAAAATATTGATTAGCCGCATTAGCCCAAAACTAAAGTCGTTTAGGCAATTTTGTCGATTAATGCTTCCAAAAAACTTTACTAATACTTTTTGTATTCGTGGTAAATTTTAACGATTTCGCAATATTTTCTATAGATACATTAAATAATATTCTCTGGGAACAAGTTTGTACGGATATAGGAAAATACATTACCGTGTTTATCTTGTCAGTATGTCGTTCATGGCTTTATGATCTAAACTCCTTTTAAAGTAATAAATTGAATGAGAAAGTTTTAAAATTTATGATTGCGAGATGAATGTAGGCCGCACAAGAAAGAACATTCTTTGGGGAAGGCTTATAAGCTTTATTAACTTTAATAAATTGAGTTCAACCAGCTAAGATAATATTATTGAAGTTAATGAAAGACCAATCTAAAATATCAAGTCTGGAAACTGAGGACGGAACAACCAAAAATTTAATTAATACAATAGCTATGGCAAATAAGGTTTTAACTGAGCAGATCAAAATTTCGCTTCTCTGTCGAACTATAGTAACTTGGTACTCTCTGGTTGCCAATTTGAAGGTTGCTGTGATTAGTTTTGTGGATTGTAACATTGGCCTTCATTACGAGTGTAGTGTAGTGTAGTGCAGGAGGTAAAGTCGCCATGACTTTACCTCCTGGGGAGTGAAGAAAATATATAAGTCTGAATTTTCTGTTCTTGATTCTAAACATACTCTTGAGTCCCATTGATTAGTTAAAGCTAAACACTACACTACGTACCGGTTACATCTGCGAAGTCGATAAATGGACACGGACATCCCCCTTCGCGTTAATATTGTTTCAAGAACTCTATTTGCTCTGAAACTTGATAAACCTAACTAAATACTTCAAGAATAAAGTACTTTTCTTGAACCAACAATGATATCAGCTATTTTAAGAGGAAATCAATATCGCACCAGTTCTTGATGTTATAATAGGTTTGGTCATCTTAACCTTTATCTCTGTGCTGTAGATTATAGCTAAGTTGATAGTCAAAGCAACTCTTGATCTTTATTAAAAAAATAAAGACTTAAGGCCACATTACAGAACGTTTCTCAATACTCAAGAAACACTTGAGAGTAGTATATTAAGGCAAAAACTAGTAAGCGTTTCTTGACTATTGAGAAACGTTCTGTATTCCGGCCCTTAATAGGTATGTTTTTTTTGTAGAAATCATGGTTTTTGTAAAAACTGTTGAGTCGAATGATGACTCGAGTTGCAGAAAGCTTGCAATAGTTACATAAAAGAGCGCCGCTCTCCTGATAGAAACTCATGGTCATAGTCAATTTAAATGTTGAACATTTAATAAATCGAGAAAACTCAGTAGTTATAGGCCACGAAATATATTCTAACGAAATTTTTTGAACTGTATTACATACAATATTCATTTACATGAAAAGGTAATCGAGTTATATTTGAGTGAATTTATGAGCATTTATTATGCGGACCCTTATTAATAACCTTACTCTCTTTTATGAACTACTAAGGTGGGATACGGTGAAATGTGGGCGTATAATATGCCTCTGCCTACCCCTTTGGGTATAAAGGCGTGACAATATGTCTAAGGTGGGAGCCAAACATATGAGTCACCTAGGAGCTACCTGATCGAAAGCAGTAACCATAGACGTATGCAACACTCTGATGTCACATAAGCGCTGTCTTGCCTTGCCTTAAGCATTATTAGACCAGTAAATTTTTATTTAGTTTTTATATACGCCGCTCCGCCGTCAATGCATTTTAGGGAGTGTATCCGACTGCTACGCACGAGGTTGTGGGTACGATTCCCATCCAGGATAAAACTTTGTGTGACGTGCACGATGGTTTATTCTGTGTCTTTTATCTATAATATGTATGTATTTAGAAATATCTAAGTATGTTTATCAGTTATCTGGTTACCATAGTACAAGTACTGCTTAGTTTGGAATCAGAGATTGGCGCTGTGTGGGTTGTCCCAACGATATATAACGATAATTAATATTTAACATTTTTTTTTTTTTTAGCGCTGCGGCAAATCTTCGCGAGCGGCTGAAGGTTGGCAAGTACAGTTGTCTCGGTACCCAATATGAATTCATTCCATTTGGTGTCGAGACACTAGGTCGATGGGGTCGCGGCGCACATGGTCTTTTTACGGCTTTAAGTAAGCGGCTGAGGGAAGAAACTGGCGATCCTCGTGCAGGTAGTTTTCTCGCGCAAAGGCTTTCCATAGCTATTCAACGTGGGAATGCTGCCTGCATCATGGGTACCCATCCGAGGGAACCCAGTCTAAATTTTAATAAATAGGTTAGGAAGTTTTCTTTTTTATTTAGGTATAGTTTTAATTGTTTTTTTTTTACTAAGATTAATGTTAAATCATATTAAATTATATATTTAATGATTGATATTATTATATAACTTAAAATATTGACATAACGATATTTGACAAAGAATTGCACTGAGTTTTATTTGGATCCAAGTGTCAAGCGACATCACTTGTCTATGCAAATAAATAAGGTACTTAACGCTTGGAGACTATTAGAAGTAAAGAATCAAACTATACTGGTTGCGCCATGTTTCAGTAGCACCAGTAAATTTAAGAACCTCTAAGTTGACGAGGTGGAAAATGTTGATGATATAGGGATTACCGTTCCAACTGAAAAAACAGAGTAGTAATGGTATAAAGCGTGCTACAAGCTCTGAGAGCTTTAGAAACGGCGTAGACTACCCCTCTGAAGATTATGATCAAGGGATTACACTTCAAAAGATTTTACATTTAAAATATTTAATTTAAAGAACGATAAAAGGTGTCTATGATAACAGTTGGGAGATTGGATGATCGGACGATTGATTGATTGATGAGGGTTGACTTACGAAATGGGTTTCGTATGAAATATTATTATCGAGCCGTATATCATCGATAGCCCTCTCTTTATGAGATTATGAAGACAGAAAAAGAGATATTTTGTCCTCGTTTCATATATCACAACTTCTTCGTGCCAATCGTAATTAGTTTTCGTTTCTATTCTGTTAATATATATTTTAATTAGTTCAAATACTTCCCGATTTTTGCCTATCATAATAATGTCTGTACGAAGATCACTATATTTGGAGCCCAAGCCAGCCTTACCTGGAAGTAGACAATCTCACAAACTTTTATAGCACAACGTATTTTTTTTGACATAACTTATATCTGTTTATCAATCACACCTTATCGCCGAAGGGGTGGCAGATGCATATTATACGTTCACATTACACCGTGTACATTACTGTCCCACGTAAACGGTGGTGAGCCTATTGCCGTGTTGAAATAGAGAGACGCAGGTTGTGACTACCAGCTGTTGAAATCTTTCAAGCCGCATAAGGTCTTCAACTTGACTTGACGGCTGCCAAGTTACTGGCAACCAGGACCAACAGCTTAACTTGCTTTCCGAAGCTCTTAAATGGAAATACCACAAAGCGGTCACCCATCCGTAACCAGCTATTCCAAAACATGCTTAACGCAGTGATCGTTGAACACTGAGCGGAGCCACAAGCGCTTCAATTCTCAGACATGCGTGGGAATACCAAGTATGTATTCACCTCCTCGTATTTTAATGGTACACTTGTGGTTATTGAAGCTTGCAACGAATCGGTTTTCAATATTTTGATAAGCAACATTGAGGTAAGGTGAAATACATACCCGTCGTCGTGTAGTTCATGTACATAACATGCCTATAGTTAAAGAGGTTATTAGATTTTGTTGCAAAATAGGTCGATGTTAATTAAATAAATGATAATATTGATGGATTACTAAATTTTTGTGAAAAGAAAAGGAGTGAAACAATAAAAGATTTTTTTATATTTAGGTTCGAAATTTGCTAGAGATGGAAAATGTGACTATGAGATTGAGCAAAGAGTTTTGGCAGGAAATCTAGTGTATGGTGCCATGTATACCTTTATGAGCACTCAGAACGTGTTTAAGAAGTCAAGACTGGCTGTACATAAAGCAGTGCTGGTCCCTACATTTATGTATGACAGTGAAAGTTGAGTGTAGCAAAAAGAAGCATAGAGGTAAAATTGATGCAGTGGAAATAAGAAGTCTGCAAAGTGTGGCTGGAGTACAGTTGATGGACATAGAAAGGATTAGCGTTATAAAGGAATATTTCGATATGACAGAAAATGTAATGAAAAAAAAAGGGGATGCTTAAATGTTCGGACACGTGGAGAGGATGAATGAATATAAAATAACGAAATAGATTTATGTGGCTAGAGTAATTAGGCAAATTGATCCACCTCGTCAAATCGAAGTACTTTTGGAATAAGGCCAGGTCAAGAATACCCTTAACCGGCAAGTGTGTATGAAAACACTCATGACAGTAGAAGAAGCGAAAGTATATTTACATATTTTTATGTATAAATCCTTTTATTCTCTACATACCAATACACACAGATTTGGGTGAAAGAAGCCGCACGAAGATCTCCGACGCTCAACCGACCACAGCTTCTAGCGGTGCACCTGCTGAATAACAGATGAGGCAACGACGCAGACGCCCTTACAACAATGCCAAAAATCAAGGCTAGACAATGGCTGCTCCCAGCAGTCGAATACAAGTGGACCCTAAACTCCAAGTTCAGGTAGGGTTTGGAATCACCTGGGAATAGGTACACTAAAATGAAGAGAACAAATTCACTTCAACTCAAATTAACTTCGACAACAAAGTGGTGCACATATTGAACGTAAGAGGCGTAGTTATAAAACGAAACACGAGTCTTCTATTTGCTGCAATTACCTGCTGAATACCTACAACAATGCCAAAAATCAAGGCTAGACAATGACTGTTCAAAGCAGTCCAATAAAAGTGGACCCTAGACTCCAAGTTCAGGAAAAGGTACACGAGGATGAAGAGAACAAATTCACTTCAACTCAAATCGACTCCGTCAACAAACTGGTGCACATATTGAACTCAAGACGCGTGGTTAAAACATGAAACACGAGGCTTCTATTTTATACAATTACTTCTTTTGAATGAAATCTTGCAATGCTTTTCGTTTTAAATACATACAACGTTCGTAATTACCTACTCACTATTACGATCGATACCTATAGGTACTATACTTAACATTATTAAATTTTCAATATGTATTGGTGTAAAGAAATGGAACACACGTCATCGTCAGTGATACATTACAGTAAAATAAACACCATCCTAAGTAAATAAGTGAGGAACATTAAATGGGAGCAACTCGAAAACAGTTTTCCTGAAATTCCTTTATCAAAACTATTTATTTTATATGTTTAGTGTAGTGGTTTTGAAGATGTTGAGTAAATTGTTACTATATAATTCTTGTAACAAATTAATGCATTGTAGTTTATTTAAACCAGTACAGAAAAGATACAAGAAGGAAACTTAGCAGTCTATGTACATTTATATTTATGTATATTCTACCGCAATATACAAAACAAACAACTTAACAAATTTTGACAAAAATGATCTTTGAGCTATATATGTACCAAAAGAATCGCCTTAATTGTTTATAGTTAGGGCTCTATGGTGTTTATAGAGTTATTTTGTATCGTTATCATAAACTATTTAAAAAATAAATATTATTTACCATGTTTAGTATCAGATGGTAACTCACATTTTACCGTATGTGTTTGTCCCACGTAACAGGTGGTGAACCCATTGGCGCGTAGAAATAGATAGGCGCAGGTTGTGTTAAGAGTAAAGTTTTTTTATACCTACGTGTATTTAGGCACTGCAGTCGGCTAGTTCTTAAACTTTTATCTTTGTTTAACACATTTAAAATTTAAAAAAATAAGCCAATTACAAAAATAATATGCATATGATAAACAAATTATGCATTCTGCGGATCGTGCCCTCACTTCGTTGGTTGTATTATTTTAATTTCACATAATAGGCGGCGAGCGTATTGCCATGATGACAAAGAAATAAGAATGTGGTAAGAAATTGTGCTGTTTGACCCAAAAGTATCAATGTAGTGGGCGGTAAATGAAAAGAGAGGGCGTCATAACTGGATTAACACAGAAATATATAGACTTTCTTTTATTAGAGTTTTTTTGTTAAAAAAATGTCAAACATACATAAAACATCAAATTTGTCGTATTGGAGGCGGAATTTTGATCAATCTATGCGATATTAATGATATGCAATGAGCGTACACAATTACAGATAGGCATAACATGTAAACTAACACTAATTACTGCATTAATTAATATATCCCTTTCATGTCCGTGTAACTAATTTGAAACTAACTGTTCATGTGATGTATTTAATGCCAGAGCTGGCCAGACCACTATATGCTGGCAGCAGCGAGGATACTTTTCAGGCGAAGATAATTTTTATATTTTCCACTAATTTACTTTAGCACCCGTATAATATTTGTTTATTCGCCCGTGACATCTTCGAACTCCCGTCGCACCTTCTTATTTCCGTCGCTTATAAATTATACAAAATTGCATACAAATTGCTCGATGCGTCGACATTTATAACTACTGCTCCGTTCTCCAGAGTAGTAGCGTGAAGATATACAGCCCATAGCCTTTCTCGATAAATGATCAATCCCAGACAAAGCGCGTAGCGTTAGCACGTTCAATTAAACAAACAAACAAGGTCTTCAGCTTTATATATTAGTATAGATACGACAGTTTTTATTTGATTCGAAGGTTATTTTAAGCCTTAAAAGTAGGTATGCAATGGTACATTCAAGATCTCCCATTAAAAATCATATCAATCCATCTCGTCTTTATACTGTGATAGAAGAAAAAAAACCTAACCACTCCGAGAGTGCCGACAGAAGTGAAAACTCAATTTATTAATAATTTATTTATCTAGACGCGTTGGTACATGCATACATGCACACACTATAGCTGCGTATCGTAACGGGGTGTAGCGAGTCCAGAGATTTATCTCATCTAAAAAATTGCGTACCGCGCTAAAAGAAGTTTTTCCTTCAAAAATTGACCGGGATCGACGTTAATGATGATGATGATGAAAAATAAATCTACACTGAAAGACTCCTAATTGATTACACAGCATTATTTAATAAGACCTGTAGATGACCGGAATCAACGTTAGATGATGATGATGATAATGGTCGCGAGTCCAGAGATTTTATCTCATCTAAACATAAGCGTACCGCGCTAAAAGAATATTCACTTCAAAAATTGACCGGGATGGACGTTAATGATGATGATGAAAAAAAAATTCTACTCTGAAAGAGTCTTAATTGATTACACAATATTATTTAATAAGACCTGTAGATGACCGAGTTCAATATTAGATGATGATGATGATTATAGTCGCAAATCCAGAGATTTTATCTCCTCTAAAAATATGTGTACCACGCTAAGAGGCGTTTTCACTTAAAAAACTCAATTTATTAATAATTTATTTATCTAGTCGCGTTGGTACATGCATACATGCACACACTATAGCTGCGTATCGTAACGGGGTGTAGCGAGTCCAGAGATTTATCTCATCTAAAAAATTGCGTACCGCGCTAAAAGAAGTTTTTCCTTCAAAAATTGACCGGGATCGACGTTAATGATGATGATGATGAAAAATAAATCTACACTGAAAGACTCCTAATTGATTACACAGCATTATTTAATAAGACCTGTAGATGACCGGAATCAACGTTAGATGATGATGATGATAATGGTCGCGAGTCCAGAGATTTTATCTCATCTAAAAATAAGCGTACCGCGCTAAAAGAATATTCACTTCAAAAATTGACCGGGATGGACGTTAATGATGATGATGAAAAAAAAATTCTACTCTGAAAGAGTCTTAATTGATTACACAATATTATTTAATAAGACCTGTAGATGACCGAGTTCAACATTAGATGATGATGATGATTATAGTCGCAAATCCAGAGATTTTATCTCCTCTAAAAATATGTGTACCACGCTAAGAGGCATTTTCACTTAAAAAACTCAATTTATTAATAATTTATTTATCTAGTCGCGTTGGTACATGCATACATGCACACACTATAGCTGCGTATCGTAACGGGGTGTAGCGAGTCCAGAGATTTATCTCATCTAAAAAATTGCGTACCGCGCTAAAAGAAGTTTTTCCTTCAAAAATTGACCGGGATCGACGTTAATGATGATGATGATGAAAAATAAATCTACACTGAAAGACTCCTAATTGATTACACAGCATTATTTAATAAGACCTGTAGATGACCGGAATCAACGTTAGATGAGGATGATGATAATGGTCGCGAGTCCAGAGATTTTATCTCATCTAAAAATAAGCGTACCGCGCTAAAAGAATATTCACTTCAAAAATTGACCGGGATGGACGTTAATGATGATGATGAAAAAAAAATTCTACTCTGAAAGAGTCTTAATTGATTACACAATATTATTTAATAAGACCTGTAGATGACCGAGTTCAACATTAGATGATGATGATGATTATAGTCGCAAATCCAGAGATTTTATCTCCTCTAAAAATATGTGTACCACGCTAAGAGGCGTTTTCACTTAAAAAACTCAATTTATTAATAATTTATTTATCTAGTCGCGTTGGTACATGCATATATGCACACACTATAGCTGCGTATCGTAACGGGGAGTAGCGAGTCCAAATTTATCTCATTTAAAAAATGGCGTACCGCGCTAAAAGAAGTTTTTCCTTCAAAAATTGACCGGGATCGACGTAAAGATGATGATGATGAAAAATAAATCTACACTGAAAGAGTCCTAATTGATTACACAGCATTATTTAATAAGACCTGTAGATGACCGGAATCAACGTTAGATGATGATGATGATTATGGTAGCGAGTCCAGAGATTTTATCTCATCTAAAAATATGCGTACAGCGCTAAAAGAAGTTTTTCCTTCAAAAATTGACCGGGATCGACGTAAAGATGATGATGATAAAAAATAATTCTACACTGAAAGAGTCCTAATTGATTACACAGCATTATTTAATAAGACCTGTAGATGACCGGAATCAACGTTTGATGATGATGATGATTATGGTCGGGAGTCCAGAGATTTTATCTCATCTAAAAATATGCGTACCGCGCTAAAAGAAGTTTTTCCTTCAAAAATTGACCGGGATCGACGTAAAGATGATGATGATAAAATCTTACGCTTTTTCGATCAGGACACGTGTCCTGACGCGAGTTTAAGATTTTATACCCAACGCCGCTAAAGAAGTTTTCACTTCAACAAACAAATACGCTCTCTATACGTAGTCTCAATACTATTCCAATTTTATGTACTTGTAGGAGACTAAGAACAGTTGCAGTATTTCACTTTTGATATCACTAATGCGTGTGCATTACTCCATAATTATAAGTTTTCAACTACTTACTTCTAGTGATACACAACACAATACAAGTCCCGTTCTATATATCTAAACCCTGTATCCCTGACGGGGTAGTCAGAGAGGACAGATCGCCAGGCATTGCGATTCATGCATACTTCTTTCGCTTCCTGTAGATTCATAAATCGCTTCATATATGCACGTCTGGGTATCCAGGCACTTTTGACTTTTCCGTTTTAGAGCAATCTGCTCACGTGGTCCTTATATGTAAGACTCAGCCAACCCTGACTCATTCTGCTCTATATATCAATTGTACAAATAGCCAAAAATGTCTTTACCACTCAGGTTGAGGTTCATTTGAACATCGTGAAATAACAAGTTCATTTTCCCCTTGTAGGTACTCGTACTAATATTTTGACAGCGACCATTGCTCGCTTTATATACATTTACGTCATGCCACGCGTCAAGTTAGATTTATCATAGCTAGCAACTACTCACCCTCTTAGCTAAGTACTATTTAGAAATCAAACTTAACGGTGCTATGATTAGGTCCCATAGAAACTTATTAAAACAAATAAACCACTTTCTTGGCTTACTGTACACAGTTACCAAGTTGATTACTATTTATTCTTCCGCCAACAAATCTACTTCAAGGAAAACCGCTCTACTTTGATCTTCCAAGACATCTCAACATTTCTGCGTTAGTATACTATTGTGAACTAGAAAATAGAAGCTACATATTATACGATTAATAATTAAGTTAAGCAAAGACTATTTATCTTCAATGTTACATTGGGTCACAGCAGTTTAACTTACGGGTGTAGGTATAGTGCTTTCACAAGAGCAACCCGCCAACGCGCTTAAGGGCTACTAGGCTGTAATACTAACCATAGAATCAACAGTTATTCACATGCCAACCTATACTTATACTATTGCGCTGAAGACTTTGTTTCTTTGGTTGAACGCGCTAAGCTCAGGAAATACTGGTTTGAACCAAAAACTTCTTTAAGTGTCAGATAGCCTATTTATCGAGGACGGTTATAGAATGAATATCATCACTTTACTATGCAGGATAGCGAGCAGTAAGCATAAATATCTACCAAACAGGCAAATTTTAAATTTTAAACGAAGTGTTAAAAAGAAAAAATTACGGATGTCAACGCAAGTATAACACATATTGTGTTGGCAACATCTATAGGCTAGTAGTGAATACTTTTGATCAGGTGGACCATGACTGCGGCGCTGGTGGACATTTTTGAAAAAAGTCTGGTATTTTTAATACTGTTACTTTTTTTGTTATTCAAGGACTAGAAGACACTATTCAACAAAATAAACATAAAATCTGCCCACCTGCTTTGTATACTAAATTTAACATACCGCGTCAAATACTCGTATAAGTTAATAAGAGTTATAATGTTGTCTATAATGGCGTAATTAATAGGATGGTTGTTTACACTATATTAATAAAATTTAAAACGTGTAGGAATGACTGAGGAACGATTGACGAAGAATATTATTGTAAGAAAGTAGAGGGTAGAAGGGGTCAGGGCAGACCGATTTGATATGAAGACCATGTAAGCAGTTTGCTAAAAAACGGAAAGGTCAAAAGGTACTCGGATACCTAGACGTGCATGTATGAAGCGATTAATGAATCTGCAGGAAGCGAAAAAAGTATGCATAGTTTGCGAAGCCTGGTGATCTGTCCTCTCTGACTACCCGGTCAGAGATACAGCGTGAGAACAGTTAAGTTTTGAAATGTGTTGTTTTAAATTTTTGGAAACGGAATTGACATATTTTTATTAGACAAACAAAGATATCATTGTATAAATTAAAGATTTCCCGTACCTATTTCCCTTAATAAAATGTTCCTGGTATGAAACGTGTAAACCTTTTAGCACTCAAGGATAGTACACACTCACAGTGTAAGAATTTTTAAGATCGGTTCAGTAAATCCAGAGATTACCCCCCACAACCTCTCACAAACTTTATCTCTTGCTAATATTAGTAAAGATGACTCTGAAACCTAGACTTCCAACCTGGAACTTCTCGCGAAACTTAGAACTATAGGCGCTGGAGTTTATACTATGAACTATGAATGTCTATATAGACTTACCCTTACGCTAGGTCCACGAACTACGGACCTAACTAGGTCTACCCAACATTCAAAACTACTAGCGCATAAATAACTGTTTCACCAATTTAATTCGGTGCCTAAGCTGTTTAAAATTCCAATAAAAGGAAATATTCAAATTTGGTTCCCAATTTCTTCAGCAGTGTTTAAATGAAAAATAAAAGCGGACAAATAGATTCAGTGTCATCTGTAAACTTCCCACGCAGTTCATGGTGGATGGCATTTTTCTGTGAGCTGTTTGTAAATGAGTGGTATTTAAACGAGTGACAGTGAATACTAATATAGCGATCAAAAAAACTACCACAAGATAAGCTACTTAAATACCAACTACAGGCGAATTCTACGTAGGCGTATTTAAAGGACAGACTTTTTTTATTAAACATGTTCATATTTTTGAGGGTTTTTTTATATTAATATAATTACATTCATTGGAGGGCCAAATTTTTCTTAAAAAAATCAATAGGTACACATACTTTTTATCTTTTGCTCTTACTAAGTAGGTATCTATCTTTTGCTCTTACTAAGTAAATAACTATCTTTTGCTTACTGTACATTTTTGTGATCCGAACCACAAACATATCTAAACATGCGAATAAGACCTCTTGCTGATTTATATTGTTACCCTATTGTATAAGATGTATATGTTACCAATAGGGTATAAAAAGAAATCTAGTAAATGTAAAGAGGCCTTATGTTATGTAGTAATTGATTGATGTACCATTGTGGCTATTGTATTGACTTCTAAGGCTTGGAATGTGATACAGACCGACATAACCAACTACAGAGGTAAGTAGTTGTTAGTGGTTTTGGTGTTGTTGGTGGCACAATTAAAATGAAAATCTGTACATATAAGTTAAACGCCATAGATAGCTATTATAGGAATAGCTATTCGTATAATAGCTATCTTTGGCTTTTAATTTTCGGTATTGTTGGGAGCGCCGGACGTCTGACCTCCTAAGCCCATAAGGGCGCACCTAAGCCGTTGCCTTGTAAGTTATTTGAATAAGAAAATTCTAGATTTCAAGTTTAAAATAATTTACTTTGCATCAGATGGAGCCGTATATCAGTTTATATTGAATTGCTATTCGAATATATATTTATGAAATATAATTAGTACCTATTATATTTCATAAATATATAAATAGTATAAATAGTCAGTTGAGATCGCCCACATAAGGTGCCACGTCTGTAACCACTTGACTTGATTCAAATTCGAAGCAGGTAGTCACATATGGCTGCAACGGGAATAAGCCTCATTGACATGGGGTAATTTAGAAAAAAACATTCTCATGCTTCATGAGCACATTCGTCAATCTCAAACACTATCGGCTTTCTTTCAATAGCATTTACTCATAATATTCAGAGCGTTATTTCCCGATTGCTTATAAAGCCCTTGCTCAAAATCCCAAAGTCTTGTTATGATTTCAGTTCTGTATGTCTTCAGCATCTCCTAAACCATTTTCAACTTCCAGGGTATGAATTTCTAATATGACCTATGGCTTTGCCTGTGACGTACATTTAATCCCGTAACACCTGTTTAACCCGTGTAGGTATACCATTATTTACAAAAATGTATGAAAATCTGCCCAATATCAATACATTTATGATTACTACTCTACTTTCTTGGGCAGTAAGATAATGATTTATATCTTATATTAAGTACCTACTTCTAAATAACGTCGCTCTCTAATGGTAAAAAGTTTTATTAAGTCGGTTTAGTAGTTCCAGAATTTATCAACTATAAACAAACAAATATTTCCTCTTTAAAATATTACTGTATAAATCACTACACATCATAATACAACGTAGAATAACAGTAGTATACACACATACCGACGATCAGTTAATAATATAAAATATGCTAAAACATCAATAAAAGTTACCTACGCGATAAACGTGCACAAAACTAATTATAAAAGATTTTTATCAGATTTCTTTTATCGATAGTTAACTTTTACAAAGTAAATTGATAAGAATGATGAAAACATGAAATTTCTCGTTGAAGATTTGTTATGTAAACAAGCTTTCCAACCATTTCTAAACTCACACATTATCCAAAAACATAAGCGTCTAGAAACAAAACTTCACTAAAATACACGGATGTATCGAAAGAGGCCGTATAGCGGCATCGCGGGAGAGCACACAACCACCCCTTGCGAAGGGTTCGCAGCTACTGAAGACTAAATTGACGTAGACGACGGACCTATTGCTGGAGGCGTCAGAATGAATGCTAGTATGCACCCCCGCAACCCTCTTACCCTTAACACCTCATTCCAAAAAATGCATATATAAAAGCGAAAAGCGTAGCAAAGAATGTCAGAAGTGTTGCATATGTCCATTATAACCTGTGCCATAGATTCGAGCCTTTGTTTAAGAAGTCGGTGCCGGATCGCTTTACCTGTACTCTATTGTAGCACTTGTTTATCAGCCCAGTGTTTATGTTTTTTATTAATATATTTTTAGAGAATATCAAAATAATGTAGTATAGACAAAGTTAAAACAATGGTTTTAAAGAAAACAGCCTTGTGAGATACTTTTACTGAAACCTATTATATAAAGAAGGCAAACATTTTATGTGCTGTTAATAAGTTTCAAGCGTCAGAACAGATTTGCAGAATTGCGTGATTCAGGTTTATATTAATTCCACATACTTATATGGTTGAGCTCTTTATTATTGGTAGGTAGGTAGAGATAGCTACCTACCAATAATAAAGAGCTCAACCTTATATGTCTTCAGTTCTATATATAAAGCTATACAAACTCTCGTTATATATTAGTGTATATAGCTTTATATATTAGTATAGATACTAATATATAAAGCTATACAAACTTTTGTTTGTTTGTTTGGTTGAACGCGCTAATCTCAGGAACTGCTGGTCGGATATGAATCGATTTTTTTTTTATGTTGGATAGCCTATTTATCGAGGAAGGCTATGGGCTATATATTATCTTGCTACTAAGCTGGAGAACGGAGCAGTAATCATAAATGTCGACAAATCGGACAAATTTGTATGCATTGTTGTAGAATTAATAAGCGACGGGATTAAATAAGTTTAAATTATCTGTGTTTATTTTTAAAATAAGATATACACAATATTTTAATGTTAATGTTTTTGCAGCGGCCACCGTTGAGAATAAATGAACTATATTCACGCTGTATCCCTGACGGGGTAGTCAGAGAGGACAGATTGCCAGGCTTCGATTCCTGAAGATTCATCAATCGCTTCATACACGCGCGTAAAATGTTTATCAATATGTTGTTTATAGGTAGGTATAACATTTCACAGTAAATTGTAATTTGTATTATCTACAATATTGCCTAGCTACGAATTTAGAGCTAGGGAGTTACATAAATTGAACGTATCTATTACTGAAAAGAAGCTGATTTTTAGAGAATGAAAAATCTTACCTTAGAACCCAAAGGTGCATTGTGTTCCCTCAATCTAACCTTATAAAACTCTTTATATATCGTCAGTTTGCTGCGGGCGGTTGTTCAACTTTACACTGAATACTGAGTTCATTTGACTTTCACTGGATAGTGGATATGTATCAGAAATCAAAGGAAGTTTTCATATTTGTTTGAATAATACAGAACGTTGTAGTGTTGTTGGAATACTATCCGACGGTTTAGGTATGTGTTATGTTATGTTACACCAAAATTTACTATGGCGGAAAATGACAATTAATCACTCATAACAGAACTCGTCATTTAAATTGAGTTTTCTCATTAAAGGTACGCTTATTTTGTCGATAATCGTTATTGTAGTTCGTGTGACGTAACTGTAAAGGGAACGAATTCATTGAAACCGCCAATCTAAAGGTGTCCCACTTTGTACAAGATGAATGGACTAGTGGCGGCGATGAAAGCTCACATCTAGACGTGAATCAGATATCATAACAGTCGGTCGAAAGTTGAATAGCAGCCATAAACAACCGTCGAAAGGGTCTAAGTTTAAAAAACTTATTTTTCATTCGGTCGGGAGTGCTATAGAGATAAAAGCGCTCCCGGATAAGGCCTTTATCGATGCATATAATAAGTTATTATGAAGCTCACCGCTTTTAAGTCGTGTCGGGAAAAAAAAGAAGTATGCCGTCTTTTATTCATTGAGGAATCTCTGGCATCTTTTTATTTGCACCTGTCGTAAATTTGCGACCTTTGACAATTTTTGTACTAGAAATTTATGTGGATTAAATGGAAATTGAAGAAAAATTAATGAATATTCTCAATGAATGAGAAAATGATAGTGAAAAAAGAGTGGCGTTCTATGTTTTAAAATTAATTTTAACTATATTTATACCAAACCAAACCAAAACAATGTGATTTAGAACGGTACTTATGTATATTCATCTATTTCCTGATAATTTCTAAAGTTACTATCAGAATTTATAACGGAAAAAAATAAAAAAATTGGTTGTCTGTAAAGTCGGTTTACTGACGAAAGTTGAACGTGACAACGTTGACACGTGATCAAAACATGTAAATGTACTATAGTATAGCAGCTGTCCACGCAGACGCATCGCTCACTCAAGTAGGAGAGAGACGGATGTCGAAAGCTGCCGAACGCAAAGGCCGATTGTGCTTCTTTGTCGCTAGTTCCGCGCTCTCGCTTGCACTTCAAGCCTTACATGGAACGCCTCAGAGCGAGGTAACGCCGCATGAGTCATGTTTTTTCGTGCGTGCAGCCGGCTCTATCGAATTATAAGACGTTGTCACGTCAAAATTGGTTGTCTGTAAAGTCGGTTTACTGACGATAGTTGAACGTGACAACGTTGACACCTGATCAAAACATGTAAATGTACTATAATATAGCAGCTGTCCACGCAGACGCATCGCTCACTCAAGTAGGAGAGAGACGGATGTCGAACGCTGCCGAACGCAAAGGCCGATTGTGCATCTTTGTCGCTCGTTCCGCGCTCTCGCTTGCACTTCAAGCCTTACATGGAACGCCTCAGAGCGAGGTAACGCCGCATGAGGCATGTTTTTCTGTGCGTGCAGCCGGCTCTATCGAATTTGTCCCACGTAACTGGTGGTGAGCCTACTTCGTTTCTAAACAAATCAATCACACGTTTCCAACACACATCTGACGTTGGCAGAGTCGTCGTTAATGACATGGCGACACCGCTTGCCGTAAAATAAAACTTGAATTGAAAATTGTCACATTAAACAGTATGAAATTGTTAAATAAGGAGCATAATAAATGTATTCTAACACAGATCTTCAGGTTAACTTCTAGACATTAATAGTATCGTACAATTAATTCTGCAAAGACATTTCTTGTGCGACACAATAGAACACTTTGACTTTATAATGAACAGATTTCCATTTAAATTGAGCTTTGTACTATAACATAATTGTACATATAAAAAAAATAGCATTGATAAGTTTAATATTATATATAAGTATTCGCCCGCCCACGTTCGAAGTTAAACAAAATAATATATTTTCATCGAATATAATTCAATTTCTTATAAAATTTCATTAACATTTTATATTTTATTATAATCATATTTTCGGGTCTTCTCAAACAATTGCAACCAAACATACATTAGTTTTTAGGTCAAAAAACCCTCTTATTTGAAAAAAAAAAATATAATGTAATCCATATATACATACAAACATACAGTCACGCCTTTATCCCTGATGGGGTGTACAGAGGCATAAGGTACCCTCACATTTCACATTTAGAACTATTACTATGGTGCTATTTGATTACTGCTCCGTTCTCCTGCAGCTTTTCTCGACAATGGGCTATCCAACACAAAAAGTTTTATTTTTCAATAAGAACTAATGGTTTCTGTGATTAGCGTATAGCAACCACATACCCTTCACTTTTATATTATTTGTATTGGTACATTACTTTGTTTAGTATAAGCATTGAGTATAAAGTTGCTAGCATCCTCTATGAGATTTTTGGACGTCATCGCTGCCCTTGAGACGATTAAACGCCTAAAGTAATATCTTGTTTCACACAAACCATCCATCTAGTCACAGCACTTCCTTCCGTAATACAGTTAAAGCCTTTACCCTCTGATATTGTTACATTGTAAACATACTTAGATAATATTACCTCCAAGAACCTCCTAAAGTTATGTACGTTTAAAATTGAATTTAGTAACATTGTTGCTATTTTTAAATATAAATTGAAGGGAGTTTAAATTTAAAAAGGTTCGAACTCAAAATAATAATTGGAAGAAATACTATCAAACCTAAATTTTGTTATAAAACACTCGATTATTTTGTTAACTATTTGGAGTATGGTAAGTTTCATTCCAGTTCATACATATACGAGTAAGACAATATATGCGATTATTTTAAGACAATTCACGTTGCTATACGCTCTCCAAAAATATGTATTATTGTTTAGTGTTTTTCAATTATGGTATAAATTCATCGGTTGTGTGAATCCCATACCATAATATTTTATTAGCGGTGTCGCTGCAAATTGTGTACATTATTGATGAATCTAATATTGATGACACATCTTCTGTTGCAGGTTTCTTTGAAAGTGGACAGTGTAAAGATAAGAGACAGGAAGGAGAGCTATTCTATATTCTGTTGAATATGGTTATCATCGCCTTCAGACTAAAATCTCGTTTTGGTTTCACTCGTCTGTCTCAAATATACATAACAATAATGAATATTATGCAATAACTAGAAAAAGTCTCATCACAATTTAAACAATATATGAAAAGTAGTACTATATATAAATAAATTTGTATCTTAATTGTAATTTCAGATGTCAGCACAATATTGGTCGCTAGCTAAAATTAGTATAATTAAAGTTTGGTGCCGAGGATTAAGTGTTTTATTATTGTTTAGCGCAACATCCTTAAATGAATCAGTAATAATTTTCAGTAAGCTGTTATATTTTATGTTAAGCTATTATTAATGTAATATAGCTAATATTATAATATATACCTATATTCGATAGTAAATATAATATATTATGATAATAATTTTAGGGATGATCGAACACTATCAATGTTTGAAACACACATAACTTGTTCCACACATAACTTGTGTCAAGTTGAAGGCCTTATGGGCGGCTTAAAAAATTTCAACAGCAGGTCACCACAGCCTGCGCCTGTCCACACGGCAATGGGCTCACCACCTGTTACGTGGGACAAAAATGTTAACGGTGAAATGTGGGCTTTTATTATGCCTCTGCCTACCCCTCCGGGGATAAAGGCGTGACAATATGTATGTATGTATGTATGTAACTTGTAAGATGCATTTTATCTTTCGGATCTTTTTTGCGTATTATTAACATGTTTAAACTTTGGTCACCAGCGTCGATTTTGCTATCCTACTAATATTATAAACGTGAAAGTTGATGTAGGTTCGTTAATCTTTCCGCAAAAACTACGGATTGGATTTTGATGAAACTTTACGAAAAAATAGTTTAAACATCACAATAACACATAGGCTACTTTTTATTTTGGGATTAGGTTCCTGTGGGAACCGGAAACGAGAAGCAAAGGGCGTCAACTAGTATACAGTATAGCAGAAACGCATTGAAGCTATCACGAATAAACTAATCACCACTAGTAGACTATTATAATATGAATTTCAATATTGTGGTACATTTTTTTTACACAGCGCCGTCTAGCCCAATGTAAGCAAAATATAAGCTTGTGTTTTTATACATAGGAAACACCCAAACTTCGAAACAAACATTTGTGGGTCACCAATATTTTTTCCGACCCGGGAATCGAACCCGGGATCTCAGTTACGGCAGGAGCGTACACTACCACTGATACTTCTGAAACCGAAAAAAAAACTAAATAATTTTGTTCCTACACTATATCGTAAGCAAGCGTAAGAATAAATTACAATATTAAAGAATGCAAAGGTTTCCATTCTCGAAATCCATGTAAGCTTACTGGTCAATCTCCATCAAAATCGCCCGAGCAAAAATCGAGCGGGTGGTTTTAAGTGTTCAAAGATCTGCATTAACGTCAATTAATCATTTATTGATTCTAAATTTAAATATTTTTTACTTTATGTTCTTTTCAAAAGGGTGATTGAGAATGTTCTATTTTTTTTCATGAACTCTGAACAGTTGCCTACCTTTACATCCTTATTTTCTCGTAACAAAAAAGACACACTTTATATAAATTATAGTATTCCTAAAGCATTCATTTTCGTCACCAGTACTGCTTAAAATGCATAAACATAAGGTAAAATACTTTTATAATAAAACAAGCTTTTATCAAATTATGGTCATAAGAATTATTTTCAGTGAGGTCTTTCAAATGATACTCATACTTCATTAAAGCACAAATAACTTCATTTTTCAAGTTATTCTCAGCAGGCCCTTTTATTTCATATTGTAACACTGCTCTAAAAATATCTAGTCCGTCATCTGTCACGAATGACGTCACAGAATTTAACCACGCACTGTCATTCAAACTAAATGTGTTTACAAAAATTTGCTTTATTAGTTGGAGATAAATGCTTTAAAATTGAGTTGCAAAATACCAGTTAAACAAACAAACATTGCAAAATTGAAGTTGTAAACACGCATAACATGTACGTATACAAATATTTGTTAACAAACAAAAATACATGTAACATTAACACAAGGGTATGTCTACACGATAAAGGGTATTTATCAGTATCAAAAGGGCAAGGAGCAATGTCGTGAAAATGTAAAGATCCCGCTTGGCGTCATCTAATGACCTGCAAACATCGGGATATTACAGCCGATCTGCTAAGGTACCTTTTGTTCTGCTTACGCGAGTAATTGATAGCGTAGAGATATAGATCGAGCAAGGGTTTTCAGTGCGACCCCGTTAGGGATAAATAAACATGAAGGGGTTCTATGATTTGTATTGTACATGAGAATATCGTATTTACTAGTGTCATAAATACAACAGGTTGAATGGATGTTATTATTGCTGATAGGGTTTATGATTTCATAAATTATAGATCCATTTTTTAATAACTTTGATACGGGCAAAGTTTGGAATACAGGAAACCGTATATTGTATTAGAGTACTTTTAAAAAATGTTTTGGATGACATCCTTGAGCATCTTTCCTTTTTCTTTCCTTTACTTACGGATCTCTGCATCACCCTAAGGTTGACTGGAAGAAAATGCCTAAATCATTAAGTCTACCTTTGTAGTAAAGGTTTTAAATAAATAAATATTATTGAATATATTGTGGAGCTTGTAGCCCCACTAATTCAGTGGCGTTCTGTAAATGATCAGTCAGTCGGTCCTGAGAAGGGTGATCATTTGAGGCATATCTATATATCTATTTACTAACGAAGGTAGGCACGCACGTTAAGCCGTTAAGAAAAGTTTTGGCCTTATTGAAAGTTTTTACTTCTGTTATAACACGGCAATAAGATCACCTATTACGTAGGTCAATATACAACTAATGAAATATTTGAGTGTATAGTATGCCTCTTACCTACTACTAAGAAAAAAGCGTGATTATGATGTTTATATATGAGGCGGTATTATGTTACAACTGTTACGAGCAAAGCTGACATGAGCTAAAACGGGTTAACTAAAAATACTTTTTAGTTTCGTTGACATTCTATTTACAAAACTGGGCCGTAGGTTACAGAGTCATAAATAAAAAATAAATTCATCCATATTAATTATGTTCACTACAACAAACAATACAGTTTTAGTTTTCGGGTCTTTTTCGCATAGATATTATGTTACAGTTATTTCATTTATTATATCTAATTTTCTATTTTTTGACCGTCAAAATATACCTCGTTTACATAATGTAACATATTTTGACACTAATAGAATAAAACACGATGGTAGCCTTCTAAATTGTTTACAAACGGTCCGTAAAATTGTTCATAAAAATGTAAATTTTACAGCTATTTGTGAATAGTATAATAATACTTCTAGTATACGGGTAGTCGGCCTCTTGTGGGAAAATGAGTTAACTCATTGATATGCTAGACCTCCAGCGCCGTACTGGCAACGTAAGTGATAGCTATGATACAGCAAGACCTATTCATATTTCGGCCTTTTGAATAAAGTACGGAAATTCTACAATAACTAGGCATTATTCTCATAATTTCTTTTATTATTATTTTTTCTTTCCTATAAGAAAGGTTTACTTATTTTATACTTTGTAGTTATTGAAGTAGGTTTTTTTCACGTAATTTTTTTTTCATATCCTATAAGTTATTTTTATTCCCATTACATAAATTTTATTTTTATTTACCTATTTGTCGACGCCCGCGGTTTAGTTTTCCCGTTTCCCTCAGGAATTTGTTCCCGGGATAAAAAGTAGCCTATGCGTTATGCCGATATTGTGTAAGCTATATTATTGTAAAATTTCATCAAAATCCATTAATTAGATTTTGCGTGAAAGAGTAACAAACATCCATTCTTACAAACTTTCGCATTTGTAATATTATTAATTTAAGATATTTTTTATTCCCATTACATAAATTTTATTTTCAGCTATCTACCCTCGTATTACATTTCGATGAACATATTTTAAAAGGATGGTAAATACGTGAGAGTTCACACTACAAGAACCATTAGGGTAGTAACGCCTACAACGACCTTTTCTTTTCTGTTCTGTATAAAAAGTTAATAACTGTAACTTTTGACAAAAAATTTCGCATCCGAAAAGCCCTCATTCTCTTATCTATTTTATGTTTAACTTGGAGATTTTTAAGGGCGTCTTGAAGTATATGTACTAAATATAAACGTGAGCATACTGAACAAATATATATGTGTCGTACCAGAGTACACAGGTAAGAAGTGAAACTTCTTTATGACTTTTATTTACAACATAAAGAAGTTTTACTTATTATAAAGAAGTTTCACTTCAAAACAACATGGCGCGTAACTGAAAAACGTGACGATTTTTTTTGCTGTCGATAAAGAAATTTCACTTCAATATATTATGCAGAACTGATCAAACGTGGTCACTGTAGCCTATGAACGCAACATCATGGTATTATACTCTGACGCTGCAAAAACCCCATACTGTATTCAACATTTATATACATTGCAACCTCTTTTTATTTATTTGTTACTTATGATATTTGTAACATTTTTGATTTTTGCTCTATCAGACGCAATCCCCGACTATCTGTTTTTCGGCATTTACAATTTTGCATAACAAGTAGCGCTGATAAATTAATACTACAATACTTTAGAACATTCTCAAACAACATCATAAAGCCCAAATTAAGGTAATTTATGCTTGTGCTATTGGAATAGAAAACTGTTAAACAATATAATTACGTTTTTATACATACATTTTTACATTACACAAATATTTATAACCTCCTACCCGGCACTCGCAGCCGAGACCATAACACGGCACGGTAAACTTACCACTACGCCAGGCCATAATCCTATTGGACACACACACACACATGGCAAAGCGCATAAAATCAGTAACGGGTTCAGATAAGCACCTTCCTCACCAGACTGATAGCACAGGTATTCTTATAACAGTACTTTTGTCGGAAACTTTTGACACCCAATCCGTATTGGAATCTCAAGCATTCAGGAGAGTCCTTGACATACATCCCTTATCACATATTTTATGGTAAGCAGACGTCTCCGGCACTACTAAAAGGAGTCCTCGATAACGCGTTGCACTCTGCCTTAAAAGGGTTTCAAGTGCCGTAAAAACCTTTCACCAATATGTTTTGGGGTATTTCTTATAAATGTTCATAGTCCTGTCTGACGGTACTTCTATTAAAATGCTAATAATTATTACGTTTGATAACACAGCGACCTCTTGAAAGGGTTCCAGCGCCGTAATACCGAACACTTTCATCAAATGTTTTTGGATAAAAATTGTGATGCTTGTACACATTCCTACAAATATTACCAAAACTACTACAATCAGTTTAAAAACTTAAGTCTTAAGTGGTTTATTATTAAATTAAACTTAAACTTGTAATAAACTAGCTGTGCCCCATGACTTTGATCACCAGTCACTTGTTTAATATAGTCATTTATTATTTATTAATTTAACAGCGAAAATTATCCGATTTGATAATATTTACACTACTCCACTCTCCTGCGAAGTAGTGAGATGCCTTAATAGAGGGGCTATCCAACACAAAATTATTTTTTCATTTAGAATTACTAGTGCCTGAGATTAGCGCGTTCAATCAAACAAACAAACCTTTCAGTTTTTTTAATATTAGTAGTAGTACAGATATATTTCTAAAAGTTTTACAGACATCTTATGTCCCAAAACATAGTGATCTAATCTTAAGGCTTCATATGAAGAAAATACGAGCTCCAGCATTTATCAAACAAAATAGAGCATAATTCCTTCAAACGAACTTTTTTTAAGGAACATTAATTCCATCATACACGCCTTTGTGAGGATTGACAGCGACGCAAGGAATTTCACGCCCCTTTTAATTTATACTTCCTCGTTTCGACTTGAAAGCTTTGCTTAGCGGAGGACGGGTCCATTCAAAGTAAGGACGTTTTGTTTAAACAGCCATTAAATCCTGTGGTCAAAAAGAATGGGTCCTGGGCTATAAACAAGCATCTTTGTACAAGCAAGGGTGTGTTGTATTATTATATCTTTGGTGTAAGTGTAAGATGTGTTTGTTGCATTATAATGTAAATATATTAACTCGCCCTTACTTAGATAAATGCTAGATTATCTAAAATAAGATACAAAGTTCTTGTAATTGCCTAAAAAATTCATTTCCATATGAAAATACGACATGACCTTTTTTATTTTTCCCGTTCTTTCAATCATCCTGCTAAGCTGTGATATCACATATTTATTACAAAGTCTAGTATTGTAAAGTACCCGAATAACCAATGTATAACGAATTAACAAAAGTACGGTGGTAATTTCAATTTTGCATAGGTGTAGCGTGTAGCATGAGAATAGCAGTTATTTTATAGTGTGTGTGAAATAAACAAAAGATAACGTGTATTTGGCATTTTCACGCTACGTGTAATGGCTGTAAACTGACACGATTATCTGTGTGAGTGTTGTACTTGTAAGACACACGAAATTGTAACAGTAACAGATTCACATGATAATGTCGTCACAATCCAGATCTTTTTTATAGACCATGACTATACAGGGGATTTCTGATACAACACTATTAATGCACCAAAAGTATGGCTGTAGTTAAATAAATATATAAATTGTTTATTATTTATTTATTTATCTATCACGCCTTATCCCCGAAGAGGCATTATGGCAGAGGCATACATATTGTATGCCCACTTTTCACCATGTGTATTCCTGTCCCACGTAATAGGTGGTGTGCCCATTGTGATTGCATATATATATATATATATATATATATATATTGTGATAGAATAAATAACCAAAAAAGTGCTGCTCGGGCACAGAATAGAACTGGTTTTTATCACACATTAGTTAAACCTGAACTACTATTAAAATGTCGTTAGAGCGCCATTTTGGTTGTTATCGGAACATTTTCAAGTAAATGCTGCCACAAGAAACCCATTAAAATTCACGTGTATGTAATAACATGCTACGGATATAAATTTCAATGTAATAATCCCATGCAATACCTGTGAAAAGAACTCTATGTACATCCTCTGTGGCGCGGTGGGAGTGCATCCGACTGCTACGCAAGAGGTCGTGGGTTCGATTCCCACCCAGGATAAAACTTTGTGTGATGAGCACGATGGTACATTCTGTGTCTGGATGTCATTTGTCTATAATATGTATGTATTTAGAAATATACAAGTATGTTTATCAGTTATCTGGTTACCATAGTATTTTTTTTTTGGAATCAGATTGCGTTGTGTGGGTGGTCCCAACAATATTTATATTTATCGTTGACTGTGGCCATAGTATCACTGTATTTGGAATCAATTCAACTTCAGCCTTTTTGACCGGGTTGTCATTATGCACGTGGTATTTATAGAAGTTGAATTAATATATTTCTTATTATTGATACACAGTAATCATTTTGGCAGCCTCTAGGGAAAGCTAAATTTAATACTCAAGTATCTGAGATTTGAATTTATCTTAAATATACAATCAAAGGTAAAATGATTGAGTTTCCAACTCAATAATAAATAATTTTCGTTCGTGATATGGTATGCGTAAAATATTTAGCCGATTACGGCAAGGTCAAAAAGTAGGGTAATTAGTAAGTATTAAATATATTTGTATTTATTTATATGTTCTACCTTGTGTCTGCTCAACAGATTTGACAAATGATGTATTAATGGAAGCGTTTTAATTGTCTGCGGGTGGCAATGTGACGTTATGTAATATGCAATGTGGCGCCCTGTTGATGAAATTACGTTCTGTATGATTTTTATTTTCTGTGTTGAATATCAAATAAAAGGATCGCGTGAATACCACATTTTATAAATATATTTTATCGCCCTAGTTTTGTTTTCATACTTGTTAGAGTGAGGTTTTTAGTTTTTGAATATTTATCTTGTTGAAATAAAATTCTCGCAAGAAAAGTCATGAATATACTAGCAAATATACTAATACTATTGGTCAAAAACAGTTCAAATCTTCATTTACTTATAAGTTTAATTCAAATATATTCTACTGGTATTGTAAGACATAATGCAAGGTTTCAATAACATAACATAATAATTATATGTTAAGCCAACTGAAGGATTAGTAATTTCGATAACTTATGGACCAATTAACATATAAGCAGCTTTCTGAAATGTTTGTTTGCCTCCAAACATATATATCGTATGTCACTCATCAAGTTTGATTGGATGCAACCAGAACTTGTGGTAAACGCCATGTTAGGAGTTAGCTCTGAAGACTGTGTACCTTGAAATTTACGTTCAACTGAGTACTTATTTATGCAAATGATTCAATTCAAATAGATCTATACCAATCCTAGCGGACCCGACAGACATTTTCATACAGTATACCGACTTCAGAGCCTATTTCTTTGATTTTCAAACTCAACCATCTAAAAATCTATTGTATATGACAAGTTTTGGTTGAAATTAAAATACACTAATTATATAATTAAAAAAAAGGGAGGGATTGGCTACCATACATATTTTTATGTTATTTTGTGACAAACCACAGATTTAAATGTTAGCGCCTCGTATATACAAGTCAGGATGAAAATATACCGACACGCGAAAACACACACAGATCACTATTTGTGATTGCCAACAGAACATTAGGGTGTAGCTGCATTTACATATATGAATACGAAAGACTCAGAATTCTTGCCTTTTACACAACGGGAACGACGGTAACGCTCCACGAGCTCAAAAGAATGTACTTTGCTGTTTCATGTTGGAAGTTAAATCTTGTTTGATAGCGTTTATCGATACAAATGTTTTTCTTTAGATATCAATGACTCACCAACCTTTTCGCTCTATTGATTTTACTTGTTTTTTGTCTTCTTCTTCACATATACAGATTTGAATAAAGGTATATAGGGTTATACTAAGATTGCCTAGAAAACTACTTCAATTTATCGGCCGTCCGCGAAATGTGGACGTACTAATAAAATCACCGTTTATTACAAGCTTTGCATTCTATTGCGTGTTTGATTGGCAAAGCAAAATAAAAAGAATTTGTTTATAGTGTCGTGAGAAATAGTGAATAAGTTACATTGTAATCGAAATTAAGAGTAAAAGGAAAAAAAAGGAGATAGAGCCGCGCGCTTGTTTCATATCTCTTTAGTTTAGATATATAACTAAACTAACTAACTAACTATCTTCACGCTGTATCCCTGACGGGGTAGTCAGAGAGGACAGATCACCAGGCTTCGCGATCCATGCATACTTCTTTCGCTTCTTCAAGATTCATCAATCGCTTCATACACGCACGTCTGGGTATCCGAGTACTTTGACCTTTCCGTTTTTGAGCAATCTGCAATCAATAGTTTGGATATATATGTTTAAAATCGATACTTTAATTACTAGATATTAAAAGGCAACAATTCCTTGCGCAACGCTCCAATAAAGAATAAATAGCCCTAAATCTAGTAAGCCATCGATATATCTTCGTACACGGAGCTTAAAGTAATCTTAGCTAAGTGTAATATATTATTTTGAAAACAAACTCACGCATCTTAAAGAGAGAGAATTTAAGTAAATCCGTGCAAAGAAAAGAGTGCTTCAAGACTTAGCCATTCACCAGAATACCTTTTTTGCTTTGTGTGCTGGATTTAATAAAGTTAATTTCAGACAAAACATATTTACATAGTGTATTTCATTTCGCTATAACATGGAAAGGAAATCTTTTGAAATTAATTTGCAATATAGTAACCTAAAGCTCTGGAGAAATCAATTCTAGTACATTTTTAGGACAATAAAAAGAGTAGTTTTATAACCAATTTGCTCACTTACGTATTTATTTTTAAAATATTGACATAAACATAGTTGACTTATTCCGCAGATTCATGATACCTTCTTCATGATACTTTCTTTCATGATTATCATTGCCTAAAAAAATATTACAAAAATTCTTATATTTCTGAAATAAGTTGTAACATGTTTACCGATTGCATCTTATCAGTATTGGAGATATGCCCAACGTCAAATTTTATAGTAGCCAACAAAGTAGAGTGTTTGTCTTGTCTTTAAACTACTTATACATATCCAGCACTATTCTCACCCACATCACTACCTTAGTTTGACCCTGGCACACAGCCAGCGTGATACATTTGCAGGGCTTACTTATACATAATAGTAAAACTCATATTTCATGTATGACTGCTATAAGTTTATATAGAATTACGTGCAATATCTCCATAATTATGTCAATGACACTATCTACACGTTTAATGAGTGTAATGTTATAGTGTAGTGGATCTTAATTAAGTGTCTCGCTTGGGAACTGGCAATGGATATCGGTCTCAGCGTCGCGTCGTCGGTATATCTCTTGGCCTAGTGCCACAATAAACTTTAATACTAAGGAAATAAATCTTGATCTCGCAAAAAAACGTATTATTTTGTTTAAATGCAATTGAATGTAATATTAAGTTGTACATGTAGATATTTAAATTTACAATAAACAGCTATAATGGAATAACCCATGTTTGTAAATTGAGAACTTTTGATATGTTAATAAAACTTGCCCTCAGATCGTACTCGTTATTTGACTTTCAGTTCATCATGATCTGAGAGTAGGTTTACACTAGCCGCAGCTTAGCACACGTAGTGAAAATTTGCCGTACTCTCGTTTCCACAGATCACAGGTAAACTGTCCTTAAAATTTACATAGACCTTTGGACTTTATTGTGGTCCTAAAAAAAGAAATAAATCGTAGTGCTTTCCATTGTCATCATCTGACCGTATGTGTCAGTTGCATCTAGCGACGCCCAGCCCAGGGTTCGCTTTCCGCGTCAGCAGTTCAATCCGCGTTCAGCATTCTGCGTAGAATAAATATTATCGTCATTTGGCAACAAATTTACATGAACCTTGATAAATTTAATACCTTCCTCGTTAATCATCCTACATAGGTATTGGTGAAACTTAAAACTTTACATTGTATCTGGACAGTTGCCTGCAGAAGTTGAAAAGCCTGGCGATCTGTCCTCTCTGATTACCCCGTCAGGGATACAGCGTAAAAATAGTTAAGTTAAGTTTAGTCCATTTCAAAGTCAATCAAAAAATGGCACAAAGAGATCCATTTTATACAAACCCTTTGAACTGTGCCCTCATTATTTTCCACAAAACTGCCCTGATTTGCACAGTACCTTATTAATATTTACTAACATGCCTTATTACGCTTCTGTTAGACGTACAGTTTATACGAAACAGTTGATGTCCGCTTTCCATTTTATACCCCCGGCTACGGCGGAAAGTGTTTGTAATATTTTATTGTTATACTTAAGTGCTCTCAAGTTTAATTTCTGGGGTAATTTTAAGTTGGGACTGACACAAATAAACTTAAGGTATTAGCTTGGTACTGTAATATTTGCTATTTCGTTAATTTGAAAAGCCTTCACAAAATCATTTGCCTGCAACTGTGCCCAGTGAGCAGTTAGTAAACGTACTTTGCTCACTGGGCACAGTTGCTTTAGCAAAAAAAGATTGACATATAAATTAAATTAACAGTCAAAAAATTTTGTTAAAAACAATCTTTAATTTGCTTTATTTTAATTAAATGCGCTAAAAGTATAACTGTTACTATTCCTTTGATCGATTCCAATTGATACCCATATTGTAGGATGGTATAAAAAAATTAATCTGACATCTTTAGTGGTCCGCCATTTTATCTTTATTATTGCGTGACATTTCGGCAAGATTGTGAACCTGGCTAGCGAAACTTGATCGTATTTAGTCCGTAAAACATATACTTGAACTCACAAACATTAAACCAACTGTCAAATAGTATAATAACATAAAATTAAAATAATGATGTGACAAGAAATTAATCTCACTGCCATTATTCCGTACTACGATTACGATTTTATTCTAACTGATATTACCTGCGTAATTAACAGCTTTATAGCGAAGGAACGTCTTTCTAAAGCATCTTTTACTATTTATTACACAGAAATGTCTCAGTTCACATACATTCATAAATCAACGTCTCCCACACCGATAAATAAACAATTCATTAATATATGAGTTTCGTAACACAGATTTAAGCTACACGTCTATCTCGGAAGACAATATTTTGTTTTATTAATGCTGGAAAACTATACATCTATCTTTGTATCTAGATAGATAGATTTATATATATATCTTCACGCTGTATCCCCGAAGGGGTAGTTAGAGAGGACAGATCGCCAGGTTTCAATCTCTTTTTCTTCGATTTCGATCCGTGCATTCCTTTTTTGCTTTCTTCATTTATCGTTTCACACATGCACGTCTGGGTATCCAAGGAAGGGCTCTGGGCCAATGAAGGCCAATGGGCTCACGCTGTCTTCATAGGTAAGTATCGGTCTACCCTGACTTCTTTTACCCTCTACTTTCGCACAATAAATATTCTTCGTCAATCATAAAATATTCTAATGTCATTTAATATTGCATAATCTTACTAGAGTTAAAATTTATTCAAGCAAAACTCACTCCAAAAACCAATATAAACGTTAGAGTATGCATCACAACTAAAAACATAAAATAAATCATCAAGTTTCAATACAGATAAAACACATATTTCATTTATTTTCGGACTATTCAATAATAATAGATATTTCAACAGCTGTTTGAGGTTAAGATTGAAGACAGGTATTTTAACGGTTAACTGCTACCATAACTTGGATATAAATATTAATAAATAACTTCGAGAAAACTTTACACCCGGGGATTGAGATATAAACACAGAACGAACATGTCGTGTTTTAAAACATGTTTATATCGAGACATCGCACCCTTTCACACAAAATATTTATAATGGCTTATTCTTCATCGTATAGAGGAACAGTATATCAAAACGTTTATTATGAACCAAAACGCGAATTCTAAGTACAGTCATGTACAGAATAGCACAAACATTTACATAAACATCATTAAAAGCGACGAATATGTATGAGCTACGAGTACATGCTAAAGGATAAACGGCGCCCATATGTCAAAATGGGATCGTATGTTCTCTTCGTAGTTTGGAGTAGGATACAATGAGTAAATATGTGAACAGTGCTTAATATGTGTGCAGACTTGGGACCAATAACATACGGATCTGCGATAAATTGTTATTTAGGACTGGCAAAACAGAGGGCATAAAACGAATGAAAAATGGTATTGATTTCGTGATCCGTTGCTATTTGTGTCAAGAATGTAGGAAAGATTTTATTTTGTGTGAGAATGTCCCAATAATACTTATTATTATTATTATTTTCTCTGTCTTTCTAAAGGTCAATGAAAAGTCCTGTATATTCCTGTATCGTTACAATCAATACAGGAATAATACAAATAAAATGTGTCTGCCCCTCCGAGTCCCGGTGAAAGGGGAAGACCCGAGAAGTGCGGACTTGACGTCATAAAGGATGACATGCGTGCCAATGGTCTCACTACAAGGGATGCCGACGACCGTACAAAATGGAGGAGAAAAAGTAAGAAAGCAGAAGCAGGGCGTCGCGAGACGCAACTGGCACAGACGCTAGGATGATGATGAGGATATGATATAAAATATGTAAGATGTGGTAGCTAAGGTACATTTTATTATTGAGACAGTAACCTTTGAATGTGCATTTGTTTTAAGTGGTTATAGTATCACATTTTAAGTAATTCCACGCAACAATAAAAATAAATATCCATCACGCCTTATCCCCGAAGGGGTGGCAGAGGCATATTATTATATGCCCACTTTTCACCGTGTGGATTCCTGTCCCACGTAATAGGTGGTGAGCCCATTGCCGTGTTGAAATAGACAGACGCAGGTTGTGGCTACCTGCTGTTGAAATTTTTAAGCCGCCCATAAGGCCTTCAACCAGGCTTAACGACTGCCATTTTCTGGCAACCGGGACCAACGGCTTAACGTGCCTTCCAAAGCACGGAAACGCTCGCAAATGTAAATGCCACAAATTGGTCACCCATCCGAGTACCAGCCATAGTGAAAGTTGCGTAACTCAGTGATCGTTTACAGAACACTGAGACCGCGGGGCCACGAGCGCTTCAACTGAAGAGAACTATCTTGATCACATAGAACTTAACTCACAATTTACTTTTGAATAAGAAAATTAGCATCAAAATTGATCCATTTGTGCGAGAGCAATAATATCTCCGACTTACAGACATACACAGGTAAAACTTCTAACATCCCTCGTTTTCTATCGGGGATTAAAAAGTGTTTATATGAAGCGCTCGTGACCCCGCGGTCTCAGTGTTCTGTAAACGATCACTGAGTTACGCAACTTTCACTATGGCTGGTCCTCGGATGGGTGACCACTTTGTGGCATTTAAATTTGCGAGCGTTTCTGTGCTTCGGAAGGCACGTTAAGCCGTTGGTCCCGGTTGCCAGTAAAATGGCAGTCGTTAAGCCTGGTTGAAAGCCTTATGGGCGGCTTGAAAATTTCAACAGCAGGTAGCCACAACCTGCGTCTGTCTATTTCAACACGTCAATGGGCTCACCACCTATTACGTGGGACAGGAATCCACACGGTGAAAAGTGGGCATATAATATGCCTCTGCCACCCCTTCGGGGATAAGGCGTGATGGATATTTATTTTATTTTATTTATATGAAAAAGAGGATATGGAAACACAAACGAGTTCTTGGGAAAGGAATGAACTTAGCGACGAAAGCATCATTAGTATGGAAGAAATTGTGGAAGCATTGAATTGTATGAAATTGGGTAAGGCTGCTGGATTTGATAGGATTTCTGTCAAGATGCTGAAAGCGGGACATGGCGTGGTAGCTTGCCAGCTGTACCGCCTTCGCTGGAGGAGTGGCAACGTGCCAGGAGATTGGTGCAAGGCTGTCATCGTGCCGCTTTACAAAGGAAAATGGTCACAGCAAGAGTGCAAAAACTACCGCGGCATAAGCTTGCTCAGCATCGTCGGAAAATTGTACCTATGCAAAAGTTTTGATTAAAAGAGTGATGAATGAAACTGAAGGAAAAATGTGAGATGTAGAAGCAGGATTTATGAAAGGAAGGGGATGCACGGATCAGGTCTTTTCCTTAATATGAATAGCCGGAAAAATTTTGGCAAAATGTCAAAAGGTCTATTGCATACTTGTAGGCTTGGAAAAGGCATATGACCGAGTGGTGAGGCATGAACTATGGACAACACTGGCCAAGTATGGAGTATGCAGTCACTTGATACGAGCACTGAGATCTCTCTATGAGGGCTCCAGTGCTTGTGTCAGGATCAACGGAGCTTGCACAGACTTTTTTCACATAGAAAAAGGTGTGAGACAGGGATGTGTAGCATCACCGGCGCTGTTTTTTTACATGGACAGTTGTTTGAAAGAACTGCAAGAGAGTGCGTATGGTTTAAAAATGAATGAACTGACTGTCAAATGCCACCTATACGCTGATGATCAGGTAATACTGGCATCATCGGCGGAGGAGTTGCAGTTGATGGTTAACATTATGCATGATGCGCTAAAAAGCAAAGGAATGAAAGTGAATGTAAATAAGACAAAAGTAATGGTTATTGAAAGAAAGGAAAGTATGACGGATTGCTTGATTTTTGTGGAAGGAAAACGAGTGGAACTGGTGAAAGAATTTGTATATTTAGGTTCAAAATTTGTGAGAGATGGAAAATGTGATTGTAACATTGAACGAAGAGTTTTGGCTGGAAATCAAGTGAATGGAGCCATGTACACCTTTATGAGCAGTCAGGTGTCTGAGAAGGCAAGACTGGCTGTGCATAGAGGAGTACTTGTTCCTGCACTTATGTATGGCAGTGAAAGTTGGGTATGGCAGAAGAAGCATAGATGTAAAATTAATGCAGTGGAGATGAGAAGTCTGCGGAGTATAGCTGGAGTGAAATTCATTGACAAAGAAAGGAACAGTGTGATAATGGAACATTGCGGTATGGTAGAAGATGTAGTGACTAAGATAGAAAAAGGTATGATTCGGACACGTGGAGAGGATGGATGAAAGTAGACTAACGAAACAGATTTATCAGAAGAGAGTGAATAGGCAAACTGGTAAGGGGCGACCTCGACGTACATATGTCAACCAAATAGAAGACATTTTGGAAAAAGGTCAGGTCAAGTACTCTTGACCTGACCTTTTTCCAAAATGTCTAAAAAGGGTACTCCCTTAACCGGCGTGGTTGTATAAATGAAAGTGGAAGAAGCGAAAGCTGTACGCCAGGATCGTAGCAAGTGGAAAGCCATAGTCTCTGCCTACCCCGATGGGAGACAGGCGTGACGATATGTATGTATGTATTAAATGCATGACCCCATTGGTTTGCGAGCACTTTCGTCATCAATAATTCATATTCAATATTGAGTCAAGGTGTTGGCACTTTACGTTAAATTATATTCAACACTGCAATGGGTATACCACCTGTTTGTTACGTGGGACAATAAAGCATACTGTGAAATGTGGGCGTATAGTATGCCTCTGCCTACCCCTTCGGGGATAAAGGCGTGACAATATGTATGTAGTTATTCAAATTCTGCGTGTAGCAAATATTTCCCTTTGAGCATAGTCCACTAGTAGGTAACGTTATAAAGTTAGGACGTACGATTATGGACATTGTAATCGTGACATTCCCTAAGGAAATACCTTAAGTGCCGTGATCATGTCACCTTTACGATATACTAGAGCTTCGTAAAGCCCATCATAACTTAGCAAAATTCCAGTTCATTTTGTCAGTATAACACGTGCGCCTTAATAATGTTTATTGAGTACTTATCAGTGTAAATTGATTAGAATCGATAAGGTATTTTAACATATACAATATGAATATCATTACAACTAGTAAGTAAACGAGACTAAGGTCCGTATTCCAGAACGTTTCTCAATACTCAATCAACGCTTGAGGCTAGATTTCGCCTGTATTACTCACAAGTGTTTCTTAAGTATTGATAAACATTCTGAAATATGGCCCTAAAACAAATAAATACAAAACTACACATAACTATTATCCGTCATAAATGAAAACCATCGGAATTAATAAAATTTATGGATTGAAGGAAACTAAAATAAAAAGCTTATGAATAGAAATTCGGTAAGGAGTGAGCTGTCAATTGCAAGAAAATTATTGTCAGTCTGATAATAGCGACTGAACATGAGCTTTAAAATTAGTATTTAAGTTGAATTCCAAATTTTAATCTTGGAGCTTTGATAAACACTACACAATACCGATTGATAGTATTGTCCAGGCTTCATATTTAGTACAAAACGCTATAGTGGGTTGTGAATATATTGTCAGGTTGAATAGTGACTGAATCAGACAGCCTACAGATACTTACTTGAGGTCAATATTACTCATTTTAATTTTGACTTCATATAGACTCACATGTAAGTAGGTACTTAGAGGACGATACGTGATCAGATTGCTCAAAAACGGAAAGGTTAAAAGTAGGTACTCGGATACCCAGACATACACGTATGAAGCGTTTATTGAATTTGCAGGACGCAAGTATGCATGGATCGCGAAGCCTGGCGATCTGTACTCTCTGAATACCCCGATACAGCTTAAAGATACATATGTTTAAGATTTTTACTAACTCTAGTTGTCCAATACAAATAACCTAACTTATCTAATCAATCACGTCTTAACCCCGAAGGGGTGGCAGACGCATATTATACGCCCACTTTTCATTGTGTGTATTTCTGTCCCACGTAATAGGTGGTGAGCCCATTGCCATGTTGAAATAGACAGACGGAGGTTGTGGCTAACTGCTGTTGAAATTTTTCAAGTCGTCCATTAGTTCTTCAACTTGGCTTAACGACTGCCATGTTACTGGCAACCGGGACCAACAAATACAAATTAACTATCAATAAAATATCATTAAAATATACCTTAAACAAACTTCTATATTGTGGATATAAATTCCAAATAACAGACTGATGAATTATTCAACAGCAGATAATTCGTGCACGGCAATGGGTTCACCACCTGTTACGTGGGACAAAAATGCATACGGTTAAATGTGGGCGTATAGTATGCCTCTGTCTGCCCCTTCGGGGATAAAGGCGTGACAATATATATATGTATGTATGTATCAATATAATACAAATAAACTATCAAAGGAGTTCAGATGAATATACCTACTATTACGAGTACTTATAACTAACTGACGTTTCAGCACACACCTAACTACTCGTAAGTCCATATTAAACACACAACTCCATGATATTGTAGGCACGGCTTAGTTAGAAAGCTCACTTATCAAGCAACATTAAACGACATCAAAGGCTTATTTAAAACTTTAATATTGGATGTTATCCAACAGTTTCTTCAGTCTCTCATCAAAATTACACACATATCCAAAGTCTAACAATAAGCTTTCTTCGGCATATTGTTACAAATACTTGAGACACTTACACAACTTACTTTCGATGTTCAACAATTCAAAAGCTACAAGACTATACTAGTACATGAATGTACAAATGGTAAATAGCTGCTATTTCAGGTAGGCTGAATTTTAAGACACAATAAGAATTTCAGATTATTTCTTTAGTAGTGTTATAATTTTAGTAGTATACTTAAGCTCAACGAATCTATACTAATATTATATAGAGAAAATATTTTTTTATTCGTAGTCGATAAACTCTGGAACTGCTGAAATTATTTTCAACATTCTTTCACCATTAGAAAGCAATGTTATTTAGATGTAACATAAGATATGTATAATAATGTTACTACCCATTAGAGTGGAGTCGTAATAATACATGCCAACCATCTCAGACATACTCGTATTTCCATACATACATATTGTCACGCCTTTATCCCCAGAGGGGTAGGCAGAGGCATAATAAACGCCCACATTTCACCGTATGCATTTTTGTCCCACGTAACAGGTGGTGAAGCCATTGCCGTGTTGAAATGGACAGGCGCAGGCTGTGGTGACCTGCTATTGAATTTTTTTAAGTCGCACATAAGGCCCTCAACTTGGCTTATCGACTGTCATTCCACTGGCAACCGGGACCAACGGCTTAACGTGCCTTCCGAAGCACGGAACTGAGGTTAAAGGGTCTAAAGGGCCGAATAAATTTAAATAAAATAAAATGTGTCTATTCTTTTGATGTTACATTTGGAAGAAATTGTAAACCCGTTGCCTTTAGTGAGGTGGTAACAAAAAGGCTAAAAGGTCTTATGTGCTAGACACTGATTAGCACGACCAATGAAAGTCCTGGTAGTCTCGGACTAACATTATTGTAAGTACGGTGTTTAAGGTGTTTAAGTATGCCATAGGCGAAATCGTGGGGCACAGTTAGTTAAGTATAAAAAATACAGTACTCTCTCTCTCTATATCTCTCTCTATCTCTCTCTCTCTCTCTCTCTCTCTCTCTCCCTCTCTCTCTCTGTGGTGTGTGTGTATGTTGTAAAGTCACTTGTACAACTTGTGATGGTCTTAAAAAGGTGCCTTCACTAAATAACCAATGGAAAAAGTTTGAAATATATGGGCCAGGAGTCAAGCTTAATGCTTTGAGAGATGAGTAAGTACATAAATAAAGACCGTCAAAATGTCTGATCCATGTCGTTCTCTAGAAATCTACAATACCATCCCAAAAATCCTTAAATCTCATCTTTATTTTATTTGAATTCCATAGGAAACTTACGGCTTATAATATTATTTAACATAAACGCTATGCTATTAAACGCCAATAACAATCTTCCACAGATCGTCGGTACAATATAATGAGCTTACAGCTTGACACATTATTAATTGTCATCCGGTCGCAGCCGGGATACACCATTTAGAAAATTATGTATTGACTTAGTTTTGATACATTTATATTGGTGAACTTCTATTTCTGTGTCGATAAACTTTCGTAGAGAGCGCCTTTAATAGCAATATCATGTTACCGATATTATACTATTCTGACAAAAGATGTCTATTTTACCTACTTTGGTGAATCTTTACGTATCTGTAGCAGCCTATCTGAGTGATTTACACTTCACATCAAAACGTAGTATGTCTATAAATACGATGGATCGCCCGTTTTTGAGTACAATCACATCTCATTTGGACGGATGGCGGTTGGTCGAACGATAGGTTACGTCACCTTTTATAGACTTTCGACGATATGTTGTGAAAATAAAGTCAAGTATTACGTATATAGTTGTAGCCGCGTTACATGTCGGATTATTTTTTCTGGAAAAACTCTTTGAAGATTTGATTGAAATCCATAATCATTTGGACTATATATACTTAGATCTACCACTGTAATAAAATAAAGAGGGTTATTTTTACATTACTTATATAAAAATGCACATAAAGAAAACAAAAAATAACTCTAAAACGCTAGACTAAAGTTAACAACAGTTAATCACATCTACAACAGGGATTGAGTTGTATGTTTTACATTCAAGGGGTAACAAATATTTAGTACTTTGTTAATGTCTAGGATAAAGCTGTGCCTTAAGATTTAAAGTATATAATATACTATGAATAACAATGAAGTTTTACAAATATTGGGAAATTTTGTAACAATGAAATTATGAGTTTAAAACAAATGACACTTTTGCTTTATGTTCTATTTACATTATGTTCCCCAATATTTATGGCAATGGCATTTCATACGCCGATAAATTAGAATACGCATATAAAAAGGTACTTAAAGGTAATGGATTTTTAAATAAAAGTGTTGTGATAGCCCACAGGATAAGGGATTTTATTTTTTTTGACCTATTTTAAATAACCCGTTTAAAAATTTCACAAATAATATATATATCCATATTCCGGATATTAAGAGCATTAATAAACGTCAGGTTTCGAAAATTTACTTATCAATTTACACTAAACATCCTCAGCATAAAATAGTGCTGCTGGTTTACTTAAATAACCTAATGCACACATTAATGTAAGTTGTCAGTTTACGATATAATCGAGTTTGTGCAATATGTATGAACTAGTGTGAGTAACTTCACAACTTACGAACGCTGAGAGAGCTTTATTTCAATTAAAACTCAGTCGCCGTGCATTTCAAAATGGCGCTTCATTTAATATATTACTTAGTATAATTAGCACATTTAAGTTCTTCAACGACACCGTCAGCTAAATAAATGTACAATGAAGTTTAGAGCTGTTAAGTTTCAATTATCTAACTAAACAAACTAACTATCTTCACGCTAAATCCCTGACGAGGTAGTCAGAGAGGACAGATCGCCAGGTTTCGCGATCCATGCATACCTCTCTCTGTCCTCTCTGACTACCCCGTCAGGGATACATTCTATTCATTTAGTAGTTATTAGGTTATTGTTTATTATGTTTGTCTAAAACACGTGAAACAAACTCTGTTAAAAGACGATTACATACATTATATTTTATCTGCATATGTAGCAAAATATACAAGTGTATTTATTAAATTGCATTGGTGTCCATGCTGAACTGACAATTTAACATATCACTTCCTCAAAAATATAATTGTCTATTCTTAAATTATTTGAAAACATACTGTCTTAAAATTTCTCAACTATATTCTACGTCATAACTATCACGATTGTTCCAATCTTCTACTATCTAGTAAACTCTCGCTCATCTAAAGGACTGTTCGGCGTTCGACGACCCTGAGACCCCCGTCCATCTTCGTTAAGATTTCTTGCAGATATAAGCTTCTCCTTTAGGACAGTAATGTCCTGAACTAAGGACATAAACATGACCCGTTCTAATTCGCATAGATCGTTGTAAGTTGGCTAGTCGAAGTAAGACACTTAGAACTAGTGGTTCCATCTTGCAACCGAGATTGTTTAGCTTCGTACTAACGAAGGAACTTAGATGTTCTAGAGAAGTTTACGGATTGCGAATGGATTCCGTGTTTCATAAACAATAATTGTTTAACTGTTTCGATAGTGATATTAAGGCCCGTATTCCAGAACGTTACTCAATACTCGTTCGACGCTTGAGACTAGATTTTGCCATATAAAACCTACTCTCAAGTGTTTCTTGAGCGTTGATAAACGTTCTGGAAAACGGACCTAAGTGATTAAGATAAAATAATTTAATACCGACCAATAGTGACCATAAAAGGTGTTCGGCTTTGTTGAAACATTTGGACAACATAAGTAAATACTAATAGTACATTCGCATATCAAGCTGCTGATCTGTTTATCTATAAAATTCTATTTTCTATTTAAGAAGTAACTCGGTTTTAGTCGTTTATTAGTAATAAGACTATAACAAAAAGGTACTTGCTTACGTCTAAATTACCTGCTAGCTTTAAAGCGGCAATACTAGTCTCTACATACCTGAAAAGAAAGAAAGTACATAAATTAGATTTATCATCACGAATTACAATTATTTATGTAATTACAATTATTTTCAAATTGAAGTGTCAAAGTTCGCAGCATGAATATAGTTAAGTAATTGCAATTATCTTGTAGGAACGGGAAAAAATGCTAAATAATTATTCAATGCCATTCAGAGAACGAACGCTTAAAGTAAACGACTTGTAAATGAGTAAAAATTAATTAGTTTGTTCTCGGCCGCGGTTCGTTGGGTGTGACGTCAAAGAAAAAAAGATAATTGGTGTAAAGAAACCGGTGAGGTTTAACTTGATGCTGTTAGCCATTAGCAGTTAGTGCAATTTTTTTAAATATTGTAGGTACACATATGCGATTTGTAACTGGTTGAAAATTACTCGGTTGTCTTGTTAAAGAAACACAAAAAAAATGTGAAAATGAAAAGGGTGACGGTTGTGAGCTATTACTAGTTAAGGCACATTTCGCATATCACAGGTTTATTATAAACTATCAGAGACTTGTAAATTACCAAAAATTTGTTAGTTTGTTCTTGGCTGCGGTTTACTTGGATGATATAAAATAAATAACTTGTCACTTGCCAAAAACGGAAAAGGTTAAGATTGTACTGTAGTCATTAGCAACGGAAAAGGTTTGTTAGCCATTAGAAGTTAGGACTACTTATAGACTATTATAGCTGCTAATTTAGTAAACGCAAACTTTTATTGATTTATAAATTGTAAAACAGTTCTCCGTCTACGTCGTTTTAGCGCATAGGAGTATTATTACAAGTAACGGCTTAGAAATGTTACATTTTCTAATTTAGGTATTTTTAATTTACCCACTATCACGTTAAAACAATAACACAATCTCTTCAGTTTCATTATTTCATTCGTAGTATTAAAAATGAGTGTCATTAACCAATTTTGCATGCTAAATAGAATCAAGGAAGTATAAAAATACTTACCTATGTATAACATAACTTAACTAACTTAAAGTTAAGTACTATACTTACCTATGTATAACATAAAATTGTAAAAACTTTTTCGGGGTATGTTCAATTCTAAAATAAACCGATGACCAATTTGAGTGACAAAGATCTATTAAAAGGCTCTCACGTTCTGTAATACAAACTTACACCTCTTCATTTGGGGAATATCTATCCTTCTTAATTTTTGCGTGTTCTCAGTTTCTTCGAAGTTCTACATTGAAACTTGGGGTCCGTTTTTATTGTCTATCATAGAAGCTTTGGTTTAGCTTTTAATTTTTAGTATTATTAGAAGCGACTGCCGTCTAACCTCCTAATCCCGTAAGGATACCTGCGTCGTTGCCCCGTCTGTTGATCAGGGGGCCAAGTCCACTATTTCAATCGCGTCAGAATAGAATCGAAATCGTCGCTCAATAGAAAGCCACCGGTACAATTTTGTCAATTTTTCGTTGTCTAGAATCACAATCGTACTCGAATAGACTGCTATCGGTGGGCCGAAATAAATTCTACTAACACATTTTAGATAGTCTACTAACATTTTGACAGCTAAAAACAGCGATTCTGGTTCTATTCTACGACTTGTCAATAGTAGACTCGGGCCCCAGCAGGTGCAACACAAACAAGTGAGTTTGCTTGGGCTCCCATGTAGGTGAGGCCTTTTACACTCCAACTTCAAATTGGTGATTTTTATATTTATATCCAATTTCTCAACCTAGATCATTACTCAAAATTAAAGTATAAAGGCAAACTTGACGAATACGGTGTGCCTTTTTTAAGTCACTCTGTTTCTTTAAATATTTAATCTAGGAGAAAAATCTCTACCACGCTAAGATTTGCCAGCCAGGTTCTTAAAGACAAAATGACGTACTTGTGTAATAAAATTATAATGAAAGCTAAAAGGCTGAGAGAAAGAGCTTAATATTTTTTATCTGCAATAGGGATAAGCAGAGACTTTCATTTGCTATCAACTGTTGCTTCTTTTACTTCTATTACCTACTATTTTCATACACCGTTGCACTATCTACAATAATCTATATTAGTTAATAATATTATACAATATTAATAAATATCAACTTAACTTAACTTAATATTAACATTAAATATAACCTTAAAAATATGATACATAACTAAAATGTATTATTAAAAGAGGTCTTTTTAGGCAAGGTTCCGAAGATACTGGCAGCGATCCCCCTTTGAATAGCTAGACTTATTTTTTGTCCGATGTAGCTGTCAGCTCTTCGGTCTCCTGTGATGTCGACTAACCTTTTCCCAATTTCCTTAAAAAAGCCTTATAGCGCTAGGACCCCACGGACCAAGTCTCGAAACAGAACGGGACAAAATCATATTAGTTAATTAGGTACAAATCGATTCACGAAATGGCTTGTACCTAACAATCTATCTATCTTCACGCTTTATCCCTTACGGGGTAGTCAGAGAGGACAGATCGCCAGGCGTCGCGATCCATGCATACTTCTTTCGCTTCCTGCAGATTCATTAATCGCTTCAAACATGCACGTCCGGGTATTTGAGTACTTTTGACTTTCCAACCAACCGACTTTTCCATTAATAATAATAATGTAAACAATCCTTATAATAACGGTAATGCCTTATAAATGCCTTCTGGGTAGTGGTCATCTTTCGTGAACTAATCTATACTAGGCTATAAAAGTATACGTTTTGCTAATTATATTTATGCATTAAAAACAAGATACATAAATATTTATAAATAAACCGTTTACCCTAATTCTAATTCAATAACAATATAATTCAAACAAAAAAATACATATCGTGTATTTTTATTGGATCCGATGTTATTATTTACTTTTCGCGTCAGTCAAACAATTCTGAAATATCTACTACATTAATAAGGGGATAGGGAATCGCAATTTAAGGTCCTTTTAAAAAATAATGTCAGTGATAGAATTTATAATATTTCTAAATGATCAATAACGTATGGGTTCCAAACACAAGACGTTCTTTTATGAACGCGTTAATTTTCCCTCTGTCAGTGATGGATGGCGGCGAGGCAGTCGTGAGATAAAATACCTATTATATTAACATAAGATTATCAATAAGTAGAATCAGAAAAGAAGAGGAAATTAAAACAGAGTACATAAATATTCACTCTGATTTCCCCGAGATGTATGCAGAGGCATACTATACACCGAAACATACAGACCCTGTGTGGCTATCTATCGTCGAAAACTTTAGCCACACATGGGCTCTAACTTGGCATAACGACTTCCATGTTAATGACAGCGGCGACCTACAGCTCGACGTGTCTTGCGAAGCACGAAAACAATCGTATACGTATATGGGTAATGGTTAAACCGTTTCAAAGCTGACCTTAGCGGTCGCTCCAAAACAAAGAAATCGTTTACCAGACCCTAAACATACGGTGTTATGAGAACTTTTAATGAAATGTTTGAGCACTTTTTTAATAGTTAATTATTGTAAGCCATACCTACATTTTTAAAGAGCATCCATGGAGTTTCTTACTAGATTCTTCTCCATGAAGAGTAGGCTGCCCTTGGAACTGGCAACTAGAATCACTCTCATTTTAATTATTGTCATGAGTGACTAAAATGGTGCACATAAATGAACATATTTTTGGTTTTGAAGTGCTAAGTGTAAACTGTTCACTAAAGTGAAGAGAAAATGCAAACGGTGAAACGTGGGCGTTTAATATGCCTCTGCCTACCCCTTTGGGGATAAAGGCGTGACAATATGTATATATGTATGTAAAAGTGATCGACAGTGAACAGTTTTAATGATTACTTTTTGTGAATAAACTGTGATTGTGAGTGCCTACCAAGATATCAAAACCCGCCTTTCCTGCAAACTAGTTATCCTGCTTCTCCGTTTCATGAAAATTTCATCTAAATCACAGATTTAGAAGAGTAAGCAGATCTAACATATTCCTTTGTTTATGGTGTAATACTTCATCCTTTTCACTCTTTTTATTTCTTGTAAAACGCTATCTTTTTTTGTCATGTGTAGCGACATGTAACTCACACATAGACAGCGAAAAGCGCGTAGCCTTATTTTCTACATAATTTCAACTATTGCCGCCATTTTTGAATAAGGAATTCGTTAGTTTTTTGTGGCGAAGCGAAAATATTGTGTATATATACTCGTATTTAAATAAAGGTTATAAAAGTATAAAAAACATGGTGAAGTGTTGTGTAAAATGTTGTGATAGCTCCGCTCCAGTCACATGAAATTACCAGGAATAACTTTTCACAGGTAATTGATGTTTTAGTTACGACTATGTGTTATTATTCTAAGATTTTTATTCAAAAATGGTGATTCTTCTAGACGAACACTTGAAAAGTTGTTAATATATGGTTCATATCATCTGTTCCATAAACCGATTGGTCGCTATCGTAAGATTTTTGTTAATTTACATACATTTTGTACTGTTACGGCATGGGGACGAATTCAGTTCAGCAAATTGTTTGCAATTTCAATATCCAAAGTCAAGCTAAATGTAGTGCCCGATTCAATTAATTATGTTAATATTGTTTTAGGTTTCCTAAGGATACCATTAAACAAGATGTTTGGTTAATAAACATAAATTATGAAAGATATTAAAATGACATGATATGATAGCTGAATGCGACCCTGGATTAAGCTACCTGTTTATATGTGTGAAATAGGCTACGCTATTTTTCGCAAATGTTTGATCTGCTTACTCTTCTATATCTGTGATCTAAATGAAAATATTCCATCAATTTTTTATTCGAAAGTTTCATTTCTTTACTTTGAGATCGAATAAGTAAGACTCGAGTCACTCAATTCAAGTTATTTAAGTGTTCAGTTGATACAACGAGTCTACAACTCACCTAGTTAAGAAACTCTAACCTGAATCTTACTCGCTTGTCAATAAATATGAGTTGTATATTTTACTTATGATACTTGTTATGTATCTGCAGTTTCATTCAATCCAGCCACTAACTAAGATAACGAGAACTTTCCTAAAGCGAACTCGGTCTTATCGTGTTATGCGAAGATAGAATTTAATCGAGATACTGCAGCGATATAGCACTTGTAAAGGAAATTCAAATGTTGTACTGTTTCGAGAAAATCTAGGATATTTGAGATAGAACTTGTACTGTTATCAGAACTTCGATAATTCTATCGTCTCGACCAAATGATTAATACTATATTGACTGTGGAAAGTGAAAATTGATGATATGTAGAGATGAAATGTAAAAAGTAGAACCTAGAACAGAGCAGGATAGTATGAAACAGAAAAGAACAAAATCAAATAGAATAAAATAATTTATTTCTTACTTAAAGTAATTGAGCTTTAATTAATTATCAATGAAAACCATCTATTTAAGTTCACTGCTGGACGTAGGCATATCCCAATTTATGCCATAGTACAGATTTAATGCAATCTGGTAGTAAATGTAAATCTAGAAACAATCATTTTTATATTCAGTGTTACTTTGTGACTTCCACGACTAAAGATATTTTGATTTAAGTAACTATGAAAATAAGTACCATTGAAAGGTAAACAATAAATACAATAAACAAGTAAAAACGGCGTTAAAAAGGCCAATTATCAGTAACTACTATTTTTTTTATACCATTGAGGTTGCAGACAAGCATACCACCTGATGGAAAGTGGTCACCGTAGCCTATGGACGTTTGTAACACCAGAGGTGCAGCACTTGCCCTGCCGAGCCTTTATAAACCTAAAAAGGGTATGGTATTTCTATATGCTTCTTCGTCTACACAAAAGACAATCGAAAAAAAAAGCTACCCAAAATCCTACGAAGGGTTTGTGAGGAGTGTCATGTAAAAACCTACTTTTAATGCTGAATGACACAGAATGTATTTAACCAACAAAGTGAAGTCAGTACCTATACTCGTATAATACCTATACTAATTCGAATCTCACACACGTTCTTTACAGCCCCGCAAGGCTGAATCTAATCGAATACGCTCCACATAATAATATAATCGCCCAGTATCTTAGCCTTATTATCGAAGCAATATCCGGAATCCGGATTAATAATAACCAATATACTATCTACAGTACAGAGTGTTACAAGGAAACATTTCTTTCTACAAGATACGAATAAGGTTTTCATTCAATTACAAACACATGTGCGTTGCAAGTTACGTTTGAAGTCGTTTCATTGCAGACATAAAAAAAAACCAACCGAATATCATACAACCAATTAGCATGGGGTGATATCACGTAGTTATAAAAAATAACCGTAGCGTAATAATGTAAAAAAGCGGACTCCACTTTCCCACTCTCTTTCTTCTCTACCCTTTGTAGTCAGTTCACGTCACTGCCTATATATATTGTGTAGTATAAAAGTATTCTTTCTTTTAATGATTGAGTGTGCAGTTATAGTAACATCTACTTTCTAAATTGACGGCAATGGAAAAAGTCCCTTCGAATGTTCACATTACTTTAGGTTGAAATTATTTGATATAGTTTGACCACGACGGCTGTACTGCTCACTGCATACAAAATTGTACGCAGTGAGCGGTACAGCGGTCGTGGTCAAACTATACCTACCTATGTAATGAGACATTGTAAAGTACGAGTACCTTACAAGTAGTCATTTAAAGTCAGTGATGCGCTATAGCAATTTTCTCGGGCAGAATGATTTTGGCTTTTACCATTGCTTTTGTAAACAGCAAAGCATCATTTTTTGGCAACTACATAATGAGTTTGGTTTGATTCCCATAATACTTCGTGATATTTTTTACATTAATTTCACCTTTTAACTTTATTCTGAAATGAACTCATGCCCTAACCATCTTTGACGTAAATTGTAAACATAACGTTTATTTCCTTGGAACAAAAAATAACCATTCACCCGCAAAACAATATTAATTTACACTTTCAAAACAACAAACACTGCAGCATGCGCATCTCGTCTGTATATATAGTCCAATTAGGCGTTGATACACTGGGGACCCCTTTGTTTTCCGAGTGGCATGTTGTTATGACAAAAATGCACTGCGCACAGTGGTACATTGTTACCTATGCTTTGTGTGACAACTTGAAATTGAAAATAAAATTCTTGTCTTTCCCTTGTCTTGCTACCTACTACTATTATTATATCTTTGTTCTATATTTTATTTCATTCATCTTCTTCTACGTTTTGAGCTAGAATTTACAATTATTGCATTCTTTTACTTCTTTTAAAACAATACAAATAGGTATGTGCACTATTCTGAATAAAAATGACAATTATGAATCGTCATGCGTCAGCACGTTCGCCGCCAGTCATCTTGGTTCACACTCTGTCTGCTGCAGCGGAAGGCGCCATCTTAAAGAAGAGACTTAAGTATGCCTTTTTGGAGCCCCTATGCCACATCATGCCGGTGGCTGTGGAAAGATATTGTAAAGGAGATGACTCTCAATCTGGATCGTTGCTTACGCGGCTAACGGTAACAAGCGGGTATTTTTAATAGTTTAATAAGTTTACTTTAATTTATTAATGCAATTTGGACCATGTATGTCAATTTTGAAATACAACGGTAAAAAAAAAATGTTTTTTGGATTTCTATGACTTATACCTTATGATTTTTGAGTAGATAAGACAAACACTAGGAAAACCAAAACCAACAGAATTCAATTAGGTTTCTGCACGCCGATGCAATTGCAGACCAACAGACGAGATCCCTACATAAGTACTCTTCGAGAAGTTTGTAAATGAGATAGCAGTCGCTTCTAACAATGCTAATTAAACAAATCAAACTGCTCCTGACTGTGACTGGCTCAATAATGGGGAAAAGAATTTGTAATTTTGAGTGAAATTCCGAGTTTAAATAAAATTTACTGCAGGTCTTACTATTCTTTATCACTGTTCATACATAGTTAGAGTAGTTTAATAAATCACTTAGCTGTTACGTCTTATAACTATATGATAAGCTATCAGCTTATTTATGATCCGGGGAGCGCAATATTGGCGGATGGGAATGTGGTGAAAAAATTGAGAGTATCACTATCATAGAGCAGCAAATTTTAGATAACTTTTGAGCTCACTGTAGCATCAAGCAACTATCTTAATATAAAGCATGTCTTGTATAGTATTTAAAGCAGAAAATGTCTAAAATTTAACCCTCGTTGTCTAGTCCTAGGATGAAACAAAATAAGTATTACACAAATATTTTTTCAAAACTTCCAAAGATTATTTTAGATACTCTTTCCAGGCTCAGTATTCTGTTAGGCATCGAACGCTACAGTCGGTCATAAAACGCTTCCCTACTCGAAAGCTACCTTAAGTCATCGTTATATTAATGCACCTAACTTGCTTAACTAGTTCTTATGGCTAGACTTATTGTGAATTAATTATAGTTTTATTGTTCAAATATCATGCTTATATACTATGCTGTATTCCAATTTAATTAACAAATTGTTTATAGATGACGTAGCTAACAAATAACATACCCATACAAATAATGTTCTTGTTGTTTTAAACTTTGGCAGGGAAATACTACGTGTAAGTGAATACATTTTGTTTCCAGTGGGAGTCGTCATAACCCGAGGCGACGAGGTCTCGCACCACATGCGATAGCAAGGAAATTGCCCGGGGATTGACTGCTCAGGCTTTATTGTACTGGGTTACCAGGTTTCTATGTTCCGAATACCTTAATATTATCAATATATTATTTTTATTGTAAAAAGTTTCTGGGTTAAGACTGCAGAAACTAAATTCTGTCTTCACGTACTAGATAAACTCTTCTCGATTGGATCATGTGCTGTGTTGTACATAATCTATAGTACCTATAGATTATGTATAACATACGTAATAAAATTGTCTAATAATGATAACTTCCTGATAAGGCGTCATAAATAGTGGTTAAAATGGAATTAACAGAATAGCTTTTTGCATTCAATACAATAAAACTAAATTATGAAACATCTTCACAAGATTTACCATGCATTTTATGTTTTCTAAATACTTTTTCCCCATTTTAATGGAAAATTTAAAGTCTAGTAACTTTATATCCGCGAGAAATGGTATAGCATGTCACGATACTTCCCGTATGGAACTGAGCCAACAGTCTACACATATGAGGACAAAAAAATAAATGTGAATGTAACTGACGGCGACAGATAGTGTCTACCTTTAAAACAACAAGAGTCGATGACCGCTTTTACATAATATTGATAGATTTTGCAGGAAAAATGTCATGTTGTTAAGAATATATTCAGATATTTCTTGATGTAATTAGTAAAGAAAACTACATAAAATCTATGACATACTAATAAATTCGTAACAAATCTTGTAACGGATTTTATATTTGGGTTTTTATATTCAACTAATAACCTCTCCAGTTCACAGGGTTTTCGGAATCTAATCAAATCTAAGAATACAGGAAGACTAAAATTCTTCTATAAAAGATATTTACAACATTAACAAGTTAACTAGCTGGTACCCATAACATCGTAAGCGTGCCAGTCATTGAGCTACAGACTCACGACATAATAGAGCAACACCGCGCCCATATTTCTTAATCTGTGAAAATTTTGGATTAATAAAAGTCGGTACTGAAAAACAATAATTCAGAACAAATAGCAAGAAACAGACCTAAACACATACCATTAAATATTTTAATTACCTTTTTTCTGTTAACGTTGTTGAACGTAAACAAAAACCTGTGGTTTCATTTACATAACAAACAATACCAAATAAAAAACGGTTATTTAAAAATAAATATTAATATCAACCAAAAATGGTTACCAAATCATGATGTAGGTTCTTTTTTAATTAACACGGCTTCAACTTTACATAAAACACGAGGTTAAGGATTATTAGAAAATAAGGGTTTAAATTTCAATAAAATGAAATATTCAAATTTCATATCATATTGGATCTCGACTACTGAGACGATGAAATTTGAAATGTTGATTGGATCTGACTAAACGGTTTTATTTAGATTAAGCTGTTTGTTTCTGTCAAATAAAATGTAGCTATTGAAATTTTACCCCTTCAATTAAATGAATCGTTTAAATTTTTAGTAAAATACCAGTAATATAGAAGAAAAAAAATAAGTATCCCATAATAGCCGTCTTTATTTGTGATTGTACACTGATCATACTAAAACAAGAATCAGAATTCAAATATTTCGAAATGAAAACTAAAAAACAATAAAATGGGTTGAAATATTTTTTATAAAACTGCTTTCATGATGAAAAGAATGAATGAAAAGTGCAAGACCGTGTGTTGTGGTGGAAATTGGGAGAGGCCTACATCCAGCAGACTGCCATGTGATTTATTTGATTGAATAGTCTTAAATAAATTTTGTATGAAATTACGAGGTTTAACTTTTAAGGGATGGATAACAAATCAATATAAACGTGAAAATAAGACCTGATATGATTGTGATAACTTGTCAGCCCTATTAGGTTCACCAATAATTATAGGCTACATGGGTAGCCTAAGACACGTAAGATAGGAATACACAAGGTGAAAAGTAGGCGTACTATATACCTCTGCCACTTCTTTGGGGATGAGGCGTAATTGATACACTAATAATATAATATTGTAAAAAAAAGGGTTGTAGAGAGTAATTCAGCAAACTACATTGACAAAATACATCAAGAGGTGTGCATTACGCTTGCAAGAAATCTCACATTCGTTTAATCAAAAGAGCCGCCGACTTTCTGCATTTATATTAAAGTCTTTCAAAGGAGAGCTCAGGTAATATGAATGAGGATTAACTAGTGGGGCTTTGGTTGCGTCAAACGAGCTGTGATACGTACCTTAGGCCTGGCAACATTGTTGTTGTTTGCTATAACATTAAACTACATGAGCTGTGTTACTGATTTCATCGTGAGTTAATGTTGCCATAAATGTCAACATTTCGAAAGGTGGAAAAGACATCTAATTGGACTCGTTTCTTACTCGAAATATGTATTAGGTCTAAGAGACACATATATTGTGGTGTATATGTTTCCATTGTTTTATTTCTGTTATATTCTACTAATTTATAAAACGCGAAAGTTTGTAAGAATGGATGTTTGTTACTCTTTCACGCACAAACTACTGAATGGATTTTGATGAAAATTTACAATAATAAAGGATACATCAGAATAACACAAAGACTCATTTTTATCCCGGGAACAAGTTCCTGTGGGAAACGAGAACGACAAAACTTGACCACGTGTGCGAAGCCGCGGGCGTCAACTCTGTATGTCTGTCCAAGTATTTTTGTTTACTTTTTAAAGCATTTTTTATATTTTTAATTATAATTTTAACCTATTATAAAAAAAGTAAACCTAGTTGTTAAAATGACGAGATCGGTAATATAATGATATAAAATTCGAATTTAATTCAATCCAGAGTACAAAAATCGAGTATGCTTTAGATCTTACGACTAAATAATACTTATTTGAGAGAAAGAGAGAAAGAAAATATGTGGTCGCAGTTTTTCTCTTTCTATCTTCAGTAACTTTCCCTTTCAATTTTCTTTCGTCTCGCCCAATCACACTTTTTGTAACGCATTCATCAGCTTACTCCCCAAGTCAAGCGAGCGTAATGTCTTACTTCAAGAAAAAAGTGTGTTTTTAAGCTATTGCATAGTTTTTATCGCGGGGCGGGAAAAACCTAAGACGAAGGTCGAGACGAGGTCACACGAAGTTCACCGAGCACGGCCGAGCGTTGGCTTAACGTGTATGTACATAAATATTATATGGTACGATTGTACGAAGCTCGCACGGATCGAGACATGATGATAGTGAGTGTGAGTGTGAGGATGAGGGTGACTGTGAGAGTGAGGGTAGGGTGAGGGTAAGAGTGAGGGTGAGAGTGAGGGTGTTTATTTTTTTGGGTTTTTTTTTGTTGTAACTTGAAATAATATCAAAGAAAAACAAAGGTATGCTATGCAATAGCTTTACCGCGACAGTCTCCGAGTGCCACACGTCTTTTTTTTTGTTATTTTTATTCGCTGTTAATATAATGTGTAAATAACTTAGAGAATCAATGGTTCCTACTTACAGCAAATATAAGTCAAAGGTGACTTACGAGATACCTCCTTTAAATAAGAGTTGGTATAATATAATTAATATCAATGATTAGTTTTGTTACTGATAAAACCCGTTTCGTAAATAAATCAACTAGCCAAGCGAGATTGATTTTTAAGGCTTATCTATAGTCATTTAAATATCTTATTAAGATGTATTTGTTAGGGTGGTTATAGGAATAGAACTTTTATTTTTGTACACCTAAATTCTGATTATTAATTACTTTACACCTAATTTTGTTCAAAATGGTACAACCATTTGAGTGTGAAGAAATATATGTGAACAAACATCATAGAACGATAATAAAGGAGGGGAGAAGGATCCCATCACACACCCTCGATTCGTTAATCCTAACGCACAATGGTCAAGGATAACCTCTACTATTTGTAACGGAGGAATGACAAACCGAACTTCTTAAAGAAAGGGATGTAGGATAGGAATAAGGAAAACTAACCCTCCGGGTTGCCAAAATTTTGCAATACTCCTCTTTACATGTAAATACTTAGAATTGACGAATAGGGGGTGTGTGGTGGGATCCTTCTCCCCTCCTTTATTATCGTTCTACGTGGTAAAGTTTTCCAGTACCAAATTCCCACATAAACCTGTTTCCGGAATAAAAAGTAGCGTAGAGTGTAAGCTATCTCCACACCAAATTTATCCAAATTGGTCTGCCGGTTTTAGCCTGTAGAAGAAACAAACATACACACTCACAAACTATTACTGCTCACTATTTTAGTGTACCATTTTTAATAAGCCATCTTGAACAGAACTTTTCTATTACTTACGGTTCACAGTAAGTTATGATCTCCTAGGGCGACGGCTTCGTCTTAAGACTAATTATAAGTGCTAGAACCTAGCAAAAACAAGTAAATGTGGGTTCGCAGAACTATTTATATCTGCGTTCGATAAGATGATTGCGATTTATTTGCAATTACGCAGAGATGCTACCAATTCCAGTCATTCTCGTTTTCGTTCACATCGTTCGCCTCATAGGCTAGCCGGAATCGCAATTCTTTACTACCCAAGCTACATTTTATATTCTATCTTTTTAAACAAGCTTATAGGGCTTTAAGGATCTGAATAACCCGATATTGGACGCAAACGAACCCTAACAAACGAATCGAATAATGATAAAGACTCCGGTTGATACGTAAAGGGATTATTTGATTTTGAAGCAATCTCGTGTATATTGTTTTCGGTATATTCTGCCAAAAATGATCATAGATTTTAAAGAGGCTTTAAAGTGAAATATCTTCTATATAACTTGAAGAGGTTTTTTTATACCACTGAGATGACAGACAAGCATACGTATATACGTAGTGTGGGGAGGCCCTTAGATATATGATCTTTTCCAAGGCAGATGGCGTCATAATTATAATATTGTAAGAACCTACTGGATGCGGACAACACAGTATCTATACCTCGCAAGGGCGTCAAGCGGCCGTATCATAAATAAATAATAATTAAAATCAGTTTAGGAGTTGACACGCTTTCAAGTTATTCAAAAAAATAAAAGATAGTTAAAGTACAAATATCATAGATACTAATTAAAATCGTTCAACCCACCGTGAATTTAAAAAGTTTGCTAGGGTTAATTAACGAGATGCAATGCAAAATTATTATTTCAGTTACGCTTTTCCCGTCCTCGTGGTATGGGCATGTGTCGAGGCTTCGATATGGTTATCTCATGTGACGCGGGAACTGGACATTTTTTTTATCTAATTAATTGCATACAAATGTTAGATTTTAATACAAATGTGTAATATTATGTAGGTATGTATATTCACAAACGAGTTTTAATATGTTTAACTGGAATTAAGTACCCTTTGTCGCTATCCAAGCCTACAAAAATCCGCAATTAATAAACCTACCCATCTATTGCTTTCTTACAGAAAGAAAGAAAAAAAAATAAACAAATAAACATCTTTCAAACTTCTTTTACTCCGTTTGGAGATGGAAGTATAGGGTAAAAGAGTTTAGATGAATATTTAATGGTGTTTTAGTAGTGTCGTCATATAACGAGATTTTGACCAGACTTTAATACAACGAAACTTCATTTACAAAAATATAGGATAAGTAATAGCAAAAAATCCGGTGTTTATAAGTTAAAATGTGATGGTTGTAGCAATGTATATATAGGCCAAACAGGTCGTTCATTTGATACCAGATACAAAAAAACATGGAGCAGCATTCCGAAAAAAAAAATTCAAACAAATAGAATATTGGTTATTATGTATGAATAGGTATTTATGTTAAATTTGTGCAGCTTGCCCTTCGAACAGGGTCTTACTCTGCCTGTAAGAGTCCATTAAGATCACCATAACAGCATATATTGGTAGCTTGCCTCCAGACTTCCAAAAAGGTCAAAGAAATAGCAAAATCATAGTAGCTCTTAGCGGCCAATTGAATAAGGCCCCACGATACAAGATTTTAATTTTTGAAGCATCTGCCACATTACTCTCAAATTAATAAAAATACCTAAACTATTATTCCTATTAGTGAAGAATATACAACAACGTCTTACTCCAATATTATAGATATAATAATGACTTCATAGTCTGACCGTAACAGTCAAGACGTCACTGAAGCTCCAATTACAGTATGAGGATCCAATAATAGAGGGTTTTGAAGGAATCAATACTTGAGGTGATGTAAGTCTAAGGGTGGAACTTGTAAATATCAAACAAATTTTCGGCAAAAGATTCAAATGGATATAGTATTTTAGATAAGTGCAAAAGTTTATATCGGTATTTCGTTTTTATAGTCTTTTTTTGACAGTTTTTCGTCAGTAAGTTTTATTTTAGATGGGGATGCGATGATAATTGGTCGCTGGTAGAGAACTTAAGCCGAGTTAAGCTCATGTTTGTATAGTACAAAGTTACTGTAAACGTGCCATTGTTTTTGTTCTTTGCGTATTTCTCAGAAAATAAGGCGTAACAATATGCATGTAAGTATATTTTTGATATATGTACTTTGTAAGTAAGTTGTAAGTACGTTAAAAGTACTTGGATAACCAGACGAAATGAATAATGAATCTGTACGAAGCGAAAAAAGTATGCATGGATGGAATAATTTAAATTGCTCATACATTTTACATAAAATCTACTGGGAGGTTTATAACGGATTTCATTCCAGACACGTCTACGGTTCAGTGCAGAACATCAAATATCAACGGACAACTTCGTTTAGTTGTCGTAGGTTCATGTTGCAACTATCACTTCAATTTTATCACTAAAAAACTATGGGATTTATGCTTGTATAGTAGGCACATAGGACTTTATGAATGTAACATGACAACAATAACACGATGTTTTAAGGCGAAATCGAAAATATTTAGATTTTTAGGGTTCCGCAACTCAGTTGAAAAAAACGGAACCCTTTTAGGATCACTCTCTTGTCCGCCCGTCTGTCTGTCTGACCCTTGTTCTCAAGAACGCGTGGAGGTATCAAGCTGATATCTATATTAAATACTCAGGTCTACTGTCTATTGGGGCTGTAAAAAAAATCAAAATTCTAAGCCAACGCAATCAAAAGATAGGCTGCCTCTGTGGCGCGGTGGTAGTGCATTCGACTGCTACGCAAGAGGTCGTGGGTTCGATTCCCACCCAGGATAAAACTTTGTGTGATGAGCACGATGGTTTATTCTGTGTCTGGGTGTTATTTATCTATAATATGTAGATATATATTTAGAAATATATAAGTATTTTTATCAGTTATCTGGTTACCATAGTACAAGCTCTGCTTAGTGTGGAATCAGATGGCGTTGTGTGAGTTGTCTTAACAATATTTATTATTATTATTTATTAAAGATACAGTCGTTTGTGCAGTAAATTTCGAAAGATTTTCGACACTCGCAAGGGAATCAAAACCTACAGGGTACTTCAAATGAACTCAGAATCTTGAAATTTGGTACGAAGCAACTTATTATAGAAACATTTCAAAATATAAATACAGTCGAAAATTAAGAAGTGTTCCCATACATACATAGCAAAAACAATTAACTGAGTTATATGATATCTCATACAATTCGGAGGTCTAGCTTAATTGGAATATAACTAAAATAATGTACTATTTTTTTACGGGACCCTCGGCGCTCGAGTTTGATTCGTGCTTGACCGCATTTTTTTGCTAAATGAACTCAAATTATATTTGGAATGTTACCGCGTTATCGTAATAGATAAATAGTGACGTGTCGTCAAGCATTGCTCTCAGCGATAGGTAGTCATACTTTGTCTCCGTGTGAAGATGGCCATCCTCTGCTCAGGGAACAATTCAGAGCAAAAGTCATCATTATTAGGCGGCAGATTTCTTCTATGTGGTACTTAGTCTTAGACCCCCCAGCTGCCCAAAGTCTTCGCCAGAGTAAAATAATACTATTCCAACCTCCATCTGAACAGTCTGGTTGGGGGCGCTCACACAGTATCATCATACATTTTTTTATTAAAATATATTAAAATAAAAGAATTAATAAGCGACTAAAACGAATAGGCATATTGATGGTATTTTAAGAAGATTTTATAAATTTATTTTAATTACGAAAATATCTTTCCTATAAGTTGTTTGATTCCATACATAAATTAAATCCCTACATAAACTAATTCTATAAAATATCAGAGTAAAGTGTATAATTTTATGTTGATTCCAAACTTTCAGTATTCAACTTTTAAAAGACATTTAAAGCCAATCCAGCCATCCAAAGCCGTTTATAAGAAAGTTATAGGTATAAAACAATACTAGCAATTATATTATAATATAATGCCAATTAATAAAAGCGTTGCAAACACTTAAACGAGTTAGATACTGTAACATTCGAAAGATATAGCAGTTCATATAATAAGAAGTACATGGGTATGAAACGAAACAAGTGTTAATTAATAAAAGCATTACAAACATTTATGTCAAAACTTTTCCGACAGTCGCCATAGCTGGTGTTATTTAGTGACATTTCAATTTTATCCTATCGAAGTAAATTTCAAACTGTACTGCAACAACGCCACAAAATTTTAATTGCCACTCACAAACTTTTGATTGCAGCAACAGCAAGAAAAGACACAAAATAGTTTATAACATTTTTAACAAAGTAATATAATATCTAACCTTTTTGTATCCAGCAAGCCGTAATGCTCGCTGCAGGCACGCGGCCCTCGTAGTCGCCAGGTACACTATAGGCACCGCCTCCCCCGCTTCCAAGTCTATGTCGAAGTCGTTAACTGCCTCAAAGAACTTATAATCCTCAAACTTTTTTGCTTCACTCTTCATTAGTTTCTCACTGTCCCCGCCGCCAGTTATATCATTTCTTAAAACTTCGCTAGCCGGGATAAAAAGAGGGTTTTCGTAGCACCGATTAAGAAGTTTAGTAGCTTCGTTCACTTCCTCAGCAATCGTCTTTTTGATTTCATTCGTCGATTCGGGATCGCTTTCCGGGAAACTTATTTCATAATTATCTGCAATCGCACAGTGTTCGTCAGTAGATACGTCTTCAATCACGACAGGCGGCATGTTAACATCTGACGATGCGGACGTGAATGCGTTCCACCTCAATCCATTAGCAAGACTCCATTCTCGTCCGCACTCCATTGTTCACAGAGTTTTATTTTCACTGGTATAACAACTTTGTTTATTATTATTACTCAACAATTATTATTGCCGTTACATACTTTCACGTGATTACAAGTTGGATTACAAATTGCGTTTGTAAAATAGTGGAATAGTGGAATAGTGGGCGTATTGAGTATCTTATTTCAATCTGCAATTAATGACCACTGACTAACATTTGGTCAATATTAAAATAAAATGACACTATCAGAACTTAGAATTTAAGTAATTTGTATTATCGTAACAGTAAAATAAGATGAAAACTAATAAAGCAGCAGACAAAGTCGGAAAATGTTATTCTATTTTAAGTAATTTTAAAGGTGTTTCGTTTGACGTAAACGAGAGGCATATTTTTATGCGTTATTTTTCTTTTTTCCTGACTATTTTAATTATGTATATGTATAAAAATGTTTTGACGTTATTTTAATAGGTAGATATCCTAACCAAATGTAGCCACGCCTGTCCAAAGGTGTTAATAGGCAGGTGATAAGGGTCGCCGAGGGATTGCGATTTGGTTTTGCCTCTCCCCTGACATTAGCTGGTCAGCTTTGTGGATTTAGGCATGTTTAACTTATATATAATTATGTAAAAATGAGTAATAAGTAAAAATAACAGTAAACAGAGTGAAAACCTCCTGCAGATGATCTAATTTTCTTTTATCTATATGTAGCTAACTATCTTCACGCTGTATCCCTAATGGGGTAGTCAAGTGATCTATAGGTGTCCCATCCTATAGGTCGCATTTCTTAAGCGTCTTTTTATTATTCATTGATTGTACGGATTTTTTATCACTAATATTTTTTATAGCTAATATTATAAAGCTGAAGAGTTTGTTTGTTTGTTTGGTTGAGCGCGCTAATCTCAGGAATTACGAGTCGTATTTAAAAAAATATATTTGTGTTAGGTAGCCCATATATCGAGGAAGGTTAAAGGCTATATATCATCACGCTACTACCCTGGAAAGCAGAGCAGTAGTCATAAATGTCGCCGAAGTCGGGGGGATCGCCTAGTTATAGATAAAATGGGACAGAAAGCAAGAAGTTGGTTGGATCGACATCTATTTGAATAATTTTGAATTAACTAATTTAATCATTTATACCTATTAATCACAATTTTATTTGTTGTTTTAAACCAATGATTTGATAACAAATAGTTCATTTCACGTATAAATTTACTTTAAAGTGATTCTTATAAATTTATTTACAAATTAAGTATAGACTGTTTTCCTACACTGCTGGGGTTTCCAAATTTCTAAAATTATTGTTATGTCAATTAATATTACATTGTTCGTTAGATTCACTGCTCTTTCACAGCCACTATATATTTGAGGTCAATTTGCAGTAAACTAATGCTTTATATAAATAGCGGACCCGCCAGACATTGTCTTGCAGTATACAGACTTCAGTGTATTTCTTTTTTTTTTTTGATTTGCGAATTTAAACCACCCAGGGTGCCACCCAAGCGCATACAAAAAATAAAAACATTCAAATAGGTCCAGCCGTTAAGGAGGAGTTCAGTTCTGTGGAATTATATATAACTACTGAATACTTCGCCTTGGTTTTACGTACATATATTTGGACTGTCCTGAATTCACAGCTACTTATTGCGTCTGAAATAAATCAGACTGAATCCAGACGCAACAAGGCAAAACGTAAATGTCAGGCAACAAAACTTGGTATGGTAATGTCATTGCACCCGGCCATCTATTTAGACTACATGTGGATACCTAAATGAACGTGTAGAATATTTAGTGATTATTAGTCTATTAGCTAAATTGGCGATCGAGAAAAATACGAATTCGAATGTCTTTACACGTGTATTTGAGCGTCTAAATAATTAAGCTGGATGACAGCACAGGTAATAGAATTACAAAGTCTGGTCATTGTCATCTCTGACTACCCCACCAAGGATACAGAAGCAGATAGTTTAGTAATGTCAGAAACCACGCAGAAAAGTTAGTTTGTGTGGTCTTCTAATATTATGGTCCGTTAAGCATAAATATATTCCAAACAATATCAACTTTGAAACCCTTTCACTACCTTTGATTGAAATAGATGGAAGGTAAGCCTAATGTATCATAAATATTATCTATCAGTCAACGTCAATATTGTTTGTACGGAGCAAATATTTTGTAGCCTCGAACCCAATTCTGGTCTGATTTCATGTATATCTGGTCAGTATGTTTATCAGTTATCTGGTTACCATAGTACAACCTCTGCTTAGTTTGGAATCAGATGGCGTTGTCCCAACGATATTTATTTATTTATTTATTTTATCATATTTTTAAACTAACTTTCCTATGAGCTAGATACTTGAAATTTGGATCATAGCTCAGAAGTAGATGACAATGTAAAAAATAGAAAAGGCGAAGTTGGTACTTTTTAGAACACTATACTTTAAAAAAAATTATAAGCTTGTTTTTTATGGTTTTACACTTTACCTGGCATTATGAAGCTTTATAAAGAAGACTCACTCTGACACAAATACATAGTTGTATATCATAGAACTCATTCCTATTCCAAAAGTTGAGTCGAGACCGGTTCATAGCCTAAGGAAACGTACCTATATAGGTGTTTTTCCAGTAACCACGCCACCAGCTAAGCTATGTTGTTATTGTGTAAGGGTGAATTCGAATTAAACTTCTGTCTCCCAATAATATCTACTGTTTACATAACTACCCTACACTTACTTAACTATGTATCATCTTGATTGCTCTGAAGTTTAAAATGAAAAATTTTACTCACGCTTGTTTATTTTGTTTATTATGAATTAGCCTGTTCAAAATGCTTCTGATTATGCTGGAAGTTTTGATACGCTGACTATAACCATTACATATGGTAAGCTGACGCCAAGTATAAAAAATGACCTCATTCTCCATTGTATAATTTTGATTAACATGTAACATATCCAGTCGTAACATTAAAACAATAGCACTCATAACCTACCATAGAAGATTTGGTAATATTGTTTAGTAAACATTCGATGTTAGTTAATGTTATCGAATCATCCACGCTACATGTTGTAAATATCTACAATTAAATTTAATTATATAGGTTAAATTAAATGAAATAAATTTGTGATTGTATTATGTATTTTGTAGACTTATGAAAATTATTTTGAGCAGCACACAATTATAGAAAAACTTAATTATGATTCCGTAGCACAGATTATTACTTATATAGCCGAACTGTCATACATAGATTTTTTTTTTATTCTGGGTGAATTAGCCGTACCTCAAACTTGCAACCTCTTTGTCTGAACCTGTTTTTATTTTTAAAACTGTGACAGTCGACTAATTTGTTTTGACCAACGACAGATGCAGCCAGTCCAATTCCAGTTCAACTTTGTAACTGAAATGCCAGCGTTAGATATTTGAGTTTACGAGCGGTAGGTTAACACAGATTTTAATCATACCACAAAGTGTAGAAACCCGTAGTGAGTTTTGGATGAAATAAAGAAATGAGACCTTCACTGGGTTTGATGATGATGTATTTTAAGATATAATTATCCCAGAAAAAATTGTAAAGGTTATGTAAAATTCTTCAGTGTCGTGGCGAGTGCAAGACAAAGTAAATATGGAAGTCCCGTTGCCTTATAGCCAAGTGTTTTCAAAGTATAAGTATTGGGACTAAATTATGTAAATAAAAATAATTGCCAGCTGTGTTACTAAAAGCTAATTTTAAGAAAGATTGAACTAATTTTAATTTAATTATGTTATGTGTGTGTATTCGAGTAGCTGCAGGTATAATTTTTAAATACAGTTACAGCTAGTGGACGGTGGAAATTTCTACATTACTCTGGTTTCAAACACAAAATCGAATATTTTTTGAAAGTGTTTCTTTTTAATTTGATTTGTTTTTTTTTTATTAATTTGATTTGTTTTTTTAATTTGATTTGGTTTTGTGGAAACTGGCACATCCGGACAGATGATCGAAGCCCTAGTACATGCGCCCGAAACGAAAGTAGCTTCCTTCAGCATCTTCAGAAAACCCCATATTAAAAAACTTCGGATAAATCAGAACTTAACAAATAATAATAAACGAGATGAAAAGAAAGGAGAGAGTTGTAAATAATGTTCGCAGTTCATAATAAAACAGGTAAAGTTGCAAAGAACAACAAATATTTACCAACAAGAAAACTTTTCGTGAACTTTATACAAAAGTCATGAATTTTACAGTAAAGGTTTTCATACATATGTTTGTTTTTTATACTTAAGGCATAGTTCGCAAATATAATGAACAACAAACTTCTAACACAAACTTGATAAGGTTTATTATTTTTTTTGTTATTGTAATTCCCAGTTTTACATTAAGGTTTTACATATGGTAATAATATTTAAAATAAATCCATAGATATTTAGATCCATTTAAGTAAACACTGATTTAATAACTATAACACCTTAGAACTACCTCTGTATCTGGTTATCAACAACGAAAAGAACTAGTTTAATAAACAAAACGATACTTTTAATAACACATTCACATTTCAAGTTAAACTTCAAGTTGCTGGAAAGATAATGTTCGATTCCAAACGTCAAAATGCTCGCGATGCCGGCGCACGCGCCACGCGGGATGAATCGAGACTGGACTGTTCTAATTTTGAAATGAAGTGGGTTTAATAACATTGCGTATATTTTCCCGTTTTCACAGCCAGTGACATCCGTGGTGAGTCATGACTTCAAATTTTTGCGCTTCATTATGACGAGTTTGTATTTCTTAGCGCTTATTGAAATCCAGGGATTACTAAGAAATGTCTAACAAAATAATGGCATACTTAAAAAAAAATTGGCACTGCACTGGTTTTCCTCAGACATAATTTATATTTATACCGACTGCCGATGCCGCACTGAGGTTTCGGGTTCGATTTCCGGGTCGGGACAAATATTTAAGTAACCCACAATTATTTTTTTAAAGTTAGTATGTTTCCCTATGTATGTATTTAGAAATATATAAGTATGTTTATCAGTTGTTTTATATTAGCTTACTTTGCAGCTGATTGCAAAGCTGTGTAAAAAAGTGTCCCACAATTTAAATTATATTCTATGTGCGTTGTGTAATGTGCGGGCGTGCGTTTACACGCACACGCACTAAAACAATGCTTTAAACCATCACTGTCATAAGATTATTGGAAGATGCTTACACCAATACATCAGTTTCAAAAGGTTTATTTCAAATGTTTTCAGATTCAAATTAAAGTGTTCCATAAACTAACAAGGCCGAATTGAGCTATAAACAGGACCCAGATTAACAGAAAAACTTTGAAGCAAAACTAGTTTTACACAGGATGAATAAATTGGATTTCTTTACATCTGTTAACTGTAGTTAAAGGATCATATACGACAAGAGAGTGCTTTCTAAGGATAGTTAAAAGTACAAAAAGTCGACAGCGCCAACAACTTGACAATAAATTATTATAGAGCTCCGTACAAAACTTACCGTACTTCAGCAGATGTATTTGATCCCTGGCACTGGGTATTGAATCTGACGACATATTGTAGCTTCCGTTTATTACAATATGATTAGCAAAAAACTTTCTGTACCTCTATATTATAAATATATTATATTAATTATTGTCGTTAAGCAGTTGGTCCCAGTTGCCAGTAACATGGCAGTCGTTAAGTCAAGATGAAAGCCTTATAGGCGGCTTAAAAAAATTCATATAATAAACAGCAGGTAGCCACAACCTGCGTCTGTCTATTTCAACACGGTAATAGGCTCACCACCTATTACGTGGGACAGGAATACACATGGTGAAAAGTGGGCATATAATATACCTCTGCCACCCCTTCGGGGATAAGGCGTGATAAATAAATCTATATTATGCATTTTACGCATCATCCGACTTTTTTTTACGACGCCGATGGTTATTACTGGGTATAATTTCTGGAACAGGGCCAAGTCTGCCAAATGATACATTTTGATGATTTTCCCGTGATCGCCATAAAACACGCAGACAACCTTGGCTGGGACTTTGTTATTGTTTATAAAAGCAACGCTAGCTGAGATGCAGACCTACATTATTTTATTAGCCAGTAAAGACGACCTTGCAACAGGCGTCCGTTGCCTGGTTTGAGTAAATGCCAGAGTTTGCACTCAATCTGTTATTGCAACGCGGATGATTTCAGTTCCGCTTCACAAAATTAATTTAATTAAGATAATTCGTGTTCATTATTAATTTTATTAAAAAGCGCTTAATTTTTTTTCTGAATCTCGGACAGCAGTGATGGATTTTGTGGATATTATTTTCTATAACATGTATGTATTTAGAAATATATAAGTATGTTTATCAGTTATCTTGTTACCATAGTACAAGCCTGCTTAGTTCGGATTCGGATGGCGTTGTATGAGTTGTGCCAACGATATTTATATTTATTCATATGTAACTCTGTCCTGATTGTTGGAATTTTGGTTCTGAACACGAAATGGTTCTATTTGTGTGTTTGTATGTTGTTGTAATCAATTTTGACAATTCAATTAATACAAAAATATTTTTTCTCTTTTGTACAGGACAATGACCAGCCGCAAAATATTTGGCAGCTCTTAATATTCTTCATTCAAGCGAGCACTGTAAATTAGTTTATGTCACTTTCTTTGGAGAATTGCCAAGATTTTTCTGAAGCGCTCGTGGCCCCGCGGTCTCAGTGTTCTGTAAACGATCACTGAGTTACGCAACTTTCACTATGGCTGGTCCTCGGATGGGTGACCACTTTGTGGCATTTACATTTGCGAGCATTTCCGTGCTTCGGAAGGCACGTTAAGCCGTTGGTCCCGGTTGCCAGTAAAATGGCAGTCGTTAAGCCTGGTTGAATGCCTTATGGGCGGCCTAAAAAATTTCAACAGCAGGTAGTCACATCCTGCGTCTGTCTATTTCAACACGGCAATGGGCTCACCACCCATTACGTGGGACAGGAATCCACACGGTGAAAAGTGGGCATATAATATGCCTCTGCCACCCCTTCGGGGAAAAGGCGTGATGGATATTTATTTTTTTATTTTATTTTTCTGAAGCAATTTTCCAAAAGGAAGCTGTTTCTTCACGCATATGGCAACAGTTCGTGTTACATTTAATATATATTATATTTATCATATACATAAAACATTAAGCGTATATGTTTTTGACAGGGTTCAATTCAACAAAAGTAATAATATAATGTTTGTTCTTTGATTTTTCCCTTAGAAGCATATCTTATTTTTCTTTGAAGTACGTATAAGTCAAAAAAGAGTAAAATTATAAAATATGAATCTATTACCTTCAAATTGTATTGAAAGTAAAAATACAGTAGGTATATTAATCTTTTACCTTCAAAGACGAAAAACGCTGATGGGTAAAGGGGAGTTCCACTCGTTTAGTCTAGTATGAGATGTAGCTGAATGTATGTATATCTTCAATCATTATTTCCTTTTTACAACGGTTCTATAGTTAATTAACAAAGGGTGTATTCCTCTTTCCTCCCCATCTCTGTTCAAATGTTTGAGAAGACAACAGCTACAAAATCCGGGCTGCGGCGGCAGGCACACATGTCAGGGAAATATATAAATAAGCTTATTGTGGATTTACGTGATATATTACGTACAATGTGTGGGTATCGTAATAGAAAATAGCTTTTTCGTTGTATTTTGTGACGGTTTTTTTTGCGTGATGCATAATTATAATTGTTTGTTGTCTTCAAGGTAATAAATGTTAGACAATGGAATATGTCTATGTTGTGTGTGTTTTATTTTTTTTCTAACTGCGCACTTTCTTGTTGTCTCTGTCACTCTTCACTGGTACAATCCTTAACTTTCACAACCTTCCATTCTACCGCGACATGTAGGGATTAACTGGTCTAACTGGCCAAATGTAAATATTTAAAGTACGCTGAAACGCATGGTTCTGATCGTGTCACATGCGGCCCAGAAAGTTTGATAGTGATCGTCACTGCGAAGTGTTGACACTCAGAGAGCACTGGAGAGAACTATATTCGGTGTTTTATGATAGAATTCGTAATAAGAAATTCTGAAGGAGGGCCCAAACGAGCTACATAGCCGGCCCTAGCGGCAGCTCGTAGAACTAGCGGCTATTTCGGACGAAAGGTTCTCAAGTGGTAAACGCGTGCTTTTTGAAAACGGAGCGTAGATAGCCAGAAGGTGATCTGACTGAACTGAAGATAAGAGAAGTGAACTGTAGAACTCGTAAAGGTCGAACGTTATCGCAATCTTGATGGGTGTCTGTGGGAAGTAGTGGTTTTCAACCAACTGAAGTGAAGTTAATTATTAATACACAAAGCATTAGTTGAAAGTCAAAGGTAAATCTACCCATAAAATCTAATTGAATTAAATTCACAGACGCACCAAAGGTAAATCTCTAATGTCGGCCTCATAAACTCATAACTCATACAGCGATGTAAAATTATTACTGAAAGTGTGAAGGCGAGACGGCTTGTAATTTTCTCTAATTAAAACCCTATTTTACCTGAGGATTCCTCCTATTTCATATTACGAAAACGGTTGATGTATCGTAGAAAGTCTCTTTATCTCATAACTTGGTTAAGCTTGTTTTTTGTGTAATTGGTAGGTATGTATGACAATACGACATTAAGTATTTTTCACCGGCCTACTACCACCAACAAATTAATTGATCGCCATTTTTTTATTTTTGCATGAACAATATGCAACCATCGGTATCGGTGCCATTTATCGAAGCAAAGGCATTTCCATGGAGTGTAAATTTAACAACATTATTTTCATGTGGCCGAAAAACGTTTGCCGGGTTAATGTATGGACACCTCCTACGATTTTACCCCATCGGAACTTGACTTGTCGTCACTTCCAACTGAGGCCTAAGAAAGTCGGAAATAATTTGTATATGTTTGGGACCCAGTGACGTACTCGTGCATAACTCCAACCATACAAATCCACTGAATTTAACTGCTGCTTTACTTTTTAAGTTTGGGTGTTTACTAAGTATAATATGTATGTATTAAGAAATATATAAGTAAGTTTATCAACTGTCTAGAACCAATTGCACACGCTTCAGTTTAATTTGGGCACAAAAGTCGCTTTGTGTGATAACGTCCAAAACTATCTATCTATTTAAAGAAAATCGGTGCTTAGTAGGTAACTAGTATCGTAAAAGCATTTGGTGGTAGGTGTATATATTCTAATAATTTACAAACAACTAAAGTACATAAGAATAATATCAATTAGCAACAATAAACGAATCGAACCGCTCGTGGCCCCGCTGACTCAGTGTTCTGTAAACGATCACTGCGTTAAGCAACATTCGCTATAGGTGGTCCTTAGAAGGGTGACCACTTTGTGGAATTTACATTTGCGACCGTATCCGTGCTTCTGAAGGCACGTTAAATCGTTGGTCCCGATTGCCAATAAAATGGCAGTCGTTTAGCCTGATTGAAGGCCTTATGTGTGGCTTGAAAAAATTCAACAGCAGGCAGCCACAGCCTGTCCATTTCAACACGGCAATGGGCTCACCACCTGTTACGTGGGACAAAATGCAAACGGTGAAATGTGGCGTATATTATGTGCCTACCTACCCCTTCGGGGATAAAGGCGTGACAATATGTACGTATGTATGTAGCAACAATAAATACTCGTTTACAGCGCATTAATCCTTGACAGCACCATACCTACTCCATGTACGTCGTAAATAAAATATCAGTAGGATTTGCATTTAAATAATGTACTGTTTCAGTTTCACAGTAAAATGTAATAAGAATCAGTATTGGTTCGAAATAATAAGTCTATGCATTTCAATTGGCACTTACCGTTTGTTTATCGAACGTTTCCCTTATTAACTTTAGTTCTACTATTCAGATTTTATATGCCCCAGTTTGCAATGATTGGTTTTTAATGCACTCTTGATAGAGATTAGTGATGTACCTGCATATTATTGACGTTAATATTATTGAAGTTATACTTCTTTCGGCGCGTTAGTGAAAAATTATGAGAGTAAATTTTTACGATTCGCGCACAGACCGTTACTAAAAACCGACACCATGAAGTCAGCTGATAAGTGTTTCCATGAAAACTTATAAACACCCTGAAGTTAGCTGATAAGTGTTTCTATGACAACTTATAACTGCATTCAAAGTAGTTTTCATTCTTTTGATGTTTTTGTTTTTTCTTACTAATCTATCATTCCTGTTACAAAAAACAAAGAGTTGTGGCATATGTGGTGAAATCTTATTAGACTAAAGCAGTTTAACTTCTAACGCGTGTAGTACATAAGTATACACACAGTTTTTTTTATACTGTTGACGGTAGATAAGCATACAGTCTTAGTGATTCAAAGTATTTACCGTAGTCTGTGAATGTTGAACGACCCCTGTAACCAACTGGCTGAAGTTTTTTTTATACCACTGAGGTGGCAGACAAGCATAGGGCCCACTTGATGGAAAGTGATTGAATATTGATGATTTTTTGTGTAAAGTAAGTGGATGTTACTTGATATTGAAAATGTTTGAGGTACCCATAAGGCCTCTTAAATATTTTATCTTTAGATGGTAATTACTTATAACTGTAATTATTTTTAGTCCATACATTTAAAAGGTGAAGCTTACAACAAAATACTGTTAACTCGTATTGTTTCTAATATAGCACGCTGCCCGTCTCTCGATTAGAAGGATCTATAGTGTCTGTAACGTGCCACTACATCCATAATATGTATTATTTTAGACATATTACATATTTTCCTCTTCTTAGAAAATAGTATTATTAACACGCTTATATTAGTTTCACCTGTGTGTTTGCTTGTTTGTTTGTATGTATTTAACTGACTCGTTTGGACTCGATTTTCCCCAACTAAAGCGATCAGATTTACTTTAAACGTTGTGGACTTGTCAACGATCGACGACAATAAAATATTTAAAAAACTAAAAAAACACGCTTTAATAGCAAATAGAACTAAAATCAGAAAATATTTTTTTTGTTTTAATAGTTGTTTAGTAAAACAGTTTTGTTGGGCGTTTATGTTGGGCGTAGGTCGCAAGGAGGCAAGTCGGTAGCCCCATTGTCACTTCATTGTACATGTAGTTACAATGGAGATAAGCAATGTCATATTTGTTGGTAAGTTAAATTCTAGATCTAGGTAATACAAGAAATATCCTAAATTGGATCCAGTGCACAATTACTCTCTCCTTTTAATTAACAACTAAAATTAATAATAAGCTATTTATGAAAATGAAGTGCGTAATCATACTTTTCATTACAACATTCTTTATATGTTTGTCAATCTGTCAAATTACTCTCAGTTGGGTCATGAACAGTGACGAAATCTTGCTCTCCAAAAATACAATTTGCGTTGAATGGCTTAAAGATTGAATGGTAATCTGATTATGAAAAGACTGACTGTTGTAATTTAGACGAGATTCTTGAAGGGTAATTTAGTTTTAAATTTATTTATACTCTCAAATATCGAAAACAGGAATAGAGCCGTTCAGTAAATGAGAGAATCGCGTGCAGTTACTAATCAAGACTCCCAATTTGAATTCGCCCATCAGCTTCCAGACAGTAGCAGTTGGAAAATTAGGTTGTATACTAAATACTTAATCCTGTCTGAACACGCAACAGCATTTACATGAAATTCAACTTTCACACGAAATAAGTAAATCTCACAGACTTGGTACAAACAAACCACACTTCAAATTAGTAATTTCGATTCGAAAACGGATTCAACTAATGAGATAGTTAACAACGCGCATAACACTTGAATCAATAAACCCCATCGTCGAGTTGCCGATCATCAATCAAATGCGAGCGCGTCCTTTAGAGCTCATAAAAACTGACGCCACCCTGCCGTGTACATATTTATGAAGCATCCAAGTGATCTGCTATTGATGACCTGTCCCATTCATCAGTGAGAGGAGCCGTCAACTAACAAAAACTTGTTTGTATCTAGATTATTGTGTGACGACAGGGACATAAGAAATGTTTACGAATATTAGCAATGTTTCATCTTAAAGAGAAAATCAAGTATTGTTTATTTTGAATAGATATTGATTTGATTAGAATAAAATTTTGTAATCAATTTACAGCAATAATGTCATAATTAAGCTTGACTAAAGAATTTAAAAAAAAACTACAACTAAAAACTATAACTAGTTCCTGATTCACTGAATACAAATTTAGTACCTCATCGTTGTTCCCCAACCTTTCCACAGCAAATTAGGTAAATCTATTAGAAAGCCGAGTGCACAGTACTAACCAAAGGCAGACTTCCAAACAAAATGGTTGTTAAAAAATGCATTACTTCAAATTCCTAATGCCAACGAACCATTAAGATAAAACTGAACGATTACATGCTTAGTTAGCATGGAAAAGGCTACTCCTTAGGGAACTATATCTTTTTCCTTTCATCAGAAGAAGAAAAAAGCAATGACGTCTCTAGAAGTGTAAGATTTCATGAATAAAAGAATAATGCTAAAGAAAAGACTATTCAGCACTGAACTCGATTGAATGTGGTCACTGCCGGTATCTGCTTTATTGATGGAGTCTGAGACGTGACTTGTAATTGCTCGTTGCATATGTATGTAGATTGGCAACGGTCAGGTCCGATTCATTGAATCTTACGTCGCCATCAAAACAGATTGACGCTTTACCCGGTAAATTGAGTTCATACTTAATCTTAGAAGAGTTTTCACATTCATTACTATTTCACATCAAGTTTTTTTTTTTCAAATTATATTGTGTAAAATCATACTATTTCACTTAAAAAATACAGTTTGAAAGTTTTTATTGATAGAGAAAATAGAATAACAACTAGCTTTATAAACTTGCACTGTCTTCATTCAATTTTTTTAAATTTTCATTGAGCTGCTATTCACCACATATAATAATAATAATAAATCTTTATTCATTTAGGTCACAAAGTAACACTTATGAACGTCAAGAATATTGCTTCTACATTTACATTTACTGCCAGATTCGCAAAGCAATAGGTAGAGCCTGAGGAAGAACCTGGCAATAAAACTCATGGCCACTCTTTTCTAAACGCCAGTAATTACATTACTTTGATTAACATGATATTTGACCAATTATATAGTAATGAATTTTTACAAACAAAAAAAACAAAACAATGTTGTGTTTAAAATCATATCAAAATTAGAGCGATTATAGTTGCCGGTTCTAAGGGCAGCCTACCCTTGAAGAAGAAGAATCTGGCAAGAAAGTCAATGGATGCCATTTTAAAATGTAAGAATGGCTTACAACATTAAAATTACACTTACATTGTTCCTTTGGATTTATGTGAGAACAGTCGACTAAACTTAAGTTTACCTTAAATATAAATAAGATTATTTGTAATAATTGCTATAACAGCTATGAGCTGACCAGTCCCAACAGACGGCACCCGTTCACGGGTATGACGCATTATATCAGCCATCGCCCTACTCAACCGTATTATAGGGAATAAGGCGACCCGAGACACACGCCACCACTGCCAGGACACATAGGCGAGCATGACATACTCAAAAACTGCACAGCAACTATCATGTCAATTTCAAAATAATATATAAGTCTACATGGTGCTCACACAACAACAAAGTCATGTTACATATAATTATGTATATTAGTTATTACCGGGACTAAACGCAGCTATACCTTAGTTGCCTGGCGTTTCAAATTATTTATACAGTAAAATGTAAAAAAAGAATACAACATATATATGCAGATTCAAGACAAGTAGAATATAACACAAGATTCATTCGAATCCTAAATAGCTCGAGCGAAGAGCAAGCAACTTATTTTTATCATTCAAATAATCATTAATTGTGTAATAAGCCCTTTTCAAGAGGTGCGTCTTAATTTCCGCCTTAAATTTATGTAACGGCAGGTTCATAATGTTTAAAGGAATTTTATTATATAGGCGTAAGCCAATTCCTGCAAGAGTCGTGAACCTTTTGTAAACGATGATGCGTTCCAATTAATTTATGCTTATTTCTAGTATTTATCGAATGTATGTCACTGTGTCTATTGTATAAATGTATGTTCTGTTTAACTAACATAATATTTGCAAATATATACTGTGATGCAACCGTTAAAATGCCAATTTCTTTAAATTTTTCTCTAAGAGACACTCTAGCACTCAATTTATATATCGCACGTATAGCTATCTTCTGGAGTACAAAAATTACTTGTAGATCAGCTGCTTCGCCCCACAGCAAAATGCCGTAAGACATGACACTATGAAAATAACTAAAGTATACCAGAATGGCAGTAGCCACATCAGTAAGCTGCCTGACTTTACTAACGGCAAAGGCTGCCGAGCTGAGTTTACCTGCAAGACACGTTACTTGGGCATTCTATTGCAGTTTGCTATCTAAAGTGATCCCCAAAAAATACAGTTGATTCTACAAGATTAAGGGTATCACCGTTCAATGTTATATCCGTACCGCAACTCCTGACATTAGGCATGCTGAATCTGATACATTTTGTCTTCTTAGCGTTCAGTAGCAAATTATTGGTCGTAAACCAATCTACAACTTGGGCAAGTGAACTATTTACGCCGTTAAAATTACTAAGCGTGTGATCAACTTTAAAAATAAGTGACGTATCATCAGCAAATAGAACAATGTCGCACAAGTTCTGTATATAGAATGGCAGACCGTTAATATAAATTAAAAATAGAAACAGGCCCAGAATTGATCCCTGCGGTACGCCCATAGCTACAGATGCTCCAGAGGAGCGAATTCTATTGACATCAACATGTTGTATTCGATCATTTAGGTAGGAGGCAACAAGGTTCAGTGCAGAGTCTTTGATACCATAATAAAAGAGTTTGCGCAATAGTGTTTTATGGTCAACGCAAACAAATGCTTTGGAGAGATCGCAGAATACACCAATAGCATCTTGTCTATTCTCCCAGGCGTCATATATATGATTCAGAAGTGTCACACCTGCATAAATGGTAGAACGACACTTTGTGAACCCATACTGCTCATATATGCAAATTCGGCAATAATACAACAATCTAGTGGCGAATGTAATCTGGAGCGTCTTTGCAAGAAGGATCTCTTCGACGCCCTTACGGTTCGAGCTGAAAATTTGCACACCTAATTAAATTTGATGACATTACTCGTATAATAATTTAGTAGTGATTTTTTAAGTGTCCAATCCTGGTTGGACTATTAGAATTTATGTCGTTTATTTTATTATAAAAACTAATAACAAGTTTTGGCGTTATAGGACTTATTTTGAATGGAAGTGAAAATTTACGCTGCACTTCGAGACTGATTTACTTACAAACAAACATACAAAAATAAATCTCAGGCCACAATGTTCCTCTTACCCGAGACTAACCTATGTAAAAAAGAAACCTGTGATACGGTCTAATTACTCTGCACATATTATACGAATTACTTTATTTATGTGTTATTTTTGAAGTGAATCTTGAATGCTTCGTTGCTCTTTTGGATAGTGAGAGTAAATCCTACGTCATCACTACATTAAGTCCATCTCAAATTCACGCATGGCTACGCTTAGTAATCTTAAGTGTAGTCATACACATATTGTAAGTTTATACATAAAAAACAAAGTCGTCATAATTTCACCTTTATAACTCAAAAAGGAGTGGGACGATTCTTATGCTCATTGTTTTGTTGTACTTGTCTCTACTCGAAATAGTAAAAAAGGTATAAAAAGCCGGTGCGAGTTAGTCTCGTCCAGCCAGGGTTCCGTATAAATTTGTAGGTGCATACTGTAAATAGTTCAGGAATCAACTCTCGTATTTTTTAAAGACTATCTTGTATATGTTTATTGAAACGAAGTTCCTTACGGCAGGCTTGGAGGAGATAGGGATTTTGCTGCGCGACCGAACTGAAAAATAAGTGATAGTAAAACCGTAAAAAAAAAACGGTAAGAAAAATTCCGTGGAATAAAAGCGTTAAATGAGACGTGCGCAAGCGCGACAGTCGTTTGTTTTGCAAATTGTGTCGATTTTCAAACTGTCTATTTACCTCAGTGAAGTGAACACTAATTTGGAAATTGCAGCAACGTAGCTGTGTGGTTTGGGTGGTATGCTGCTCGGCTGAGACGCAAGAGGCCCGAGTTCGAATCCTAGTACAAACGGTGACTTTTTGTATGATTAATTGAATCGTGAACTTGTTAACTTCGTTCCTACCTGGTGTCCCACGACACCACATAATATTTTTGATGTATATTACAAATGTATAGTTTTAGATTTTTTCTATAGGTATATGTAGTATAAGTCGGTTTTACTTGCCAAATTCCATAGTTTAAAGGTCAACGGAAATCCCCAAATAATTTAGATTCCAATGAGAATGTCAAAATAATAAACTGCAGTATCTTTTTGAATTATGCCTCTGCAACCCCTTCAGGGATTAAGGCGTGAATGATAACCTTGGACTAAAAATTTAAGTGATAAAAGATTTTCACATTATATAGGTACTATAAATTTAAAATATTTTTCATGAAAACCTTTTCTTTGTATCCAGGATTTCGCGCTGACACTATTGAATATTACAAAACAAATAGCTAAACCCAAGATTAAATTTTACAACAACAAACGAAATAATATCTGTAGGCGCAAAGAGGATTCCCAAAGCCGCGTATTACTGAGGCTTATTCTATATTCAACTGGCACATTCGTCCTGTTTTGGTGATCTGTTAGTATTTGCATAGTGAGGATAGAGTGATAATCCTTTCAGCATGTCCATCAATGATTCATATTTATTCAAGCGTTTAAACAAACATAACAAACACCGAATAAGTTTAAAAATAAAGTAACATACTATCTAAAGTGACATACCTGTTTTAGAATTCTGGATTTTCTATATTTTTTAGTAACATGTTATTTCAAAAAAGTTTCATATCTCAGCAAAATATTGCTCTGTTCTGAGTCTAATATTAAAAGTTTCTCACAAGTGTATTTTCTTAGTTGGTACTACTTTCAAGTACTAATATTATAAAAAACGAAAGTTTGTGAGTGTGTACATTTGTTGCTCCTATGCGCTAAAACAGCGGAACCCATACTTAATTTGGTATGGAGGTAGCTGATTCCGTCGATTATTAACACAGAAGCTGCATATTTTATCTCGAGTACACGGTGCCTGTGGGAAAGGGAGGATAATCGGAGATAACCTGGTGGGACCCCTTACACCCTTTTGAAAGAATTTCAAACCAGAATCAATTTTATTTATCATAATTTCTAGACATTTTTTTAAAATTTGTTTAAAGTAAGTATATGTATATATTGTATATAAGTGAACACGATGTAGATCAATATTAAAAAAATCCTACTTTAGGCATCATTATGATTTTAGTGTTTTAGTGTTAGGAAGGCATTTGAATCATTCATTCATTTATTTTCTTAAAGACAACTTAATATGTCACTTGTACAGCGTTCTAGTAACTTCTTAACTAGATCAGTAATAATTATGGGTATAGCCGCAGGGCAACTGGTTGAGTGACTCTGAAATGGCGACATCCACCTACCTACCAAGTAACAGCATTTTTTGTTTAAAATAAGAAGTAGTCACAGTTGCGTATGATCTGACACTGTGTAAGATTCAAGATACAGATTCTATTAACCTGGCCGCACACATGGTAGCAAGCAAATTTTTTAAGAAACTATTAAATCTATATAATGCGCCCACACGAGAATCATTTTCGAACTATGTATATACTCTTACTAGTTGACGCCCGCGGCTTCACCCGTGTAGAGAAGTTTTCCCGTTCCCCGCAGGAACTTGTTCGGAATAAAAAGTAGCCTATGTGTTATTCTGATGTATAAGCTATATTGTTGTAAAGTTTCATTAAAATCCATTCAGTAGTTTTTACGTAAAAGAGTTACAAACTCTAAACAAACTTTCACGTTTAAAATATTTTTAAGATTATGGGTTCCTAAAGCATTCGCTTTATGCTTCCTGTTTGCTGTTCTGATGTGTAGCCGGGTCTAATGTAATCAAAATGTTAAATTTCTCTTGTAGATAGATCTGTTCCACACAATTGTATACGCCCAGTGCCAAAGATCTGCAATAAATGTCAGTATATATAAAAAACTATAAGTATTTTGATTTAAATGTTATTTTTGTAATATTCCGCTTTTTTAGAATGTCGTACGATATCGACACGTGTTTCGCCTACACACGAGGCATTATTAAGACTGTTTGGCAGCCAAAGCAATATTCCGCTTTTTTTATAAATAAATTATTCGAATATTGCAAAAATAACTTTTAAAACAAAATAATTATAGTTTTTTAAAATGGATTTCCGCCATGTAACGCTTGATTCAATTAGTTAGTCAGTATTTATTTCGAGGTCAGAGGTTCAGTTTGATTCGTATTTTTGGGAGCGAACATTTGACCTTAAAACGCATTATATCTTTTTCTTAATCTTTGTTTTGTATTATTATTACATTGGTGTAAGAAAAAGATAAATTATCTCCTCGCCTCTTTGAACAGGTGCCAGAGTTCATACGTCGGTCATATTAATAACAGGTAATGAACCAATTATAGATATATAAAGATGTTAGTGCCAAAAATCCATTAGGGTTCGCCCTTCATTAGTGTACTTGCAGTTCCTTCTACTGTGTTTAGCCTGAGGTCGTCCTTTATGTGGCTGCTAGAAGCAACTATCCTTTAGCTTTTTTTTCGACATTGTTAGAAGCTTCTGCCGTTTGACCTCCGGGGGGACTAACTAAGGGCTTTAGTCAAAAGATGCACCGGTACCAGATGAGGTCACTTGAACTATTTATACCTATTATCCCATAGTAATATGTTATCAGTTGACAATTCTTAACAATAAACAGGCCATTGCATGTTATACATCGAAAGTATAGACATACAATGCTTCGCTCGTCTAATATGATGACGCTTGAACGGTGTCGGTCAGTCCGTTACTATGGAACCGATTTGCGGGGACCAACCCACGCCGCAAACGGGTTAACCTCAATGCAACTTCTTGGAAATTGACCTGAATTGTATTTTCCAAGACTTGTAAGTAGTGTGATGGAAAAGTTTTATTTTGTTGAAAGTATCAGATATTATTACGAGACGAGATAATCAGGGCTTCTCTGTAAGTTTTTTTGTAGTGCTTGTTATATGAAATTGATTAATATAATAATTTGAATTGAATAATAAGACTTGAAATTAAAAAAAAAAACTTTAGCTTTATTTAAATTACATTTTCCTGCTAGGTATCGAGTCCAGTCCTCAAAGCGGTCTGGTATAACGTATGTATGGTACAGAGCCTACAAATACCCATACATTGGAATAGTAACTTCGAGTAGGTATAGTAACTTCACATCAATCAATATTTGAATAATGATAATTATGTTGGAAGCAACCGGAATCATTGATAAATGCAGATAAAGTGGAATCAAAACTACAATTGCGAAAATACTACTAATATGAAGTGGATTCCAAAAAGGATGTTATGTAGTTCTTTAGCTAAAGTCTGGATTTTCATGACGTCATCCCTGGATTATGAACTAGTATAACAGCAGGGAAAGCTTGTGCTGACAAGATTGTAAAAGGAGAAAAGCATATTGGTATGCTGGTTCATGCTGGCGAGTTTACGAGTAGAGCAACGAAACTGTTCACCTTATTAGGTAAATAGTGGAAATTTAACACATAAATCCAATTTATCACTTTCGCCTTAATAATATTAATTAGTACTTATAATGTTATAAATCGTCTAAATCTCATACATTATCTGTGACATTGAGGAACAGCAGATTAAATAGAGTTTAGGCGGCAAAATGGCTAACACCATTTGCTTGCTGTATATTATTTTCTGAAACTAGTGCATTGATCTTTTTTTATGTTCAGGAGTGGTGGTTAATTGGACATAAAAGTTGTGTTAATGTGCTATAGTGAAAGACAGCGATATATATGCAGTGAAATGCTATTTTCCATCTTGCCGCGTAAAGTCTACCGAAAACCTCAGTATAACAACCACTATTATTCTGGGGTGTGACTGACCTAGACTTAAGACTAAAAGTTAACTAAGACAAAGAGGACGGGAACATTTTAGATAATAAGAAGATTGAAGAAATATTAAATAAGTGAGACTTGGCTAAAAGGTCTCAGTAATCAGGCCATAAAATAATTATAAAAAAGAAAAGCAGATTAATCTCTTAAAATCTTATTATAGAATCTTTTTGACAACGATCTTAGTTCGAATAAAACGAAGTTGTAACTAATAAGATAATATTGGAGATGGATAAAAGAGGATTTGATTAACTTCCACAATTTTGACGTCGTTATCCTTAATGTAGTTTAAAGTAGTATCCTTCTGTTTTATCATCGGTTCAATATACTGGTTAATACAACAACGTACTCGTACTAATCCCACCCGCATGCCCATTACTGGGACTCCTGTAAACCAGGATCTACAGCAATGAGCAAGATCAGAAAAGTTACAGCGAGTTCGATCTCGGTGAACTCCCAGAAGAAGTTAGAAAGTCTTGGAACCCGCAACAAATTAATAATAACATAATTTGAGGGAGTTCAAAAAAGAACGTAACTCCTTTGCAAAGCGGGAGTCCTGGAAAGCAACTAAGTGTAAATCCTGTAGAAAAAGGGTAGGTAAGTACCACGGTAATAATATATTACGGGTCGTATGTGAGCTTTGTTTGATTCCAGTAATATGTATGGCAGAAACGTTTAAAAGGACAAGAAATCACCCCTGATGCCACGAGATTCGCACAGTACACTTCTCTTGATGTAAACAATTTAGCATATTATATCGCTCGTTTCGCCAAAAGCTACACTCCCAAAGTATGTGATGAGCGGTTTGATCAGCAGTTAAACACTGACAAAACGGTGACTCGACCAGCGTAAACGAATGTAATTTGTTCCTCAAGTTCCCATGTCCCGTAAGAAATTGAGCAACACAATGATCAATATATTATAAGAATAGTCAATATATTATTAAGTTTTTTCATATTAACTTTATTTATAGTGTTAAAAGACTATTTGATTCAAACGGGATTTCAATAGATAAAGTTCTTTATTCAGCGATTTTAAATTTTATAAAAAGCAATATAATTTGTATTATGTCGGAAGTTGTTTTTACACAGCGCTGTCTAGCCCAAAGTAAGCTAATATAAGCTTGTGCTATGGAATCTAGACGACTGATAAACATAGTTATATATTTCTAAATACATACATATAACACATAAGAAACACTCAAATTCCGAAACTAACATTTGTGGATCACACAAATATTTTTACCTACGCGGGAATCTAACCCGGGATCCCAGTCGCGACAGTTATTTGTTTTTTTTACTATGTTTTGTATGAAGTTGAACTATAAACCTCATTGGTATGGCCAGCAAACCAATTTACTTTACTAAGTTTAATATCAAGTAAACAACATAGTGGTGCAAGGTACTGTAATGCTAAAGCAAACGTCGCATTTTATTTCTAAGTTATGGTTTATTTGAGCTCTTTCGATCGAAAACTTTGTCCATATTTGTCGATAACATTATTTGTTTCTACTCTGTTTCTACTGGATAATATACGACTATTTCTTGTTTACTATTTATATGCACGTTGCGTCGCATCGTGTGTCGCTGTGGCAAATAGCCAAATAACAAAATTTAAAAACATTGTGTTTGAGTTTATGGGTTTTAACATCTTTAATCGTGAACTGTTAACGTTTACATAATTGGCTACAACATACCAAGCCGATATTACTTCTCATTTTGCGGAACATTTTTTTCAGCGTTGTGACTATGTTGCTGGTACAGCAAGATAGCATATATTTCAATACATTATCTGTCAAATATCTGAACGGTTACCAGTTTTGTCATCTTATTACATACGTTACCAGTCAGCTTATTGATCGATTACGGAAAATTGTGAATCAAGGTGCAGATTAGGTCATAATTTGTCGTATAAGACTTAAATACCTTTTTAAAACCCTAAAAAATGATTTAATGATCTTAGCAAATACATGTAAAAGCTTACGAAAAGTATGGAAAACATTTAGTACATTTATATTAAAGTAAATGCGTTCGATTAAACGAATTGTGAGTATGAAACGGACAATCCCATAGGGCTAAGTGTCATCTGTCATCGGCTGGATTAGACAGGTCATCTGTTGAATAATGCCGAACCATAACGTAATAATGGAATTGAGTATGATTGACATTGAAATGACATGAAACCCTTAATCGCTGGTAAATGCTGAATAGGCTTGAAATTAGTCAAACAATATCAGATTAGTGTCCGCTATTGTCATCAATAATCAACCCCAGATGCATAATTTCAGTAAATTTTTATTAAAAGGAATAACATAAAGTAAAAAACCATTTCGCAAATTTAAAGGTTTTCAATTCCCAAACAGTGTTTAAACGCTATAACAATGTAGGAAAGCTTTTAGAGATATCAAATAAGCCAAGAGACTAAGACTTAAAACTTTAGCCTATCTCAAACAAGATCGGAAACGAATCTAAAGAGCCTGATTTTGGATATCTCACATCTTCTTTGCGGATATTAATCCGAGCGGCACGTTGAAGCACCATACATCCTTTACATCATTTGTAAGAATCCAGAACAATATAGATATATTATATTTTATGTATATTTTTGAGGAAAAGAATATCTATTTCAAAATGTTAGATGTAAAATTGGGATGTTATTTTACATTAAAATTTAATAAATTTCGGTGTGCGTTTGCAGATTTGCTACTGTAGGTTTTTATCCTCTTATTAGAACTCTGTGTTCTTCTAGCGTAGCGTGAACAAACTCATTATTTGTAGCCGTCAACTTGGAGATGACCTTTCTAGCTATTATATCGAACCTCACCTAGAATCGAGTTGAAGTACAAAATCAAAGTTATTTCGGTTAAAATTTTTGATTATTCTGGAAATTTAAATAACATTATAAATTTAAGAAATATTTATGTATTCATGTTTTAAATATAAAAGGTCAAGTTTTCTTACCAATTCCTCAGGTGATCCCGGTTCCTTCATACCATTGCTCTTATCCGTGCTTCCCGTCTCTGAAACATAAGAAAACAACCTTTAATAATGAAAATTAATAGTTTCTGAGATTGTTTATTTTGTTTCAAATAATAAAATAAAAAAAATATATTTCGAATTAGGTACTACGAGCTAGGTAACACTGAAAATGTTTAGTACTGGCCAGAAAGAAATATTGCTAATGAAAACTTTTTTTGATTTCAATTATAGAACTCTTTGGTAACCTAATGTAATATATTGCATTCATTTGTCATTTGTTTCTGTGAATTGGCGGCAAAAGTAAAACTTTTGTTAAACGTGAAAATGAACTTAACGCGAGAAAATTTTCGGTCAATGATTACTGATTTTTGGGCTTACTCAACAACAAAGCTATGATAGGCTGCGATTAGCATTTCATAATGAAACCCAATCTCGTGCCACTATTTACAATTGGTTTAACGAATTTAAGCGTGGACGTAGCAATCTCAGTGATGATCCGCGTGAGGGACGTCCTTTAACAGCGACTACTGAAGATAATATCAGTGCTGTGCGACGTATGATAGAGGAAGATAAAAGAGTGACCTATCAGCCGATACGGGCAAGCCTAGGCATTAGTATGAGTCAAGTTCAAAAAATATTACACGAACATTTAGGCGTCAGGAAGCTTTGTACCAGATGGATTCTCCATACTTTAACCGACGACCAAAAACGCCTTCGCATAGACTGGTGTCGCGAAATGTTAGATAAGTTCAACGGCGGTGACTCAAATGCTGTATTTGACATCGTCACAGGTGATAAAAGCTGGATATATTGCTACGAACCCGAAACCAAAAGACAATCAGCTCAGTGGGTGTTTCCTTTTGAGGATCGGCCAACTAAGGTAAAGAAAGGAAGAAGTCAAGGAAAAAAGATGATAGCCTCGTTCTTTGGTCGGAAAAGTCATTTCGCGACAGTTATGCTAGAAGATTCTATTATTTTAAAAAACAAAAAAAATAAGATGGAAGGACAGTTACTGCAGACTGGTACGTCAATCGCTGTTTGCCTGTTGTCTTGGAAAAAATTCGACAGCAGCGCCCTCGAAGCAGGATCCTTCTTCACCACGACAATGCTTCAGAGCACTCCGCAAAACGGACTGTTGAATATTTGACTATGGCAGGTGTCGAGATAATGAGTCATCCGCCATACAGTCCCGAACTGGCGCCCTGCGACTATCATTTATTTATTTATTTATTTATTTATTTATTTATTTACTTTATTGTACGCCAAGGTAGTATTACAATTTAGAAATGTTTTACAAAATAGCAGTACAATGGGCGGCCTTATCGCTTAAAGCAATTTCTGCCAGGCAACCTTTGGATGGAAAAGAATATTGGTAGGAGCGAACTGGTAGTTGTCGGCGTCAAATTTATAATATACATTCCTAAATACAATAAATTACTTTCTACAAAACATTATATAAATATATATAAATATTAAAACATATATAAATATATATAGAAAGAAGTAGACAATATACACAAATGTAAATTTATGAACTATATACATAAATACAAATATAGAAATACATAAATGTATTAAAATGTTTATACGTAATGTGTTAAATAACTTTATAATATTGGAAGATTTTAACAATTATTAGTCAAGTAATAATTTTTAACATTAGTTTTAAAACTTTGTAACGTCTCAGCTCGTCTAATTTGAAGTGGCAACCTATTCCACAAGCGAACTGCTGTAACACTAAAAGAATGGTCTAAAAATTTTGTGGAATGCGGTGGCATTTTTAATTCTAAGTTTTCCGATGACCTCAAACATCTGTCATGTGTATCATGAAGGAACTTAAAACGTTCTTTTAAATAGGAAGGTGTAGAGGGGTTAAACAGAATATTATATAATAAGGATAGAATATGTGTATTCCGGCGAAGTCGTATAGGTAACCACTTGAGCTGTGTTCGAAACTGAGAAACGTGATCATACTTGCGCAAGCCAAATATAAATCGTATGCAAACATTTTGGAGACGCTCCAGTTTCTCGAATTGGTTCTCGGCGAGATCTAAGTAACTGGCATCTGCATAATCAAGTATTGGAAGAAGCAAGGACTTTGCAAGCGCAATTTTCGTAGCATTAGGAAGGAAACGTTGTAATCTTCTAATTGATCCTGCGGAGGCAAACATCTTCCTACTCAACTCCTGGAGTTGTGGACCCCATGATAAATTGGAATCAATGATTATACCTAAATTTTTTACCTTATTACTAACAGCAATCGTAGCACCATCAAAAACAAACGGTGGAACCTGAGACCAATTTATTCTTGCTGTTGTACTAGGACTGCCTATTACAATGATCTGTGTTTTAGATGGATTGACTTGTAATCCATATGATCTACTCCATGACGTTATTCTAGACAAATCATCATTGATAGTATCCACCGCTTCCGGCAGTTGATCTATGGGAACCTGTGTGTAAATTTGGAGATCGTCTGCATAGAGGTGGTAGGAAGAATGTAGTTGATTTGAGATAGAGTTTATAAAAATTGCGAAGAGGAGGGGAGAGAGCACGCCACCCTGAGGTACGCCGACACTTGTATTGCACCAGCTAGAAATGTCATCTTCAATACATACTCGTTGACGGCGTCCACTCAGGTAACTACGAAACCACTCTATTTCCGTAGGAGATATGTTAAGAGAGCTGAGTACAGAAAGTAATACGTCAAAGTCTACAGTATTAAACGCATTACTAAAATCAAGGAGACATAGAACAGTTAATTTGCCATTCTCCATACCAGATCTAATATCGTCCGTAATATTTATCAAAGCTGTAACTGTACTGTGACCGGCTCGAAACCCTGACTGGAAAGGACTGAGGAGATTATGTTTGCGGATAAATGAAGTGAATTGGGTGTGGACAAGGCGTTCAAGTACTTTAGAGAGGAATGGTAGAATGGATATTGGACGGAAGTCTGTTAACAATTGGGGATTACATTTTTTTGACAAAGGAGTGATTATGGCATCTTTCCATGGTGATGGGAAAATGCCGCTAGTTATGGAATAGTTGAGGATGTAGCAAATGATGGGAAGAATTTCATCGAGGATAGGGAGAATCATGTTCCGGCCCACACAGTCACTACCAACAGCCTTAGATGTAATAGCCATAATGCTCTTCTTAACATCACTAGCGGTAAATAGATCGAAGACAAAAGGTGAATGGTTTGGGGTTGGAATTGTCGAAAGATAATGCATGGTCTGTGCCTTCAGAGTCCTATCAAAATTGGACATGGCAGTGAAGTGCTGGTTAAGAACCTCAATATTCAAATCTTTAGGATTTAACTCTAGCCGTTTATTCCCAACCCCCAATGTCCTTAAAAATTTCCAGACCTTAGATGGGTCACTGTTTTGAACTGAATGATGAATGTGTTGGCGTTGTGCATTCCTACACGCCTTTCCGCAGCGATTCCGAGCCAAAACATATTTCTCAAAGTTTAAGTCAGTAGGATTAATTTTGTATCGATATTTAGCGGCAGCTTTTTTAGTAATCAAAGATTTAATTTCATTAGTTAGCCAAGGAGATGGTGGATGTTTGATTTTGATTGCTCGAACAGGAGCGTGCTTGTCATATAGTAGAATAAGGTTTGATGTAAAAATATTAACTTGCTCGTCTACGGATCCAGAAGTAACTAGTGACGTCCAATCTATTTTACCGGCGTCTTCACGCAAGGTATCAAGATCCATGCCACAAAAATTACGTTGCAGAAGGATTTTAGGTTTTGCCTTAGGAGGACGGATTTTGTAAGAAAGATAGAGTAGGTCATGATATGAGAACTGGTCAGCCGAGTATTGTCCGTGCTTAGTGACTTGATCAGGAGAAGAGACCATAATGAGATCAATTTGAGTGGGTTTACAATTTGGAAAATGGTGAGTTGCACCCGTGGGAAGAATAGAAAGGTTGCAAGAAGTAGTGATGTTAAGAAGAGAGGAGGAACGGAAATCATTTTTAAGTAAACAAGTATTTAAATCCCCCATGATTATGGAATGACTGTAAGAAGGAATGAGATTCACTAAAAGTATTTCGAAGGAGGAAAAATAATTAATATTCATGGATGGACAATAATAAACGCCGAGTAGGAGTTTGGTATGGTTGAGTTCAACTTCCAGAAACAAGTGCTCACCGGCATCAAGAGGTGGTGGTTGTTGTGACTTACTTATAACTGCATAAGGTATATAGGAACGAAGGAATATTGCAACACCTCCACCACGAACCCTTTGATTAGTTCGATCGTTTCTGATGAGCTGAAACCCAGGGAGGGAATAGGTACTAGAAGAATGAGAAGTTTTTAGCCATGATTCTGAAACAAGGATAGCATGAATATTCTTACAGTCAAAAGTAGCCAGCATTTCAGAGTGATGAGCCGGAATACTTTGGGCATTGAAATGAACAACATTGAAATGCCGAGAATCATCAGAAAACTGAGACCTAAGGCTTTCCAACAAGGACGGAATACTAACGAAGCTGTCTTCCGAACTGCTTATCGAACAAAAACTTTCTGTATCACTGACATTTTCATATTCTAGCATTGAAACTATACTAAACTATATAAACTAAATAATAACTAAATAAGAATATAATAAATGTAAATAAATAACAAATCAATATACAATATAAATAAAATAACAGTAAAAACAATAATAATAATAAAAAAATAATAAAAAAAAAATATATGAACTGAAAAAAAAAATATAAATATACGAAATAAAATTAACTTAATAAGAATATAATAAATGTAAATAAATAACAAACTAATATACTATATAAATAAAATAATAGTAAAAACAATAATAATAATAAAAAAATAAAGAATAAAAACAATAATATGAACTGAAAAAAAAAAATAATAAAAATATACGAAATATAATTACACCGTAAAACAATAATGAAAAAAAAAATAGACTTATCAAATCGACCAATCTTTTTCCTTTTTACCACCTGCCAGCTGTGTCGGCATCTATATGTTATACTATAACAACATTTAAAAAGAAAATAAAAGTAGTCCGGGTATGTTTCGAAGTTAAAATTATACAACAACAATTATATAAATATGGCGAAAGCAAATTACAATAACTCACACAAAAATCTTAGAGTATTAAATAACAAGATGAAAATTGAAGTCAGATGTAGTAAATTTAAATTGGAAATTTGTAAAAAAACTTCAACATCAGTGTAGGAATTTTAAGCGAGAAAAAGACGACAGCCCACCTCATAAATAGATAGGTATTGAGAAAATATTATAAAGACAAGGCTGCATGGAGTAAATTTCCTTTGCCCGTCAAAGATGGGGGAAGACAAATAGCAACAACAACGTCAGTGTATCACTGACATTGACAGTGTTGATTCCCAATTCATTAATTAGAGGTTTTGGCGCCAACGCGAGCGGTGACGCACGTTTGTTGTATATTATTTTCAAAAACTAGTGTAAAATTCGCGTTTTTGTGTTTAATAATGGTGGAATATTATACATAAAGAGTTCGGAAAAGTGCATTAGTGAACGAAAGTGATATATTGCAAAGAATAGCGGTGTTGTTTGTGTCAGTGCCAAATTTCCAAAGAGAGCTGCAATAAGGGATCCACTGCCTTATTGGGGCATTTATTCCCAAGAACTAAAGATAAACTTCGAGGTATTCGCTTTACGAGCCCTGAAGAAGCGGTGAAAGCGTACGAAAATGCCATAGAAGAGACCCTAAGGAAGAGTGGCCCCGCGGACGTAGTGTTCTGTAAACGATAACTGCGTTAAGCAACTTTCAATATGGCTGACCTCGGATGGGTGACCACTTTGTGGCATTTATATTTGCGAGTGTTTCCGTGCTGCGGGAGGCACGGTAAGCTGTTGGTCCCGGTTGCCAGTAACATGGCAGTCGTTAAGCCAGTTGAATGCCTTATGGGCGGCTTGAAAAATTTCAACTGCAGGTCGCCACAACCTGCACCTGTCCATTTCAACACGGCAATGGGCTCACCACTTGTTACGTGGGACAAAAAGCAAAGCATACGGTGAAACGTAGGCGTATAGTACGCCTCTGCCTACCCCTTCGGGGGTAAAGGCGTGAAAGTATGTTTTATGTATGTAAAATACATTATATTACTTGCTGATGCCAGCAGCATAGCCCGCGTGGTGAAACTTTCCTGTACCCATTTTCTCCAGTGTTACAGTAAACTAGTATGTTATGCGATAGACAATGCCGTCGTGGACTTTTCTGCAGACCTATATAAGATACACATTTCCATCTTACATTATTTTGTTATATCTCAAATGGGTTTAGGCAGCGTTTTCGTTGAAATTTTCCTACGGCTATATAGCCCAGACACCGCCAACAAATACCGTTATATTTTAGTACAAAATCCTAACACACTAAACTGTTTCAGTATATAATATACTGAAACAGTTTTCGAGAACTAATCTATATTTGGTGCAAACAGTATGAAAATCGGTGGAGTACTTTTTGAGTCTTCACGCGAGCAGTCAGACGCCTTAATTGACTTTGTTTTAACCCCCTACGCAAAAAAGGATATTATAAGTCTGTTTGTCGGATACACCGATTTTGAATTTTTCATTTGAAAGCCACTTTTGGAGTATGATTGTATAATTTCTCGATTAAGTGCTTAACGCGTGCCAGTATAATCGTTAAATGACAATTAATTGATAACTTTGAGTGGTGCTACAACCAGAATGGTCTTCAGAGAACCCGAGTCTTTGAAAACTCACAGCAGAATAGTCGTATTTGGGTTTAATAGATTAGTTTCAATGAGTAGGTACCTTGCAAGTTATGGTTTTGCAATACGGTCACGTTGACCTTTGAACCCCGACTCTTCAAAAACTCATACTTTTTAAGGGTTCTTAAACGATAAGTATTTTTTGACGTAGGGGGTATTTTAAATTTTTAATTTAAATTATATAATGTCTAGTGATGTCTATTTCCATTAAATGCCTTTAACTGAAATTGTTTTCATACTATATAATTAAAGCTATATATTTAATATAGCATTTTACACTTTCATTATTATTTTCATTAGCAATCGATGCACGTAGATGCTCGATATTAATCGAATTCGGGGTCGGCAACGCGAGTTTCAACTCGATCAGCATATTGTTATTAAAACACATTTGTAAATAAAAAATTATAAAAATAGCAAAAAGCAATTTCATTCTCTTTGTTGTTTAAATGGGCAATAGGTACTACAGAAATTTGTTATGGTGACTCTAAAGTCAACTCTAATAAATTACTCAGAAGTTAACTGAAGCCTTACGTAACAAGAACTGAGACAAAGTATAACTCAACTAAGTAGTTCGAATTTAATTAGAACATTATTAGAAACAATTTTGAAAAGAATCTTATTCCAGTATCTTTGGAACCTTGCCTAAAGGGACCTCTTTTAATAATATATTTTAGTTATGTGTATCTTTTGTTTTTAAGGTTATATTTAATGTTAATATTAAGTTAAGTTAAATTGTATACTTATGTATATTATTGTAATGTATATTTACTAAATTTTAAAAGGCAATTAGAATGATGACTTTATAAAATTTTAAATTTAAAATAGGAAAATCACGAGCTGGAATAGAACCAGCGCCGTCTGGTTCAACGCGCCAGACGCGTTTACCAACTACACCACCGTAACCTGCTCGAAACTGACGAATTCATCCACCTTTTTCCACGTGAAAATGTAAATTTAAAACATTAGATATTATTGCTAATTTAAACGAAAGAAATAAACTGGATCGTGAACCCAGACGATCTGTCCTCTTTGACTTCCCCGTCAGGGATTCAGCGTGAAGATACCTAGTCAGTTAAGAACAAGTAAGTTAACGATGTATACTTGCAGCCACACAGTAGGATTATATTCAGTACTAGCCGACCCGCGCAACTTTGTTTGCGCCATTCAAGAGAAACAGACAAAGAGAGATTAGTTAAAGAGGGTGGCGCATAGGCTATTCTTAGGAAACAACTTTTGAAGTATCCTCTTTCTAACCACAAAGCACTGAATCGGAATACTATACACGCGGGCGAAACTACGGGAACAGAATATACATTTAACACACACATCCTCTCTCGCAAAGGAACCGCGCAGAATATCAGTACATATTTAAACTCAAATCATGCCAAAATTGATTCAGTATTCTCGCCTTGATGGTCGATTATACAATGTTCTACAAAAATATTTTTTAAATATCCCCAATAGTTGATGCCTGCGGCTCCGCTCACGTGGAGTTTCGTTTATGCACAAAAAATATAAAAAAGTAGGTATCCTATGTATTAATTCTGGAAATGTTCATCTACACGCCGATTTTCATTAAAATGTGATTAAATAATAAACGTCTTAATTACTAATCTTCAAAAACTTGTACATTTATGATATTAGTAGGATTACATTCCTCTGGGCATACCGGGAATTCCTTTCTTGGTGCTTATCTAACGTAGGTACGTAAAAAAAACGTTAACCAAATTTCAGGCTGTGCATGGTTTTACCCTCGTAGTTTCGTTCCCGTGGGAATACCGGGTATTCTTTTCTTAGTGCTGATTCAAGGTAAACCTAATGAGTACTCTAGCTAAATTTCAGGTATGTACCTATGTTTGATAGTTTAGACTGTGTTTGGTTTCACCTGCGTAGTTCCCGTTACGATGGAAATATCGGGAATACTGTTTTATTTTATTTTCCAAATACTTAAAGTATACGTTCACCAAATTTCAGGATTCTATGTTTAATGCTTAAGCTGTACGTGGTTTACCCGCATATTCGGATCCCGTGGGAACACTGATTTCGTGATCAATGAGTCAGTGTCTACAAACCCTGTTTTACCTCCTTATAGGTAAAATTTTCTGATACCGCGATACACGTACCCATTTATTTGTAACCAGGTGTATGTAAATTCATGTTTCTAACTTTAAAAATGAACGAACTTCCATACAACCGGTTATCGCTTATTTACTTCACTAGGGGTAGAATTTCGCAAAAGCCGTTCGTAGCGGAAACCTACGTATAAAAAGAATCTCCATGCGAAGTTTGAGCTTCATAGCTTTGGCAGTTTCAGAGATTTCGTGATCAATGAGTCAGTCAGTGATTTTTCCTTTAATATATTTAGATGTGTAAAGTATTAAATTAATAAATTAAACGTAATAGAGGAGTTAGTATTGAAACACCAAAGTACCATTAATTTGGAAACAAGGCTAGGTACAGTTGTATCATAATTAATGTAATAAAATTTGGTAAAACAGGAAAATGCAGATGATTTTCCATTGCTGTTCAATGAAATTAACGAGTTGACAAAAATAAGTGTAACTCAAAATTATCTATCAATTATTGTTAAAAAAAAACTTTATATTACCTATTACAAAATAATAAAATTTTTAAATTAAACGACCACGCTCATTGGCAAAGTTGATTTAGGGCTTCCAAATAAACAATAAGTACTAAAATCATAAAGACTTAGTTTGTGTATTTGTGATGTTGTGATGCTGTGAGTTTGCAAGGCTGTAGAGGGTTATTTCTAAATCTACTGATTCAGTTACAAAATTCTTTCACTATTAGAAATGTGTATTATCCCTGAGTGCTATCGATTACTTTTTATGCCGGGTACATGTGGCAAATGGACGTAAGCTAGTCTTAAACAAGATTAGTACTTGTCATTTAAGACAATTGTGGATCCGTTTCATTTTTTTTTTTACACTGCCTGCCTCTAGTTACCTTATATTTGAAACTAAGGCACATCATTTTAAAAATATCACACATCAAGCAATGGTAAATAACTCCAAACTCCAACTCAATCATTTTCTGTTGTATCATCAATCATTATTAGGTATAATATATTGTCACCTGACTTACTGGTTACACTGGTAGGTAATTTCAAAGCTGTCAAACGTAGAGTAGTGGCCAAATTTATTTTGCAAGATACATGTTTGAGATAGATGAAAATAAAACCTATAAAATAATGAGTATCATAGATATTAAGTAAGTTCTAATTCATTATTTATTAATATTTTTAAACTTTCGCGATTGTCACTCATATTTATGATATTATTAGGTACAAACGTCGGGAAGTATAAGGCAGGCTTTGGACCTAATAATATACGAGTACGTCACGAATAAGACCCGAAATTTCATAAATATTCATTATTTGTGTTTTATCTCATTATCACAAATAATATTAGTAATAAAATAATATGTTTATGTAAGGAACAAATTCCGAAACAAGCGTCATTATCGGATTTCCTCACAAAATCGTAATGAAAAATATTAAACTTACAGTTAATCAGACAGGTCGACAGTCTGGTGACATAAACATATAATTTTATACGGTGATAATTGAGATGTACACGTTTATTGCACAACCAAGTATTTCTGTATTTATGTTTAAGAAAATTCCAGTGTTAACGTGTTAGAATATTCCACATGCATACATTGGTCAGACAGTGCTCACCTTTTCTAAGGACCCTATTTTTTCTACGAATGCCTCCACGGCTCCCACACAACCGCTGTGCAGTAGTTACGTTTTTATGTTTTTAGTGTAGTAATTCCCACGAATATCGTAAAACTATACAGTCTCTACCTTTCTGTCTAACGCTGTGCCAGGCCCCGAAAACAACACGAAAACATGTCCCAGAATTCGCGACAGACTAGCTACCACCGCAGCTTCGATTTAGGATTTAGGTATCATTCCGCTTCTTAAAGGATTGAGTGGAATCTAAAGAAATACTCTTTTTATACCACTGAGGTAGCAGACAAACATACGGCCTACCTAATAGAAACTCGTACCTTTAACTTTCTACCAACAACTCAAGGGGTTCTTCAAAAGGGGTCTTAAAAGGTTTCTACAGTACCCTGTAAAAATCCCATACTAAAAAAAACGACCTTTCAAGTCTTCACTAGTTTTGATCGTTGATTTGCTTTTTAAACAGTCAAACTTGTCAACAAGTGGATTGATTTGTTTCAATTCAGCGTCCCTGAAGCGGCATTGATCACGTTATATACGGGCTCAATCAGCCTTTTTGTATCCTAAAAAATTATAAATAGATTTATATGGAGTGATTTTACTGAGGTATTGATTTTGTGTTTGATTAAATTATTTTAATTTTGATTAAAACATATTGTCACGCCTTTATCCCCGAAGGGGTAGGCAGACTATACGCCAGAATATACATTTCACAATATGCATTTTTGTCCCACGTAACAGGTGGTGAACCCATTGCCGTGTTGAAATGGACAGGCGCGGGCTGTGGCGACCTACTGTTGAAAATCTTCAAGGCGCCCATTAGGCCTTTAACCAGGCTTAACGACTGCCATTTTACCGGCAACCGGGACCCAACGGCTTAAAGTGTCATCCGAAGCACGGAAACGCTCGCAAATGTAAATGGTAATCCATCCAAGGACCACCTATAGCGAATGTTGCTCAACGCAGTGATCGTTTACAGAGTGCTGAGTCAGCGGGGCCACGAGCGCTTCTAATGCTTTATTAAAAGGATTAAAACATTGCAATTTATTAATTAAACATATCATGTTTCACAGTAACATTTATTGTTTCAGACTTACACAATCAATATCATCGTCTCTGCTTTCCATCTGGCGGGCGGCGCCATTTTGAAAATCCAAATAGAAATAATACATTATTTTTTTCACTATGATTATAAAATTATTATTTTATTATATATGACACCTCCAACGAATGAATGAGGAACGATTGACGAAGAATATATATTGTGCGAAAGTAGAGGGTAGAAGGAGTCAGGGTAGGCCGAGACTTATATATGAAGACCACGTGAGCAGATTGCTCAAAAACGGAAAAGTCAAAAGTACTCTGTTACCCAGACGTGCGTGTATGAAACTAAACTAAACTATCTTCACGCTGTATCCCTGACGGGGTAGTCAGAGAGGACAGATCGCCAGGCTTCAAATTATGGTTCAATCCCCATAGCGCAAAGCTTATGGAAATATTGCAGATATACATGACAGTACATATGGTTCGTATCTGTAATACATCTAAAATACATGTTATATCCGATTGTACCAGTTATTGGCACAGCAGTCATAATACCATCACCTGAATGCTATCTGATGTTCATGATTGTAATCCCGACAACAATATACTTTGAACTCTATTTCTTCATTCTTAAAGTTTATATTATATTTATACAGATCAGTAAGTAGCCTAGACGTTTTGCGATGAAATGAACGATTGCAATATCCATAATCCTTAACACAATGATAGAGATATTAATGTAAATCTAGAGGGATGTTTAAAATTAAATAAAGATTAGTTTTAAATATAGGAAAATGGAATAAATTGAAATCCAATAACATAAAAAATCTAGATTTTAAATTAATCATTTTTTTTGCTTTCCAAGTTGTATCTAATTTTATCGTCACGTTTTTCGTTTACGCGCCATGTTGTTGTGAAGTGAAACTTCTTTACCATAAGTGAAACTTCTTTATCGACGTATGAGAGAAATTTAATAGCTGTAAAAATTTTCGTAAAGAAGTTTCACTTCTCACCAGTGTACTCTGGTACCTAACACACACACATATATTTTTTATTAACTAGCTTTCTTGAATATCTGTTCATAGATTTTTTTTGTTATTGCTTATAAATTACTTTTACTGGTTAATATGCAAACAAACAGCGATTTGCCTATATATTCAAAATGAAACAAATATTTATAGTTCTATACAACATTTATTCAACTTTATTTTAAATTTCGTTTAGTTATAGTCGTTCCATTTCGATATGTTACGTTTGGCCTGGTCCTGGTTCGACACCTTTAAGCTGAATGGTCAGCCAAAAACACATACATACATACTTATCAATTTTAAAATTCGCAAAACTGGTTCCGTTAAGCCGTTACGGTTATTGATTCTATTTATAAAATATTTACATGAAATTGTTTTAAATAAAACCACCTTAAAAAAATAAAGCTAACCATAAATATACTTAAGAAGTATAAATAACTACATACCTGCAAAATAATAACTTATTTCCCAGCTATTTAATTTACAATACATACTATTACGAGTACATACCTACCTACATTTCGACGACACGATGTCCACCACAAAGGTAACGGCCAGTTATGCGCGCTCTTCCACGCAAATCTATTATGTCATATTAACGGTTTTTATGTTCCATCTTAAATTATTCTTTATTCCATGGTAATAAAGTCTAGTCACAATACCAAGAACACAGTAGCCGCAATTTTATAACAGTTAACCACAGAAAGTAAATCGTAAATCTGATGCCGACGAGAGCGTTATATCACTGAGCGGAAAATTGTATGTTCCATACACATTACGGTCGAACATGCAACTATGTTATTTTCAAAAATTGCAACATTCAATATTTGACTCCATTCCTGGTGACAATATTATTCAAGCAATCTATATTCATATTAGTTAAGGTCAAGGTGCTAATATTTCCATGGAATTTGTAAACATGACAAATTTATGCCTGCCTGTTAAACTTTTTCTTATAATTACTCTTGCTCTAACATAAAGTCTTTCTTACCACAGAATAAGTAATAGTTGCTCTTGCTTAAAGTAAACGCTTTAATAATCCATAAGCCATATAAAAGCAAAAGCACTTTGATTTCTTGTTGGTTTTTTTTATTCAATAGGAGCGATTTCTTACTGACACCGACTCCTCTTCGGAATTAATATAAAATTTTCATTCGCTGATGAAAATTTTCCGGTCAAGTACCAATATAACAGATCATGAATATAGTTTATATTAGTAAGATAAATTCTTCATACGCTTTCAGTTTTTCAATTACCACCATCGCAACAGTTAAACAACAAACAACACCCTATCTTTTGGGCACCATCTGAAAACCAGCGCTGCAGGTTATCACCAATGATATGGTGTTCATCAAAGTTCGCAAAAAAATGTATCCCCTGTGTTGATATAAAACAAATGTGGTTAATCACTGTATTCTGTTGTGCGGATATATGAATTTTTCTTTCCTTTTTTCTTTCTATCAACTTATTAATAAAACAGAAGTTATTGCCGTTCATTACGTGATAATCTGAATAATATAATATTAAATAACTAATTGAATCAGGCGTTACATGGCGGAAATCCATTTTAAAAAAACTATAATTATTTTTTTCAATCCAAAATATTGTACTAAAAAAACAAAATAATATGGTTAAACTCCTTTTGTACCCATCAACTAAAGAAACTAAAAAGTATACTTCTAGTCTCCCATAATTTGGGCGTACACACATCGTGTGGCGAGGGTTCTTAAGGAAAATAATGTTTTCTCGGCCTATAGACCTCAAAATACCTTAAAAACATTATGTAATGGTAAATATAGTATTAGTAATAGCAAAAAATCCGGTATTTATAAGTTGAAATGTGATGGTTGTAGCAATGTTTATATAGGCCAAACAGGTCATTCATTTGATACCAGATATAAGGAACACTTAGGAGCATTCCGAAACGGTCACACAGATAAATCACATTTAGCGAAGCATTTGCTGGACACCGGGCATATTTTGAATGATAACAACAGTTTTTAAATTTTACATTTATATGAAAAGGGTCTAAAAATGTCCGTATTAGAGCAGTTAGAAATTATAAAACGGGACGGGTATACTTTGCTGAACGAACAATTTTACGGGCACATTCTATTCGATTCGTGACAAATGACTTTCAGTTAGGTAACGATCATTGTTTTCATTTTCAGTATCTACGAGTATCAAAGCTATACTATTTTGGATGTCACAATCTTAGCACTCTCATCAATCAATTCCTACTGGACATATCGTTATTAATCATATCAAACATTATCTTGGAAATAATGGTACCTCTCTTTTATATCGATTGTTCATTGATAGGATTGATTCAAATATAAATCCTTGTAATAATGGAAAATCTCATTATGTTGGCTTCGACTAAAATAACTTCGATCGTATAATATTAAGCAGCTGTGAATAGGAGTCTAAGTTAGGTAATATTTCTTGCTAATGTTAATTAATTGCTTAAGTGTTCGATTGTTTAATGTTTGTAATTGGAAAGCTATAGGCTATTAAATTCTGCAAATTGTCAGATGAAATGTTTATTTAGAAGATTTCCGTTAGGAAATCTTTTAAATAAACTATATCCGTTAGGAAATCTTTTGATATGAGGACCAAGGTTTCCAGAAAACAAGCGACCTTACTAGATATCAGTGTAACTTTTGAGTAACGTAGGAGGCAACTGCGCAGGCTGGTTCAAGGATTGTAGGTTAAACGGTAGTTGCTCACAATAAAGCCGAAAATCAAAAAGTCTAAACGATGGCTGCCTAGCAAGCAAATAATAGTAGCTAATCCAAATCTAGATAAGGTTTGGAAGCAACTGGAAATACACTAAATAAAAAAGAAATCGATGTGTCAAAAATCGATGAAATATGAAAAAGTTAGTTTGAAGCTCGTGGCCCCGCTGAGTGTTCTCTAACGGTCACCGCGTTAAGCAAGTTTCTCAATGGCTGGTCACAGATGGGTGGCCACTTTGTAGCATTTATTTATATTTGCGAGCGTTTCCGTGCTTCGAAAGGCACGTTAAGCCGTTGGTCCCGGTTGCCAGTAACAAGGCAGTCGTTAAGCCAAGTTGAAGGCTTTATGGGCGGTTTGAATAATTGCAACAGCAGGTAGTCACAACCTGTGTCGGTCTATTTTAACACGATAGTGGGCTTAACACCTATTATGTGGGTCAGGAATACACACAGTGAAAAGTGAGCGTATAAAAAGCCTATGTCTCCCTTTGGAGATAAGGCGTGCATTATATACTATGAACAAGTTATCGCGTTGCAGGCGCATAGAAATGTAGAAACCGTTTATCATCAGACATATCTAATCAAAAATAAATGAAAATCATGTCAATAAAGGTTCTCTCAAATATTATAGATAAATACCTAGAACTCTTCAAACATATTGATGATATCTTAATGTAGGATATAAAAGCAAAGTAAATCAAGACATAAATCTCAAATTAATTTGGTTTAACATATCTAATCATAACAATAAACTAATTGATACATAATTAATTTATTATTACTCGTTGAGGATTATCCCTTAAGTAAGCCGAGGGAGTGGCGTATGGATAAAAATAATTATCGATTCTATCGATTTGCCATAAATTCTGTAATTATGAAGGTAATTAGTTACTTCACAAGACTGCAATCGTCATGACAAATTCCTAGGTGTGTCATGTTTATGACATAAATTTATAACTATAAATTTCTAGTGGAGTCAAAGAAAGCTAACACAAGATTAAAATGCCTGTCCGCAGTGGTTAACTGTTTATTATTGGTATTAAATAATATGATTTTTTTATGCTATTGCATAGTTTTTATAGCGGGCTTTGAGCGCGACGACCTAATCAAGAAATTCCGTAACGAAAAAAACCTAACACCCGAGCTTAAACGAACTTCACCGAGCACGGCCGAGCGTTTGCTTAACGTGTATGTATATAATACGACTGTACGAAGCTCGCACGGATCGAGACGAGCTGTAAAACTAATATATAATTTATATATTAATAATCTATATACATAAAATTCAATGTCACTTTTCGTTGTAATTTTATAACTCGAGAACGACCTACCTGTCCAGGCTGTTTAGGCTTTGTTCGGACTATTTAGTAAATGGTTTGTGTGAAGTTTGCACAAAATCGGTCGAGTGGTTATTCATTTATCACATTTTTGTAACAAATCTCTTAAGTGGCGCTAACAAAGTTATTCGGGTCAGATAATAGTGTTATAAATAAATAAAATAAATAATTAAAATAAACGTTTTTTATTTTATTTCAGGCACAGTACCTAGCTAGTTACAGTCTTATTATAGAGTCTATACAAAATTAAATCCACTAATACCATTTCGTTAAACTGTATCATATCTGCAAGAAGTGAAAAAAGTATGCATGGATCGTGAAGCCTGGCGATCTGTCCTCTCTGACGACCCCGTCAGGGATACAGCGTTAGTTAAAATGTACATAGACAGTCGAATGTAAATACATGCCTAATAACTTGGTGATTGAACTGCCGATGTACATTTTTCACGTTACAACGTTATAAAAGTTTTCACGTTTCAAACGGTAACTAAAATTAATATATGTCCCACTAAAATTAGTCTTTTCACTAAAATTAGACGTCACCTAAATAGGTGTCACCCAATTTTGTGTGAAGTTAAATTTGTATCTGACATCACTAAAATTCATTTTATGTGATAAAATTCAACAAAAAGTGAAAAAAAGTACATAGACAGTTTAATCACTAAGTTAGTCGGCATCTAAATACATGTTTTGTTAATTTTATCACATAAAAGGAATTTTAGTGATGTCAGATACAAATTTAGTGCTGTTTATAATATCACCAAGTTTAGTTCGACGTAATAAGATTGTGATATTTGTAATAAGTTGAGGGTAGAAAAAACATGTACTGAAGATGTACCTATGTAAGTAATTGTACGTCAGTCAATTAAAGGACATTGTAAGTGCAAGCTCTGCGTTTCAATTACCTCGAAATACCACAAACACAATAGCATTTGGCATCTCTTAATAAAAATAAGAAAATTTTAGAGAAATTTAGTTTAGTGGTTTTAACAACAGAATTAGCACCAGTATCATCATATCAATAGTAGATTTATATTATACCCGTGAAACAAATATCGTTAGAAGAAATAGCTTGAAATACTTTTACAAGCTTTGAATTAATCCTTTAGATTTCATCTTTTACTATTTAAAATTAAATTCTCGACCGCTTAGGTTATTTGGAGTAAAACAGGTCAAGTCTTAAGCGTTGTAAAGCCACTTTTCGTCCTTTTATCTCGCTTCTTGACTACAAGTGCGCGTATAATCTCTTATTGGAGCTAAGAATCTTTATAGTATAATATTTCGTTTATAAAATAGAATAAAAATTAAACGTTATTGCATACCAATATAAAAATAAATCATACAAAGAGAGAAAAAAATTATAAATGTACAGATCTATCGCTTGAAAGCAATCTCTTACAGGCAAACCTTTGGATGGAGAAAATTGTAAAAAACCACTTAAGAAAAATGGGTAGTCAATTACTGTTAAATATTGAACATGATTTAGGAAATGAAGGAATGGAGTGAAGCGCTCGTGGCCCCGCGGTCTCAGTGTTCGGTAAACGATCACTGAGGTACGCAACTTTCACTATGGCTGGTCGTCGAATGGGTGACCACTTTGTGGCATTTTCATTTGCGAGCGTTTCCGTGCTTCGGAAGGCACGTTAAGCCGTTGGTCCCGGTTGCCAGTAAAATGGCAGTCGTTAAGCCTGGTTGAAAGCCTTATAGGCGGCTTAAAAAATTTCAACAGCAGGTAGCCACAACCTGCGTCTGTCTATTTCAACACGGCAATGGGCTCACCACCTATTACGTGGGACAGGAATCCACACGGTGAAAAGTGGGCATATAATATGCCTCTGCCACCCCTTCGGGGATAAGGCGTGATGGATATTTATTTATTTTATTTTTATTTAGGAAATAATATACGTTACAAATTTACTTAAACGTACAAAGTCATCAATACATTCATGGCGATAAATATATACCTATATAAACGTACGTATGTATGTACGTTTATGTTCCATTAGAGAAATATATAAGTACATTTAATTTAAATATCAAAGACATTTATGGCTGACTAATTTCACACGGCAATGGGCTCACTACCTATTACGTGGGACAGGAATCCACACGGTGAAAAGTGGGCATATAATATGCCTCTGCCAACCCTTCGGGGATAAGGCGTGATGGATATATATATATAATTTCACACACTACTCAAATTTCTAAAAAGATTTCGGGAGCAGATAGCTCAGAAACGAAAAAGTTAAAAGTATTCAGATACCCCGACGTGTATATAAGGAACTATTAATGAAGCTGTTTGAAACAAAAAAAGTATGCAAGAATCACGATACCTGATGATTTGCTCTCTGACTACCCTGTCAAGGACGCAGTGTGAAGATAGTACTAAGACGTCCAGAGTATTACCCTACAATGTAATAATACAGAAATAACGAAACATAATCCGTTGGTTTGGACACGTCCAACGAATAAATGACGAACGATTGACGAAGAAAATATATTGTGCAAAATCAGAGGGTATAAAGGGGTAGGCCGAGACTTACATATGAAGACCACGTGAGCAGCTTGCTCATAAACGGAAAAGTCGAAAGTACTCGGATACCCAGACGTGCATGTATTAAGCGATTAATGTATTTACAGGAAGCGAAAGAAGTATGCATGAATCGTGAAGCCTGGCGATCTGTCCTCTCTGACTACCCCGTCTGGCATACAGCGTGAAGATAGTTAAGTTATAATCATATTATAAATCATGTTTGTTACTCTTTCACGCAAAATCTACTGAATGGGTTTTGATGAAACTTTACAATAAAAGCTATATTATTGTAAAGTTTAATCAAAATCCATTCAGACCAACATCAGAATAACACATAGGCTACTTTTTATCCCGGGAACAAGTTCCTGTGGGAAACGAGAACGAGAAAACTTTACCACGCGGGCTTCAACTAGTGCATAATAATTTATAAATATACGCGGGTCAATTCGTCAGAGATAGTATGTTAAGAGATTGTATATTGTAGGTAGTTTATGAGTTGTGAACTGCTATAACTAGAAGTGGCTTAATATATGGGATCTCCTTTCAATGCAGTCGGAATCTGCTTTCGATATGATAAATATTATTATATTTTCACTGGGATGTTCTTGCAATACTGGGGTTCTGACGGGTACTTCCATCTATACTAATATTATAAAGCTGAAGAGTTTGTTTGTTGGTTTGGTTGAACGCGCTTATCTCAGGAACTACTGGATCGATTTGAAAAAATATTTTTGTTTTACTGTTTATCAAGGAAGGCTATATATATATAGTATCAAGATAAATGTCAATATATCAGGCAAATTTTCATACATTATAGTAAAAGTAATAAACATACATTACATATATACATATACATATTGTCACTTCTTTATCCCCGAATGGGTAGGCAGAGGCATATTAAATGCCCACATTTCACCGTAAAAAAGTAATAAACGATGGGATTAAATAGGTGCGACGGGGGTTCAAAGACACTTGTGAAGCCGCGGGTGTTAGCTAGTACACTATAAAGTGACAAAAATGAGATCCTCTTGCACCGCTTGCCGAATGCGATATTTGTATTTGACAATGCCAGGTTAGGGAACCTTCACAATGGCCCGTTGAGCCTCGTTGTATAATATTAATAGAGTTTGCTAGAGCAATGTCAAATATTCTATGCAGTCACTGTTGGTCAGCGGGCTACTTTATTAATACTTAACAAACTCAGTGAGCAAACGCTCGTGGCCCCGCTGACTGAATGTTCTATAAGCGAACACTGCGTTAAGCACAGTATGATTATAGATGGGTGACCTCTTTGTGGTAGTTTCATTTAGAGCGTATCCGTGCTTCGGATGGCGCACATACGAGTAGCTATCGATAAGTCAACTTGAAGGTTTTTGCGCGCGACTTGAAATTTTGCCGTGTAGTCTATTTCAACACGGCAAAATATAAAGATGAAGACAATAATGATATTACGTGGGACAAGAAAATGCACACGGTGAAAATGAAATGTGGGCATATAATACGAGTATGTCTCTGCCACCTCTTTGGAGATAAAGGTGTGATTGATCCTTTAATGAAATGTTATTAAATTTTATTATTATTATTATTTATCTATCACGCCTTATCCCCGAAGGGGTGGCAGAGGCATATATATTATATGCCCACTTTTCACCATGTGTATTCCTGTCCCACGTAATAGGTGGTGAGCCCATTGCCGTGTTAAAATAGACAGACGCAGGTTGTTGCTACCTGCTGTTGAAATTTTTAAGCCGCCCATAAGGCCTTCAACCTGGCTTAACGACTGCCCATTTATTGGCAACCGGGACCAACGGCTTAACGTGCCTTCCGAAATTTTGAAACCGATTAATGCCATACTGGCTATACAGAACATTAAATATCACAATACATATCAATAATATATGTAATAACACATAAAAAAACCTTTTTAGGAAAAGATGCAACTTCGTTTGGCATAGCATCTGAATCCGAGTTTTCCCCCTTACAAAGGCAACGCTCTTCCCACTGTACTACCGTATAACGTACCCATATTGTTGAATTTCTTCAGTAAATTATGAGCACCTATCAAAGTAAGATCTAGCGCGCTACTTAGGAAATATGATATCAATAAATCGTTTTACAATATCGTAGAACCCTTTTTATACATTGGTTCGTATGAAATTCTTAGATTAATTTTATATCTTGGTCCTATTCAGATCACCCAAGTCCAACCCAACCTTATTTGGAAGCACTAGCTAAATGTTTTGACGAGGCTTGCTTGAAATACCTTCCTGGCTATCACTTGCTGGCATTATCACTTGTATTTGACTATCAGACATCACTACAAAAGCAATTGAAAGACCTGGAGCGAAATAAAACGCAAAGCTCAAAACTGTTTGAGATAGACTGTGGACGCCGTACATACATATTATGACGCCGGTTTCCCATCGGGGTAGGCAGAGACTATGGCTTTCCACTTGCTACGATCCTGACATACAGCTTTCGCTTCTTCCACTTTCATGAGTGTTTTCATACACGCTCGCCGGTTAAGGGTACTTTTGACCTGGCCTTTTTCCAAAAGATCGTCGATTTGATTGACATAGGTACGCCGAGGTCGACCCTTACCAGTTTGCCCATTGCCCATTCAGAATGTTTAGTCAAAGAATTAATACATACATACATACATATTATTACGCCTGTTTCCCATCGGGGTAGGCAGAGACTATGGCTATCCACTTGCTACGATCCTGACATACAACTTTCGCCTCAAGAATTAATAGCAATATATGTAATATACTTTAAATGAAAAAAAAAATTAAAAATTTTCGGAAGCGACCTACTAACAGTTTATAACTAACTATCTTTACGCTGTATCCCTGGCGGGTTAGTCAGAGAGGACAGATCGCCAGGCATTGCGATCCATGCATATTTTTTTCGCTTCCTGTAGATTCATATAACGCTTCATACAAGCACGTCTGGGTATTAGAGTACTTTTGACTTTTCCGTTTTTGAGCTATCTGCTAACAGTTTATAAATTTGTAAAAGTAATTTCATGAAGTTTTCTTCTATGTAGTCAAGAACGTGTGTTCATCTTAAGGGCTGCTATGCTAATTTTGTTACAGAAACTTAAGTTTTAATTAAAATATGTGAGTTTTGGTTTATTTGAGGTCATAAAGTTGGTCCCAGACGTGTCGTACGTAGGGTAATATATTACTGTTATTACTTATTACTAACTTAAGGGTACGTGACCTTCTAATTTAATTTCGACATATTCAATACAGTTTTGGCCTGTCACTTGGTTCTGAAGCATCTACTTTCATATTTTCATGAGCCAACCGTACCATTGAACTTGAAGGTATAGCAAAAATCAATCAAAAATCAGGTAGCAGTTTTATTTATTTATTTATTTATTTGTTCATGTACACACTAATAATAAAGAAAATAACAGTATGAGGAGACATAAGTACAATGGTACTGCTTATTTCTAAAAGAAATATCTCCCAGCAGACCGGCGAGAGGAGAACGTGAAGATATAAAAAAAAAGTCAAGTAAAAGTGTGTAAATAGAAGAGTAGGATAGGATTTAATTAACACACATACCTAGGAGCGTAGTATAAAAAAATAATTTATCAATAAACTTACATACTTACCAAAAATATAAAATATCAATAAAATTACACACTTACAAATATATAAAACATCAATAAACTTACATATATAAATAATTAGGTTTACAGTGAAGAGATATAGTGTTCACGGACTTTCCTTTTAAACGTAGTAATAGTTTTACTGTCTCTGATAGCAGGCGGAAGAGAGTTCCACAATCTGACCGCATGTACTGTGAAGGAGTAGGAGTAGAAATCGGTTTTGTGTTTAGGAAATTTGAGATTCGTGCGTAGGTTTGATCTGCAGGGAGCGTCAGGAGAACGAACAAACGAGAACCGCTCCCTCAGATACGAAGGTGAAGATGGATTGTAAAGTATATTAAAAAGGAGGCTGAGAATTCGAGTGTTCCGGCGAAGACGGATCGGGAGCCACTTGAGTTCTTTGCGAAGATGAGAAACGTGATCATACTTTCTAAGATTGAAAATAAAGCGTATACATAAATTTTGCAACCTGTCAAGTTTATCTAGAAGCTCCTCAGTGGCGTCCAAATAGCAAGCATCAGCGTAGTCAATAATGGGTTGAATAATGGCTTGAGCAAGATTGATTTTCGTCCGTAAAGGCAAGAAGCCCTGGAGGCATCTCAAAGAATGAAAGGAAAAATGCACCTTCTTGCTGACATTGTTGATATGGGCGCTCCAAGATAGCGTGGTGTCCATAATCACCCCTAAATTCCTCACGGTGTCTGAGTATGGTATCTGAGTACCAGCCAAAAGTACAGGATTCAGTCCAGACACCGGAAGATTACTACATTGGTATTTACTTCCAATAACTATAGCTTGTGACTTCGTCGGGTTAATGCGCAATCCGACCGAATTGGCCCAGTCGCTAAGTCTATCCAAATCCCTGTTTATAGATGATATCCCAGAGAGGGCGTCTGTAGCCGAAAAATGTCGGTATAGCTGCAGATCATCAGCATAGAGATGGAAATTGTTGGAGATAAGACTCGTTGCAGAGTTTATAAAGATGGAAAATAAAAGAGGAGATAGAACACCGCCCTGAGGAACGCCCGCAGATAGCCCACACCAGTCCGAGGATGTCTGACCGATACGAACGCACTGGGAGCGCCCCCGAATGTAAGAGTCAAACCAGGATAAAGCAGAAGGGGAAATATTGATAGATCTAAATGTACCAAGAAGTATATCAGAATCGACGGAATTGAAAGCACTACTAAAGTCGAGAAGAATTAAGAGGGTTAACTCTTTCCGCTCCATAGCCCCACGGATGTCATCTGTTACTTTGATGAGCGTAGTGACAGTGCTATGCCCAGTACGAAATCCAGACTGAAATGGGCTAAGGAAGTTTGAAGATAACAAAAAGACGGATAGCTGACGATGAACAATATGCTCAAGGACTTTAGAAAGAAAAGGAAGAATCGAGATTGGTCGATAATCAGTCAACAAGAAGGGATTGGTTGTTTTGGGTAAAGGTATGACATACGCTGACTTCCAAACCGCAGGGAAGGAGCCAGACAATAATGAGAAATTGTATATGTGAGTGATGACGGGAAGTACTATAGGGAGAATAGGGAGAATCATCCTTGAGCAAATGCCATCGATACCCGAAGCAGATGATGAAATAGAAAGAAGAGATCTCTTAACGTCGGCCTCAGACACCAAGTGAAACTCAAAAGAAGTAGTCCGTGGCACAGGCACACCCGAAAGTTTAAGCAATGTGTCGCTTTTCACATCGGCATCCAGTGAGACAGGTGGCCGTGAAAAGTGATTGTTTAGGGCATTGATGTCGATATCCTTGTTTTCCGAAACTGGAGATTTACCTATACCAACGGATCTAAGGAACCTCCAGGTGTCTGCAGAATTTCGACCATTAAGAGAATCATAGAAATGGCGTCTCCTTGCATCTCTACACATCCGACTGCAGCGATTCCGCAATAACTTAAAAGCTACAAAATTTTGTTCCGAGGGGTTTTTCCTAAATCGCCTCTTTGCCTTGTCTCTGCGTCCCATTAGATTTTTTATGGTAGCGTTCAACCAGGGTGCAGGGTAATGTTTGATTCGGATTTGTTTGACAGGGGCATGTCGGTCGAACAACGCACTAACAGTAGAATTAAAGATGTTAACCATATTATCAACATCAGTGGAGTTGAATACCAACGACCAGTCAGCTGATCCAGCGTCACTTTGTAATGCCTCCAGGTCCATACCTCTGAAATTGCGAAGGAAACAGATTTGCGGCTTGGTCTTAGTAGGACGAACATGGTAAGAAAGATAAAGCAAGTCATGAAAAGAGAAAGGAGCAGGCATCTGACCATGGGTACATACATCGGTTTGAGAGGATACTAAGATAAGGTCAAGTAATGATGGGTTGCAGTTTGGGACATGATGAGTAGAAGAGAGTGGAAGGACATGTAGGTTATAGGCAGACACCAAAGATAACAGTTTGCGAGAGCGGGAATCATCTTTTAACAAACACGTGTTAAAGTCACCCATTATGACTACGTGACTGTAGGACGGAGTTAGACTGTGAAGAAGGTTATCAAAAGAGTTAAAATAGTCAATGTGCAAATTAGGGCTATAGAAGACGCCAAGTAGAACTTTAGTGTGGTGTAGAGTCACTTCAAGGAAAAGGTGTTCTGCTGACTCAGTGTAGGCAGAAGGAGATGCACTAACAACCTTATGAGGTATGCTAGCACGCAGGTAGATTCCTACACCGCCACAACGTATTCCCGTTCTATCGTTACGTATAAGTACGTATCCTGGAAGTGAGCAAAGTGTAGAAGGTATAGAAGGCTTTAAGAACGTTTCAGAAATTAAGATAGCGTCGAGAGAGGAGTAACTAAAGGACGCCAGAAGATCAGAGTAGTGGCCGGTAACACTCTGAGCATTAATATGTGCTAAATTGAGATTTTTAGGATAGTTTGAGGAGAAAGAGGAGAGGCTATCGTGCAGGGTTAGAGAAGAAATAGAATCATCGTCCACACTGTGGAAACTATCAGAGACAGAAGAACACGAGTAAAAGCTGCTATTTAAGTTGCAGATGTCATCCGTATTATGCATGATCAAGAGGAAATATACATATAATATGATTTATTTATAAATATATCGATATGAAAAAACTAGAAAGAAAAAAAAAAATTTTGTATCTCACTAACTCGCTGATGTAGTGGCAGAGATTTGAACATGACATCGTCACTAATATTATTAATAGAGTAGCTTACAAAAAAAAAAAAAACAAGAATTCGGCATAAAATCTCATTAAAACGAGTAAATTAGGAAAAAAAAAAAAAAAGAACTTTTAACTTGTCTTAGTCGTAATCACGCAAATTGTTACAAAAAAAAATCTTTATACCACTGACACTCGTCTATGCAATTAATAAAACTGTGACATGCATTAAAAGCTAAAACAAAAGTAAACGTAATACAAATCGGTCGAACGTGTGTGGTCAGCATTAGCTACAAATGTCAAACTTACAATCGATGTCAATGCCACATGAACTGTCAAGCCCAACAGATACATCAAAACCGAAAACAATCCGTAAACATTCATTAACCTTACATTAAAACTATAATTGTAACCTTGACATTAATGAAGTTTACTTTATTTATCACAGTTAATAGTGAGCAAACACAGTACAAATGACTAGACAACATGAAGGCGATAAGAATTTGTTACAAAGCGTTGGGCTAAGAGTGACGTATGCCAAGAAAGCTGAAGCGGGATTTTATATTCGGCGGCGACTAGATTTGCCTGCCCTCACCGGTTTCGACGCCTCCCCAGTCCTCGAAGATGAAGCAGGGACAGGTTCTAAGGACTTGTCGGTTGCGGAAACTGATCCAGGGTATTGCCGAATGACAGTGTCGAGCTCGGCCTTTGACTCAATTTTACGGCGTACTTTATCAGGAGTCAGAATGATTATTTTGCCATCAGCGGACCAGCAATTCCTCACACCAAAGTGATGTCTTGCAGCTGTGAAAACACGGTGCCGTGCCTTGGTTAAGAATTCCGAAACGGTAATAGACGTACCTTTGAGTGAAGTTTTATTGTCCCATACCAAGAGGCGCTGCTGCAAGCCATGGAACCTGACTAGGACTGGACGAACTTTTCCTCGCGTACCCCCCAGCCTATGACAGACATTCAGGTGCTGCAGACCAACTTCAGGGAGCTTCATCTCAGCTGATATTACTTGATGCACAGCCTCATGCAAGTTTTCATTCGGGCTTTCAGGAATGCCGTGGAACAGCAGTACCTTACCTCTCATTGCAGTCTCATGCCGGTCCAAACCCAGTGTGAGCAGTTCAATCTGCAACTTAATACTGCATAATGTTTGCCAAACAAACTTCTTGAAATCGCCGAATTCATGAGCCAGGTTTGTTATGTCAGGTGTTGTAGTAGCTCCAGATGAGAGTTTTTGAAGTTTCTCATCGTAATCTTGCATCCTGGCACTAAATAACTTCTCCAGTTCATCAAGACCGTTTGCAAGTTTAAGGTCCATTATGTGTGAGTGGTTAACACAGCTTGGTGAAGTGACAACGAAGCAATTATCACTGTATAGCGAGCACAGGTGAGTATTAAGTACAACTGTAGTACATAAATAGACTAAATACTGATATAAGTAATTTATATTAATAAAATAATGAGAGCTAAAAAATTATGTGTGTTTATCGTCTGACTACCCACTTTTTTTTTCGTCCTTTGAACAAATGTTCACATTCCAAAGTTAGAGTTGAATTATAAGGGTCTAGATAATAAAGTCATCATTTTTTCATTCGAACTTAGAATGATATCGCATTCCTTCTTCATCTTTGCGTATTCCCGTTACTTCCAAACACTACCTGGAATTGGAGTCTGAGATCCGCCTTTATTGGCTGCCAGGAGCATCTTTGGTTTGGCTTTAATTTTCGTTGTTGGGAGCATTTGCCGTCTGACCTCCCAACCCTCGTAAGGGCATCTGCGTCGTGGATCAGCCGGTGTACCGCTAGCCATTTTGGCCCGGGAGATATCGGTGGGCCCAATAATATAATAATGAACAAAAGAACTACAATAGGTAACTACCGTTTACCAGTCTGGTGTCTCTTAGTGGTCTTGGTCATTGGTGTAGATTCTGGACTGCAGGAGTCACAGTAATGGGAATGTGGGTGGGATTAGTCCGTAGTCTCACAGTTATCGGAAGTAAAAATGATTGATTGATTATCGCTAAGCATAACGTTTCTTGCTTAGAACCTAAGATTGGCTACACATTTTTTGAACACGTACTTTGTTAAATGCTTTCGTAAATAACTGTTCATAATAATTATTTTTTATACCACTGAGGTGGCAGACAAGCATACGGCCCACCTGATGGAAAGTGGTCACTGTATCCTTATGGACGTTTGCAACACCCGAGGTGCAGCACTCACTCCAAGTTGCTCTATAAACTTTTAGGTTATATTAGGTACACGATAAAACAAAATAAAAATTTACGCCCTGTAATTGTACACGTAAAGTGTACATATAAAATATATAAATCTGGCTGTGAGTCTTCCTGTGACACCGTTGCTTTTGAACAGAGACCCTGACAATTTTTTAATTGTTTATTGGTTTGTTCTTGGTTCGATTTAAAATATTTAATTTATTTACAGTTTACTTTCAAAAGTAGGTATTTCAATGAAATAAAATCACAAAGGAAGTATGTATGCCAATAAATTATACTCTCTCTGCGTTTTGTAAAAAATAAAATTCGCTTTGAAGCCGTTCACGTGTGGATAATGAGTTTACGTTCAAGGAATCCGTTGTATACTTATTTGTAATGTGTATTTAATAGTATACTAAAAGCTCGCAATTCCAGTGGTTCGGGAAAGTAAATCCTCTTACGTTTTATTTGGAAAATTCAACGAAGACGTGTATTTTTCTTATTGCACGTCCAAAATTTCAAAATCTCATTGACATCGCATACAAAACAGAAAATGTATTTAAGCTATCATCATCAAATTACACATCAAAAACAAATAACTCAATCATACACATTTTTGTTCAGGAATTCCGCCCACCCACGTGCATAGCCTTAATCACAGATTACATGCCTAATAGGCTTAATCGTTGACATTTGTTTGAAACAAAGCGGGTCTCAAGACTGATCGCCTGTGAGACTATAAGGTTGTTTTTCACTGGCGTCTGCACTCTTCCATGTTAGCACAATTATAACATATTTAAAACCGAGAAGTTTGTATGGATATTTGTTATCCTCCCGCAAAAACAACTGATCGATTTTATACAATTCTACAGGAATATAGCTTATACATAAGAATAAGACACAGTTCACTGTTTTGTTAGAATAAGAAGATATTCTGCGGACTAAGGCGAAATGTACGCTTAAGAGTAATATGTAATTGCTATTTGTCCTAATGAAAAAAGGAAAAAATAAAGAAAGTATAATATGACTCTGCCACCCCTTCGGATATGGCGTGATTAATAAAAAAAGAATTTCAGTAAATTTGACACCCATATAAAATCTTTTACTGAACTTCGCAGCAAACGATTAGGTATTCAGAAAAAATAATAGATAAGTACTAATAAAGTTATATTTAGATACAACTTTTGCCTTAATATGTTAAGTGCAAGAATAGAACAAAAAGAAATGACAAAGGAGATGTACAGACAGAATGTGATATAAAAAGTAACTAATAATCTCGGTAACCAAGCATCTGTAGGCAGTTGCGCCTTCAAGCTGGCTCTAAGAATGTCACCGATCTTGCCGCACCGCTTCATACATATGGAGTTGGTGATTAAACTTCGTACTTTCAGTTTTTATATCTCACCCCCTCCCTATGTATAGTTATACCAGAGATCTGGCTTAAATCATGAGCACTTGACATTTAGATTTTTTAATAGAGCTAACCGATTCGTTTACTGACTGAAATGAATTTTATTTTTATTTGGAATATGTAATATACTGCAATGAGTTGATTATAAATATTAATACTTAATCCTAGGCTGTTCTGTGATCAGCCTAGTGATCGATGTGGAATGACATAGCTGTAGTAAAAATTAACGAATATGACTATCTACGTTTTTCTGATCTGGAATTGGTGTAATAAACTACGTCGATAATTAAAAACAGAGGCTACTATCACTATTTTATTATGTAACATATAATATTTTGTAATTAAATAGTTTTAACTGATATAAAAGAAGTTAGCGAGTATCTTTAAAATTAATGTAGTGGGCTCTCGAGCAGTCTATAAAGGAAAGGGAGTTCATTACTCTCTCTTAACAGACGCCAAAAACCCAAATAAAAGTCGCCATTTTACGAGCTCAAAAATCAAATCTTTATTTACGCATAAAGATAAGTCTGCATAAACTGGAAAACCGTTATAGAAACTATGCATTTATTAATTTATGCATTGCAAATAAATACACCTGTTTTCACTTCCTAACCTTGACATACACGCAACGGAAGTATTATGATAGGGTAAAATGGTTCCCACAAAACCAGACCGTAACATCATAAGCAATTATAATGATAATATGTTAATTATAACCCACAGTACTCACATAATGTTCTAATTATTCAAATTAAACAAGTCCACGTAAAAATTTATTATATCATATATTTACTTTTTTCATTCTAAAACGGAGCTTAGTATTTATCGCTTAGTTCTTATCTTTAAACCAAACCCTTAATAGCACCCCTTAGGACGGAATCATAGATCCCTAGAGCATTGTAAGTAGGCGTGCGCGCGCGGTGAAGATCCAAGACGCGTTCAATGTGCGGCCATTTTGCGGACATACTGGTATTACTAGATGGGCAAACGTTTCTAGCCAGACATTAGCGGTTACCTTAATCGTCTGAACTGAAGATGATCTTTAGACAAGTTGTAGTGGTGTTTTTAATGCTGAACTATTTTAATGGGATGTAAGGAGATCGTTATAAAAGTACCTGTATGTATGGCATTTAAATACAAAGTTAGTTTAATATTAACTTTTTTTAATGAAATTCAACTTTCATTCATTCATATTCAATTGAAGAACAATGCCAGGGGTACTACTTTGTTCGAATTTCATCTTATATAAATATTAGACAAATACCCAAAAGTTGGTCGAACTACTAAAACTGTACAATTCTTTGTGGATATCGGCATTGCCATAATCATAGGGGCTAAAATTATATTATATTTTGACAGTTAATAATAATGGCAATTGATTTGAGAAATATTTATAATATCTTCTAAATAGAATCATATCGCGGATTAGTTGTTGATAACAAATAATTTATTCCCACAATTTATGTACGCTACTGTACTTCTCTCTTAACTTTAACTTTGTTCTACATAAAAACAAAGTGTAAAGGAATAAAAGTATTGCATTGTGGCGAATCATACGTATCGTGCCAGTTTATAACAGGCTAATTTACAACTAAATCCATGTCGTAGACTAGTGTTAAATTGTATCTACAATAATTCAAGAATTTAGTCCTAGTCATAAAATACTCATTCAAGATTATTTTTATTCGTCAACCGCGTTGCAATGGAAAATGAACATGCAAAGGCCCAAATGTCATATGTTGGTATTCCCTTTGATACAGATAAGATCCTGCCTGCACAGGCTGTTTGTCTTTGAATAAAAGAAACATTCCAATTCATTGCATCAGCATCGTTCCCTAAAGGCGTCTAGCAAAGGCTGAAACTACAGAACAGGCCCCTTGGGGCCGGGACGCAATCTATCGACTTGCGTTGTGCCTCGTTTATACTCGATCTCACAGTATTCGGTATTCAATTTATGTATTTGACACCATATCCTAGAAAAAATACATATTCCACAGAACAAGGTATGTTGTAATAAAGACGAAAGTAATAATAATACCGCGTGCCAAGTTGACTTCAAACTGTAAGTAAAAATCGCATACGCGATCTGTCAGTTGTCTACTATTCGTCTGTAATAAAGAAAAGAGTGACGCCTCCTGACACGCTTGTTTGTTTTAAATATATAGAGTAAGGCGTCTCTAGCAGAGCGGGAGCTGGGGACGTTGATACCTTGGTCTGTGATTCATTCCCTGGATTAATATTATAACTTAGCTTCTGTTTAGTTTTAAGCGTTTGAAAAATATTGCCTTTTACCGTCAATCAAATATGCTAACAACAGCCTCCGAAGGCTCATCAATCACTGTACCATTCCTGGAACTCTGAGCGTTCTTTAGTCTAGAACAAAGTATAAAAAACAGAACTAATTCTAAATTTCTTTAATAAATTGTGTATTCAGCAATAGAATCATGTTAACGGGGCACGGAGCTATTCCCCTGTCTTGTTAAGAGCTGTTGATTGGCAAAGTTCGATTGAATCTATGCTACATTATATTACTTTTTTATGAGTCGTTATTTTTACGCTAGTAATTTAGATTAATGTCAATTTAGAACACAGCTTAACAATGTAGGATTTTATTTTTATTTTTTTTAATTCAATCTATAAGATAAATAAAATTCAAAGGTCTGTTTGTATTTCCAAATTAACAACTTTTCACTAAATGCATATGAAAGTATATACGTTACGTATCATGTTTATTTCTTAAATTTTCTCTGTCTTAACAAATTTTAAAAAACCCAACCAATCAACCCAACCCAACCAATTGAAACTAAAACCAAAAACTAATTTTTAGAGATTTTCTCTTGAGAAAATCTCTAAAAATCAGTTTTTGGTTTCTATTTTAAGCCATCAGTGTACTAGCTAGCTAGACTATAGAAGCCATATATGGGCTCCTTTATTCCTTTATATATGGGCTCTACCAACGGTCACGGAGGGCGTTTCTTGAAGTGCAGTCACTCCTGACAATCCTTTCCTTAACAGGATAAAAACTACTTTCTAGCTTTGGTAAGAGGTGAATTTATAAATGTTGTTACTATTGTTTTGTCGAGAAACTGCAGTGGGAACTGTTACCTAAGTAGCACGTGTGATAATCCCACAAAACGTCAACCGCAAATTAAACGTTTCTTGAACTTGCTTCTTGATCAAAGTGAACACAATCTTTGGAATAAAAGGTCATTGGTCAAAAACATTTTATAAACATTTTATACATACATTCATATTGTCATGCCTCTATCCCCGAAGGGGTAGGCAGAGGCATATTAAACGCCCACATTTGCCGCACTTACCACATTACGCCCGTATGCTTTTTTGTCCCACGTAACAGGTGGTGAGCCCATTATCGTGTTGAAATGGACAGGGGCAGGCTGCGGCGACCTGCTGTTAAAATTTTTTAAGCTGCCTAACTTGGCTTATCGACTGCCATTTTATTGGTAGCCGGGACCATCGGCTTAACATTTCCATAACTAATTCTTTAAATTATAAATTTAATGTACGGTATTTCGATTACATATAGGTACCTATATTACATATAGTTACCTATTTTTTACTTTTTAAAGGAAATGGTTTTTGTGTCCCTGACACAAAAACCAAAGTTTCTGAATTTTTAATTAAAATTTTATAGTCTATTGACAATAATTTTGTTTTATGCTCTTAGTAAAATTTTAACCTTGGCGTTGAATAATCGACTGCAAGCGACTCTACTGAAACGTTTGGGTAACCGCAACATTCGCAAAACTTTCGATATTAGTTTAGCAGCGTTCCTGTCCTCAGTTCACAGTACAGAGGAAATACTCGTAACTAGGTAAATTCTTGCTCCTACACTAGTTAATTCCAAAGTATTGCGATACAGTTCATGCTTGGAAAATTTGCTGACCAAAATATTTTGTCTTTTTAAATATTCGAATGAAGTAGGTCAGATCTTAGAAAAATCCTATGTAAAGAAATCCTATTAATATTATAAACGCGTAAGTTTGTTTGTAAGTATAAATGGATTTTTGTTTCTATTTTACACAAAATCTACTGAATGAATTTTGATGAAACTTTACAATAATATAGCTTACACATCTGAATAACACATAGGCTACTTTTTATCCCAGGATCAAGTTTCTGTGGTAAACGGGAACGAGAAAACTTCACCGTCGACTGCGGCGTCAAATAGTATGTAATAAATAAAATAAATAATTATTGTGGGACACTTTTTACACATCGTCATCTAGTCCAAACTAAGCTATAAGCTTGTAATAAATCATCCATTAGAAAATGTTTCTCATTTTGGTTCCATAGTAGAGAAACATAACCATTCAAACATTAACAAAAGCAATTTAGTTCAGCTGGAGGGGCCTATTAATACAATATGTGTTAGTACCACCCAGTAAAGCTAAGTATATCGCTTTTATAAAAAATAATAATTTATGTCTATAATAAAATGGCTAAGATTGAAACCTGCGATGCGATGACTGATCACTAACCCAACGCCACTTTCCTTTGAGATTATCCTGAGAATTACTTAGAATATAATAATACAATAGTATTAGAACTGGCACCTCTAGCATCCTGCTCGCAAATCTAAGTGCAAACTTATGTTTTCTTCGTACTGTGGCTCACGAAATCAAGAAGATTTTATCTTTTCTTTATCACGTTTGGAGCTTACAGAACGGCTTACAGACAAAATTTACTGCATATTGTCCCATTTTTGCAGTTTATGTACGTAATATACTCGTCGGGTATTGAGGCGCTCTATTGCAAAGTAGTATTGTGAGTGAAGGGTTCATCATCATTATTTCAACAAATTGACTTTACCCTTAATGTCTACCTATTGATATTAGTCCAAAAGTTAATAAACAAGCTGGTCAATCAATCAATCAAATTAGCCTATCGCAGTTCACTGACCGCTGTCAAATATAGCTATATTGGAGGCTCACCCTCCAATTCAGCAATAATTTAAGAAAAAAAGATGTGGTGTCGTGGGACACCAGGTAGGAACGAAGTTCGAACTTTCGAAAAAACCCTCACTATCACCCTCACCCTCACTCCTCACCCTCACCCTCACTTTCACCCTCACCCCACCCTCACTGAAAGAGGGAGAAATAGAAGGGTATTATACATTACTCGCTTGTGTATACGACTGTCGCGCCTGCGCACGTCTCATTTAACGTTTTTCTTCCACGGACTTTTTCTTACGATTTTTTTCTTACGGTTTTACTATCACATATTTTTCAGTTCGGTCGCGCAGCAAAATCCCTATCTCCTCCAAACCTGCCATAAGGAACTTCGCTCCAAAAATTTTAGTTCTTATTCTTTCAAATTTTCCTTCTTTGCCGCATGACCTTGTCCTTTAGTCAACAGATTTTGCACGTGGAGACTGACTAGGGTCTCGAAGTTCTCGTTAGAGTTCTATCGCATCCACATCGTAAACTCATATTTAATTAAATTACACATTACAATTCACTTTCATCTTACACCATAATTCTAGTAAAAGCTACTATTGGACAATGTTAATTTCAATATAAATAAAAAAAAGAAATTTAATTTTAATATTGAGTTAATTTAAGTTAATATTTATTAATATTGTAAAATATAATTATGTAAATATAATATATCGTAGATGTAAATCATGAACTAATTATAACTTGTAATATTCCATGTAATATGCAAATAAATAAAATAAATAAATAAATATCCATCACGCCTTATCCCCGAAGGGGTGGCAGAGGCATACTATAATAAATACACTTTTCACCGTGTGGATTCCTGTCCCACGTAATAGGTGGTGAGCCCATTGCCGTGTTGAAATAGACAGACGCAGGTTGTGGCTACCTGCTGTTGAAATTTTTCAAGCCGCCACAAAAAACCTGGTGCATATACACCGACGGAAGCAAACACAACGATAAAGTAGGAGCAGCATTCGTAGCAATACACAAAGATAACACAAACACAAAAACATACACCAAAAAATATAAACTACACGACCTCTGCTCACCCTTTCAAGCCGAACTCCTCGCCATTTCTAAAGCCACTGAATGGCCCGCGCACTCACCCAAACCTCACACCAACTATGCACACATTATCTCCGACTGCAAATCCGCCATCCTCGAACTGTCCAACCCTTGTTAGGGTTGGACAGTTCGAGGATGGCCAATTAGCACTACAAACACACAAAAATATTGCACTTACAAAAACACATAATCTAACACTCATCTTCAACTGGATCAAAAGTCACATTGGAATAGCGGGCAACGAACTTGCCGGCGAAGTTCAAAGCTGCTGCCTACATACATCAAGGCCCCACATACACACACATTCCTATAAGCCACATTAAATACACAAACAGAAAACACACAAACGAGCAAACTGTTCAATACTACACCGAAGCCAGTCCACACACCCTCACATTTCTCCCTACATACGAACAATTAACTAAATTCATTTGCACATTTGGAACCGATTTCCAAACCACTCAAATTCTAAGCGGCCATGGGTACCACAAAGAATACTTACACCGATTCAAAATCACCACCGATAGTAAATGCCTATGTGACAATGACACACCACAATCCATTACACACCTCATCGAAAAATGCCCAAAATTTCACATCACACGATTCAATCACATTATGACAGCACACAACAGCAAACAACCCTACGACCTATCAGAAATAATCAAAAGACAAAGCACCACTGACACATACCGAGCTCATATACACAACATCATAAACCATCTAAAAGAATTCAACAACACTAAACAACCAAATCACACGACTACACCATCATAGTTCATAACTGTAGAGCTGGATATATCAGATAATGTAAATTACAAGTAAGATGGAAAACAGTATTATTTTAGCAAGTAAGATTGTAAAATGTTAGCAAGTAAGCCTGCAATATAATACGAAAAAAGAGACAAAGCCAGGCTCTATTTTCGTACTATTTGCCAATGTTTAATGTTATAATGTTACCTAGACTGTCAAATAGTAACAACATAATACAATCACACACTCTCATGCCACACACCTTCCGGCCCCATACAGTCTTCCTGATCTCCACCACCCCACTCGTATTACACCTCACTCCTACCACATATATCTCCGGCACCACCACCGCTTGAGAAAAGTCCGAGTGCATCCATTAGCCCGTCTTATCTCAGATTATACACCACTCTAACAAACAAAAAAAAAAGACTTTTTTTTTCTACATTAATTTTCCTACTTTGTTCCTACCTGGTGTCCCACGACACCACATCTTTTTATTTTATTTTAGGTACAGTACCAAGCTGGCCACAGTATTAGTACAGAGATTTGTTTCCAGGTTTCCTTTCACTTCGCCTGCCTGCCATAATCTTGTCCTTTGAGAGAAGTTGACTATTTGTGAGCGGTTGGCATTTTAAGAAGTTGGTATTCTGAGCTGATACGGTTATCTCGAACTATGAAAAAAATGTTCAAACGCCAGAACGTCTGATTACTTTTGTCACGCATTTGTTTGCTGCCAATCGAGGTATAATATTTAAATTAATACTGGTATCGAATTGCAGTTCCATTAGATGCTGGCGATGCTTGACTCTTGAAGCCCCATTGCGAATTGTAAGAAGAAATGAATATTTATTCTATATAGCTATTTACTACCAATTTCAGAATTAATTAAAACTTCAAAGAAATTAATCTTACTTCTGAGTTCCTACGAAGGTAAATTATATTGTCAAAGTCGTTCTCTCTACATTTCACATCTAGATAAATATGTGAATATGTCGCCTTTCATCACTATTCAAACAATTTATAATAAGTCAATATTAGCTCGGCACAAAGCAATTAGCGTGACGTCATTCAATCTGTGGTTTAATACCTTGTGAAAGCTCCAAAACAATTTGATATTATCTTGTAACACTTCTGAGTGTCGGTTACATATTTATAAGATTTGATTTACTAACCTTATTTTTATATACATCCCTTTTGTGGAAACAAACTCAATTTTCACAATACTTTAGTTTTAACTCTAAAGTCATTTGTCTAATTATTTAAAAGTTTATAATATTTCACATTGTTTGTGTTTGTTCGGAACGACATGATTTTGACGTTGTCAAAACTGTCACGGTCGTTTCGACTCTTATGGCGCGTTCTAAAATTAACGCGTGCGTCTATGGTGTCTTTGAGTTTGGTGCTGGACATTGAACTTAGATAGATTGGCTGTCCTGACTCACATCCACCCATAATGTATTGCGTGAGGTGTGACAAACAGGAATAGTAAGGTGTTCATGTTGGTTTTGTTTATTTATTTTTTTATTATTTGTCAAGGCTGTATGGCCTATACAGCCTTGACAAATGACTTGGCCTGCCGTGATCAAGCGAAAGAAAAAAAAGAAGCTTGGTCTTTTTACGAGAACGGCGTCATGAGAATATGCCTGTCATGGTGATTTAATTCGGATTAATATCCGAAGTCTTTTTAGCAAATATGTAGACATAATAATTGTTGCTGAGGTGAGAATATTTGTTTATATTTGTTTCTTCGTAATCGGTAAGATTACTTGGCCTTTGCGAATAATATGTTCTTACGATGGTTGTACTTTGTATTTCAGTCTGCTTTTCAAGAGACTTAGCAAATAATATGAAAAAGGATGATGATAGAAGGATCTAGTTAAAACCCCACTGAAATAAGTGGTAAGTTAAAACTATATAATCTCTTAGACTGCATTCCTTAACAGAATGTTGAGGGTGAAAGTGATTTTTATTACAAATTACTAATGTCTGTTACTTTTCTGTTGTTACAGGGGTTTATGTTTTCGGTTTTAGGTTTTATGTTTTTGTTTTTTTTAACATAATATTTGATAGTTTAACGTGTTTCACGTTCTCTGCATTCTACATTTTTACTCCTTGGTAATGTCTGTAAGAAGACTTAAAGTAAGCTGAGACAATGTGCAAAGAGGATATTTCTCTCTACTCTGGTTACCTACTACCTAAACTTCTAGAATAGGAAGAGATGTGAAGGACTTGGATGTTCCCCAAGCTTATATCCAGATAAGTGGTAATCTTTAATTAGTTTCTCTGTATAATAACCCGGTAAAGGCCGACTGATGTTGATAGTTTAAAAGGAATAACTTTTAACTTTGAATATTCATTTTTCTATTACATATGTAGCTTTCAACTACTTTAACATACTGGACTACCGATGTGACGTTCCAGTTACACATATTTTATAATCTTTTTATTATCACAAAGGAATATTAATGTAAAACTTTATTTTTACTTTGTTATGTTGTAGTGTATGATGATGATAGGAAGCGGCGTTGTGTGTTTAACTAAACTAAGAGATAGTTTAAATGTATATCTGTATATAATTTAGATATTTTAAGGCATCTGACAACTGCTTAATATTTCTCATTTTAGGCCACGCCCATTTCCATACTTTGGTTTAAATTTTTATTTGTACTAAATATAAACTTATTTTTAAGTGACCATATGTATATGGATCCCACTATGCACGACTAAGCCATTTCTTTTTACTTTCATATATGTATCTTCATGTCTACATATGCATATAGTTTAAATAAATATAATTAATAAGATGATAACATGAGTTTTTTTAATTGCCTCATTCGTTTGATGGAGAGATACCTAGCGCCCTCTTTTTATAAATTCTGGTATTTCTCTGCTCCAGGTTGGTCCATACTCACTCCCTATACACATGCTCTGCTAGCTGGTGCACCGGTGATTCTTTGAGATAGTGTTACTTACACATCTCCAGGGATTACCAACCGTACCTGATGGGTGTATGTAGGTGTGTTGTTGCTACCTAGTGCGCACCACCCCTACCAAGCCCGTCAACCGTTATAATCTACATAGTTGTTCTAACTTACTTTGTCAGGGAACTGTAAAAGAATTATAAAATAAAATTGTGCATGAACTATCTATCCTAGTCTGTCTATGTATATGTGTTACAGTTACAGTTTTAGCATAAGGAGCATTTTCAGTGGTGGTGGGTTTCAGTCGGCTAGCAACTAACGTCACCTGTTAACGATTTTTGAACCCATATTAACCTTTAATATTTTACAACACGAAATCACTATTGGCCGTTTGCACTAAACTTAGGAGTATCATAACTTTACATCTATGGTTTTATGACATGCCCAATGCATAATCGGTGTCATAACGACATCGATTATGCGACTTTTTTTTTTTTCTTTTTCTTATGGCCCCTATAGCTATATACTAGCGGGTACCGGCAATTCCGCCACTGTCTAACGTGCAATGGACTATATATATATATATATATTTGCGACTCTTATTATCTAAGTATGTCCTAACTTCTAATGTCATTGTCATATTTGATTTCTTTTAGTTCTTTTCGCCCTTATCTTGGCAGGCAACGGAAATTCAGTTCATACAGCCACGTCATTAGTTACAAATATGTTTAGTATGCGTGATTATCCGCTCTTTGTCTACGTCAAGTCTAATGCTAAGTGCAGTGTTCTAGTCTCAGTATAGCGATAGAACCTTTACTGTTGCTTGCTATGGAGATTTTGAAGTAACACCAGCAGAACCCAGAATACGCTTTTCACTGCAAGTTGCAGTAAAAAGTAGGTAGGTTGCAGTCTGTAACCTACCTACTTTCCTATTCTCATGCACGTTTTTAAATGCTCTCATGCATGTCTAAGAATGAATCATTTTTAGGTTCCCGTACCTCAAAAGGTAAATAAGGAACCAATTACTTTCTTGTCTGTCTGTCTGTCCGTGTGTCATCATCTAATTTCTCAGGAACGGGTGGACGTCGCCCTTGCAAGTTGAAATTTATACCAGATACTGAAATCTAGTCCCTAGTTGCATAAAAATCAAAGCCCTGAGTAAACACGATATAAAGATGGGCTTATATTGACCTCTGAGTTGTATGGGCGCTCGTACAATTGGGAGGTCTAGCTTAAATGGCGCTCACCTCAAATAAGGTACATACAAATTTTATTGTCGGTATAATGGGTAAGTTACGAAACCCTCGGCGCATGAAAAACACAAATTATACACAATTGTAATTTATTGGCATCAAAATCTCTTCCACATCACTGTCCACCAAAACCGTACTCAGAATTCTGGCAGCATTGCAACGTTAAATCGCAATGCTTATACAATTATACATCATACATACATACATATTGTCACGCCTTTATCCCCGAAGGAGTAGGCAGAGACATATTAAACGCCCACGTTTCACCGTCACTCAACATTGCCGTGTTGAAATGGACAGGCGCAGACTGTATCGACCTGCTGTTGAAATTTTTTAAGCCGCCCGTAAGGACTTCAACTTGGCTTAACGACTGCCATTTTATTAGCAACCGGGACCAACGGCTTAACGTGCCTTCCGAAGCACGGAACTGGGGTGGGGGTCTAAAGGGCCGAATAAATTTAATTAAATAAAACGTGTCAATAGATGTTAAATTAGGAAGAAATTTTGAACCCGTTGCTTTTTTAGTGAGGTGGTAGCAAAAAGGCTAAAAGGTCTTATGTGCTAGACACTAATTAGCATTACCAATTAAAGTCCTGGTAGTCTCGGACTCGTCCTGGTAGTCTCGGACTCGATTATACATAAGATTTGAAAAATTATAAACACGAAGTCTGCATTGCTTAGGTACATAACATGAATTCATGTTTTCAGGGAGATATAACAATTTTATAAATTCTCCGACCATAACCGCTGTTTGTAAAATACTTCTTTATTTTTCCTTGTCTTCTTGGCCTCTTGGCTTAAGCCAGTGCTAGATTTAAATAATTAGAATCTTCCTTGTTATTTATATTTAGTTTTCAAGTCCTTAATCAGAATCTTCTTCATTAAAAGCTACATTCTGTGTATAGTAGCACTTTCATGTATAGGTTTGTTTGTTTGCTTGCTGTTGGTAACTTCGCTGGAGCTAGGATGTTAGAAAAAACGACATTCCACTGACTTCTCCAATTGGACAACACTTTTCCATGTTGTCGAAGCTTCTATGTTTAATATTCCACCATTTTTACATTCAATTTTGTTACGCCGGCGGACTAGTGATCAACTTTAAACGTCATTTTCTGGGCCTTGGGAACGTTTTCAGTAGGCTGAAAAGCGGTTTCAGGCCGTTTCCGAGGAAGCTCTATCACATACAAAATTATCCAAATTTCACCCCAGTTGCCGTTGTTTTCAGGCACCTGAAACATGTTTTCAGTTCGTTTCAGGCCACCCCCTATCACATGCCATCATAACCTGAAAACCCTTTTTCAGGCGTTTACAGGACCCCTTATGGGCCTTTGAAGCCCACTTCAGTATAAAGCGTAATTTTATAAAAGAGTGACAAGGATAGCGTATTAGAAAGAGAGAGCTACATTCAGAATATTCCAGAGCTATTAGACAGGGATAGCACTATTATAAAAAGAGATAGCTACACTAAGAACATTCTAGAACTATGTGATAGAGATAGCACCAGAAGGGACAGCAATAGGTCGAGAACCTTCCGGCATATACCGAAGGAGCAACTAGTATCGTGTGGAACATTCTAGAGATGTACCCAATTGTAGGTACCGAACGAATTCTCCCGAATATTCCAGAAAATGACTAGGCGTATATAATGGGCCGAGCTTGCGGCTACAGTACAGTCTCCTTTGAGGAAGCGAACAGTGCGAATCGAAGTGATCGAACTGCTTTCAGGGGATTAGCAGTCCTGGTGAAGAGAAACGTCGTCCACCAACCGCTGCCCACAGCTGCGCTGCAGACGTCCTACGCCCTGGGTGGAGAAGTCTGCATCGACCGCCGCCCCATCCGTGTGTTTGCGTTCTATAAGCCGCCGGACGCGCGACTGGCAACGGCTGATGTCCACACCCTGATGGACTCACCGGACCCGGTCATAGTCGCGGGCGACTTCAACGCCAAGCACACGGCTTAGAACTCCACGCGCATCTGCCCCAACGGGCGTAAACTATTCAACATCGCGGAGCAGCAAGGGTATGAGATGTTGGGACCAGAGGTCCCAACACACTACCCATACCAAGCAGCGTTCCTGCCGGATGTGATCGACCTGTCGCTGGTCCGCGGCCTGCCAGTCGCGCCATCGATCGACGTCCTGGACGACCACCTCCTCTCGGATCACCAGCCAATCCTCCTAACCCTGACAAGTATCCTTACTCGTTCATCGCCACCGCCGCCCCGCTTTCGCCAGGATTGGCAAGCATTTGCCGATCTTGTGGCGAAGCACTCGCCGCATCGCCGCATTGAGTCCGAGTCAGACGTCGACGCGCTCGCCGAAGATCTCAGCGCTGTTATTAACACAGCGCTACGAGACTCCAGGCTAGAAGCCCCGTCGACCCGGAAATCTCCTCAACTACCGGCCTTCATCTTGGCGATGATCGAGAAGAAGCGGAAGCTGAGAAGACTGTGGCAGCGCAACCGATGCCCGACCCTGAAGTGCCAGCTCAACGTGCTGGCTGCAAGGGTCTCGAGCGCCCTGGAAACAAGAGCGACCGAGTCCTGGCAGCGCACCATTGAGCGGGCCGGGGACGACTGGTCGGGCATCCACCGCCTGTGCCGCCAACTCTCCGGGAAACCGCCTCCGATTAGACCCCTCATGGCCGGTGACGGTACCCCACGTTACCGAGCCGAGGATCAAGCGGAGATCTTCGCGGAATACCTGGAGAAACAGTTCCAGCCGAATCCAGCTTCCGACGCAGTTCGAGTAGAAGCTATCCAGCAGCATCTGAAGTTTTACTTCGAGGCGCCGATAACCCCCACGGAAGACCCAGTCGTGTTTTCCCCGGGCCAAGTGCAGCGTATGATTCGCCGCACCCAACTGCGGAAAGCCCCAGGCCCCGACCGGATCCCGAACGAGGCCATGCGTCACGTGCCCCCGCGAGCTATCGCATCGGTGACGCAGCTATTCAATGGCATCCTCCGCACCAGCCACTTTCCCGCAGCATGGAGACTCGGACGAGTCATTATGCTGCCGAAGCCCGGGAAAAACGTACTGAAGCCCGAAAGTTATCGGCCCATTACGCTGCTGTCGACACTCTCGAAAGTCTTCGAGAAGCTTCTACTCCTGCATCTGATACCACACATCCAGCCACGCGACGAGCAATTCGGCTTTCGAGCCGAACACTCCACCACGCTGCAGCTCGCGAGGGTACTGCACCATCTCACCGTCGCTCTCAACAAGAGAGAGCACGGTGTTGCAGTACTCCTCGATATGGAGAAGGCCTTTGATCGCGTCTGGCACGACGGCCTGATCTACAAGCTGGCCACGTCTACTACTCCGCGACGAAAAGTCAAGACTGTGGCCACCTTCCTCCAGGACAGACGCTTCCAGGTCATCGTGGACGGCGTCCTGTCCGGAGAGCGCAGCATCAGAGCCGGCGTGCCCCAGGGGAGCTGCCTGTCGCCAGTGTGCTACGCCAAGTACACTGACGACATCCCAGTCCCAGACGGCGCGATGTTGGCGCTATACGCCGACGACGCCGCCTATATTACGACCTCCCTGACCGCTACACATGCGGCGGTCAAAATGCAGCGTGCCCTGGATGTGCTCCCGCCTTGGCTGGATGAATGGAGACTGACGGTCAACGTGGCAAAGACCCAAGCGCTTGTTGTAGGGGGTGCGTGGCAACCCGCGCCCCTTACCCTGCTCGGAAAAACCGTCGACTGATCCCCGACGGTGAAGTACCTTGGAGTGACCATTGACCGTCGTCTCACCATGCGACACCACGTGCAGAACATTGTTGGACAAGCTCGCGCCGCTCGAGCTCTCCTGCGTCCGGTGATCCCATCGTGCCTCCCGCTCCGTGCGAAGCTGGGCGTCTACAAAACTTACATTCGCAGCCGTCTCACCTATGCCGCCCCTGCATGGTACGCTCTGGCAGCAGACTCGTACCGTGCACGGCTGCGTGCGCAGCAGTCGCTGTCGCTGCGACACGCCGTAAGCGCCCCTCGCTTCGTGAGGAACGAAACGATCGCCCGAGACCTACGCATGGAGAGCCTCGACGACTACATCGGTCGCTTGAGCGCCAACATGTTCGCACGCGCCGGGGAGTCGAACTTCCGCCACTTGCGGGAGATCGCTCCGTACCACCGGCGCCCCCCGGACAGACCTCTGCCGCGGAACTTGATCCCTGCTGCAGCAATACCGGACTAGACAACGTCACCCTGAGGCCGGCTGATGGGCGCGTGCCGGGAACCCTTCCCGCCAGGCTCGACCTCGCCGACGCCTTCAGGGTGACCCCCAGATGACGACCTCAGCTGCCGCTGGCTTGTAGACCGCCCATCGGAATCATCCGGTGGGGTCAGGGCTCGCTAGTGGCACGCTCCACCACCGGACTTGACGCCCGGATTTGACCCCACGGCTTTTTACAGCCAATCCAACGACCCGCCTGTATCGACAGGCGGCGCTGATATTCACTGTAAGAGGCCAATGCCTTGATCAGTCTCCCCCCAACTCCCCTAGGGGAGTTGTGAGATGGCCAGTCAGATCGAAGTGATCGAAGCTAAATAGTGCGATACTGTTACAGTGCAATTATCTAAGCGAAGAATTTGTGTTTAGTGTGTTCAGTGGCGATTATTAGTAGTGGTTTTACTGTTATTATTTAGAGTTATTAAAGTGTTACTTTTATAATTTGTGGTATTAGTGCAACTCCTATTAGTACCCACCCAACGAACGTAACAATATTTATATATTTAAAATGTATTCCAGCTGAATGTAGATTTTGGAAAGAAACAGAAAAATCGTGTTCCGTTGACTTATCCAAATGCACAACACTTGTACACGTTGTCGAAGCTTTATGTTTAAGAATTCTTGATACTAGGCCCATTTTTACACATAAACACACGAAAATACATTCGTTTAGATAAAATAATATCTTTTACAGCTAAAATCCAGAAAATTGTGTATTTTGTTGACAGTGGTTGACAGTGTTAGGTAGCAACAGACTAAAATACATAGATAAATCATCAATTTCATTCATTTTCATTGACTTAGCTATGAACCAGAAAGTTAAGATTATCTTAAGATAATAACATTAGTGCAAATGAAATGTCAAATTAGGCTATGCTTAGACTAAAGAGTTTAATAGTTAGGATTGACTTAAATTGTGTTTAGTGCAAACGGCCATATATCTAGTACTGCGCTTCGACTCTCAATGTGCTTGGCATTAATAAAATTAACTATTATGTTATTAGCTAATTTTGTACATTTCTAAGCATAATACGCATATCAGTATCTTATAGATAGCATTATCCAAATGTATGAGACCTGACATATCTAAATCTTTATTCCGGAAACCTTAGAATTATTTTATTTAGCAAAGCTTTCAAAACGCTATGTACCTACCTACATTTAGGAATGCCAGTGACGCAATACACAGCGGCAAACAGGATACCCCAGACAAACTCTTTCAACAAACCATCTGAAGGCTCTGCTCCAACCAAAAGTTACATAGGTAGGTAGTACGATTTCAATTTGATTGTAGTAGCTACAATCAAATTAAAATCGTACTTTCATCTAGACTTCCGTTGAAAATTCAAGTAGGAATATGTACCGAGATAGTATTTAGGTATATACCGAACTTGGATAGATCAACGCCACAACCGTAACAATTAAACACACGATGTAGGTATGTTCCTATGTTAAGTCTTTCATTTTGAATATTTTGTCACTATTTTATTTTGTTTATTTTATCACTCGACATAGTATTCTTTTCGTCTCGTAGATTTATTTTTTACACCATCATTTAAGTCAATAGTTTTGCAAACAAGCCCCATGGCCTTGGCTCTCCATATCGAAGCGACCTTGTAACTTATTGAACGTGCCTACTTAGGTACCTATACTTAAAATGCAATGCGTCCGCGCTCCGCTTTATCTTTTGCGCCAAGAATACCACAGTGAGACAATGTACGAAACCAGTTTTGAACGCCGGAAGCCTTTCTCTTGTAGGTACTCATACCATCGAAATATTATAGACATTTGTGAATTACTAACAAAAAGATTTTTACAAACATGGGTACTTGTATTATATTATCAGATAGGCAGTTGCAGCAACTGATAATGCCGGTATCCTGCTAGTGTATACTATAATATATACTAACTCGCTGACACCCGCGGCTTCACCCGTGACGTACTTCGAACCTCGTGGCACTCATTTAATTCCGTCGTTTATTAATTTTACAATACCTACTGTATTAAAAATTCCTCGACTTGTTGACATTTATGATTACTGTTCCGCTCTTCTGGGTAGTAGCGTGATGAAAGCCTTATAGTCCTCCTCGATAATATAATTTTTCAATTAGAACCAGTAGTTCCTGAGAGTATCGCTTTCAATCAAACAAATATACATACAAACAATGAAGCAAACTTTTCAGCTTTATGTATTAGTATAAAAGTAAAGATAAACTGTAGCTTTTTTGTTTTTTTTTTACGCAGCGTTATCTAGCCCAAGTATAGTAGTAATAGCCTAAAGTTCTACATGAAATTGGAACAGAAAATATCTAAAATTATTTAGAAAGAATATGAAAATGAATAAATTATATACAACTAGCTGTCCCTCCCTGATTCGCCCGTAACATACTTCGAATCCCATGGAACCCATTTAATCCCGTCGTTTATTAATTTCACAATATTGTATGAACATTCTCCAAATTTGTTGATTACTTCTCCGCTATCCAGAGGGCTAAGTCTACTATTTCAATCGCGTCAGAAAAGAATCGTAATCTCTCACTAGCTCTCTCACTCAGTAGCCACCGGTACAATTTTTACTTTTGTTCGTAGTCTACTATCACACTCGTACTCCAATAGACTCATGGAATTATTATGTACTACGTAAGTAATTAATAATTCCATGAATACTCGTATCGGTCGACCGATGAGTCTACTAAAACGTACCGCGGCAGTGGCCGTCTACTAACATTTTGACAGCTAAAAACAGCGATTCTGGTTCTATTCTACAGGTTGTCAATAGTAGATTTGGCCCCCAGTACCAGCCCAGTCGAATTATGGTTACACGAAATTAATTTCTATGCGCCAAATTTTGATTTCGCCGTATCTCCTAAGATATTAGTTTAATTTGCAAGGTGTAAAAAAAACTACATGGACAAAATAATCTACATGAAATTCTGAAGCCAATTAACATATTAAAAATGATAAGGATTAATAACGTATTTGTGTAAATAGCCTTCAAATTACCGCTTTATTATTGCTGGTTTTTTAAAGTATAAAAATGGATATAGTATGTTATTCTTAAGAGATAGACATATACCGTCGCGGACTTTTTGGAATTGTGTATCTAATATAGGTCTACAACCTATATTAGATACACAATTCCACAATACATTATTTTGTTATATCTCAAAGGCAGCGTTATCTATGACAGCTCCCAGACGGCAAATTTTTTCCGACATCCCAATACAAAAACTTAACAAATTATACATAAAAACCTTCTATAAGAATCACTCTAACTATTAAAAACCGCATCGTAATTCGTTGCGTAGTTTTTAAGATCTGTGCATACATAGGGACAGACAACGAAAAGTGACTTTGTTTTATAATATGTAGTGATAAATTGAGTATGAAACTGGGTGTAAGTGGCGCCACCAAGGTCTCTGGGGCCCAAGCGACCTTACCTGGTAAGGCGCACCTGTTTATTAACAGACGAGGCAATGACGTAACAGACAAGGCAATGAAGTCAGACGCCAGTCGCTCCCAACAATGCCGAAAATCAAAAAGAAAACGAACCAAATATCGCCTCGCCTCCTCAGTCAATAAAGAGAAGAAAGTGAGTATGGAACTGGAATTAATTACACTCTCGATAATTTGAAAACAGATGCAAATAATATTATGTAAAGTTACTTTTGTTACCTACTAAATACGGACTCGTGCAAATTTCACATAGAATGTAAAACAAAGTGTATCACTGGGTCACAAAATATTGTATCCTCGGGCAATGTACTGTTGTCTCTTTTCTAGATTCTACGTTATTCGAAATCTACTAATCCCTCGCTGTTTTCAGTCTATTCTAAAATCCATCACCGCACTCGCCTTCAATATATTGTTTTACTTGCTGGTGACACAATCTACATACAATTTCCTATGAACGAAACATACACACAACACAACAGCTGTACACTCAATTACAAAAATAGTTATAACAATCAGACAGCTAAACCAAAAATTTAGCATTACCTTTTTGACTCTTCAAATACAAATAAAACTTAGAAAGAAATAACTTGAAATTAATGTATTAACTTGGCGTACAATAAAGTGTATACAAGTTAATAAATAAATTATTCAATAATGTACGTAGAAGAGCTCGTGGCCCCGCGGTCTCAGTGTTCTGTAAACGATCACTGAGTTACGCAACCTTCACTATGGCTGGTCCTTGGATGGGTGACCACTTTGTGGCATTTATATTTGCGAGCGTTTCCGTGCTTCGGAAGGTACGTTAAGCCGCTGGTCCTGGTTGCCAGTAAAATGGCAGTCGTTAAGCCTGGTTGAAGGCCTTATGGGCGGCTAGAAAACCTTTAACAGCAGGTCGCCACAACCTGCGTCTGTCTATTTCAACACGGCAATGGGCTCACCACCTATTACGTGGGACAGGAATCCACACGGTGAAAAGTGGGCATATAATATGCCTCTGCCACCCCTTCGGGGATAAGGCGTGATGGATATTTATTTAATTTTTAAATTAATTAAATGTAATAAGTAACTAGTACCAAACAAATACCTCAAAAGCTATTTATTTAAATAAAGTTTGTCAATACTTCCAATCCAAATTACAGCGAGAATGAATTGGATTGGAATAAAGAAGCCCTTCTTATATCTATTGAGACTGATTGATTTATATGAAGGTACCCTTGACTGTTGAATTTAATCACTGGAAGGAGAGCTTGTAAAGACTCTTGACAAATCTTTATCGTCTAATCAATTATTCCGCAAGAATGATCTTATAGATCGAATTACTATACATCCAAGAGCTTTGACAAAACATTGAGGGATTATAATTAAAAATTGTGTAATTATTTACAGTCTGTCATAATTTGTAATGTGTATTTTATTTGCGAATATAAATATTTGTCATAGAAGCACTAATGGAGCTTGCAGCATTGATAATTAAGTAAAAAAAACGGTTGAGAACAAAATGCAAGAACATTACGCAAATCAGCGTGTGATTTGCGTAATGCTCTTGCATTTAGGACAATTCGCAAATTAGCGTGTACTTATACGATCTGCAGAGTGAAGACCAATGAATACTTAGTATAATATTATATTGTTGAGTACAAATACTATGTTTACAATTGGTTACCTTATTTTGGGTATGTTGTGGAACAGAAAAACCTTCAAGATCAAAGGAGAACTAAACGGGTTTTATACGAAGATGATATGGCAGTCTTACCCCAAACAGAGGACGAGTTTTTAAGTATAATAAAAGTTTTAGTTCGAGAATATTCTGGTTTTACCAGTGGGAGAACATATTAGGAGCCCTAGAAGGCACCCAAAATCCTGTTTGCTAACTCTAGCTTGTTGTAGGTAGGTATACTACCGCCTTTTCCAATGTCGTTATTGCGAAATAGTCGTATTATATAAATATCCTAGTTGTTTCCTAACTTTACCTAAATTTGGAGCCTAAGGTTTACTGTTTTATAGGCTACTAGAAGCAGCTACTGATAGACTTTTGATTTTCGGCATTGCTGGTAGCGTCTGCCGTCTGACCTCTCTACCTAAGTACCTAAGGCCGCCTAAGTCGTTGCACACTTTTTTTGGATAATACTACTAATGCATTTTTTTAACTTCTCATGCTCTGAAAGTGCTTATTTGTGCAGGATATAGGCTGCACAAGTGCACAAAATCGTTTATCCGAGACTTTTAGCATAGTAAGCTGATAGTTATGTTGAGTAGGCACAAATATGTACTTTCCTCGCAATCGAAGTGAAGAGCAGAGTTTATAACTCGTTCACAAAACCATTTAATAGCAAACTACTAGCAGCCCGAGCCAAAGGCGAGGATAAAAATGGTTTGTTTTGTGCACTTGTTGTAGAATCTTCTATTATTTCTAAGCCTTTAAAACGGTCAACTTTAACATTCGATCCTATATACAATAATATGTGAATGTTATCTCTATTATTAACATTGTTGGGAGCGACTGCCGTGTGACCTCTCACCCCTCGTCGTTGCCTATTAACTCTATTTGTAGTGCTTTACACAAATACTTTTGTGAAATGAGTCTTAAGAAATTCATATTTCCAGTCAAAAAAGATGTAAGATAACTACCCACATACAAAACAAACGAACTGCATACTTTTCTACTTGTAATAGTGGCATAAAGACGGTCGTACGTAGTCTATACAACCGGAACTTACGACTTACTTGCTTCCCGAGGCACGTAATCTGTATGTAGGCAGCGATTACCGTACAGGGCCCGGCCACACGCACAGTTGCTTAATCGCGTAGATGAAGGATTAGCGTAATAAAGTCTATTAGGCAGTCTCTTAACTTCTAAAGGTAACTTATATGAAGGCATACTTAATCACGCATATTTATGTAGAGACACGGTTTGTGATGTCTTTCTTTTCTATTACCCTGAGTACTTCATGATTCATAATTGTTAATGTGACTTTGTACTTCCCCAACATGGTTTTGCACGGGTGCAATGTATATAATAATATGTATTTTACATGTAAACATTTTATATATTGCTTAAAACTGCATTAAAGTTTAATCTTTCTATTTTCACGCTCTTTCTCTGCCAAATCTTTAAGTGATCTAAATATAACAGACAGCTGAATCGAATCGAATAGCTTACTTTTTACAGATTTAAAATATTATGATATCGGGATAGCCTACTTCCATCCATTTAGAGGCTATCCCCGACACCGATTCAAGGCTCGATCTAAGCGTAAACTCAACAAATTTAAATAAATCAGTCAACAAAAACATCAATCAAATTCCTATAACACCTAAATGACTCATAAGCTTAAAGTTTATTGCTCCCTGAATCAGACTGCTACCTATTTATGCATGTGCGTATATATTTTGTAGGGTAAAGCAACCAGTTGTGAACCCAACCTAGCTGTAATTGCCGCGACATAATTAATGCTTGCTCATTCAACTTGCGCTTTGAACAATGATAGGTAATGATAGATAATGGTTAAGCTCTCACTGCAATAATTAGAACTATTTTAACATTTATGACAGTTTTGGAACCTTTGATATTAACAAGATGTGTGAAAGTAAGTAGAGTTTATATCTTACACATTTTTGTCGTAAATACAAGAGAAAAAATTGTTCTATATCTAGTAAAACAATTATTTTACTAGGTACTAAAATTTTATTTAAAAAAATACGATCTTATACAAGCGCAGTGTATTGCCACTAAATCGGTAGCAATTATTCTTCAATGCGTAGCGGAAGAATTTATTAATTTTATTCATTATATAAAACTTGCATACTCGTACTTGTACCTCAAAGCTCATGTCCAAAAACTTTGAGCAGTTAAAGTTTACCAACTTAAACCGAACTTTTAATATGAAACTTGTACCACCAATCACTTTTCAATATTGTTAGGTAGTGGTGAAAACAGATGCTTAAAATTATTTTTGACTATATTTTTAAGCTTACATAACATAACATAAATAACATACTTTCACGCCTTTATCCCCGAAGGGGTAGGCAGAGGCGTACTATACGCCCACGTTTTACCGTATGCTTTTTGCTTTTTGTCCCACGTAACAGGTGGTGAGCCCATTGCCGTGTTGAAATGGACAGGTGAAGGTTGTGGCGACCTGCTGTTGAAATTTTTCAAGCCACCCATAAGGCATTCAACTGGCTTAACGACTGCCATGTTACTGGCAACCGGGACCAACGGCTTAACGTGCCTTCCGAAGCACAGAAACGCTCGCAAATATAAATGCCACAAAGTGGTCACCCATCTGAGGACCAGCCATAGTGAAAGTTGCTTAACGCAGTGATCGCCTACAGAACACTACGTCCGCGGGGCCACGAGCGCTTTTTTAGGCTTGCTACAAAAATAATGCACTTTTAGAATCCACATTTCACTAAAGACCCCCGTGGCTTAGCCCGTCACCTATTTCGAACCCCCGTCACATCCATTTGATCCCGTCGTTTTTACTTTTACAGAAATATTGACATTGGGTAGTAAGTGTGATGATATAGCCTTCCTTGATATATTGACTATCCAACCATAAAAGTATTTTTCAATTCCGTCCAGTAATTCCTGTGATTTAGCGCGTTCAACCAAACAAACAAAGAAACTCTTCAGCTTTATATAATAAAATAGTATAGAAGCATAGATTCTTCGCTAATAGTTTAAATTACATTATGAAAGCTATATATGGCAGGTTTGAATGAAAGTGTCAGCGTTAAGCTGGAAAAGGGCGTGCTCCGTTGGTTTGGACGCGTCCAACGAATGAGTGAGGAACGATTGACGAAGAATATATATTGTTCAAAAGTAGAGGGTAGAAGGAGTCAGGGTAGGACGAGACTTACATATGAAGACCACGTGAGCAAATTGCTCAAAAACGGAAAGGTCAAAAGCACTCGGAAACCCGGGCGTGCGTGTATGAAGTGATTGATGAATCTCGAAGAAGCGAAAGAAGTATGTATGGATCGCGAAGCCTGGCGATCTGTCCTCTCTGACTACCCCGTCAGGGATACAGCGTGAAGATAGTTAGTTTTTTAGTTTTAGTTATAAAATAAAATATTTGAAAACTGATAAGTGGCATGGATCAGGGGGTGGGGTTCAACAAGAGCTCGAACTACGTCATGGGGAAATCCGGGGAGTTATCTTAATCTATATAAATATATATAAAATGGAAAATCTACGCATGGTGGTTCCTTTTAACACGTTGGTGTCACCTAAGACGGTTTGATGAACGTATTCTTTACGTACCTACGGAATTCTCAGTATTCGCATGGAAATATAATCCTACTTATATTATAAGTGTGGAAGTTAGTGAAGATTTCTATATTATTTGGAAATTTGATATTTAATTACATTTCGATGAAAATCGACATATAGATAGAACATTTCCTAATTAAATACATAGGTACCTACTTTTTATCCCGGGAAAACGTCTTTCTCCCACGTAAAAACCTTTTTGGGCACTAATCAAACTTCACGTAAGCAGGGCCGCGAGCATCAACTATTGGAGATACATGTATAACTATGTACACATAGGTATATTGAAAATTGTTTTTGTAGGACATTCTATAATCGATTATCAAGCTAAGACTACTGAACCAATTTAAATGAAACTACGCGGTTCCTTTGGGAGAGAGGATGAAAGACAAAATGTATGTAATGTGATAAATGTAATGTGCCCGTGGATAAAAAAAATTGCCCGTATTGTCGACATTTATGACTACTGCTCTGCTCCCCTGTGTAGTAGCGTAATGAGTGTTCTTCCTCAATAAATAGGGGCTATCTAACACAAAAATTATTTTTCAAATCCGATAGGTAGTTCCTGAGATTAGCGCGTTCAACCAAACAAACAAGCTCTTTAGCTTTATAATATTACTATAGATTCAGTTGTTAGTCATCAACAAGTATTCCGTTTTCATTCAGTTCTTTGTTATTAGAAATCTTCACAAACTAATACTTCAAAAGCTGTTTTATAAGAATATAGATGCCTATGCGCCACCCTCCTAACTAATCTCTCTTTATTTGTCTGTTTCTCTTATGTGGCGTTAAGAAGTTGCGCGGGTCAGCTTGTTGTCTATATGTAACAATCCGAGATGAAATAGAGAGATGCTTGCACAAACAGATTGTATTAACTGATCTTTTGAAAAACTTACTTTTCCATTAAAATTTTGAAGACCTAAGGACCAGCTATATTGAAAAATGCTTAACGCAGTGATTGCTTACAGAACACTAAGTTAGCGGGCCCCGAGCGCTTTATAATAATACAGTTATATTAGCCGTGATATTGATTATGACTATATTATAATTAAATGCTATCAAGAATGAGTTTACAAATATAAATTAAGTTAGTATAAATAGTACAAATTAGGTACCTACTCGAACTGATTTTCTGATACTGCTTTATGAGAAAAGTTAGTTGATAAATTACTGTGACAATGAAAAAGCTGCTAAAGTTATAACGCAGTCATGAATAATAATAATTTCTGTCTATATCTCAATTTAAAAAATACTAAAGGCACGCTTAGGTACATATACATATACTAGCTACGATCGAAACTATATAATATACACAATTTCGATCGTAGCTAGTATGTAAAAGTAACGGAAACCACTCACTGCTCCAATGGAAAAGAGGCTTGACTGCATGAATATTGAGGTAAGCATGTCGTAAATACAGCAACAAACTAATGAACATGTATGATATGGTCTAGACCATACTATTAAGCAACTTGAAAATTGTCGTGAGGCTTGCAATATTCGTATAATCACTTCATTAGTACCTCAACAGCGAGGTGAGTAAACGACTGTGCAAATTGACTAGCAAAACTGACTCGTGCTCAAATCTTAATTAAACTGTCACTGAGTGCTTAGTTTACATTCCGTGCACTTGCCTTCTATGTATAGCTCGATAGCTATCATTTACCAGACGCGCTAAAACTAGTGCTATTTCTTTTCTACCTACAGTTCTAGCTATACTTATCCATACAGAAGACGAGTATTTTTAGCGGACCCCAGGCGTCGCGAGACGCAACTGGGACAGACGCTCGGATGATGATGACCGAAGACGAGTATTTTTATATACGTAGGTGAATGCATTTTTGTACTTCAGAACCTCACACTTTGAAAAGAGTCAAACTACCCACTAAACGCCATACCGAGTCCTTTGCGCGCTCAGAATCGAATGCTTGAATAACCTTTGTCCGATAAACTATTCACTAAAAGTACCCTTAGTCCGTAGTCAGTTCCACATATGATAGTTCACTGAAGGACTGTTCGCTGAAAACACCCATCTCCGTAAATGATTCCACAAATTTGCAGAGTCAGCGTGACTAGTCAAAACTCCTCAAAATAGCATCCTCGTCCAGGGAGTTCAGGTTTCGTAAACCCTACTACACCTACCTATCTCAAAGGACGATTTCAATTCCTTTATGATTTCATTCAAAGTGCTTAAGATCATCGGAGACTTTGTGACTAAAAATGCCATCACATTCCACAAATCAAACTTTTTTGACAAAAAATTTCACAGTTTTGGCAATACGACTGTGGAATGCGCAGCCGTTGGATATTCGACGTGCGAGGTCCCTAGCCACCTTAAAAAATAGGGTTAAAAACACTTACTGTCCTTGTAACTAAGTATTTCCATTTATACATTTGTTTTTTTTTGTAATTATAATTTACAATCTGTGTACAACATAACTATTACCTAACCTTGTTATATTAATCTATCGTTATAATATGATGTAAGTGCGCCATCAACTACCTTTTTCTTTCCTGTTTTTTTCTATACTAGGGTTGTCTGGAAGAGATCGTTTTTAAGACTACCCATTTTACTCTCATCAATAGTTTTAAGTCATAAATATACTGAATGTTATGGTGTACAATAAAGAATATTCTATCTATCTATAATGAAGTTTGGAAGGAAGAAAACGCGAACACATTCATTTTATAAAATCCAACTCCATCAAATTTCAATATTATATCTTTAACAATAATTAGGCACGGCATTTCAAAATATAACACAGCATTAGGAATATATCAAGTATAGATGGAATTAGTTTGCAATACAATTTCAAAATACAACGCCAGAACAATTGTCACATTTGCATTAGAAGTTGATATTAAATTCATAACTTTATGGGGGCTTGATGGGGGTGTATCAAAGTAAAAGTACCTTTATTAATAAAGCCCTTTGAAATGCTTTTAGCTCCGTAAACAACATTGAGTTCCAGCCCGTTCAAAGCTTACGCTGTTACGACACCAACAAACACCTGGATATTTTACTCAAAGTTTGTTATTCATGTTAAAAGCACTAGAATTGGTAAAACAAAGACAATTTGTTTTACAATAAAGAAACAACTAATTTAATTTGAACTATCCTTTATTATAAACGTTTAATATGAAATATCTTTTATTATTAATGTGCATTCGGAAGCAAGGAAAGGGTCGTGAATAAAAATGCCTCAAGGAGGTCACCCATCCGAGGATCAGTCATAGCCAGAAAGTTGCTTCACGCAGTGATCGTTTACAGAACACTGACTTAGCGGGGCTACGAGCGCTTCTACATATACCTACTAAATGAGATATTTTATTAACAGTAAGTTTGCAAGTTATCATTGGTTTAGCAAGTTATCAGTGAGTGTGTGAGCCCTAACAATATTTTACGTTGTATTACAAGCAGACTAGACTGCGTGTATCTGGGTCGCTGCTCCAGGTTTTCCACCTCAGCGATGAGCCTGTAGCGGAGACTCGGATGCACAATTTGTAGTATTTATTACTATTAACTTAGTATATTTTTGTTATGTTTTAATATACAATTAAGTATACTATCATAGTATTAAGGTACATTGTTACTAACACAATGAGTCTATATTACTTGAATAAATAAATTTATTAATATTGCTATAATTGTCCCAGGAAAAACTCTTTTGTGACAATCTCGTAATTTATAACTTCCTTGCGTTTCAGATTCTGTTCTAAAACTGTTGAGATTAGAGCTATTAGAGTGGATATAGATCAATAGTAAAAAATCCAATAAATCTATACAAACACTTCAATCTGATAGAATAAGTTTAACAAGTCATGTTATTCTCTGCGTATCAAGGATTCAACATTAATTTTGCACTAAAAAAAAATAAGCTCTAAGTACGAGCAGGTGTTTTACGTCAACGTATAGCATGCTATTAGCGTACACAGTGAATATAACCTGTTTTTAATCTCTATCGCAAACTTGGGGTATGAGAGAATCAAACGATGCAAGAGATAATTAGAACTTGCAACCAGGTCTTCGAATACGTTGACTAATCATAAACGTTTTAAATTCGTTCAATAAATACCATATGCAAAAGATTTGAAGTGACGCGATGCCAACTGAAATGTTGTGGAGTGGCAGACGGTAAGGTGCCGTTCTCGATGATAGCGGCAGACGGAACGACAGCGATGGCGGGATGGAGAGTGGGGCGGTAAAAACTGAGACAGACCGTTCACGGGGGCATAATATTGCACCTAATCACATCGTGGTGACGTGGAAAAAACAATATGTCTTTTCATCCCGTTACGAATCTGTTTTATGATATATACAAATATTAACTATCATGGTCGCATAGTCGTACTCAAAACATATACAATAACTAATACAAATTAATAATATAGTAGATATAATGTGTTGTAAAATGACTACAACATGTGTGACCCATCGCTCGTACATTATGCCCATCTCCACATTATCTTCCAGTATAGTTTTATACAACTGAAAAATAATGGATCATCGCCCCGCTCGCCGCTTTCTTTTTAAACAAGACTGAATAGACATATGTGGTTTAGGAGCGTTCTGCAAGTTCCATGTTCTATTCACGGCTATTATCCACTTCTACAAACGGTTTAGCTTAGCGAACCCACTCCTAACATAATAATACTAAGGGTTAACTGAAGCATCAGGAGTTTTAGCGTGACACACTGATAATGAATCCGATTGTAGTACTAGTGTCGATTCTATGATGGTCTCTACAAATGGTTCTAGAAAGATCTAGAAGCTGTATCAGATGTGTAAGAAATAACCAATGTACGTTTCTGATTTGCATACCAACAAACCTACATACAAACCACACTTATTAAAACACAATGCCGCATACAGCTCTTAACCAAAGATGCCGTGCTCGCTAGAGGGCACTTGTGGGTCTCAAGTTGGTTGAGTGTGGCAGTCTTCACCCTGTTACGTTATTGCGTTATTGCATATTCAAAAGCCTCGTACTCACCTGATAGTTTATCCATAATTTCTGTGCCAGACTGCTCTTAAATTTTTTTTTTCGAATTTGTAATAAATACAGTAGGCGATTTGTAATATCTAGTCATTTCACCAAAAGAACAGATATTCGATATTGGAATTTAAAATGGTGTGAGCGTTCCCAAAACTAAGATAATGATAAATCTTTATGGTAACAAAGATTCTCTTAAATGAGTTACCTACTATCGATTATTGCCTGAATTGCGCTATTACCATGTTACCTTCCACAAGCATACAAATAGTAGATTCAGTTCACGGTCTTGGTTTGGTAAACAAAGGCGTTTATGTAATGTGATCCCAGGCACAATTAACATTCAAAGTGTTGCGTTTACTGCGTACGGACAATGCTCATCGTAATCCCAAGGTACGTGGACCTTTTGTATAACTTGTTGGTGTCCATATCATATGTAGCAGAAAATGCATTTCCACGTAAGTTAGTTTGTTGTTTGGGTGTGTGAGAGTCAACGTGGCTATGCCAATAACCTCTAGGAAGGTTTTGGCGTCGACCACAGAAAGCACGCTCTTTAAGACCCACACCTAAACAACTACTTAAAGAGCATGTGCACACATACGCTCTTGAAATAAGTGTATCGTGACGAATTGGTCTGGTTTTAATTAGTTGAACATCAATTATATCTACCATTTCACCATAAATGGTATTGTAAACCTCCATACAGAATGATTCAGTAGGTCTTTCTTATGTCGCACCATAAAAACATAGAACTCTCTGCCGGCGCACGTATTTCCCTCCACTTACAATGCTGGGTCTTTTAAGAGAAGCGTGAAAAGGCATATTACGGGTCGTCAAGTTAAGGGTCGCAATCGGAGCCTTGTGGGTTGAGATAGCGGTCCTAAATCACGGGTCGTCGTCTTTCCTTACCATCAGGCGGACGACGCCATTTTGAAGTATAAAAAAAAGTTACTGTAATCACATTCAGTCAGATGGGCGTGATGCTTGACTGTCACCTCGGTATTATAAAAATAATATTTCATAGAAAAATTAAACATAATTTCATCGTGAATTATTACAGACAGAATCCGAGGCTGTCTTTTATTTTCTAAGTCATTTTTTTTTGTATTTGTTAGTAGGACTTAACATTTACAATTTCAGATTTTGAATACATGTACATTTGCAATACATAGACGCACACTCGTACACACGCACACGTCAGACACTTAAACAAAATTACTTCTTTCATGATTTCTACAAAGAAAATCGAAACCAAAGGAACGTTGAATTGTGTACCTTTGATTTCATTCACTTCCGATATTATTGTTTGCTACGATAAAATAAATTGTACATAGGAGTACGTGTTCGTACCGTTCTCATTACTCCAAGATAAACTGTTATCAATCTCTTAATACAATGGATTGGATATATCATTCTCTGATTGGAAATTAAAACTGTAATGGAATTGTAATTTTAAAACAGAAAGCAATTTCTTTTTACAGATTGGTATTGTTTTGATGGCTCGTGTTTTTTGAGAAGATGTTTTCAAAAAGGCTGCGGAAACGGGACGAGGGAGAAAACCTAGAAAAATAAACCATTTATTGCGGTACTGCTTTGATACTCTTTTGAGATCACAAATAATATAAATTTACAAATATTCTGCCAACTTCTGAGGGTTAATCTAAGTAGGTAAATCTCCCAAAATAGAATTAGAATACATAATATTATAAAAGTAATTTACCAAAAAATTGCATTGAATTTTTTAACTAATTCTTATATTCTTAATAGGTACATCCGGCTTAACAAAACATATTACGCAGAGTATCATTATTTATTTCTTCACAAGTAAAGCCGAGGTTCGTGGTGCCCGTAACAAAAGTTATCCAGATCAAATTCGTTCGAACTAGACCGGTCACTAATCCCACACATTTTTACAAAGAATTCCACGTACGCTATAGGGGCCTCTTAGCGGCCATTTTGTGCGTATGTTCCGTTTGTTTACGTTTTATTGAACATCGGATAGCGCTACAAAACCGGTTCCCAACAATTTAGCAATCCGCTGAGGTCAATCCACGCACGCAATACTATCCTGCGACGATAATCAAGGTTGTGCCTAGACTTTTTTATACTACTGAGGTGGCAGATAAGCGTACGGCCACCCTGATCGAAAGAGGGTACCATAACCTATAGAAGTTTCGCAATACCTGAGGAATTACACTCAAGTTGTCTACAGATTGTGGCTAACGGTTGTTGAAATTTTTAAAACCTTTCCCTTAAAATAGACATATGGATTATCATGTTACTGGCCACCAGGACAATGGCTCAACGTGCCTTCCAAAGCACTAGAACACCCGTTAATGGGAAATCTGTAAACGGTGGTGACGGTGAGGCGAGTGCTACAGTGGAAAAATGGGTTTATGGTAGTTTCAGTAATTCCAAATTTTATATAACCAAATTTATATGTTCATTTTTAAAAAATTCACACAGACTATTTAAAATGGTGGCAATTACAAAACTTTAACAAAAAACAAACATCAGTGCTAAATGCAACCCTACCCCGAATAGAATTGGAAAGAAACTGCGCGGGCTTTTTAAGGTCTATTAAGAAAAACAATATCCATACATAAAATCAAATGAAAAAACGCAAGAAAACGGGGCCCGGTCTCAAATATAGAAGATTACTACTTAATCCCCGGACTGACACTGCCACTGATCGTATAAAGGTCTACTCGTATTTCATAAAATGTCATTAAACCTTTCACCAATATTAAAAAAAAAAAAGATGTGGTGTCGTGGGACGCCAGGTAGGAACGAAGTTAACAAGTTCACGATTCAATTAATCATACAAAAAGTCACAATTTGTACTAGGATTCGAACTCGGGCCTCTTGCGTCTCAGCCGAGCAGCATACCACCCAAACCACACAGCTACGTTACTGCAATTTCCAAATTAGTGTTCACTTCACTGAGGTAAATAGGCAGTTTGAAAATCGATACAATTTGCAAAACAATCGACTGTCGCGCCTGCGCAAGTCTCATTTAACGCTTTTATTACACGGACTTTTTCTTACGGTTTTATTCTTACGGTTTTACTATCACATTTTTTTCAGTTCGGTCGCGCAGCAAAATCCCTATCTCCCTCAAGCCTGCCGTAAGGAACTTCGTTCTAACAAAACTCACATAGAATTGCAACACATGTCCACAGAGTATTTAAGTAGGTGTGAGTATTCAGCAAGTTATTTATATTTTTAGTTCACCAAAATGACACCGTCCGCCTGATGGGAAGCCATGTTGAAATCCAGCAAATTGTGGTCCACTCTCATAGTCCACAAGACTACTCCTAGTCAGTCAGCGGAACAGCCGCAGAATGTAATTAGAAAATCAGAGTCAAGTCCCGAGTAGTATGTAAAATCTGGGTATAAACCGCGAAAGTTTAAACAAATTGACAGTGACCTTCAAGTGGCAACCCAATGATGTGCCCCTTTAAGCCCGAAGAAGATACCCGGGGTTGTAAGAGGTGGGAAAAAAGTGTGCTGGCACAGCGTTCTATGTTTCAAACATTATTAGTTTTTTCGAAACTATTTTTTGAATCACTGATTCTATCGAAACTATATTAAAGTAGTACTTCAACTTGGACGAGCTCAGAACTCAGCTTTACTGATATAATTTATGAATTCATGACAGCGTTTTACTTTCATTTGAGTTTATTAATTATGTATTCAGTTAATCATTTTATTATATCTTAATTAGAGACTGTGATGTTATAATATAATAAAACATGTTGTACTAACTAGTCTAACTACCAACTTTCTATAGTTATACAAGTATAATAATGTCTATTGCACAACAAGACGAATGTTCACGCAGCACATTAGGCGACATATTGGAATGATAATTATACATTATGTATATGCAATAGTTGTATACAGTAAGCATGCCTACTTTCTATTCATAACAATGACGTTGACGCTGCACGCGTTGTTTTATAATGACGTCATCAAATTAGCAAACAGATATTAGCATACTGAGATATTAGACTTTTGATACGCTTTGCAAATTATTTATTTGACGGAATAGAGTTAAATGTTTAGATATAATAAACAGTTTTCTTTATATTTATACATTAGTTATTAAATTACGATTCACGTTATATACAATAAACACATAAGTCACATAAACTCCGTCGAGGTAGGCAGAGGCATACTATACGCCCAGATTTCACCAATTGTGTTTAATCTCACGTTATATGTAGTTTAAACTTGTCTTAACGACTACCATATTACTAGCACCCGCGACTAACGGCTTAGTGTGCCTTCAGAAGCATGTAAAGGCTCGTAAATGAAACCACCACAAACAGGATTGATCAGAAGCGCGCAGTGATCGTTTACAGAACACTGAGCACGAGGGGGATGACATTACAATTAATACGCAGTTCCAATCTAAAGGCTCTAAATGTCTTTACGATACTTCGAGGGTGTATAATTATCCCCTACAGACTTAATACACAGCTAACACGAATTAAAAAACCATCTACAATGTCACAAATGAATAATAATGTGTGTGTACCAGAGTGCACAGGTAAGAAGTGAAACTTCTTTACGACATATCATTTTTCTACTATTTACAACATCACGAAAATTGGGTAGATAAGGCTTACGTATATGTCGATAAAGAAGTTTCACTTACGTCGGTAAAGAAGTTTCACTTCAAAACAACATGGCACGTAACCGAAAAACATGACGATTTATTTATTTTTTACAGCTATAAAATTTCTCTCATAAAGTAGTTTCACTTTAATTATACTTATTTTTAGTTTACATTTATATTAACCTTTTTTCTTGCTGCCTTCAAGTTTTCAGTAAACTATTTATCAAATGTAATACTGTTCCTTGGTAGTGTTTACTCATAATGTACGGACGTCGTCAGCGCAGTCTGTCTAGTGATACCCTAGACAAGGAGCTTTTGTCAAAGCTTTAGTCGTCGCAAGAGAGACAAGTAAAGCCGTTCTGAGACGCGTCACTGTTGGTCGACGCCACTTATTTAAACGTTTCTTAAACGGATACGTTTAAATCAAAGTAAATGCTTATTTGTAAAACGTTCACCATAAGTACTAATTATAGAAAGTAGTAAAAATTATAGAAAGCAGTTACAATATAGTAAAGAATTTCAGCTTATAAAATATATATATTATAGGTAAAATTATATTTATTGAATTTAAAAGTAAGTACTTATATATCAAAACCGAATGAATATATATGCATGTATATACAATGTATATTATTTTGTATATAAATTTTAATGTCCTTTTATAATAGTAGATATTTTTCGTATGTATAGTATAAAAGTGTATTAGAAATTCAATACGCCACACACCTACCACGCATTACCTTCAACCAACTTTCTCCATCAAAAGGTTGCCTGGTAGAGATCGCTGTTAACGATAAGGCCGCCCATTGTACTGCTAATTGTACCGAATATATTAATCGCAAATTTATTTACTTGGCGCACAATACATTATATAATAAACTAAGTGGCTTCGCCCGTGACATACTCTCGCCGCACCTATTTAATTCCATCGCTTATAAATTCTACAATAATGCATAAAAATTTGCCCGAATTGTCGACATTTTTGACTACTGCTCCGCTCGCCAGGGAAGTAGCGTGATGATATATAGCTTATAGCCTTCCCTGATAAATTGCCTATCCAACACAAACAAACTCTTCAGATTTATTATATTAGTATAGACAAATATAATTATGCTGCCGCAAGGTGGACAGACGACCTAATTAAGATAACGGGAGCTTGTTGGATGCTTGCAACACAAGACTAACGTTATATAACGACTAAATTAAAGTAAATGAACAACCTAGAAGTTGACCAACAACTTCAGAATACAAATACGTGTAAGAGATTCACGTTGAACCAAACCATTTGAAACCTTGGTTATATAGAAAAGAAAAGTTTCCGATGACAATGACCCGCATGTACTATAGGAATATTTAATTGAAACATGTTTAAATTACTAAGTAGTGCAAAACAAAGCAAACTAAAATATATAGCTGAAGAGTTTGTTTGTTTGGTTGACCGCGCTACTCACAGGAACTACTGGTTCGAAATGAAAACTTTTGTACTGGATAGTCGATTCTTCGAGGAAGGCTATAGGTTATATATCATCACGCTACTACCCAGGAGAGTGGAGCAGTAATCATCAATCAATATATCGGGAAAAAAATCATACATTTTTGTAAAATTAAAAGCGACGATGCGACGAGGTTTCAAAATATGTCACGAGCTTCAGCTAGTTCTACCATAAAGATAAATCACAGAAGATCAAAGAAGCCCCTTAAGAAGCGATATAGAGCAGGACAATATTCACTGAGGGAAAATAAAATAACCATAGGCTACACCAAAGCATTTCTATTGTTCTATACAGATACACAATAGGCAGTTAAGGGCATATCTCATCCATAAATTTAGACATACTTTCTACATTCCGCCCACTAGATTGTCACAGTCGACAAGAGGCTGAGTGACAACAGTGACAAGCGCAGACAACCGCTACAACTAAACAATTTAGGAACTTAACAAAACATGTCATTTCTCATTCATAACCGCTTGTACAGTTGCCCAAGAAATTGATGTACCACCCTAAGGCTAAATGTCGCTTGCAGTTTACAAAACAATAAAGATCTGTTTTGCTTCCACCTTGATCTGATAACATTGCTATCTTATGATTTTCACACGTTTGTCACAGTTGTCACCTAATATGAACCTTGTTGTAATTTTCGATGACTAGTAAACTAAATCAAAAGTGGTACACCACTTTCTTGGCCGACCGTACATTATCTCATGTAGAGTATGTTAGTAAAATAACTTGGAGGACAGATTAAGCTATCAATTTCATTTAATGCAAACAGTTGGAAGTTTTTGTTTCGAGATATAATCTAAATAGTCCACATGTTTCCTCCTTTCCTTTCTAGAACGAAGAGGAAAGGAGATTCAATATCTGATAAGGAAATTAAATTATAACACATTACAAACGTTTTTCATTAAAGAAGAGTCTGTAAATATTCTGTTTATGATATGTTTTCTGTACTGTACAGTAAGAGATTTCTGACGTCTTCGTCTCTAACTGCACAGGAAACATATTAAGATACCGTAAAATAAGAATTTGGAAAAAAAATAGAGCTGTTTTCTAACTACTTCTGAAACATTGTATTATAGATGACTGTATAGATTTATGGACTTAACAAATTATTTTAAAATACCGCAAGAATCATTCGGAACAGAGGTTTTTTCAATATGATAACTACTTTATACCTGCCTCTATCATCGCTAGCTTTTATATAACGACAGAATGTTTGAATCCGGAATAATGATCTAGTACAGATTAAAGAAAACCTAGTAGATTTAAGATAAGAATAGTATGTATTTTGTCTTAAGTTACATAACATTAAGGTACCTACGTACTTACTAACTTAAAAGCGGAAATTGCACAGTGATAACGTTTCACAAGATAAACGAAGCAGAAATACATTCATGATTTCGTAATCGCTTATACATGTGAAGCTCCCGAATCTCTGCGAACATAATTTTGTTTACAAAGTATTGTGTTTTGACTAAATGGTGAACATTTCTCTTCTTTACATTTGTTAAGGCGTTCATATCTTCACCGTCTGTAATTTTGTATTATTATACCTATGGCTTACTCATTTACCTTTTGTTGTATTTCAAAATCCATTGTAATGTATTCTATTCTCAGATATAATATCATTAGCAATAACATCTAAGATTATCAACATTTGTCAAAAAAATACAACCGTAGGTACATTTAATGACTTAACAATCAACTGATTATGCTATTTCTGGAGTTTTATTTGAGAACCACTTCAATCCTACTTACTAATTACGAACTAAAACATTTTCATGTAAAATAACGCCAGGCTACACAGAGTCGTTGATTAATTTTCAAAAAATTATAAAATCTTAGAGCCAGTATCTTAACTTTTCACACTCTATAGCGTATAACGCTACTGTAATAATATCAATAGTATTACCCTGATAGAGTTCTGCGTAAATTCGAACTAGATAGGTAACAGTATAATACTTCGGTCGTACGTAGGGTTGATTAAAGGATTATTATTGAAAAAAAACTGTAATTATTTAAGGAAAATTAAGAAATCTTGGCGGTACATCGGCTGTCTAAAAATAACAACTAGGCGATAAATTGCAAGATAATCAAAGGTAGTTAAACCTTTCGTCACAGCATATAGTTGAATATCGTCTGACCGATTTGATATGCAAATAAATCTTTGTATTGTTCAATAATAGTTGTAAAACCCACCTACGCGATTTCGTGCTAACGGAGTGACGCTGTACAAATTGAATTATTATTTACATAGCCAAAAATAATACAATTTTGATAACATTGTATACAAAACCTATCACGGATATGTTTACATTTTAAATTATATCGAATTTCCACCCGCAATTTCACAGCTGATGATGGGGTTGTTTGATATGAATGTAGGTTATTTTGTCTATTCGAAATTTTATTCCCGAACTTGGCCTCCTGGTTAGACAGCTAGATTTGTAGTTAAACTAATTAAAAAAATAAATAAAGAAACTTTATTTATAGTTGTTTTTTTTTGTACACATACCTTAATGTGAAGAAAAGAAAAATAATAAGGACGAACAACATTGTTCAATCAATTCCTTTACTCCATCCCTAATAGATGTAAAATATTAATAAACATAAGAATAGTAATAATTTGGAATTTGGAAACAATTATCTATATAATAAATACGTGAAGCTAAAACTTTGTAACCATTATTAAGAACATTTTCGCATACTGATGAATAAGAAATTTGATACAATAAAAGTTCTGTAATGTAGAAGTACTTCTTCTACATAGAACTTTTAAATTAAGCTATTTTTTAAATAAATTATGCGAAAAACTTAAATCGTCGAGTTCCGACCTATGTACTATCTATACTATACTGATTAAAATAATAAAATGAATTTGTTAACCAATTCTTTGATATCGGGCTGTTTACGTCTACGACTGACTTCGCGACATAGACTACAAGTATAGGCTAAGAAATAAATAGTTAATAATCTTTTCAATATTTTATTAGCTTTGGACAACAACTACAAACATACAATAATATCTCCTAACATCATTTTATTAACTTCCTGGGATATTGTCGAACGAGTTTTATGTCTAGTATGTACGGTTTCGTGCCTGCGAAAAGTGACCAGTGGAAAATCGTGTACAGATATTGCAGTGCAAATTTTATATTATGTTAATGTACTTATGAGGCAGGCTGTACCAAAATCTAAAACCGTAGTGGTAATAGCAGAGTGACCGCAGGTGGAGACCTTTAACGCATAGCGGGAAAGAAACATCACCCTTGTCTTGCCTTTATCGACCGCTCAGCATGTTACTAGTACCAATTTAGTACCACAGTATAAAGAAACTAGTACCTACTATACGTGTATGCCACGGAAAACTCGCTGCATTCGTCCGTGCGTTTGAACCGTTTTACGAGTATAACCACGGTCGCAGCTCGGCGTTCACACGCCGTTTGTTCTGCTTTTGTGTCGGCTTCATTTCGACTTGTATAGTTACGTTTTCGACTTTTATAGTTCATCTAGTTGGGCTGTGAGTCACGATCTGTTTATGAATTTAATTCGAAGTGTGACAGACAACCTAAAACAATATAACTAGTATCTAAAAGGTGTGACTCGATTCGTGTTGTATACGATACATGGTACTGCTGGAAGAATACAAATTAGTTACATCTTAAATCTGTCGAGGAAAACCATAAATATTATTTCGGTTTTAAATCCAATTAGTTCTATCGTAGATCTATCTACAGATGATATAAAAATATGTAGATCTATGGCCCATAAAATGATTTTATTCATATATTTTGCAATAAATCCTAATACATATAGGTTAGAACGTAATGTCCTGTTTCAATTGACAAATCAAATTTTAAATGTACCGAAATGTTTTAAATGTACACATGTGCGAAAATGCAACTGGTATGAGATATCAAAACATATTTCTAATCTATATATATAACTAACTAACTATCTTCACGCTGTATCCCTGACGGGGTAGTCAGAGAGGACAGATCGCCAGGCTTCGCGATACATGCATACTTCTTTCGCTTCGTCTAGATTCATCAATCGCTTCATACACGCACGTGTGGGTATCCGAGTACTTTTGACCTTTCCGTTTTTGAGCATACTGCTCACGTGGTCTTCATATGTAAGTCTCGGCCTTCCCTGACTCCTTCTACCCTCTACTTTTGAACAATATATATTCAAAAAATAATATATATATATAAAAGGCAAAATCACTGACTGACTCATTGATCACGAAATCTCTGAAACAACCAAAGTTATGAAGCTCAAACTTTGTATGGAGATTCTTTTTAATACGTAGGTTTCCGCTAAGAAGGGATTTGCGAAGTTCTACGCCTAGGGAAGTAAATAAGCGATCGACGGTTGTATGGAAGTTCATCATTTTCAAAGTTAGAAACATGAATTTATGTACACCTGTTTTTAGTTAAAAATTTTACCTATAAGGGAGTAAACAAGGGTTGAAAGTTTATATGGAAAATTCTTCACTTCACACCGAAATTCTTATACCTGCTTCTGTTTAAAAATAAAAAAATATGTGTTAAGGAATTTTGATAAATTCTACCCTTCAGAGGGTAAAACATGAGTTGTACTAACTGACTCATTAATTACGAAATCCATGGAGCTAACGTAGCTATGAAGTCCAAACTTCGCATTGGGGTTCCTTTTAACACGTAGGTTTCCCCTAAAAATGGATTTTATGAAATTCTACCTCTAAGGAAGTCATTTTCAAAGTTAGTAACTGTACTTACGTACCTACACCTGTTTTAAAAGAATCTCCTAAGGCCTGTATTACCAGCGAGTTCGGTGATCCTACGGGAACCGAAACTATGTCAGTAAACCACACACAGCCTAAACATTAAATGTAAATGGAAACCTGAAATTTGGTGAATGTATACTTTCAGTCTTTTTTGATAAGCAAAAAAAAACAGTATTTCCGATATTTCTATGGAAACTAGGCGGGTGAAGTCACACAGTCTAAACTATCAAACATTGGTACATACCTGAAATTTGGTGAAAGTATTTATTAGGTATCTACCTTGAATCAGCACTAAGAAAGGAATACCCGGTCTTCCCACGGGAACGGGAACTACGTGGGTAAAACCATACACAACCTAAAATTTGGTGAACGTATTCTTTATGTATCTACGTTAAATGACCACCAAGAAAGAACTTCCGGTGTTCCCACGGGCATGTAATCTTACTAATATTAAAAATGTGAAAGTTTGTAAAGATTTCTATATTATTTGGACGTTTGTTATTTAATCACATTTAGTTGAAGAAAGGTAATGCCTGCGGCTCCGCTCACGTGAAGTACACAAAAAGGTTTTCTCGCGGGAAAAGGATGATTTCCCGGGAATATAAAATAGGTTCCCTATGTATTAATTCAGGAAATGTCTCGCACAGGATATTCGGTTCAAGCAGTTTCCCCTGCGTGTATATTATTCAGTTGTAAGTAACTCATCAACAAGTATTTCGATATCATTCAGTTTTTATTGTTAAAAAGCGAATACTTCAGAGGTTGTTTCATAAGAATAGCCTACGCGCCATCCTCATTAACTAATGTATCTTTTTTTGCTGTTTCTCTTATGTGTTGTCTAAGTTGCGCGGGTCAGCTAGTGTATTTATAAAATAAATCTTATATTAAACTATGGGTAGTTTCGTTTCTAAACATACGCTCAAACCATTCTAGAATGTAGGCCAATTTCATTTTCTAACTTACATGCATACAGTTTTAACAGGTGCTAATAATTAGTCAAAAATCTTCATTGTTACGTAAATATATTTACATTCGAATCGAAAAAATTCGAAAGCGTTCATGTTTAGCCGCTAATTACACTGTTCGGCAAAATGCAACAAAACCGGAAACAGGAAACCAAGTGCCGCTATAACGGATATTAATATGACGTCATTGAATCCCTCTACGCCATGGGCCGTACTTCCGGTTGAGGACTACAACAATACTTAAACTCAATATTTTATAAACATTATTAATCTCTCCGCTGTTAGAGTCTAATATATTTTAAGGTGTAAAAATAATTTTCTATTGTAGGTATATACCTTATTGAATTTAAAAAAATAGTGTTAATAAAAGATTAGATTCATTGGCAAATAATATTGGCTAGTAGTTAATAAAATAGGTAGATTCTTAGATTGAATTGCTAACCAGAAACAAGTTGAAGTGAAAGGACATGAAAAAAACTCAAATGAAGCTCATCCGCTTGCTGATATATTAAAATATGCTGACTTAGTACAATTCAATAAAAAAAATATGTGTGTGTACCAGAGACCACAGGCAAGAAATGAAACTTCGTTACGACATATTTTTTAGGGCTATAAAATTTATCTCATACGTCGATAAAGAAGCTTCAGTTTAAAAACAATCATGGCGATCTTCGTACCGACATAGGCCAACCTTTCTATCCTAAATCTACATGTTAATGTACCTGTAATCTATCATTCCCGTTACAAACAAAGAGTTGTAGTATTAGTGATGAAATCTTATTAACTATACAATACAAATACAACTAACGCGTGTACATAAGTACACACACACTTTATTTTTTTTTACATATTATATTTTTCCTTAACAAAAAATATCCAATATGTTGCAGCAGTTCTCAAGTTTATATTGTAAATATTCAAAAATCTGGCGTAATATAATCTGCCGTCCGTCAAACGGCTGTAAATCTCAAGGACGTCAGCCAACGAGCCAATGATGAAAAAAATGCTGTGTAATAAGATTTCACAGTCTGTAGACATTACAGGGGTGAGCAGTGAACCTCGGGATTTGGTTTAAAAACGGCAAAGTTTCAATTTTGCTCCCCTAAACATTTTGGATAAATGTCGGATGATAAATGGGAGAAAACGTAATCATTTCTGAGTCTTAAGAGGAATCAAATATAGGTATGGTACCTAATAGAACAATAAATTAAATATGTTAGTTTAGAGTTGATGATATGCAGATATCTGCAATATATTTTACTTATTTTATTTATGGATCAATGTTCATTATATTAATTTCTTGATGAAAATAGTACCTATACGACATACTGAATCCAATATTTAGATTTTTGATAAGATAATGTTCTTCAATGAATTTCGTTGCTAACCGTACAGCTTACTAATTTCTAGAAAAAAAAATCCTGGAACTGAGAGAAACTTAAAGAAATTAGTAGAATGAACTGATTCGCCGCACACATCTACACAAATAGATACATTAATGACCAAATTTATATCAATTGACGAAAAGGAGGAGGGATAGTATTTTCATCGCCATCAACTTTGCATCTGTTGCAAAATACAGATGTATTTTCGCAAAGTTGATGATGATAATGATCAGAAGTAGCTATGGTTTGTTTTATGTAGTTCTACTTCATAGTGGAAGCGCTCGTGGCCCCACTGACTCAGTGTTCAGTAAACGATAACTGCGTTTAGCAACATTCGCTATTGATGGTCCTGGGATGGGTGACCACTTTGTGGAATTTACATTTGCGAGCGTTTCCGTGCTTCGGAAGGCACGTTAAGCCGTCGGTCCCGGTTGCCAGTAAAATGGCAGTCGTTAAGCCTGGTTGAAAGCTTATGGGCGGCTTAAAAAAATTCAACAGCATGGCGCCACAGCCTGCGCCTTTTCATTTCAACACGGCAATGGACACACCAACTGTTACGAGGGACAACAAAGGCGTGACAATATGTATGTATGTTCTTCACAGTAACAATTTTAAATAGGCTCACTTCTACTAATAGGCGGAGGGTATCAATCTAAACTAATGTCTCTCACGTTCATGACCTTCGACCTCCTAAACACGAGATTTGAGAATAAGGTAGGTGTGGATAATAAAAAAGCAGTAGGCTCCTTCAATAAATTAAAATTAAATATCAGAGTGCATACATATAGTGTATGCATATATATTTGTGTAGTAAGATAAGAATATAGTGTGTCAGAAATAATAGAGGCTCTTAACTCAGGCAACATTAGTTTGCCTTTGAGGAGTTTCTAAAAACACATTATGTACAGAATATTTTAAGGTCAATAAATTTTATTTTATTATTTTATATATTATATTAATAATCCGATATTTACGACATAGATTAATATCAAATATCACCATCATAAGTACATTGAATGTTAAGTATTTTAGGAGTTAGAGTACGGCATCGGAAATTCTTTCATAATTTCAGATCATACTTTAGGTCAATAAAACTTCGTGGATAAAATTTATCGAATTCCGTAGAAGAAATTTCATCTTGTTATATTTTACGATATTTTATACCTATAATTTTGAAGTTTATTCTCCAGTATATTTTTAGAGGAGTCCTACGTACTAATTGCGCTTTAACGTGACCTTGTTTTAAAAAAAAGTACGCATGGATTGCAAAATCTGCAATCTGTGCTCATTTACAACTGTCTACAGTATAAAATATAGATAGATAGATTTTTTACAATAAGTTTAAGCATTATAGCATTTACAATACTACGAATATACTAACTAACTAACTAACTATCTTCACGCTGTATAATAGAACTGTATAAAAACAAAAAAAAAAAAAACTCTAGTAGTATTTATACGCTGTATAAATACTCGTAATAGTAAAAATAGTATGTTATGATTTCTACCATTAAAGTTACCAGTAAGTAAGTTTCCATAAATCTATGACTCAGTTTTATGGAAACACTAGGAGCTTAACGTCCGGCGAACACGAAAGGTTTCGCCTCCGGGACCAGTAAGGTGAGATTAGTCACAATAATACCTCACAAAGGAACAATGAACTGCTGATTTGAATAAAAAGTGGTGACAATATGTTATTGTATTATATTGCTAAATCTGATCATAAGGTTAGAAAACCAGCAAATTAATTACCGTCAGCATTTATAAAATAGAGGCCACGAAACTGTTATAAAAGTATGTTCTAGGTAGAAGTAAAAATTATTATCTTGAACACAATGGCGCTCTCTATGTAGTTGACATTTTGACTTCAAAATTCGTTATTGCTTAAACCTGAGTGTATCTACCTAAGTCGACGAAGGCCTCTCCTCTTCCTGCGCCATTCGCATCCAGTCCCTCACTTTTTGTAGGTCGTTGTTCCATCTCGCAGGGGTCACCTTACGTTTGCCGAGTTGCGGTCTCCACTTCAGAACTCGTTTACGATATCGGCCATTGATTCTTCTACATATGTGGCCAGCCTATTGCCATATTAAAACGCTTACTCCGCGAGCTATATCTACCACTCTGGGTCCCTGACGGGTAACCTCGTTTCAGGGTTTATTCCCCAGTGACACTCCAATCATAGCTCTCTCTATGGACCGAGCCGCTCGCTGTGCAACTTCGACATTGACTAACCCCACCGTGACCATGTCTCGGCACTGTCATAACCGGTAGAACGCACTGGATGTAGACTTTCGTCTTTAAGCTTCAGTTTGCTGAACGACGCCCAGCCCACGTAGACCGTTTATCTATGCATTATATTATAGTAACATACAAAATATAATACCATAATGTAATACAAACTACATTAAACATACTCATAATCATTGAGTCTAATATGTACTTACTGAATAGTGACTTCAGAGTCGCTAAGTACTTTAAGATATCCTTTCCCCCTGAAAGATACTTCCTGATGTGTGGGCGGACCATTTTCCTCTATAACCGAATAAAAGAGATTTTATACGGGCTTAGAACTCTAAGCAAATCTTAAAGTACTTCAAAACCACTCAAACTGTCTTTTACGCGTGTTTCAAGTTGGCTCAACATGCACTTTTTACTGCGCTGAGGTGGTCTGGTGGAAGTATGCTACGTAAATTAGGAAATCTGTAGTGACTCGTGGTATGTCTAAATAATCCTAAATGCGCGTACCAAAAGGGAGTTAATTCTGCATAGTGTATTATTTGTTCTGAACTATACATATTTCATCTCATCGTCATCATTCATTCATTCATCTTCTCAGCCAATTGGCGCCCACTGCTGGTCGTGGACTCCCTCAAATACGAATGTCGACGACATTAAGGAAGACTTTGGCATTTTATGAGGATTTCGGCATAATCATCCAAGTTCACATTTTTGAAGTCAGAAAATTATTTGTGTTTCTTGATAATAAGTAAAGAAACAATTGAACAACTTTGAAATTAAGTAAAGTATGCTTAATAACATACCAATCTGTAGTTATCAAACAATATCTAGGAAGGTTTTCTGGCAGCTGAGCGGAATCATCGTGTGAGTGCTTGGAGTCCATGTATTTATTTAGCCCTTCTACCTTTGCCGGTAATTCCGTATATTGGTATTGTATCTTGTATGTGTTACATTGTAAAACTGTGTCAATATAACTTGCCACTATGAGACGTATAAATAGAATATGTGACGAGTTTTAGGCTTAATAGGCTCACCTGAATAAAATTAGAAGCGATTCGAATTGTGAATGATAGCCCTTGTGATTTTACAATGTAAATAAACATCTTTCACAAGAACTGTCTAGACTTTATAACAGTTCCTTATTATCTTTCTTGTATGAAAGTATCCAATCATTCAGCAAGTGCTTTAAACACAATCTTTTTATTCTGTGTACGTCGTTTACATTTTAAATTCATGGCTTCGCTTACAAGTCGATCGTTGGTAAGAATAACATTTCATCACCCGGGCACCAAGTTGAGTGACTGCCTATTTAATAATGTAGTTGAACGAGTGTGGTTAGTCTTATAAAGGCTTTCAACGTGAAGGCATTTCATGAAGCCTGCGTAAGCTGGAGAACCTATATTATTAGTGATGACAAAATTACAGTCATTATATTGATACATTTTATCACATTTTACGTCAACTGAAATAATTTTATTCAATAGAAGTAAAAATTCATACGAATTAGATCACTGTTATTAGTTTGAGATGCGATACTTATGATAAAGTTGATCTTTATATAGACCCTTACATGTTTACGGAAGGATAAAAGAACCTATAATGTCTGACCAATATTCCGCCACTATAATAGCGTCATCTGTAGCGATCATCGAGTGTGCATGTGCATGTATGGGAGCAAGTACGATATGGTTTGTGGATTTGACACAAATTATATAACTACAAAAGTAAATCCTCTCTCGCTAGGTACCCTCTAACAGGAATTTGTTAATAACCGTCAGTACGACCTACCTTACGTAGCAAAACAGGTTGAAAAATATAAGAAATGTTGAAACGCCTGTGACAGAAAATGAAGAACATAAGCGCTCAGTGAGTTGGATAGCTTCTGGTTCAGTAATATATCTGATAAATTATGACTAAAAACATAACGGCCACTCTTTGGAGGGAGATTTTACGTATTTGTCGATACAAATACGTAAAATCTCCGTATCGATATCAAACTAACGTGATGGAAAGCTTCAAATTGAATTATTTCATTTCTATTGCCTTTCAAAAGTAAACAGTGTATTTTAAGTTTTACTTTCATCGTTGTTGATGGACACCAAATTGCTGATAAGATAAGATTTTCTTCAATCTAAACGATAAATTTCGTAGATTTATAAATATTTTTATTATATCTCAGGAAGTGGTATGTGTTAGAGATTTTTTTTTATAATGTGGTGAAATACCTACGGAAAATAATTGGTCATGTTGGATACATGCTTAAATTACAGCCATTGTAAAACCGTACGTGTTAACAACATTAAAGTATTTGAGAGATCGTAAAAAAATGCATTTACAAATGGCAAACAGCCGTCAAAAGGTTGAATTCTGTATCTGAATAAGGTTGTGAGAGGCTCGTGACTCGCACGAGCGATCCCGGCGAACATTACAGCGGCGTGACCAAGCTCTCGGTTTAGTAATAACTCTCCGGACAACTTAAGCGTAATTGCATAAAATCGTTTTTGTTTGGAATTTCGCTTGCTCAATCCAGTGAGGGTGGTATTTCTGTAGTTTCTTCGAAAATTTTGCAATTTCTTCATCGAATAAAATACTTCACAATCATCCTTGCACGATTGTTCAGTCGTCTAATTTAATGTCATTAGTGTTTAGATTACGACACTTAATCTTTCAACTAACTTCAGTACATAATTCGGCAATCCATTTCCATAAAATTTATATAGATTAAACTCTGGATTTTATATAGAACAATTTAAGAATCATCTAACGGCCCACCATCTGTGCAGAATCCTTCAACAAAATATAGATTAGGTACTGTCTGTATTTACAATACAAAGAAGATAAGCCACAGTCAAAACTAACTGGCCATATCAAAGCTACGGAAACGACAGCATTGAGAGAAGCTTATCACACCTTTTTTGACTGAAAGTCGACTATAGATGAGCCCTTCATCACACACTCATTGTCGCTCCAGAGTCAAAAAATTTCGTTGTTATGTTCGTTTTCGTGTTTCGGAAGACACATGAAGCTGTTGGTCGTTAAGTAAAGTTAAATTACTTATTAGCGGCATGAAATTTTTCAACAGCAAGTAGCAACAAACTGTACCAGTCCATTTCAACACGGGTTTAAGCTTACAACCGCTTACAGTGAGAAATGGACGTATGGTATGCTTTAACTAGCTTTGCCCCTTTGGGGTTATAGTCGTAAAAGATTATTTGAAATTTAATGTCATTTTTTTAGACCAACATCAATATGGCGTAGAGATTCTAATGTCGCCGCCACATAATACATAAAAGCAATAAATTCTTATCTGTAGATAAGGTACTATTTCTAAGTCTACCTACACGTCAAATTACAACATGCACACTTGCGTCAGTGGTTTCAATAAACACCTTTTGTTACGCTCGATCAATACCTTTACTTCGAATTTTAGTCAATTTTAGACGTACATACATACATAAAAATGGGGTAAAAGATATGGCTTCTTTTTATGTATGTATGTAATAGGCAACGAGTCTATGACACGCGATGAAACGGGTATAGTCAGATTAGTTGGCTATCTGCTGTTTAAATTGTTCAAACTGTACATATCTAAGAAGCCAAGACTAATGTCTTGACATCAAGTTAGTAGGTGTGTGTCGCCCCACCGGGGCCCAAGTGACCTCAGATGCTAGCGATGCACCCAACAGAGAAGGTATAAATATCAATTAGCCTACTTTTAAAATATTTCACACAATATTTCTTCCCCGATTTGGATTTTGGCTTTTTCCTTGAACTCCTCCTAAACCACAAAACACTTTTTGATCAAATTTGACCCATAATACGATATCTAACCATAGATGGTTTACAAAAAATAAAATCGAAAATTGGACATATTATGGAGGAATAATCATCGAAAGTAAAATATACATCGACAATAGAACTCGAAACACGGCGGAACGCTTCGCTCCATTTAGACTAACTGGGGATTTATTTATATTTCTGTCTATAATAATCTTTGTTAATTCATCAGAACTGCGTAAGTGCATAAACAATCACAATAATCTAAATATACTGCTCATCCTGCTACAGTTTAAAATTAAAACAGAAATGGTATATAATATATCTAATTCCATCATTAAAACTCGTATATACATCTATAAATGCTCCCTTAAAACATCAATAGGTTCATCATTGCTAACAGATCGATAGTAAACTTCCCATGCCACGCTTCATTGTAAGCTATCATTATCGACTGCAAAGGAACTATAAAACGAGTAACACGCTGGTTGAATAGGCGCCAATATAGAGGGGTAAGTGTCACGAAATGGTATGAGTCACGTACTCACGTACGAAACGCGACTTAAATGACAATCAATGTTCAGGTGAACATATATAAATTATATTGTATCCGATTGGATATCGGTGTAAAATTAGTTCTTAGTGACGCTCTAAGGCCCGTATTCCAGAACGTTTCTCAATACTAAAGAAACGCTTGAGCCTAGTTTTTGCCCTATAAATACTATATACTCACAAGTGTTTCTTGAGTATTGATAAACGTTCTGGAAAACGGCCCTAAGAGTGTAAAATTTCAACCCGACAAGGGTAGAGCAAGTATTGTATCTCCGTTATTGCAAACTTCCATAGGCTACGGGAAATACTTTCAATCAGTTGGCATGTATGTTCGTCTGTAAGTTTACGTTGAAATCTTTACGTTCTTTTCTTACTTCCTCACATTATCTTCTGATTAATTTCGTTGCGGGTTCCAAGACATGAAAACTTCTCCTGGAACATCACCGAGATCGAGCTCGGTGTAACTTTTCTGGTGTTTTGGCCATTGCTGTAGATCCTGGTTTACAGGAGTCACAGTAATGGGAATGTGGGTGGGATTAGTCCCAATAAAAAAAAATGTCTGTAAGCAGTATAAAAAACTAAAATAAAAAAGCGAATACATAAGGGTAGGTAGTCAAGTTCTACAACTTATAATGCTTGTTTTATGACTATTGAGGTGTAGTTCAGTGTTAATGTTTCAGAATATATACACAAGTCAAATAATTAGTTTATCATTACTGTAAGATTATTAAAAATATATTATCACTTTTACAGGACATAGATTGTCTATAGTAATCAACAAAATTACAAACACACTTCGTTTAGAAAAAAATAACCAATATAAATCGTATATTTTATGTTATTTTCAATATAATTATTATGACACCTTGTCATAATAATGAACTCATGATACAAGATTCGGAAAGAAAATGTGAATAAAAATAATATTAATGAGAGGCATTATAATGTAATGTGCTGATGTGAATTCACACTTCATTAATATTTTACAGACACTAACACAATTATAATACGCCTATTTCCTATGTTATTTAACTTGCATAAAATATTTATTTAATTTAAATATGCATATTAAGCTATATTTAGAATTGACTTGAATCATGACGTTACTTAAAAAACTAAATAAATGAATAATGGTAAATTGTTAAACAAAGGGAAAAAAATCTGAATTCTTTGTACTTTGTAAAAATTATCGAATAATAAATTTTAAGGGCAATGGGGATTATCGTTTTGATGAGGCAGCTGAGCCTAAAAAGTCGAAATGTAATTAAATCTTAACTTTTTTAATCAAAACTTCTTTTGAAAGTGAGATTAAATTGTTAGCGACAAATAACTACCTATACTTACACTAATACAATAAGTTATTTTCTTTTATTAAACACATGACTTTTAAAATGTCTCTCATATTAAAGTAGCGAAGTTTTGTTGATTTGATCGAAAGACAATATTTTCTGCAATTTTATTGATTGGGATTTCTACAATAACACACCATCTCTAGCCCGATTTAAGTTAATATAAGCTTTTGCTATAGGATCTAGGCAACTGATAAACATAACTACCATATCCTTTTAAATACAAATTTATTATTAAATTATTTTTATTATTAATTAAAAAAGACATGTTGTTTTGTTTGATTTGTTGAGTTCTCCTCTATCCCGTATAGCACAATAAATAAAAAATACTTTTAATTACTTACACATTTTCAAAGAGATTCAAAGTTCGCCGGGATTGTAGTTGTAAGTAAATAGAAAACACCAAATTCAGGAACAAATATTTACATACATACATACATATCTTCACGCCTGTTTCCCATCGGGGTAGGCAGAGAGTATGGCTTTTCACTTGCTACGATCCTGACATATAGCTTTCGCTTCTTTAACTTTCATAAGTGTTTTTCATACACGCTCGCTGGTTAAAGGTACTATTGACCTGGCCTTTTTCCAAAAGTACCAGTTTGCCCATTCACTCTCGCCACATATATCTGCTTCGTCAGTCTATTTACATCCATCCTCTCCACGTGTCCGAACCATCTAAGCATCCCTTTTTCTATCTTAGTTACTACATCTTCTGTCATACCGCAATGTTCCCTTATCACGCTGTTCCTTTCGGACTGACAAATATTTGTATATCAAGATAAACAATAAGTGAGGAAATTTTTGACAAAGAATATATATATTGTGCGAAAGTAGTGGTAGGAGTCAGGGTAGACTGAGACTTTCATATGAGGACTAAATTGCTCAAAAACGTAAAGGTCAAAGGTACTCGGATACGGATACCATCTGCAGGAAGCGAATGAAGTATGCATGGATTGTAAAACCACGCCATCTGTGTCCATTCTGACTACCCCGTCAGGGATACAGCGTGAAGATAGTTATAGGTTATAACAAATATTTGTCCAACCCGAGTCCTCAGCAACAGCAGTAGTATACACTATCACTACACCACCGAGCCAGTAGAGTAGGCACAGCTGCAATCAGTCATCTTATTGGTAATATATATCTTGTAAAACCTTCTTGTTTATTTTAACTTTCCAATTAACTTCATGGCTATAATAAAATATTTTGATGTATAAAACATTCTTTATTATCAATTACCATTACCACCAATCACCTGTTAGCGGTGCACCTGCTCACTAACGGCGCAGGTGACCTTAGGGGGTTTTGAGGGAGATCAGACGGCAGTCGCTTCCAGCAATGCCAAAAATCTAAAGTCAACCAAACTATAACTGCTCCTAGCAACCAAATAAATGTACTCCAGACTTCAAAAACCAGGTGAAGTTTAGAAGTAACTGGGAATACACTAAGATGAATAGATAGACTATTATGGTGTAGGTGTCTACGTTTAATATTTTCGTTTTAGATTACTACGTTTAATATTATATTTTCATTATATATACTAACCTAATATTGCGTGTTTTCTTAGTAATATTATCAGCTGTTGATATCTTTAAAAAATACAGCTGCGTGTAACTGGCACGCGTCTTGACAAACCGTCTTATACACCTTTGACTTTAAAGGTTACTTGTTAAACTGGATCTTAAACGGACCCGTCGACAAAGGGACTTAATTGATTGTCACTTTAAGCCTATTATACCTTTTGAGAGTCTATTACAATATTAGGGGAGACTTGGTACTTTAAATAATTTGCTTTCAAATAGACTACTCAGATTAAAGTCTAAAAATCAAAATGATGCACAGTATTCTGAAAAATTTCGATCACAATTACAATAAACAGACTACTACTTAAATTTAAGTATTATCAAATATTTATGGAACATAAGATTTAAATATCAACACATATTCATTAAAATTGTCTATATAAATGACATTCAACCGAGACGATTATCACGATGTTCTTTAAACCCGATCGGGACCTATTCGGGCACATGACAGTCCCATGAATTTTATGTTAGTATGTTAAGTACCATTAAGAATTATCTTGTGTCCAGGTAATGACCAACAGAAGGCTTGAGCCAGGTTCAATAATCTTCAATAAACTTGAGGAAAATTTGATGACAGAAGTGCAGTTAAGTTTATTTATATTACCCATTGTAATACATTGTTCAGTTGGTGAGAACTCAGCCAATAAAGGTGAATCTCATTGACAGAAATACACCCCAATTATAATATATTTTGATTATCTTAAGATATTTTAGGCTACCCTAATGGGAAGCAAAAGGTAGAATCTTAAACCCATTTTTAGGATATTTTTTTCTAAATCACACAGGAAAGAACTCTTAAAGCTTATTCTCTAAGGAAGAATATGTTATAACACGATAAGTGTTACTTTATTTGACAATTTATATAGCAGTCTAAACACAGAAGTGAAAAAGTTTTTTAACGAATTTCCAATTTTGTGAATACCTTTTAGGTATATGAAGATATTTCTACAGAAATTCTGCAGAAATCCTTTACATTTTTTTCTTCTAATTGAAGTCCGACAATTATTAAATTAAATATTTTGTCTTCAAACTTTGAGTGTCTCAATTATCTCGTCTTAAAGTTGCGTCTATTGCTATGGGATACTGTAACTTAATGAATAAGGCTGACTTTGCAGGGCTTAACTTCAATTGCAAACAAATCATTGGCGCAGGAACAGCCTACTAGGAAGGAGACCCAGAAACAACTAAATCTAAGTTGGCACTAGTCATTGAGTTATTATTAGTACTCAAAAGCTCAATGCCACTGACAGTCAACTCAATTGATACAATGATTAGATGCTTCTTATGTATTTTACGTTTTAGAACCAACACAAATAAATTTCAAAATTAAATCATAACTTAATTTTATTTCCACCTAACAATGAAAACACACTAAAAAAAATATGTAAGATAATTTGATGTTCCGGATCTGGCACACTTTGATAAGCTACTAGGTAAACAAAGGGTTGATAAGTGCTAATCCAAATAACTACCACATCGATAAAAAATATGTCACCAGATTTGATGCAATCTTTGTTGACATTAAGCTACCTAATTGCGACTTTGAAAATAGGCGGACATAATAAATACGACTGTATTTTTATTTATTATCATAGAACTCCGTCATTTATTAGCTACTAGATGACCCCCCACGGCTTCGCTCGTGGCATAGTTCGAACTCCCGTCATATCTATTTTATCCCGTCGCTTATAAATTCTACAATAATGCGTAAAAATATGCCTGAATGCCTGACAATTATGATTACTGCTCCGGTGTCCAGGGTAGTAGCGTAATGAAATATAGCCTATAGCCTTTCTCGATAAATGGGCTATCCAACACAAAACATGTAGTCCTGTAGTTTCTGAGATTAGCGCGTTCAACCAACCAAACAAACAAGAAAACTCTTCAGCTTTATATATTAGTATGGATATGGATATAGAAGATATCACAACTGTTCAACACAGTGGATTCCGTACTCTAGAAGTGAAAATGTAACAAGCAAACAAGCTACGTTTCGGGTTTAGAAAATTAATTAGGATATGTCAATAAACTTACGCGAAAATTATACATTTTTTACGGTCTCACTCTAACAGTTTTCTAATAGTCAAAAATAACCAGTGCTTATTAAACAAAGTTCCTTCATCGCAGCATTGAACATATTCTTACTATAGTTATCCCCATAATAGTATGTTGTATAAAATTTATGATAGTATCTGAATGACCTTATTAATTTTATGGGACCACTTGGTCCATGTCGAAACAGGTTTACGAAGAACCATGAAACGAGCCTCAGAGTTGATGTTAAGCCTCTTACGAAATATCGGTTATGGTACTGTGTACTTCAGATCTGAATTTATTGACTAGGTTACGACATGATAATACTACTGGTCAGTATCAATCATATGGGATTATAACCATCTTCACTGGATAAACTTAAAGATAGAATTCCCTTTTTAATTGTTATAAAACGAACCGTACAATATCAAAAAATGCAACAAAGAAATATCTAAAATTATACATATTTGAAAATAAAATAAATAAATCCTATTAAACAATAATAGATGTTCCCAAAAGTTTATTATTGATAACCGGTCAGGTTAAAAAGTAAATTATGTAGAAAAGTAGAAGTGTTTTATTCAAAATATTATTGATAATAGTTTCGCATTACATGGTATGTTTAGGCTGGCTTTAATCTTTATCTATCACCTTTGACAATTTCAATAGCAACATAGCTTTTTTCCAAGGGAAACGAATTGTTTGTGCAAAACTCGAATATAAACCACGAATCAACGAAATAATTTGTACTCCTACATTACTCAATATAGGTAGACAGGTGATAAGATCTGCTGAACGGTAACAGTATTTAGATGGTAAATATTTGAGATAACTTTGGCAACCACTCGTACCTTTTGTTTGTTCAACCTTAATTCCTTATAAGTGAACTCAAACTTAAGTGTTTGAGGTATAAATGTATAAAGAATGAGGACTTTAAAAATATCTGAAATATTTACATTCATTCTTATTTCGTTCGATTTTCAAACAATGTTTTATTAATATATATGCCGTAAATAATGAGATTACGGGATTAAGTAACTTTCACACTGATTTAAAACGAAACAATTAGTATGGTAGGGTCTTATAGTCTATAGAATACCATTGTCATGAGATCACAGATACTAATGACAATACGATCGCAACAATTAAACCTCGGCATTTAGATAGTTGAAACAATTCACAATGGCACGTGAGAGGAATCGCATGGGAGTTTTTTTTCTTTTCATTCATTTGAATAGATCTACTCTGGTATTCACGGCTGCGGGTATGGTACTCATAGCAGCGGTCCTAGCAGAACTAATTATATTAGACGGAAACGAAGCGATAACGTAACGCTTACTATGCTATTTATCAAGTTATATTTTGCGATTTGTAAATAAGGTCCGTTTTAGTTTCGAAATACGTAAGTAAGTAAGTATATTGTATTCATTCCTGAAATCCGAGATTGATTTTAGAGAGATGCTTAATACCGTACAAAGTGATAGAGTAAAGGTAGGAAAGCAAACTCTAACCTTAGAAACGAGGATTTCAAATGCCAATGAAAGTAACGCCTTAATGGATGATCGAAACCGAACAAGACTTTTCTAAAGCACACCTGTGATCTATTTTGAGTGCAATAAACAGGTTCACAATTGAAGTCTACCTGTTAATAAAGTAATCAGATTCAATGTATGTCATAATTATTTTTGCGCCGACTGTAAAAATTAATGAGTTCCTATGTAAATAAGCTAAGATCACATACTTAAATGAGAATTCTTCCAAAACATAAATTTGTTTCTGCAAATATATCTATAATTGATAGTAATTATAAATTCAGCACCAGACTTGAAACTCATGGTTCAAAATGGCAGATCAATCACGGGCGAGAATAATTTAAACATCGATATCTAGTTTCATAAATTCTTTTAATAATGATCTATTTCCTCGCCCAGACCAGTTGTCAGTTGTTTATCGAGGCGGATAGTTTCGGCGTAGATTCCTAAGGCATCGTTGTCTATACTTGCCGATTCACGAAACTGGTTCTGACGACCAAACCACTTGATCTTGTAGTGTTGGCCAACTTTCACGAGATTCCACTCGGGGCCCACACGGCTGCCTCGGCCCGCGATATTTTCGATCATCTGACAGAGGGTTACGCGGTCGATGTGCCAACACCGTTGCAAGGCCCCTTTTCCTGTTTCCTTGGTGTGTACTTCACTTTCTTCACTGTACAAGTACTACCGTAAAGAGTTTGTGCTTCGGGAAACATCGCTATCAATCGTGGCACACTCGTAATCTCCACTTTATTTTTAAATTATCATATTTTAAGGTTATTTAATAATTTGTTGTAATTGACGAATATAAAAATTGATGAAATAGATGTCTTTGTCACATCATCATATAGAACAACAATTTGCCAATTCACAAATTTTACCTGATAGCACTTTTAGTAGTTTTAACTTCTGTTTTAATAATTCAGTACAAAATTGGATCATCATCATCCGAGCGTCTGTCCCAGTTGCGTCTCGCGACGCCCGGGGTCCGCTTTCCTACATTTTCTCCTCCACTTCGCACGGTCGTCGGCATCCCCTGTGGTGAGACCATTGGCACGCATGTCATCCCTTACGACGTCAAGCCAGCACTTCTTGGGTCTTCCCCTCTTACCGGGACCCGGCGGGGCTGACATGGCCAGACATTTGTTACCTACGTAGCCCGGCGGTTGCCGCAAGACGTGACCATACCAACGAAGGCGACACTCTTGCAACTTGTCTGCAATGTCACGGACGTGAAGGCTGCCGCGGATGCGAGAGTTCCTCACGCGGTCCATCCGCGTGACTCCACACATCCACCGCAGCATCTTCATTTCCGTGACACGCAGCTCCTGCTTGTGTCGCTCCAATATCGGCCACGTCTCACTGCCATGTAAAAGGACAGGTCTAATAATGGTTTTGTAGACCTGTCCCTTCAACCGGATCGGCATTTTAGGGTCACAAATGACACCGGTCATCTCCCGCCATTTGGCCCACGCGGCAGCAATGCGTGACTTGACATCGCAATCGATGTCACTGGACGTGTGAAAAACAGATCCCAAGTATTTAACCTGGTCCGTGCGCTCGACCAAATCACCGCCTATGCGGACGGATGTGGGATCTGTCGAGTTTAGTGCCAAGTACTCGGTACAAAATTGGATATAAAACAAAAATCAAAGCTTTATTTTGCTCTCGTAGTAAAAAAATAACATATTTATGTTTTATGAAAATTTTCATCTAAGATAATGCATTGAGATTGTATAGCTTTATTAGGTAATTTAGCTCCACAGCTCCAGTTATATTTGTATATAGTAATATCAAAACTAAAGGCAGAAGCAATTTTGAAAAGCATCTCGCATCTTTGTGACGGTTCGTACTCGAAACTTACTCATTCATCGTCATTTGACGAGTTAAAAGAATTATTTAGGAGCAAGTTTAACACCCGCGTTGATGAAGTATTTTTTGCTTCAGATATAATCATGGTTGGTAAGATTTGCGTGGGAAGCACTTACCATATATTTTGAGAGTTCAACATTCTTAAGCAGTGAACGTGTATTGTTAAGTAGGTATTCAAAGTGTCAAGCATTCACCATTCTATTGTAAAATTAGTACTTTGTTATGATCTTTGTTTTGGAGCAGTACAAATAATATGCAATAATTTCACAAATTTTATCAATATATAATTTTCTTTACTCACTTTTAAACTCGGGTTATTTAAAATTCTTAAACCGGTGCCTATAAAGAAATGGGAACTCAGAGGCATTCGTTTCCAAAATCCAAAAAAAAAACGCATTTTAGAAAACTGGAATTTATATCGTCGCGCGTCGGTCTATTGACTCGGTCGGGACTTTGTATTTATGCCCAAAATCCCTTCTGAGCTAAGGTATATTTATTAGAATACATGGTAAATAAATATCACTTATCCCTTACTAGTAAAACGGTAAACAACCCTAAAAGTAAAGACGTTAACGTCACGGTAAATTACAACACCCGCACCTCCAAAGTTACCTGCCTCTAATTAAAGGCATTTCTGGAATGTGCTGCATCGGCATGGGACCTTTTTTATGCTACTTAGCTCGATTTTAGTCAATTCTCAACTCTGGTGACTTCAAAATAAAGTTTAAATTACTTTGATAGTAACTGAGATTTATAATTGAAAACTTAACAATAGTAATCCGCTGAAGTTTGTTGAAATTGTTAGTGTTGTTGACACTCGCCTTTGAGTGTAAATTGTTCACAAGTTTCTTGGCAAGCGTGTTGATTTCAAAAGGTGGGCGCTTCTTAACTGTTCATTGTTTGCGGAAATACCACAGTCAATAAAACTACAGACAGTATACGATTTATCACCACAGAGTTTACAGAAACAACTGCTTGCTTTAGTATCATTGCATAACCTTTTATATAACCTACCGTTTTCGATTCGATTGCTACCTGCCCTTATAGAGTCTATCCAAAATGGTGAACGAAGTTCGAGGTGAATCATGACCGCTTTGCGCGTTCCGTTTGCTTTTAGAAAGTTGATATGAACTATAAAGGACAAAAGATAAAGATTAAAACAAAAATTGAAACTAGTGATCTGCTTGGACGCTCAATATTTGCGTGTACATTAGTGATGGCAGCCTAGTGGAACTCGTGGCATTGGATTATTATCTAAAGTGGTAGGTTAGATTCCCAGTCGTTATAATGCTGATGTAAATCTAAACAAGATATAAGCTTTAGTTTGTTATTATACTTACTTAACTTTTGGAGGGTCCTAAGTTAAAACAGCTGTCGACAATTCTTCTAATTCATATTTTTGCCTTGAAGCATAAACATATAAGATAGTATTCTTTTAACTAGGTTATAACTTATAATAATTATAAGTAACTTTCGACGTTGATAATATGAATTAACTCCGGTATTACATCGACTTATAACACGATTATAATCAAAAATTAAATCAGTCTTGCTCCGATAAGACTTTGTCGTTTAATTTTGTTAGTCAAATATTGAGACAGGTATTGATGCTGCATTAAACGTGGCTATAACCTGTCTCACGATTGTGAGAACACAGTTAATTAAATTAATACGTACTTTAATAACTTTATAGGTTCCGCTAGCTATAAAGTATTACAGTTACAAGAATATAATATGTTAGTGGTCAGTGTGTGTAGAATTTTCTACTATTGTCTACATACGTTTTATGAGCCTTTAAGACCCTTCTCTCCCCATTAAATCTTAAAATAGTTATGTAAGAATTATGTACCTTTAAAAACAAACATGGTTGCATCAAAATTTCTTCTTCGGCAGAAGATATTTTAAGTGCACGTGGTTTTTATGAAACTCTCCTCTCTGGTTAAGGCTGTCAGTCACTGTGACTCGCTGCCCACCTTAAGCTTAGCTTTAAGTGCAAATAGTTTTTATGAAACTCTCCTCTCTAACTAAGGCTGGCAGTCACTGTGACTGGTTGCCCACCTTGAAACAGGCAATCCTAGCGGATAATACAAAATAAACATCACCAAGACTCGACCACACGCGACTCTCCCGCTGATGACATCGTCTAGACTACTTAAATGTATTTCGGATTTATTGTCATATTACTAGGGCATACCCCCTCATCAAATTAGTAAATATTTTACGAACCCTAGGTCAATTCCTACATATGCAAGTCTTAAGATTTTCATTGTGTTTTGTATGACGTTTTTATTTGATGCTTTTGACACGTTTATATTAGGTTATTAGTTAGTAGGGTATTAGTTTATTGGTGGTACAGGTAGGTAGGTGGGATTATCATACCTATGATAATCCCACATATATGTAGCTACTTAGTACCTACCTACTTTGGCTTCGGACAAAGTAGGTAGATATATGTGAGATTATCATAGGTATTTTTATTGGGACTAAACCCACCCTCATTCCCATTACTGTGACTCCTGTAAACCAGGATCTACAGCAATGACCAAAACACCAGAAAAGTTACACCGAGCTCGAACTCGGTGGTGTCCCAGGAGAAGTTAGCATGTCTTGGAACCCGCAACGAAATTAATCAGAAGATAATGTGAGGAAGTAGGAAAATAACGTAATGCCCCTTCCCTCCTTTGAAAAGCGGGAGACCTGGAAAGCAACTAGGTGTAAATCCTATAGAAATAGGGAAGCACCACGGTAATAGTAGATATAGTATGGGTCCTATGTGAGCTATGTTTGATTCCAGTAATATGTATGGCAGAAACGTTTAAAAGCACGTGATAATTCACCGTCGATGCCACGAGATCCGCATAGTTAACTACTCCCGATGTTAATTGTAAACAATTAAGCATATTATATCGCTCGTTTTGCCAAATGCTACACTCCCAAAGTATATGATGGGCGGTCTGATCATATTTGTTATCAGCAGTTGAACACTGACAGAACGGGTGACTCCACTAGCTTAAACGAATGTAATTTGCTCCTAAAGTTACCATGTCCTGTAAGAAATTGAGCAACACATTGAACAACCTCCAGCTAGGATATTCTCAATCGTTCACGAACGTCTGGGAAAAACTGGTAGAGGTGGCGCCCTTTGATGGAAGTGTTCCAACGCAGCTGCCATTCGTCTAAAAGTTCTTCACGTACATTATCTCGATACAGCCTGGCAATTCTATGGCGATTTCTTGCTAACAAAAACCTATCATCCATGCCATCTTTAGCCGAATAGTATAAAGCCGCGCGTCTCTGAATTTCGAGGTCAACCATCACCGGCAGAGCCTCTGTGCTAACCGTCCTGGCCTTGCATAAAAATATCAAGGCAAGGCGTTGACTTTGCAGTAACTTTAACCGTGCAGCCCCAATAGTAGCCTTATCGGCCCTATATCATAGGTATGATAAACCCACATATATCTACCTATATAATTATATAAATATAAGTATAGAATATAAGATTATAGTCAACATTAAGTGCTTAATTATCCGGAGATAATGCACTGTTCATTTAAGAATCACAACAGGACAGTCCCGCTATGCGGCTCGTTGATGTTGTTATAAAGCAAATTCATTCAACTCGCATTTATAGAAACTGCTAGTGAAGTTATAAAGAATTATAATGGAACAAATTAAACATTCTAAACCTACCATATTCTCAGAAATGCTGCCAACACATCCATATCTGTTGACCTACCAGAATCGACCTTTGAACGACAGTTAAGGATCGTCTCCCGAAGATATTTCAGATTCCTGGGTCACACACAGCTATAAAAAAGCACAGTTTGGTTTATATTTATTCAATTCCGACATACCAAACTCACCGTTACGGTTCTATAGCGATAGAATAGAGTACATATACACGCCCATGCTTTCACAGTCTTTGAATCCCACTTCCGACACCAAGACCTAGATCTTAAGTCCCAAACAGGATGCAATAAGATCCCATTGGTCTCATAGCTCGAACACTTGTCGCCTTCGTTTGAATTATATTTCGTATCGGAATTAGTGGTAATTTACGGACCCGAATTAGCGCTCTATACATAGACGGCCTAATGTGACCAGTGGCAAGCCTATACTCGTACTCGTATCAACTATTTGGTATAATAGTAAAATTTGATTGTTCTATTGGTAAAAAATATTCAAAATTATTAAGAATTGACTGTCCCGCGCAAATTCGTTAGTGTCAGATAAGAGAGACAGAGCGGATTATAGGGTATTTATAAAAAAAAAACATTTCTGATCTGCTGCTATTCAGCGTATAGTAATATCATATAGCCTATAAGTATAACCTTCCTCAATAATGGGCTATCGAACTCTTAAATAATAATTGACTTCCAACCTGTAATTTCAGAGATCGTCGTATTGAAATAAACAAACTCTTCAGCTTTATCATATTAATTATAGAAGTATAGATATCGATGGTAAGTTGTTCTTCAGATTTGAATTGTTACCTAAATGATGTTGTAATGAATTAGATATGGTGATATCACAACTAGACTTGCTTTTAACGAGTTGCACTTTATTTTGTAATTAATATTTTTATAATTATGTCGTGGCAGTTATTGGGGTAACAAGCATTGTTTTTCTATCATGTATATTCAGGTAGATGGTAGTTGCATTTCTCATTAGACACTTATATTTGAAGCATTATATTATTATATTAATCCTTATTATATTATTCCTGGTGGCTTCCCAAGTTAATAATTCGAACTCGGAGACCACTTTTCTGAAATTCAAATTCAGTGTCGAAGCGACGATAGCCTTCTAACCTTGAAAAGAACACTTCCACTGAAGACTCATTCTTTGATGTACCCCGTAGGTATAAGTGGGACTTCTCACAACCATTAAAGCACCTATGTTGTCAATTGTTTATAGAACTGTCATTGTCAAGTACCTGTATGAAAATACCTGATGGTAATTATTTTTTACTGAGTCTGACTAAAATAAGCGGTAAATTGTAGGAAAGAACGGTGGATAGTACACTTAGCACTTCTGTTAAATATGTTAAAGATATTATTAAAGAATATAAATAAGATACAATCCAACACTTATACGGCTATTATACTCTCACTCACTTTTATACAGCATATTTTTTTACTCCATGGAACCGGCGGGACCACGATAGTAAATACCGGTGTCAAGGTTCGACACACGACTTCTCGTGCCGCTCCAAACCACTGGCATACTGGTTTTAATATTAATAAATAATACCTACTTCCATTCAATAGTTTTAATATATTTTCGACATATATGAAAATCTTTAAACTTTACGTTATGTTCAAACATATTCATCGATTTTGGAATTCATACGACTACTTGATTCTTACCTAACAGTATCGTATATTTTAATGTTTTCGAATATTGGTACCGTTAGCAGATAGACTCAAATCGTTGCAGTAGAAAGTAATACTACATGTCATTTTAGTACATACCCTGTTTACTTTGAAGTTTGTATCACTCCGTTATCTGTGGCACTTATCCAGGAAAAAACTGACACAAAACGAATGTATTGAAACCTTTTTATCTTCACCACAATTTCAAATTTTAACTTTGCACTGGCACTTTTAACGAACCTACATAACACTGTGGTACATGGCGTGATTTAAGCATTCACTCCACGAAGGCTGTATCAACACCAGACCTGTCACAACCTACACTTTAATTGCACTTTAACCGTCACAAAAATAACACAAACGGTTCTCTAATTCAAATAGTGACGTGTTGAACACAACATTGCTGAAAATCGACCGTTAAATCGTATAAAACAAACGCCGTGTAACAACGTTAAGTTAAAACTAAGTTAGGTCCGCTACGCGAGAAAGACCGTTGATCCAGTCAGGCGGTCGGTACAACAGGTCGAGCTGCATTACCGACAGCGAAAAGTTCAACGTGTCGTCTCTTTCTAAAGAGGTTAACAAGAAAGAGATAAGAATACTAGTATGCGAGTGTAGTGGGAGAACTTACAACCTGCGCCAGCGCAAAGCCTCTCAATACAACCATAGCAACAGGTGAATCTGCGCATGTGTGCGTGTGTTACTCTTGCGACGTGTGCGCGCTTTCTTGATTGTAGTTTAATGATAACGTAGTATTTTGTTCGGTGCAATTTTATCAGTTCTACGTCAGTAATGATCCAGCTACATTGCATTTAGTGAGTCTAAAATAAATTTAAATGCTTCAGTGAATTAATTGGTGAGATTCAATTACACCATGTTTTCTCTTGTACCCTAAAAGAAAACATGGTGCAGTTGAATCTCAATTCTCATTTTGCATGTATCTAATTGCAATTACAAAATAAAGAGTTTGAGTGATCCATCGAAGTTGGTTCAAACCTTAAATGTTTGCACTCAAGCTTATCAAGTTGTTCCTCAGTTGCATTGAGACAGCTGATATCCAGCGTAGCTGAGTCACGGAATCGGGATCATGAGGGACGGATCCTACAAGTGCAGTTTTGTAAGGTGGCGTTGAAAGTTTAAATGCTATCAAGACTTTCCTCTAATTTATATTGCAAAGACTTGTAATAGATGTTCTAAGTTTAAAAATTGCACACTACTTATTACCTTTAGGATCATTGAGCTGAATTCGCATAGAGTTGCATTCTCAGCAAGTTGATTTCCCAGAATGTTGAATCCCATAAAGTTGAACTCCCAACATGTAGAATGATCATTTCCCAAAATGTTGAATTCTCAGAATGTTGAATCCCATAAAGTTGAATTTACAGAATGTGATACTGTTGTTGTACTTTATATACATCAAACACCTATTAAATACTCAAGACCTAACGCCAGTTCTTCATCTGCAACCGTTATTACTATAACCAAACAGAGATACAAATGAAATCAAGTAGAAATATAGCAAAGTAATGTAGCCAAATTCTTCGACAATAAATAAACGACTGTTATCTATCTTAACAGACATAAGCATTCTGTCACTCGCCGCGGCGTAAAAATCGAGAAAAATATGAACTCTGTTTGTCAAGACTTTTTCGCAAAATAATTGGATGACAAATATTTGTTTCTCCGATTTCTTTCTAACTGGATTTGCCGTTAATTTCTATATGACTGACTGGTTACTTAAAGTGTTAAAATCTTAACATACTCGTAAAAATTGTTAATTGGATAATGTTTCTTATATTTGTAAAATATAAATTGCGTTAGCGAAATTTTACGAAAGATCGAGGGGTATAAAATTGTGGACTATGAGCAAGCTCTTGCTTCCGATCAAGACTAGGGTTGTTTAATGTGTATATGTATTATCACTAATGGTATGTCATCCAGGTGACGAAGTAAATACGTCGAAACAACACTAAACTGTTCATGGCTGTGCTGGTAGATGTATTTTGTCCAAAGTAGCGCCATATCATAAGACCAGTTATTAATGACCTAACTGTCACTGATACTTGGTCCTGACTTGAAGCTTTTCCCAGCTAAACGGAGAGGACCGGAATGGAGAGGGTATTTGTAATCGAATTCGAAAGAGGAACCGAAGGAGGAATTACCAAAATAACATTAGTATTATACGACTCAAATGATGGCGGGTATACATTACTCATAGAATTGATAGCGGATGGTTCTCGAGTGGCGGCCACGTTCCTGACAACGCAAAGTAAATAAGGTTTCTGCAAGGTAGACAAATTGAACAAAACTCGCAGGAGCCTGGTGAATACAGGAGGTGCAATATCAAACATTGTAATATATTTCCAGCGGTGGACTCCAATCGTTAACAATAATGGTGAAACAAAATTTAAGATATCAGATAATAAATATAATAGTGTACGCTTTTCGATTTCTCGTTAACTGAAATTCAACAAAGGAAGTTCTTTAAGTTTAAATTGAGAGTTATTTACTTATCACATACAACGCCACATATAACACATTATACACCAACTCCAGCACCGATATTATTCTTGGAACATATAAAAATGACACCACATAACGCTTTACACCCGCAGTGGTGCCAGAGGCATATTATGCGCCCACAATTCATCGGACTCGAACCCACTAAAACCACACGGTCTTTACCTATATAGCTGTCTAGCGCCGGGAGACCCAGAAAACTCCTTGGATGGAAAGATGATCTCCCTGATATGTTAGGATAAAATGAAACTAGAAATGCTGAATAAACTTTTCCATTCTAAATTGCAACGCTATTACTCTTACAAAAGTACTTACAAAAGACAAATAAATGTCGTTCGGAACAGTTATTTGAATGCGAGTGTATATATATCCTTCGTTCGAAACATTAGTTCACTCTGTATTCATTGGTTTCTAATAAGAGTTCTCTGTCCCAAGCATAAATATTGTAATTACCCGTCCTGTCCGCTATTGGAAGCCGAGGACAGTAAAGAAAAACTAATAATCTATTCGAAGGCAGCCATGACAGACGTGCTAATTTAAAAAGAATGCTAGCCACCATTAATCTTTATCCGTCCATCATTCCAGAGCGAAATTAAGCGAAATAAGATAGTAATTTGCTGAAACTTCTCAAGAAGTATCGGGTAACGGTAGTGACAATAATCCTGGACGATGTGTTTGGGCCTATTAACACATGTGTGTTGGTATTAGTCGAACGATTAGGGGATTTTGTTTGTAGGTACAAACATTGGAAGTTTAGTTGGAATTATTTCATGTGTCAAGAGCATTGAAAATATTTGTTTAACTCGAAACCTCAACTAAAATACATTTTACAGACGCAATTTTTTTTTCTAAGGTGTAAGCTGAGACATACTATACCATCAACACCGCAATGATTTCACCATCTATTACGTGAAACAGGAATACACACGGTGAAAAGTGAGCTATTATGCCTCTGCCGCCCCTTCGAGGATAAGGCGTGATTGATAAACTATAAAATTGAAAAGCTCTCAACTCTCTACATCAAAAATACTTTCACAAAAACCAATTAATGTAGGTAATCAAAACTCGAATTGGGTAACTTAAGCTTCGCCGCATGAAGAATCAGAAAGCTGTCGGACCCGATGGAGTCCCCATCGAAGCCTGGAAGGCGATGGGTCCTCGCGGTGTGGGCATCTTAGTAAACCTTTTTAACCGCATACTCCTCAGCGGGCAGATCCCGAACCAATGGAGACTGAGTATTATTACTCCAGTCTTCAAAGGTAAGGGGTCAGTATCAGAGTGCGGGAGCTACCGCGGTATTAAGGTGATGTCCCACACCATGAAGATCTTCGAGAGGATTATAGACTCTCGGATCCGGCAGGAGTGTACTCTCTCGGAGTGTCAATATGGGTTTCGCCCTGGTCATGGGACCACGGACCCTGTTTTTGCCCTGAGGGTTGTCGCAGAGAAATACAGGTCGAAGAACACGCCTCTGCACTGTTTGTTTCTAGATATGCAGAAGGCCTTCGACTGTGTTCCTCGTGCGATGATCTGGTGGGCACTGCGGTCCAAAGGGGTTCCAGAGGTCTATATTGACACTATCCGGGACATGTACTGTGACTCCGACTCAATGGTTCGGACTGCTGTTGGCGACACGAAACCCTTCCCCATCACCGTCGGGGTACACCAGGGTTCTGTCCTTAGTCCGCTTCTGTTCAGTGTAATATTAGACGAATTGTCGGACAGCATCAGAAACCCGCATGAGCAGCCTCCATGGTTGCTCATGTATGCTGACGATATTGCGCTGGCAGACGCGGACAGGGGCAGATTGGTGCGACGTGTAAAGGCGTGGAAGGAGACGCTTGAGAACGGCGGTCTGAAACTAAATGTGGCGAAGACCGAGTACTTGGCACTAAACTCGACAGATCCCACATCCGTCCGCATAGGCGGTGATTTGGTCGAGCGCACGGACCAGGTTAAATACTTGGGATCTGTTTTTCACACGTCCAGTGACATCGATTGCGATGTCAAGTCACGCATTGCTGCCGCGTGGGCCAAATGGCGGGAGATGACCGGTGTCATTTGTGACCCTAAAACGCCGATCCGCTTGAAGGGACAGGTCTACAAAACCATTATTAGACCTGTCCTTTTACATGGCAGTGAGACGTGGCCGATATTGGAGCGATACAAGCAGGAGCTGCGTGTCACGGAAATGAAGATGCTGCGGTGGATGTGTGGAGTCACGCGGATGGACCGCGTGAGAAACTCTCGCATCCGCGGCAGCCTTCACGTCCGTGACATTGCAGACAAGTTGCAAGAGTGTCGCCTTCGTTGGTATGGTCACGTCTTGCGGCAACCGCCGGGCTACGTAGGTAACAAATGTCTGGCCATGTCAGCCCCGCCGGGTCCCGGTAAGAGGGGAAGACCCAAGAAGTGCTGGCTTGACGTCGTAAGGGATGACATGCGTGCCAATGGTCTCACCACAGGGGATGCCGACGACCGTGCGAAGTGGAGGAGAAAATGTAGATATAGAGGGTGAGGGTGAGGGTGAGGGTGAGGGTGAGGGTGAGGGTGAGGGTGAGGGTGAGGGTGAGGGTGAGGGTGAGGGTGAGGGTGAGGGTGAGGGTGAGGGTGAGGGTGAGGGTGAGGGTGAGGGTGAGGGTGAGGGTGAGGGTGAGGGTGAGGGTGAGGGTGAGGGTGAGGGTGAGGGTGAGGGTGAGGGTGAGGGTGAGGGTGAGGGTGAGGGTGAGGGTGAGGGTGAGGGTGAGGGTGAGGGTGAGGGTGAGTGTGAGGGTGAGGGTGAGGGTGAGGGTGAGGGTGAGGGTGAGGGTGAGGGTGAGGGTGAGGGTGAGGGTGAGGGTGAGGGTGCGGGTGAGGGTGAGGGTGAGGGTTTTTTTTTACTTGAGTTGATTCGATGTGGTTTAATTGTTATTATCTTTACTTTATTTATTTCATAACCCCTACGCGATAATTCATAGCAAAGTTTGTAAGCTTTCAATTCTATTTTTTTTATAATATTGTAAAAGCGTGTACTTTTGGGTTTTCCAAATTTATTTTACAATGTTATCATACATTGTGATAATGCTGTCAATTTTCTTGGGACGCTACTACATAAAAACTGCAATGCGGATAATAATTTATGACAAAAAAGGTAAGACATATTTACGTCAAATAATTCATTTTTACTTTCTTCGTTACTCTAGTAATTAACGATAAATGTTTTAAGTTGACTAAATTAGGTATGTTCATTTGAAATATTCTAAATATTAATAAGTAAGTAATTGTTTTTCAAAGGACAGTGACCGAATCTGGCCTGAGCGCGGACAGCAGTTTTGGAAAGTTATAAAACTTGTAATAATTTTTATTTATTATACAATAAATATTAATGACAATTTGGTTGTAGCCACTTATCTGATATTCAAAACGAATTAAAAAAATATTTGTCTTAGCTTACAAACGGATATTATTTTATTTGTCACCCTTGTATTGCATAAAATAAAAGTAATGACAAGAGTAGGGAGAATTAAAAGTCGGAACTCCTTATTTATTAGTCACTACTATTTCATTTAATAACTGTAACTGTGCTAAATGTATTGTGTAATTATTTTATTGCTTTTTAAAATACTTCTGTATTTTAAAATACTAAATATGTTTAAATAAATGCATATTTTTATAAAAGATAAACCGTATTGGGTATTTTAGTTTTTATCTCCTAGCAACACTGATCAAACCTGTCATCGAAGTCGAACGACCTTGAATATATTGTAAACAAATAAACAACACAGTGTCTTATTAAATTTATATTTTCAACCATATAATTATATACCTAGTTCGCGTTTGTATTTATCGAGTGTTTTGTATTATAATAACTAATTCAACTTCTCACGACCACCTCGGCTTTTTGGGTCCTGTAATAAAGGCAATGGCATTTTTTTTGATAGTGAATTTGTTGTGGTAATGACATTACACACAGAAGTCGTCATAACGCTTGACCTGACGAAAGTGCCGCATGTAATTTTTCAGTGGATTGTACTCTGAGTAGTAAGTTTTTTTTTTAATTTCAAGTAGGATGTTATATATGGTCGCTTACTTACTTTAGTACTTTTAGACCCAGATGCACATGTATATAAGTTATATATGTAAGTTAAGTGTAGATAAACAATGAAAAGTATTATCTCACTTGAGGTACTTTTTTCCTTTTGATTTTTATTGATTTTGAACAATTTACTTTATTAGGTATGTATTATTAAAGTGACCAACATACAAATACATAGACTAGCTGTGCCTCACTCCTGACTTCCCATTTATAATAATTTATTGAATATAATGTTATTCAGTATATTATTGTAATAAACTCTGCCCCCTTTTTGATATTTATAATTACTACTGTATTACTTTTACACAACATATATTTTCAATGTAAAAACAATTGTTTTTAATCAGTTCAGTGGGCTAGCCAGTAGCTGCATTACCTGCAGGTGATATATGGCTTGTTGCCATAGATCATTTTGGAGCCTCTTTCATCAATAATTACCAACAGGTTTGTTACATATAACAATTTAAGTACTTTTCATTGCCTTTTTTGTTTTAGTTAAGAGCATCTGACAGAACTTGTTATACTTGTTGCAATCTGTAAGGACATAATAATTTTCAAGTCAAATAACAGAACCCAGAAGGATCCATCTTTTTACCAGATTTGAAGAGAGCCGCTGATACTCTATTACATTGTTTTTTCTCCTGAACTGTAACTATGAATATTAAGTTTCTAGGTGACCAGAGTACATATATAAACAAAGTATATATGATATATACTACAGCAATGTCTGATTTGCCAATTCCATTTATAATTTCCTTATACTTGGTGACAAAAAATAATGCTTTTTTTATTTTATATATAATATTGATGTAGTATTTTAAAGGCTAAGTTACGTTAAGTTAAAATTAAGTTTAAATGAAGATTTTGAGCATGATTCCTTTTAGCCGTCAACTGCAGATTATTAAGAGGTAAAAATATAGCAAACAAAATATGTTTTTTTGCTTATATAAGCAAAAACATATTTTGTTTATATATGAAAATAACATTGGTAACCTAGACACCATAAAACATTATTATTGTTACAGCATTGTCGGCCAAACACTTATTGGTTGTTTGCTACTATCATGTTTGTGATGTGGTACTTAAGTTGGGTAAGGTATGGTGAAAATATTACTCCTCCAGCTCAATCCTAGACATTGTTTTACTAACATATGAAGATGATAATGATCACATTTGAAAATTAAATTGAGAATAAAAACCTTCAATTTTCTTTTTAACCTTCCTGGCTACATAAAAATCTATATCGTGGGTTTCTACATAGTCTCAGCTATGTAATAGCAGTATTTTTAAGGCGCTACAAAATTGTCCGCGTCGACGCCAAAACTCCATAGAGAGTGGTCACTGTCCTTTCGCGATTTTGATACATATTTGTGTATAATTTTCGGGTTGGGTTTTCGGTTTCGGCGATGTATGATTTTTATTATTTTTTGAGCAAAACCCGACAATTATACATTTTCATTTAAAATACAAATAATGTAATTTCGGTATTTAGAAATTTATTTGCGAAACGTATAATGAACCAGTTGACCTAGCAACTAATTTAAATACTAGATCTTAACAAACACCAAACGGTGTTATGTATCGGTTGCTTGAACAAAAGCCTCCGTTAAATTTTCTCCGAGAATGACTTTTTACACGATTGTAGAATGAATTCTCTATCACGGTTTTCCAAAACGACTACAGATTGAGGGTTTTTAAACGAGGACTTAGTAGGTTTTTACAGGGTCGGCATTTTGTCGACCTTCTAACACCAAAAACAACACTAAAGGTCTCTAGTGTTGCAAACGTGCATACGTCACGATACTCACGATATTGATTACTTTCCACCAGGTGTGTCGGGCCGTATGTTTGTGTTCCGTATAAAAAATCTTGCTAAGTAGGTATATATTATGTTGCTGTTCCAGACCATTACTTATATTATGGTTACAATTCATGTTCACCCTAAACGTAATTGTCTATGGATTCCAGATTCAAAGTAACGTGCGGCTAAATTAATTTTTCGACGAATTTTTCACATCTTGCGACTTGCGTCTATTTTCTATTAATATTGTAATGAAATCTACTAACTTATTAGGCACTCCTATACTGTCAGCTTTATTTATGGTGTCGGGGAGGAGACGCAAATAAATAAAAGTAATTACGAAGCAAGTCGCCATAAATAAACACTTAGCAAAAGAAAGGTGTTGCTTAATTAAATGCACGTCTGCGGCTCATAGCAATTTGATTAGATTTGTGTTATTTTGCTAATGTATTTAGACATGGTGGATTGGAGTGAAAGTTTGTTATTGTACTGTCTTTGCTGTAAATCCTGGTTTACAGGAGTCATAATAATAAGAATGCGGATGAGATTATTCTTAGGGCGGTATTCCAGAACGTTTCTTAGGCCCGTATTCCAGAACGTTTCTCAATACTCCATCGACGCTTGAGACTAGATTTTGCCTTATAAAATCTACTCTCAAGTGTTTCTTGAGGGTTGATAAACGTTCTGGAATACGGACCTTAATACTCAAGAAACGCTTGAGGCTAGTTTTTGCCTTATAAATACTACTCTCAAGTGTTTCTTGAGTATTGCCAAACGTCTGAAATACGGCCCTTAGACTATTTGACGCCCGCACGCGTGGTGAAGTTTTCCCGTTCCCGTTTCCCACAGGAACTGGTACCCGGGATAAAAAGTAGCCTATGTGTTATTCTGATGTGCAAGCTACAATATCGTAAAGTTTTATCAAAATCCATTCAGTCGATTTTGCGTGAAAGTCTAACAAACATCCGTCCACACTTACAAACTTTCGTGTTTATGATATTAGTAGGATTTCATATAAATCAATATTTCAAAACTTATAATATTAAATAATAAGTTTTTACTTAGACTAACCTTCTATATACTTCAGCACAAACTGTACTTCGGGCCCCAATGCAGACGCCACTTCCAATGGGAGTTCGTTATCTCGCAATACGTGAACTGTAAACGAAAATGTTTATTATTATTTTTATTGGCTCTAATTATTTCAGTTTAAATTAAACAGACCGATCAGCAAACAATGTAGAACAATTAGGCAATGAATATGTATTAGAATACGTAAGCGTAATATAACGCAGGTTTGGACCTAGCAGTCTTAAAAAAAACCAAGATTCAGCAGTTTAGGAGTAACTACTCTAAAGTGCTAAATCTTTTTGTCTCTTGTTGATTTAATGAATCTTCATTTTTTTTTATCTATCACGCCTTGGCTCCGAAGGGGTGGCAGAGGCATACATATTGTATGCCCACTTTTCACCATGTGTATTCCTGTCCCACGTAATAGTTGGTGAGCCCATTGCCGTGTTGAAATAGACAGACGCAGGTTGTAGCTACCTGCTATTTAATTTTTTCAAGCCGCCCATAAGGCTTGACTTGACCTTCAACTTGACTTAACGACTGCCATGTTGCTATGAATGGCAACCGGGACCAACGGCTTAACGTGCCTTCCGAAGCACGGAAACGCTCGCAAATGTAAATGCCACAAAGTGGTCACCCATCCGAGCACCAGTCATAGCGAAATTTGCATAACTCAGTGATCGTTTACAGAACACCGAGACCGCGGGGCCACGAGCGCTTCAAAAATGTATCCATAGATTAAGAAACTTAATATATTGCTCAAAAACGGAAAAAGTCAAAGTACTCTGATGCCTAGACGTGCAGGTAATTAATGAATCTGCAGGAAGCGAAAAAAATATGCATGGAGCGCTATGCCTGGCGATCTGTCCTCTCTGAATACCCCGTCAGGGATACAGTGTGAAAATAGTTTAGTTAATATTATGCACATCTAAAATATCTTAGTCGCGTATACCACGTGGATTTACTAGTGACAAGATAGAAAATGGAGTTTACAAAAGACCTCTCTTAGCGTATGCTATCTCTGGTACCTCATAATAACTACAATTTCAGCTGTAATGATTGAACTTGCCTAACCAGGGCAATGTTCTAGCTCTATAGTTCTAGAACTACCCGAGCCGTATCAAATCAAGTTGAAATTCTATACCGTATTTTAAACGTCATTTAAGAGTATGACCAGAGCCATCTATCGAGCTACTCTACAACTAGATACCAATGAACAACCATTTTTGAACATTGATGTGATGGACTCCACTCAATCGATGGATAAATATTTTAAAACAATTATAATTATAATAAGAGAGACAGAGAGAGACGGAGAGAGAGAGACGGAGAGAGGGGGACGGAGAGAGAGAGACACAGAGATAGAGACAGAGAGAGAGACGGAGAGAGAGAGGGACGGAGAGAGAGAGAGACATATAGATAGAGAGACGGAGAGAGAGAGAGAGCGAGACAGAGAGAGAGGCGGAGAGATATAGAGAGACGGAGAGAGAGAGAGACGGAGAGAGAGAGAGACGGAACAAATAAACATACAGAGATTTTTAAATTACTTTTGTGTGTAAATACCGTATAACTATCCTAATATATAAAGCTAAAGTGTTTGTTTGTTTGGTTGAACGCGCTAATCTCAGGTTCAAATTGAAAAAATATTTTTGTGTTGGATAGCCCATTTATCGAAGAAGGCTATAATATATTATTACGCAGAAGAGCGGAGCAGTAATCATAAATGTCAACAAAACGGAAAAAAAATCCTAAATTTTTGTAAAAATAATAAGCGACGGGATTACATGAGTGCGACGGGGTTTCGAAGTATTTTACGGGCAAAGCCGCGGAGGTCGGCTTGTACTTTCATTTGCATTTATTGAAAATCTGTTAATGTAGCATTAAAAACAGACACTTCAATTTCATTTATCTGTGCAAATAGGTGCCAATAGATTTGCTTGCATTTGTGCATCCGCTGCAATGCTACCAAAGTCTGAGATTTGAATTCTCAATAAAATTATAAAGCTACGTCAAGGTCGTGGGTCTTTTAGATATCATCTTTACGAATTCGTTCACGCAGTGACACAGCACAGCCTCCTCCATTGCCCTTTCTGGTATCTGTGAGCTATGCGTCTTACTACGTGTTTTTGGTTAATTATAAGATCTTACGTCCTCGAGTACGGACAAATTCAGCGTTTTTAATTGGCAATAATACTTAATGAGAGCTATATTAGCACTTAACTGGATATTTTAAAATTCCAACAAGTCTAACAAGCATTATGATCTCACAATGACAATAAGAGTTGATGAAGAAGAAGAAAAGTCAGAAGATTTTAGTGAAAAACGACATCTTCAGAAACAACCAGGAATAACACTAAGATAATGATGGTTTTCAGGGTTACGTACCTCAAAAGGAAAAATCAGAATCCCTATAGGATATTGTCCGTCTGTCGGTCTGTCTCTCAAGCCCTTTATTTCGGGAATTATTTTTTAAGTTTTAAGTAAACAATAGGCTGATGAATCTGTTTTGTGTTGGACGCGGTTCCTTTTAAGATGTAATGAGTCTCATTTCAAAGATGAAAAAAATCTTATTTCATATTTCATCATTAGCCGTTTATAAGTCTGACAATTTTCGTTGACATGAATGAAAGTAAATTTAGCTTGAGGGCGTTCTTCAAAATTAAATAAATTCTGTATTGAAATGTATATTTTCTGAACATAATTAAGTTAATCTAGACTCTAGACTCTTTTACTGTTATTGCTTCTTGAATTACTTTGGAACCTGTGGTCCTTTCATTGACTGCTAAGGACCAGATGTGTGTCGCTAATTCTGTTTTGACACTGTTGGAAGCGATTACTGTCTGCCCTTCTAAGCTCTCTTCGAGTGCCTACTACATATCTTCATTCGTCAGTTAAAAGGTAAGTATAAGAAGGCGAGGTTGGCTTGGCTAGCTCCTTACATCACGAAGTTCATATAGAATTTTAGTTTATAGGTTTTGTGTGTGTTGTCTGTTAAAATTAAAATATTCCCCAAATACAAGGAGATGTGACAAAAGAATAAAGTTTCCCCTTATCACGACCAGGATTTTCAGGAACAGATGTAATTTTTTGTAAAAACACAACAGACATGTAACACTAACTTATCTTCTTACCCCTAAAAGTCTTATAAAACGGCTTAGTCTGTCCGTCCGTCCGACTGTCTGTATGTAATTTTTTATTCTATATGATAAATTTACGTTCAATAAAACAAACACATTTGAACTAGAAATAGTTTACGAGTTCTCTTTCAGAGTTCAATTTTGTTTTCTACCAACTAAACCTATGTCTGTGGAATACGCCGAGTTGGTTCAGGGATAGCTGAACATTATGATTCACATTCAATTCCATTTTCTGAAAATTTACTAGCATCTTAATACACACGGTGAAAAGTGGGCGTATAAAATTCCTCTGCCACGCCTTCGGGGATAAGCCGTAATTGATAAACATAGGTATATACCTGAAACAGTTAATCTTGTGTCTTCCCAAATCAATCAAATTAGAATAATTTACTTACATATTCTTGATTTAAACGCTTTTTATCTGCTTTGAACTGTCTAAAAAATACTTTATTTTGTAAAATATTTTTATTATATTTATGTAATGTTGTGTAATGTTCCCCTTATAAATGTCTGTTTGAACAAACTGCCTACAATTGGTAGAGTAAGTGAATCACTATGACAGCATTTTCAGTTAGAACTAACATTAATACCTAATCAACAAGACTTCATAAAGCTAAACAAATTACTAAATTAAATAAATGCTTCATAACTGAACTTTCCCAAAGTAAATAAACCCTTTTCAGTTGAGCCAATTTTACTGATTTATGTAACGAAGTTGTTTGAGATGTAACTAACCATTGTTCTCTCCATTAAGCATCGTGGCAGTTCTTGATTGTTTGAGCAATCACAGTGACGGGCCCGACTAAAGCAATTGGTACAGACCCGGATTCGTAAGGCAATTTATGAACACGTATGAAATATTTTCTAAAACGATAAGTTGGACAGTACTTTTTCGATGTTACTTGGTAGACTCATAAGGTATAACTGTAAGTGGTTGTTGGCAATTATTACGTTGACCATAGCTTAAGGAATGACAGATGGCGTCAATACGTACGTACAGCATTTTTTAAGCCCTTTGAGTGAACTTTGAGGCACTTTGAGTCACAAATCCACCGTTTCCTCCACCAAAACTCAATCTAAAATTTTAGCTACAAAACTCATAGAGCATTTCCTACGCTGGTATGTACTAATTTAAGGTACATACGGTGGGTACTTTATGTAATGTATTGTTTCCGGGTCACCTCCCATATTTCTTCCTCAAAGTACAATGTACCTATATGCTTCGGAAGGCACGTTAAGTCAGTTGAAGCGATCAAGATGAAGGTCTTATAGGGCTTGAAGAACGTCAACAGCCTGTGAACACGACCTGCACCTGTACATTTTCTAAACAGCAACAAGCTTCAACTTACAAATGGTGAAATGTTGCTGTATCATATTTTTCTGTTTACCACTTTGGGGATTAAGGCGCGATTACATGTGTATGTATGTAATATGCTTTTATACGTGGACGAAATATTCTCCTAAAATTTGCGGCGTTCGTCATAAACATTTTATAACCCAAGCAATAAAACTGTACCTATCTACAAATAAGAATAAATTGCACGTAGTTAATAGCAACTATTTCTATATAAATTCTTTTATATGATATATTTATATTTAAATACATTATAAAGATGTTGTCAACCTAACTAGATACCTAGATACTTACTGCTAGAAGATAAACTATAAAGTAGTCACTAGTCACCATGCCTCCTCTGCGCATCTCGTGCACCCTAACACCCATCGTCTTTAACGGACTATGTAAAATAGCCACTTTGGTGGTCGTCAGTCTTCTCGCCCATACGTGGGCTAACGTGGGCCCCATAGAGGGCCATGCTCCGAACGATCCTGAGGTAGAGTCTCCTGCAGGGGAAATAGTCTCCCTTCTCTAGTCTCTCGAGTCCAATTAAAGTCGATGCCAAAATAGTTAAATGAGTAAATTAAGTTTCATCTACATACATTTTTCAGTTTTATCGTTTATAGAACGATAATTTGTAGAACCGTCTACAGACGAATGGTGTTTTCAGTAAACAGTTTATCGGAGAAGGGTAATTCGGCATTCGATTTTCCACTCGTCGGCACAACCTGCGCTTGTCCATTTGAAAACGGCAATGGACTCACCACCTGTTAGGTACGAGGGCTGCCGTCCGGGATTCCCCAGATTTGTCCTAGTTTCATTGGCGTACGGCGGCAGTCCAGTAGGTTTTAAATAGGCTCCGGGATATTTTTTTTATGGCAGCAGTTTACTCTCGGAGAGACATGACGAGACCTAACGAGTGCTAGAGTGACTTACAGCTCTCGGTTCCGTTTGACCCGTCTCGCCTCGTATGGCGAACAAAATAAAATAGAAATCAAATTAATCTTTATTCAATATAGACCTTTACAGCTTTACTATTAACGTCAAACAAATATAAAATTACAAAACCTTGTACGTGAATACTTGGAAAATAAAGTAGTAAATGGCGCTACACCTGTTCAGGAATTGGGAGAGCCTTCTGGAGAAAAACCGAAATGTAATTAATAACAATAAAAATATTATAGATATTTGATGGGAAAAATATTTTTTAGCGGTGTCCGGGGAAAGTCCATATTTCGCCCAAAGGTCCGGGATTTTTGCCGTATTTATCCGGCGTTGGCAATTTAGGTGATGGCAGCAGAAGGTACGTGGGACAAAAACGCACACGGTTAAATGTGGGTGTATAATGCCACTGCCACTGCTTCGTGGAAAAAGGCGTGATTGATAAAGAATAAAATCCTGTTTTAAAATTATATTCAAAGTAAGGTAAAGTTGTCGTTAATATCGATATTAAATTTACACTAAAATGACTGAAATTAGTTCACATTTTTCAAGCGCCTACGCAAATTCTGCAAGCAATAATTATAACATCGTGCGAAGAATGTGTGGGAAATTTGTTAAGGCGTTTAAATTTTAATTGTAAATACACAATTTTAATTTTATTTAAATATAGGTACTTACATTATTATATTAATTATTGCGCTCGGGCTTTTAAGAATAATAAGATTGACATCTGGGTCTATTTATTTGTTAGAGCATGGAACTACAAAACCGTTGGTCGAGGATTCAATTACCTCTCAGGAATTTGTCAAAAATCTCGTTGTATTATAAGCACGTTGATTCGTTTTGTATATTATCTATATATTTATCTTCAATAAATTTAAAAATATATGATTATGTCAAAACTTGCACAATAATCACAACATATTATACATTAAAGTCCTACGCCGCATCTGTCTGTCTATACACTCAAAAACCTGCACCGATTTTCTGCTATTTTCTCTGATGGTTAGAGTGGTTCTCGAGTAATGTTTTAGTATTTAATTTGTTAAGATTTTTTTATATATTGGCCATAATAAAACGATAATTGTTGAAGGTGTCCGAAAAAAAAAATACCGGCAACTATGCCTTTTTCTATTCTTCGCAACTATGCTCGTCATTTACAAACCGTGCCATTCTAATAGAGATGGATCACCTTATCTGTATCAATGAAATTTTCTAGGACGCATCGTTTCTTTTCCATATAGAACTAACTTTCAGTCAACAAAGGTTACGATGAGGCAACACAGGGTACTATGTGCCGCATAATAAAGGCTCTTAACACAAAGGGGGACAGATTCTCTTGAAGCAAACAATGTGTGGCAAGATTTCTTTCGCACTGTTCTTCTCGTTTTTTTTCTTTTGGCTTTTCACTGAGACTTCTTTCCGAGGAAATTCCGGGGCGTCTGGCAATCGACATATAGGTAGGGACCGTGTGATTTTAGTTGGTTCGAGTCCGGCATGATATCCGATGGGATTTAGGTTCAGTAGATTGTATACGTAAATACTCGTATATCTGTTCAGTGACAAATTAAGAAGTCTGCTGTGAATTCCTGAAAAAAAATATAAAGAAATTCTCTCATGATTTATGATTTAAAGTGCCCAGTATGAAAACGCCAGAAAGACGATGTATCATCTATACCAAATTAAACTGTACTCAAACGTAGCAACCAATAAACTGAACAGCAAATCGTTAGCAAAACGTAATTGCTTCCCAAAGCGGTTCTTTGCGCCATTACACTGAACATGGACACGCTGACTAAATATTTATGAGGTTATTGTAGGAGCATGTTCCTAGATAACATCTGTGAGGATAATTATGGGTAAATACACTTTCACTTGTCCAAATTCACATAAGAACACTTATAATTTCGTTGAATCTTCGCTGTCAATTAAATTGGCAATTACTTTGTTTTAATTGCTTTCATCGTTTACACCTAATGAGTTTATGGCTACTGTTAAATTACTATCAGTTATGTCTCAATTGCTTTGAATGATGTGAATTTTAGAACCTTTTTAGACTAAATTTTTACCTATTAGCAAAGATAATATATGCTACCAATTAGTAGTAGTTTGTACGAGTACACATCTAAGTTATGAACTGTATGAATAATTCATATCACGATATCAACCCATATTAAACTCATAAAAGCTTTTGATATGTGAGATCTTAACAAACTTACTTACAATATACTTACAATATAAATAAAGACATTATATGTAGAAAACACACAAACACCCAAAAACATGTTTACTGATCTATATCTATCTATATTATCTTCTTCTTAGTTTTAGTGTATTTTCTTTTGCTACCAAACCCTAACTGAATTTGGGGTCTGAGTTCACTTTTATTTGTCTGGTCTATAGTTGGGAGGGACTGCCACCCACCCTGTCATTAGTCACCAGATGATGTCGCTTGAAGATATGGATGAGTCCCTGTACATACAATTTTTTCGTAATTTACTTATTAAAAACGACCATATATATGCCTGATATTAAAACTTAATGATAAATGAATCAGGATGTGATAAACTAAGAAATGATTTATTACCTATTTTAATATTATAACTGATCGTAAGTGGTGACCAAGATCGCAAACCAAGTGTCTCACATAGTTCATTATGCAAAAAGACTAGTTAACTAACGAATCGAATTAAGATCCAATCTTTGATCTAGACTTAGAGAATAGATGTTAAGTTATAGAAGAAGAAGAAAATAAAATCATAGATATTTTTCCATTCCACAAGCAATAATTATATCGGTAAACAAACAGTTGTATTAGTAAAAATTTACAACAATTATCAATATTCTCAACTTTACAGCTACCATTAACTTAGCATGAAACCAAATCTTCGTACAACATTTTAAAAGTAAACAAGTGCTCGTATTAATCGTTTATCCTAAGGTCAAAACGATTTCGACAGGCGGGCTCTGAGTGAATATGACATTTCGGGCATATCTTTCCCACGGTTCTGGCTGATCGGGATGCAATTACGCCTCGAGTTTTTGCATCGAAATAAACCGAGAAACCCTTTCTACTGAGATGCTACAGAGTCCGATCATCGATTCTCCAAGGTACATAGTGTCTAACGGTGATATAATATGCAGATCGTATGAAGCAATGCGGATGACAGAAAACAGGAAATGATTCAAAATGATCGAGACCAATATACGTTTTTTAAGAGAATTTTCATGTGATATATACCTTGTTATCTCATAATGTCAATCATTCATTAATTTCAAGAAGGTCGTTAAAGCGAGATAAGGTTTAATTTACAAGTTAAATTCAATTTGTTACATAATGTCGCTTCATCTACATAACTATGAAGAGCTATTACCGCTATTACCGGATAAAGCAACTTGATTTCCACTTTGTAATTAAATGCCACGAAGTGGTAATTGTATATTGGAGTATACTTGTTTACTATGTACTTTTAAATATGAATACTTAAACACTTCTAATTTGCTGATCATTTTTGGAGTTTAATTTTATCCAAATACTCAATATTTTCTTTTTTATCTATTAAATGATTAATCTTTGAAAACTAGTTAAGATAAGCAAATAAATGCTAATATCTCGTAATACGAAGAAATAGTGTTGTAACTAATAAGTACATAGTAACAACATGTAGGCCAACTACGTCGGTATCCCACAGGGTTAGATGCTTGGGCCCATCAAGTACTGTTAAGGCGAATTAAAGTGACATCCCGCTGTAACGGTGTAACGTTTTTGTGGCCACATCACAAGTCTTGTAGTTCGATCCCAGATACTGCGAAACTAACAGGATGTACTGACATGGTGTTTTTCTATGAACCAAGAGAGGTCAGAACAAATTAGATGTTCAAACGTTAGTTTAGAGTGTGCTCAGTATTTACGAGGAGCATTTTATTGAGTAATAAGAAAAATACTGGTTGGTTATTAGTTGGTTTAATTTTCATTACCTTGATATTTTATTGTCCACAAATATGACAGTTTTTATTATATTTTCCGCTGCCATCAAGATTTTTAAGACAAACCCGCTAGTTGTCTAAGACAGTAACATTTCCAAGAGGACTGTTCTCAGTCCCTCAACTACTATTAACGTTTGAAAGCCGATGTAGAAAACTTAGCACTTTATTGGACATTTTTTTAATATATAAGTAAATTATATATGCATATCAGAAAGGGCTGCTAGGATTGCACTCTCCCAGAATGGTACAAATATAATGGTTGTTTGTTATTGAACGTTAACTAATGCACATAGAAATAATTTTGTTAGATCTGCTTTTGAACTAACGATGATTCCGTGTATAATCTGATACTGGAAATTAAATTCCAAAATCCAAATATGTCAAGCTTCATTGGCTTTTTATTATTGGCTCTAGTACATTTTAAATTATAATGAATCAGTTACTAACATACCTATGGGTACTTATTGGAAAACTTGTTAAGGCATAAATGAAAACCTGATTCGAATTTAATACATATTGAAAAGGTTTCAATATCAGGTGCTTTGTACAACATATTCCGAACCGTTTAATTTTTCGATAATAAATTGAATTCACACAAAAACGTCAAAATTATTAGCATGCTTGCACACAATCAATTCTCGTCTCCGCCTATACCTTTCATCGTAACAAATGATTGATGCAATGCATTAATTATAAGTATCGTACTAACTGATGAGGCATGACATGGTACTTATACGTTTGCCCATCACAATTATCTCTGTCACGAACATGAGATTTAGTTCTTCTCGTTTGAATAAACTAACTGCCGAGTTTAAAGACATTACTCCAAAGATGGACTAATTGAAAGAGTGATCATCATCATCTACACGTTCTCAAACGTTTTGAGTCATAAATTATTCCGTATCTGTTTATAATTCAATTAGAAGACGGTAATAAGATTTGTTACCGTAACCTGTGTTAGTTTTTGAGATATTCTAAACTGATTAGTAGAAATAAACTGTGTTTTTTTTTAATATTGATGTTTATTTTTTTCGATCAACTTCTATTGAAATTTAATTTTTTGAACGCATTTCTTTAATTTCTTTGCTATCTATTGTCTGGAAGTTTCTACAATAATTAAGTTGTCAAAATCGGTATTTGTAATGTCAAAATAGTTATCGTGAGAGAATAACTTTTTGAGGTTAATAGCCATTTTTACACGAATCCAGTGACATTGACTAAAACGTCACAATCCTGTCTTGATGTGGTTGTGGTGAAAATTACGCGTGATGGCCCTATTCGGAAAGTGGACTCAAGGTCCCGAAACTAATGAAGTAATCAGAACTAACTTCCTGAATCTTACCTCCTAGATGAGGATGCACGCTGAACAGCAGACAAGGTTCGTCGCCGGGTTCTCGACAACAGTCGAGAACGTCTCGACACGTGGTGTCCGGAGTCACCGGCACGGGAGTCGGCGCCCAACCAGCGCCGCTCTCGCACCACACTCGCACAATCATCTGAAATGAAATAATTCCATTTGAAGCTTCCATCACGTTAGGTTGATCTTCATAGTACAAATATGTAAAATCTCCCTCCAAAGAGTGGCCGGTGTTTTTAGTCATAATTTATCAGATAGATTACTGAACCTGAATCTATCTAACTCACTATTCTTCATTTTCTGTCGCAGGCGTTTCAAGATTTCTTATATTTTTCAACCTGTTTTGCAACGTAAGGTACTGGCGATCATTAACAATTTCCTGATGATAGAAGGTACCTAACAGATAAACAGTAAGAGAGGGATTTACTTTCGCAGTTATATAATATGTGTCAAATCCACAAACCATGTCCTACTTGCTCCACATACATACACATGCACACTCGATAATCGCTACAGATAATGCTATAAAAGTGGCGGAATATAGTATTGGTCAGACATAATAATGTTATATTAGGAATTATTTTGTTGCCGCCGAAACGAGAAAGAAGTGTACATTTAGTGGGACATTTTTTTTTACACAGCTACGTCTAGCCCAAAGTACTCAGTCGCGGCAGTCGCATACACTACCACTGCGCCACCGAGGCAGTAAAATGCAATTCTTCAAAATTTTACAGCATGTCCCAATGGACATTATAATAGTTTAATAACTAAATTATACTGGCGACTCTACGAACCACGAGCTGAAGCATGCTGTTGGTAGATAAATCTGGTATATCTATAACTCGCTGATGCCCGCAGCTTCGCCCGTGTGGTGAAGTTTTCCTATTCGAGATTTCGTACGGAACCCTAAACTTTATGACAATCCAATATAAAAGAATGTTGCTTTCTAATGGTTAAAGAATTTTTAAAATCGGCCCAGAAGTTCCAGTGTCTATTCATTACAAAGAAACTTACAAATCATTCCTCTTTATTCCGCATAATAACAACTTCAATCTTAAGATCTAAGAAGTATAACATTTTTAATGTCTTAGATCTAAATAAGAAAAATGTATTCAAAGCCTGGCAATTTATAATGTTTTACTGAAAAAAACAACATAATTTCCAATAAAAAATTTAGACATCAACCGAGACATCTAATTAATTCCACTTTGACAGCGAAAACATAAGACACCCCCGGGACAACAGAGTATGTACAAGTACATATTGTACATGTTTCTGATTATAATGAGATCGGATAAACCAGAGGTATTAGACTATCTATTTTAATTAAAACAGCTTTTACTTGTAACTTTATCCGCGTAAAAGAGATATTTCACAAAATATTATTATTACTATAACTTAATATTTATAGAAGAAATGAAAAATGCGTGTACGGGGCCCCATCAAGATCTCCAAGCGACCTCACGTGCTCGCGGTGCACCAGCTGACAAACGGACGAGGTAATGACGCAGGCGCAACAAGATAAAAACCTTTTTCAAAATTTTATCTTTCGCCTTATCCTACGTTTGTAGAAAAAACTAAAAAGTTGACAATACCTAACTTTGGGGTGTTTGAAAACTCTTTTGAATTTATTTATAATTTCTCATGGAACTACAAATATATATATCAAGTAATACCACCTACTTAAGAACTACCATATAAGGTATACTGGATCATATTCTAATTAAAAGCATGGACTCTTTGTATAAGATAGTGTAATTTATTTATTGGTTGTTTTTTTTATCTTTTTATAATATTGTTTTAACTATGTTTGCATGTATTTGATTCTTTCTACTTCAGAATTCAATCGTCTAAAAATATACTACCAAAACTGTGGTGGTTTAAAAACTAAAACACATACAGTATACCGCAGTGTATCTTGTAATAACTATGATGTAGTTATTATCTCAGAGACTTGGCTTAACAGTTCTGTGAAAAGTGGTGAATTATTTGACAACAGATACGTGGTTTATAGAAGAGACAGAGAAACATCTACTATAACAAATTATGAAGATTGTGATAAGGAAGGGGGAGGGGTACTAATTGCAATCAATAATAAATTTAAGTCTAAACGCTTGATTAACTGGGAAAGTACGTGTGAGGACCTCTGGGTGGCAGTAGATATATCTGGGTCACGTGCTGTTCGGCGCATAGTTATTTGCGCGGTTTATTTGCCTCCACCAGTACCTCGACAAGTTCTTAAATGTTTTATAGACCATGGTAATGCAGCCTTTAAAAAACTTACAGACACAGTTGTATGCTTAGTGGGGGATTTTAATTTGAGTAGTATTGATTGGAAACTAGTTAAAAACTTATCAGTCAATCTAGGATTGTCTGGCAAATGTAATGAGTTTATTGATTTTTTAAATGTTAATAGACTAAATCAGTACAACTATATTACCAATTCCAGTGGACGATACTTAGATCTCGTTGTCTCCACAAATACATCAACAAATGTAAGTAAATATATTAACCCAATAAGTAATGTTAGTCCATTGCATCCCCCTGTCGATATTGACTTTGCTCTAAACTTTGAAGCTCAACTTCCTTTTAAAAATATTTTAGTTAAACCTAATTTTCATAGAGTAAATTATTATTTGATTCGGAAGGCTTTGCGGGGAGTTGACTGGGAGAACTTATTTGGTGTTGATGAGATGTTAGATGTTTTTTATAATACTCTAAATTTGATAATTCAACAGTATGTACCTTGCCGCAGCATAAATAATGCCAAATTTCCCAGGTGGTTCAATAAAAGACTAATGAAAATGTTACGAGAAAAAAACAATCTTAGGATTCGTTATAAAAAGTACAAAAATCCGCTTGACGTAATATATTTGCGAGATCTTACTAAACAATGCGACAGATTGGCCACTAAATGCTATAATAATTATATTGCCTTACTGGAAGAAAAACTAACTAATAATCCTAAACTGTTTTGGTCATATGTTAAGGCTAAAAGGGGAGGCTCGGGTGTTTATCCGATGATCATGACCGATGGGTCTAAAACCACTTCAGATGGGTTAGAATTATGTGAGCTCTTAGCTAAATACTTTTCTTCTGTCTATAGTCCCGGTGCCAGCCCTCATAATTGCTTTGATTCAGAATACTTGCAGTTATTGGATAATTACAGCCGTGCCTATATTGCCCAGAGCTTGATGATGAAACAATATTGAAAAAGCTGAAAGGCTTAGATATTTCAAAAGGTGCTGGTCCAGATGGTATTCCGCCTTTGTTTATTGCGGCATGCTCTGATGTGTTAGTGCGGCCGCTATCACAAATTTTCCATAAGTCGTTAGTTTCTGGCATATTTCCTTTAAAATGGAAAGTGGCCAAGGTGGTACCTATTTACAAAACAGATTGCAATGCTACTGTATCTAATTACAGGCCCATATCTATATTATCTACCTTTTCTAAGGTTTTGAATCACTATTATATCCATATATACAAAACCATCTCAAAACTTACTTAAGCGATCACCAGCATGGATTTGTCAAGCGTAGATCGAATGAAACGAATTTGGTTCCATTCACCGAATTATTAATTAAATCTGTGGATGCGGGTTTCCAATCCGATGTTATCTATACTGATTTTAATAATAATAATAATAATTCGATAAAGTCTCACATAGTATCTTAATTTTCAAACTACGTGCCCACGGTATAACTGGGTCTTTGCTTGACTGGTTGAGCTCATATCTACATGATAGGCAGTTCTTTGTGGTGGTTAACGGGTATGAATCTGGATTACAAAAAATTACATCGGGTGTACCTCAAGGTTCCCATTTAGGGCCTGTTCTATTCAACTACTTTATTAACGACATCTCAAGTTGCTTTCAACACTCTGACATTTTTATGTTTGAGGACGACCTGAAGTTTGTGAGATTAATCAAGTCTCGAGAAAACTCAGAACTTCTGCAGAGCGACATCAATAGACTTATTCAGTGGTGCACCAATAATGGCATGCACTTTAATTCTAAAAAATGCTACCATCTTAAATTTACACGGAAAATTAACTTAACTTTATACGATTACCACATAAAAGATGACAAAATAAATGAAGTAAATCACATTCGGGATTTAGGTGTGATATACGATGCACAGTTGACGTTTGTACCTCATTTAGATAACATTATTAAAAATGCGTCTAGATTATCGGGTTTTGTATTAAGAAATTGAAAATCTTTTAGGAACAATATAACTAAAATATTACTATTTAATAACCTTGTTCGCAGTATACTAGAATACTGTAGTGGAGTCTGGCGGGCACACTATGCCACTCACTCATTGCGCATTGAACGAATACAAAAACGCTTTGTTTGGCATTTGGCTTATTCGAATGGCGTGGCTAAGAAAATATTTTCGTACAGAAGTCGCCTCAAATATTTCCGCTTAATATCTCTGACTAGTCGTAGACTTCTGAATGGTGCTGTGTTTGCCAGCAAGTTCTTTGCGTCAAGGGTGGACTGTTCACAAGTTCTGGGTCTAATAAAGCTGCGAGTGCCGGCTAGAATCCCGCGTTACTCAATTACACCACTTGGACCACCTCTAAGGCGAACTGTTTTGGGTGCCAATTCGCCATGTTCGAGGCTGTGCAAGATAATTAATAGTTATAGTGATCAAATTGATCTTCACTTTGACTCTGTGGCAAAGATTAAGTCAATCGTTCTGGGCCTGATTTTGAGTGAGTAGAATGTATTATAGATTACATAGATTATTTAGATATAGATGTTATGTTTTGCATTTTATTTTAATAGCTTAAGCTTACTACTTGTGACTTTTAATTTGTGAGTGCGGTGTTTGCCTCTAAGTGATTGGAACATTGAGAATGTAATTCTAAACGTACTTAGTGTAAGTTTTGATGTTAACAATCGTTGGTAGACCTTAATTAAATAAATAAAAAAAAAAATAACCATAAACCGAAACAAGCATTTAGTGTTATTTGACCAATAGTATATAATAAGAATGTATCAAGCATAGCTGACATATTTGGGTGTGAATACCTATTCTAAATACACGAGATCTTGATAAAAACTATTGTTATCTGTAAAATATATGGACAAAGTAAATACCTTAAAAGAATATTGCACATTTTGTCTCCTTTCTAGCATAGCAACGAATGTTGAAGGCGTCATGCGACAAAGTAAAGGTGCTAAAAAATTTGAATACGCTCCGTTTAAACTATTTAAGTTTTGTTGGAATTAAGATTTGCAATTCAAATATTACGCGAGTACTGGTTTACATTGTACAAAAGTTTTATTACATTTGCCTTATTAGGTATGTGCGATGAGATGAACTATTGTTCGCAGAAGACATTAAAACTTTATCTCATCTTTTAACAAAGATTAGTTGGTGAATCCCATCACACTCGAATTTTTCCTAAAGTACAGACATCAAATTCACTATTTTCAACGTTTAATCATTTTTAGGGTCCAATACCCCAAAAGAAAATAAAAACGGAACCCTTATAAAATCACTTTCTTGTCCGTCTGTCCATCTATCTGTCGTGTGTCACCATCGATTTTCTCAGAAACGGGTGGACCTAGCAAGTTAAAATTTTTAGCAAATACATACAAATACATAAGATCTATAGTCCCTATTAGGTGTATAAAAATCAAGGTCCTGAGTCAACACGATCAAAAGATATGAACATTGTGTTTATTATCTTAAACACTTCTATTCATAGCAAACATAGTATTTCCTGAGCAATCTTCATTATTATCAAAACACTGATCCTTTCACTGTTCATGAGTGCAATGTTCTAAAAAATTCAAACATACTTTCACTTCTGGATAAACGATATGTTCAAATACACGTCGTTTATCCAGCTTATGGGATACAACGTAATAAGGAAGCAACTCATTTGCATTCCAACGATAATTTGTGAGATTTTTTCTAATTAGCACTGTTGCTCACTTTCCGTGTTACGATGAGACTCATTACGAGATACGCGGGAACTTGGTACATAAATACTGTCCTGTAAGAAGTGATATAATATTGCTTTGTTTTAATAACCATCCCCAGGTGCTGTTTAAAGAACAAATGAGAATTACAAAGGTACGGTTGACGTGTGACAAAATAAGGGTTGTGCGTGTAAAGGAATGCTCTCGTCGTTTTTAGGTTAAGTATAAATGTTTAATAGAAGTTATTTTTTTATGATAAAGTTATGTAGCTCGATAGATGGCCCTGGTCATACGTCATCTTAAATGACGATTAAAACATAGTAAAGAAATTCAACTTGTTTCGGTACGGGTAGTTCAGTGGCTAGAATATTGCAAAGGTCATGAGTTCAATCCCCGTCTCGAACTACGTTGTCTTTTTTCACTTAAATAAAAAAAAAATGTAAAGTTAGCATACTAATTGCTTTAAAAATTATCCATACATTGAGTGGAGTCCATCGCATCAATGTTTAAAAATGGTTGTAACACTGTTCATTAGTATCAGAGTTGTATACTCTTAAATGACAATTAAAATATAGTAAAGAACTTCAACTTGTTTCGGTACGGTTCGGGTATTTCAGGGGCTAGAACATTGCCCTGGTTATGCGAAGGTCACAGGTGAATACCCGTCTTGCCAAGTTGTCATTTTTCACTTTAAAATTATAATTGCCTTAAAAATTTATTAATAGAAGTAATTTTCAAGAAATTATTACTAACGTACGTAGAAACACTATATCGCACCACTATCTTAACCTGTAAATTGAAGCCCGAAACATATTTTTCTATTGAAGTCAGTGATCATTCTTCATTTTATAGCCTTCCCAGTGGTTCCTAATCCTTCCTTGATTTGGAGCCTTAATCGTCGGTTAGGTATCAGCTATCATTTGGCGATATGATATGTATATATATATATCTGACTTAATAAACCCATAACCTGCACGGTTACTCATCCGTGGTTCAGCAGGTGCACAGCTAGCAGGTTAATTCGCTTGGTTCCAGGAGATCTTGGTGAGGCTCTTTACACCCAAGAGCGAGAGATCATTAAGTGATATCAATTCCCTATGTAACTAAGTATGTATGGGGATTATCATTTCTACGGCGCCCCCAGGACTCCCAGCCATGGACAGTTGGCAGGGCACCGTGTGGTTTTATTCGATATGAGTCCGGTATGGCAGCCATGACTCGTGAAAATTTCCACACGTAAAAAATACCCGGTATAACAAATACTAGAAACTACCTATCTTGCTGAAAGCGTTAATCCTCTTCTTTTCAAATACTTCTCCCAAAACAAAAGGCGGTGGATGTTTGGCATTAGTCGTCTGGCTCCAAATCATGTTATGATCCTGGGTATTCTACGAGCAAGCGGGCTGTTTTCGGAACATACTTTAGCGTAGACTTAAGTAAAACAATTTCCAATGTTTGCAGATTCTCGTATAGTAAGCTCTCTTAAACACGATATAGATAGGTACTTTTTAATAATCCAAGGTTACAGGGAACTTTGAAACTTGAGGAGAAGAAAACTGCACGACAGGAAATTTACTAGGAGCACATGGAATAGAGGCAACGCTAACGAGTTGAAAACTAAAGCTCACTACCACCACCTGACGGCACACTATCGGAATATTACATTTTTGATGCAATAAGCGTGATTTTATACAAAATCTATTCTTTACATCGGTGAAGATGATGTTTTTATGATGAAGTACTTTTTCGATTGACAAATTCCTCAGTCAATCAATAGTTAAAAACACAGTACTTGTACTTTAAATTTATAAACTTATCACACAAAAAACGTACGGCGCAATAATAACTAGAAATTGACATTCCTGTTCTATAAATTTTACAAGTTCTGATAATAGTGCGTATCTTATGGTTTACCGATTTTAATTAATACGACATCGTAGCCGTCTTTAGATAATTATCCTCTCTATAGACTCAGCAAAGGTACGTCGAATGTCCTCATTATTCTTATATCCGACGGCGACGAGACGGCAAAACACAGTTTTAACAAAAGGGAGTGTCTATTCTACACTGAAACTATGCAACTAAACGCAAGTAATTTCCTTATTACAGACGGAAACTTTACAAACCTTCATGTTAACGCTATAAATATATTGTAGAATCGTTAACATCTATATGTAGGTGGTATGTGGGAAGAAGTGAATATCCAAAAATACCGAAGGTACTTCAACGAAGCATTTCAAGTAAAAGCTATGAAACATGCTATAAAACGACTGTCAAATATCTATAAATTACTAATACTAAGTGAGAAAATACGTCGTACGAGTGAATTTTAACGTAATCTATAAAACATACAGTCCTTCCTGAACTATAAACTGCCAGTAGTTTCATTGAACGCGCTTGGTGAATCGACCTGAATATTTCGTGCTCGATTTCAAACACAAAAGTGAAAACAAAACGTATTCAAATACAATAAATAAAATTAATAATGAAAACTAATCGCTAAATATGTTGCTTAATGCCCAAGGACTAGACTGATTCAGTCAAATTTTGCTTTCAAATATTAGCTGTAAGCTAAGGAAAGTTTTTATGTAAGGTAAAATTAATAAATTACTGGCATAGAGTAATGGAGTGCAATATGAGTTGAAAGTAAGTGCGAAGTCGTGAGGCATAGCTAGTTATTAATAAACATTAAAGACTTTTTTTGTCATTTCTTAGACCCAAACGTTGAAAGATTTTAGTTCGAGAACCGGACCTAAGAAACAAAAATTTTCAGCTGTTGTCTAATTTTATTAAGCCACATCGATTCAAAATTCATCGAATCAGCATTTTAGCGGTCTATTGCCCAAAACTTTGTTGACTTTGAGTAACAAGTATGGGTAAACCAGCGACGAGTTTTTGTATATCAAAAAAGGTTATGTGTCTTGTTGTTTATTGTTAGTACAAGAAACAATGCAAAAACAGAAATGCAAAGAGTTGACCCAACAACTTTTTGCCTATATTCACGATCCACAAGATATCCAGAGCCCAACCCTGGGGCTATCCTCCCGAAGGGCTTACCCGGGACTCCTGGCCATAGACAAATGGAAGGGCACCGTGTGGTTTTAGTTGGTAAGAGTCCGGCATAGCATCCATGAGGATTTCCACATGTTAAAAAAGAAATCCAGATCCCAAATCAACAAAACCCCTCACATGCAAACGGTACACCTTTTCTTTTCTTTTCTTTGTCTGCCTCTGTGGCGCGGTGGGAGTGGTACCCAGTTTCGATTCCCGGGTCGGAACAAATATTTGTGTGATCCACAAATGTGTGTTTCGGAGTTTGGGTGTTTCCTAAGTATAATATGTATGTATTTAGAAATATATAAGTATGTTTATCAGTTAATATTAGCTTACATTGGGCTAGATGGCGCTGTGTGAAAAGTGTCCCACAATATTTATATTTATTTATATTCTTACCACCATAATACCCTACGTGGAGGACAGAGCACGTATATGTAGCTTATAGGTTTGCTCATTAAAACTTCGTGGACTTAGATTTGTATTTGGTTTTGGAGTTCTACTATGCCCTAGAGGCTGAAATCACCTTCGCGCTTGAGGAGAAGAGGTTTTAGATAGTCAGACAGTGTAGTCTCTTCAATTTCATGTCGATAATAGTAACTAGTTAATCAATTAAAATAAAAGAAAATAAAAAGTCATATCAAAGCTGCCAATAAAGGTTGATCCCTGATTCCAAATTTAGGTAGTATTTGGAAGTAACTGGGGCTACGTAAAGATGAAGAAGAAGACTCACTCAATGCTGTCTCTAATAAATCGAAGTAGGCACCAAGTTCAAAGTTTGAGATGCTGATTTAACCGAAAATTAGAAGCTTTGACCCGCAGTTATACATGCGATTACTGTGTTATATCAAGTGAAGCCGTTTTAATGAGCCTATAACAAACAAACAATTAAAACTTTGTGTTTAAGAACGGTATACTAAGTACCCTTAAAAAAATTCCAAGTAAATCCTACTAATATTATAAACGCGAAAGTTTGTAAGTATAGATGTTTGTTACTCTCACGCAAAATCTATTAAATGGATTTTGATGACACTTTACAATAATATAGGTTACACATCAGAATAACACATAGTATACGGAGCCGCGGGCGTCAACTAGTAAAAAATATACCAAGGTGATTGCTCATTTGCTTTGAATTTGCCTGAGATTTTTTATATCGTGCAATAACAGAGTATGAAGGTTGAATTATCTACTCAACATAATAAGTGTTTGCAAATATAATATTTTTCTAACAGCGCTCGTGGCCTTGTTGACTCAATGTTCTGTAAGCGATCACTGCGTTAAACAATTATTGCTAAGGCTGGTGACGGATGGGTGACCACTTTGTGGCATTAAATTTGCGATCGTTCCCTAGTTTCGGAAGGTGCGTTAAGCCGTTGGTCCCGGTCACCAGTAACAAGGCAGTTGTTAAGCCATGTTGAAGACTGGCTTGATGAATTTCAACAGCAGGTAGCCAAACCTGTGTCTGTCTATTTCAACACGGCAATGGGCCTATTACGTGGGACAGGAATATACACGGTATAATATAATAATATAATACTAAATTATGCCATGAATGAACAAGTTACGTTCTATATCATAAATCAATTAAAAAGTGGCGTGGATTATAAGTGGCGATTTAATATTTAGTTAATCGACAAGTAATTTCATCATAATATAAAAACTTTCCAGGTTAAATTACAATCCAAAGATTTTTAAATAGAATACACGAAATTTTAATTGTAACAATATTTTTTTTATAGATATATGTTACGCTACGACTAACTGTATTAATGTGATTAAAGGTACCTTCTATTTAATAGAGAATTATCAAATTGATGTCCTCCTAAAGCTGTGTAGATCGGAACCTAATAATTAGACGGAATAAAAAAATCGTTTAGATTATCAGTTTAATGCTAGAAAAGTATGACAGAGGTACGTTAACTGGAATTGTTTACATCGTCACAGGACCCGAATATAAGACGCTGTCTGTTCAAAGGGAGGAATTAATTTGTCCATTTGAATATTGTTCACTCCTCTCCGAACTAATAACTCCTTTGAACTGCTACCTCATTAGAACATGGTCACATTATGAAATCACCGCTCGAGGGAGCCGGGCCATAAATTAGTAAATAAATAAATGAATTTTTTTTGCTTAGTCATTGAACAAAGAGTATTTAGTAGATCTCATATTATATTACCAAATAGTTTTCATTGACAAAATTACTTATTTCTTTAAAACTCGTGTTTGCACTGGGATCGATGCTAAAAGACCACGTGTGTTGTTGCCTACTTTCAAGATGAGCTAGACAGTCTTTTACTTTTGTTTTTCACATATTTAACAGGCGACTTAAAACCAATCTATCCGTACATGATAGCTAATAAATGCCTTCTCGAGTCTATAAAGAAGCATAGTACATTACATACAATTTAGTCCGGCGGAGAGCTAAATAGTAGGCTGAATATTCCCAGAAAAATGCTAGTCCGCCGGCTTTTAATAATCGTCTTGCTTCCTTTATTACGATCGCAATAAGTTTGCCATCTGCCTCGGGCAGATGTTGGCGTATTTATTTGTAAGGGGTGATTAAGCAAATTTCTTTTAACTCAATATGTGCATATTATGTAAAGATTTCGGAATTTTATTACTCGACTAAGGCATTTATGCACGTCTAATAGGTACTGGCAGTGCATTCCACAACCGAACTGCTTGGAAAGAGAAAGATTTGTCTAAATAATGGTTTTGTATTTATGTAGTTGCACCTTATTGTCTATACTGCCGAACCAATTTTGACAAAAAGGTATCAATACAAGCGTCTTAGGTCCGTATTCCAGATCGTTTCTCAATAGTCAATCAACGCTTGAGGCTAGTTTTTGCCTTATAAAGTGTGTATGCGTTTTGTGGCGTATTAAAGAATATAATAAAATTCTATTTAAGATAAATGATATTTAAATGTGCCGTGTTTAGGCTTAACTTAGGATGTAATTGCATTGAGTTAGTTATTATGACCATTTTTCATTGACCTCCAAAAATTTAATAAAGGTATTGTGACACCTTTTAATAAGACAATGCTAAACTACTGCTCTTAATTTATGCAGAGGTACATTTGCAATATCGACTGGATTAATATATTAAAAAATTAACAAGTACATAGTCCTTAGTTACTTTGTTTGTAAGCAATGGAAAGTACTAAAAAATTTTAGCTGATTTCTAGTGTTCACTGAATGTACGAGTATATTAATGTACATGTGAAACAGATTTATCAGCAAAGGACGCTTAAGAATACGAATATTGCAATGCACCAAACCATGCCATTACTTATTTAAGTAATGGCATGGTTATATTTATCTATCTCCTTGAACAGGTTACCAGACCTTACTTTGCTTCCATACTTCTATAGCGTGATTGTTGTGTCGTCGGGTTTTAGTTGGTGAACTTTTATTTCATCATCATCTCAACAAACAGAAGTCTACTACTGGATTAATTAATAGTTACGTACTTAGATTATTGCAATGGCTCTTAAGGTGATGGCTGTTCAAGCGAAACTTAAAAAATGAGGGCATGTAATGGCGGGTGAGGTAAAAATAGTATCAGGTTTCTATGGTACGGCACTTAGAAGACCTAGTGTTTACCAACTGTAAGATAAAGAATATAAAAATATAACATTATCTTTTCTCTTCTCCTCGAATTCCTGTGTTCCTATGTTGTTTACCATTATTGTGTCACATGTGTATTAATGAAAACGTAGACAGAGTGACAGTAATGATTTTTTTTATTATTATTAATTTAATTCAATATGCCTGGACTGCTGTTGTTATTATAATATAGTAAATTAATTTATAAGGTTCTTGAAAATTTGCACCGGCTGATGGGATTTGGCATGCGTGGGTAATATTGTGATAGAAAATTGTTTTTTTTTTAATCATAATATTATTTACAATTTATTCTTATTTTATATAAAATTATCTTTTCTCTTCTCCTCGAATTCCTGTGTTCCTATGTTGTTTACCATTATTGTGTCACATGTGTATTAATGAAAACGTAGACAGAGTGAAAGTAATGATTTTTTTTATTATTATTAATTTAATTCAATATGCCTGGACTGCTGTTGTTATTATAATATAGTAAATTAATTTATAAGGTTCTTGAAAATTTGCACCGGCTGATGGGATTTGGCATGCGTGGGTAATATTGTGATAGAAAATTGTTTTTTTTTTAATCATAATATTATTTACAATTTATTCTTATTTTATATATAATATATTATTTGTTATACATATATTTTGTATATATATTATATTTTTCAGGTTATAATGTTTTCGTCAGATACTAGTATTGATAGTGATGATTAGTATATTAAGTTCAAGTAGTAATTGCGAGGCATCTACGAGTATAATAGAAAAGTTGCAAATAAAAAGTGATGCAAAGACCATAGTCTATTGCGATGAAATAGGTAAAAATTTTGGACATTATTTATCACAGTTAAGTCATTCTGTAATAAATCATACATATCCAGGAGCTTCATACTCTCAAATTATAGATTTTATATTGACTGGTACACACTGCATGCAGTCTACTATAGTGGTGCTGGTTGGCAGAAGAGGCAATATTAATAGTGACAAACTTTTAAAAATTTTTGATAAGTTATCAAGTCTGCAAGTAAAACAAGTAATTTTGTCCACCTTGCCATACAGCACTGCTATGAGCCACAAGGAAAATCACTTAAGATACAAATTAAATATGAAACTACATACCATGGTATCATATTCCAAAAAAATTGAATTGTTCGATTGGAACATAATTTTCAATAATAATAGTTTGTTGACATTAGATAGATATTTTCTATCAAAATTTTTACAACGAAAGGTAGCTCTGTTGCTATCTATTTTTTTAATTTTTGAAGCCAAATTATTGGCAAGTACAACTGCTTTTATTGAGCAGGATAGTTTTGATACTTCACATTTGGAAAATGAAATTCCAAAAAACTAGTTTATAGGACAACAGATAATAAATCTGGCCAGTTGACTTTGGCCCCTGAGAATAATCTTAGTAAAAATATTGTTTTTATAAACCTGGTGCACCATAATGTTAGAGGTTTAATAAATGGTAAAGATTTAGAGTTAGAGCTATACATTAATGCAAATTCTATTAATATTTTTTGTGCTACAGAGCACTGGTTAAAAGATCATCAAATCACATTGTTGAACTTCGTAAATCACCAGGTTGCTAGCTCGTTCAATAGAAAACATTCTAAACGTGGAGGCTCTTTAATATTAATTAATAAAAACTTAAAATTTAAAGAACGTAAGGATTTAGTAGCTCTCTCCATTGAGCGAGTTATTGAGATTGCCAGTATTGAGTTTGAGCATTTCATCTTGTTAAGCGTATACAGTCCCCCTGATGCTTCTTACATTCAATTTGAAGAAAAGCTTGAAGAAGCACTGTTCAAATGCCAATGTTCTAAGAAATCTATAATAGTTTGTGGAGATTTTAATGTTGATATATTAGATACATCATTAACTCCATCAGAGAGAAATAAAATGAAAAATTTATTTAAATCCTTTAATCTGCATAGTACATTCTTAGAACCCACTCGTATTACAGCCACCAGTGCAAAATGTATTGATAATATTTTTACTGATATTAAACCTATAGATAAAGGTATTGTGGATCCTGTGGAGTCAGATCATCGTGGCCAATGGATAAAATTTCCTAAAAGTAGTAACAAAGTCAGCAAAAAACAAATTAAATATGTACCAATTAACCAAAGTCGTTTGAATAATTTTAAAGAAAATGTATTAAAGAGATTACCATATCTACCTAACTTCACTTGTGTAGACCAGTCATATAAACACTTATTTAATTTGATTAATGATGAGTTTGGCAAAGTTTTTACCTCAAAAACTCTACAGATTGGTGGTCGTCCTGTTTTCAGTCACTGGGCAACACCAGGTATCTTTAAAAGTAGAAATAAATTATTTGAATTATATTCAGAAAAATCATATAATTTTAGGCAAACCTTTCAGGAATATGTTAAAAATTATTCAAAGATATTTAAACAAACGTGTCATCTTGCTAAGTCAAACTTCATTAAAAATAAAATTTCTAATTCGGTAAATAAAATAAAAATGACTTGGAACATCATTAACTCTGAATGCGGTAGATCTTTAGTGACTGAAAGGGATTTCCACTTAAAAGTAAATGGTTGCCATGTTACAGGGGACCTGGAAGTGGCTACGGAGTTTGAACACTTTTTCAAAAATGTACCTATATTGACAACAAAATCTCTCCAAGCATCTTCCAGTTCCGCTGAACTTTTATTAGAAGAATCTTTTCTTTGTTGCAGGGATGCATTTGTATTCACAGATATTTGTGCTCAGGACATTGTAAAAACATTTAAATGTATCGAAATTAAGAAAACCGCGGACATTTGGGGATTATCGGTCAAAACTGCATCATGTATAATTGAGGTAATTGCGCCCCATCTAGCAACTGTGTTTAATGACTGTGTTTCTAGTGGTACATTTCCTGATTTAATGAAACACAGCAAAGTCGTTCCCTTGTTCAAGGCTGGCAGCGCTACAGAGCCGTCTAATTTCCGACCAGTGTCAGTGCTGCCAACTTTGAGCAAAGTATTTGAAAAAATAATCTTGAATCAAATGCTATCCCATTTTAATAGTCATAAAATACTCCATGCGAATCAATTTGGGTTTACGAAAGGGCACTCAACTTCCGATGCTGGTGTCGAGTTATTAAAATGTATTCATGAAGCATGGGAAGACAAGCACGATGCATTAGGTATATTTTGCGATCTATCAAAGGCTTTTGATTGCGTTCAACATGAAACGCTGTGCAGGAAACTACACCACTATGGAATAAGAGGCAAAGCTCTCGACCTTCTGTCTTCATATTTGAACAATAGAATACAGAGGGTCGATATTAATGGTACACGTTGTGTAGGATCCATGGTTACAATGGGTGTGCCACAAGGCTCGATACTTGGGCCATTCTTGTTCCTCATTTATATTAATGATTTACCATTTTATGTAGGGGACAGGAATAGGATTGTTTTGTTTGCAGATGACACCTCATTAATTTTTAATTAAAAGACAATTAGATAACTATGACGATGTAAACAATGCAATTGCAAGAGTAGTTCATTGGTTCAGCTCAAATAATCTTTGCCTTAATGAAAATAAAACTAAATGTATAAAATTTACTCTACCAAATGTAAAACAAGTTGCGGCCAACTGAATGGACAAGTGTTAGAGTTTGTAGAATCAACTGTGTTCCTAGGTATAACTATTGATGCCAATTTGCAGTGGGGCCCACACATAGAAAAGACAGCCTCTAGATTAAGTTCGGCTGCATACGCTGTAAAAAAGATCAGGACTCTAACAGATGTGGATACGGCTAGAATGGTTTACTTCAGCTATTTTCATAGTATTATGTCTTACGGTATTCTCCTTTGGGGGAGTGCTGCAGATTTAAATATTATTTTTGTTCTACAAAAGCGGGCTGTACGCGCTATTTATAATTTGGGCCCCAGAGTTTCTCTCCGAGAAAAATTCAAAGAAGTAAATATTCTAACCGTACCATCACAATACATTTTTGCCAATCTTATGTATGTCCAGAAAAATCTATCACAGTTTTCTAAACTCTGTGATAAACATAATATAAACACTAGAAATAAAAATAATCTTTCAGTCCACCACAGTCGACTACATAAGATTGGCGATTCTTTCCAGGGTAACTGTATACGCTTTTACAACAAGCTTCCCTGTGACCTGAGAAATTTACCTTTAAATAAATTTAAAAAGTTTATTAAAAACAAGCTTTGTGAAAAAGGTTTTTACTCCGTTATAGACTATTTGCAGGACAGGGACGCCTGGAAATTATCTGCTGGCAAAGTGAAATAATATTAAATTGTAGATAGGCCATCAAAAAAAAGCCTTCCTAAGTTTCTTGCCGGTTCTTCTCAGGTGGGCCGCGTTCCGAACCGGTGGTCGCTTTAAATATTTTAAATAGTGTATGACATTTTGTAAGCGCCGTTAAAATGGTCTATGCAAAATAAAGATATTTTTTTTTTTTTAATTCGGCGGAGAGTAATTCTAGTTTTCAGGCTACACCTTCTCTCTCTGAGTTCTTATCGTCTCAATTTTCTGATGTGACTAGGAATTTCAACGTGATTCACATAAATGCTCAAAGTAATCCGGCTCACATTACAGATATGCTGGCGTCTTTTGACTGTACAAATATACATGCTATACTTGTTTTTGAAACATGGTTAAAACCATCCTTATCTTCTGCTCATTATGTTCTGTCAGGGTTCAGCCTCATCCGTAATGATCGCGGGCCGGATGGTTATGGTGGCGTGGCTATTTACTTGCGTTCTAACTTTTGCTATACTATTGTAAGTTCATCACCCCAGCCATCTTTGCCATTTTCTGGTGAGCATCTTTTCCTTGAGGTTGAGCTCTTTTACAACAAAATTCTTCTTGGTGTTTTTTATGGTCCTTCTTCCCACATAAATTACTTCTCTTCCATTGAAACTCTCCTTGAAAACGTTGCTTTAATGTGCAGTCACACAATAATCATGGGTGATTTCAACACATGTGAACTTGGGTCACTTCCACAAGGTCAAGAACTTAGGCATTTATTTAGACTCATGCTTATCCTGGGGGCCTCAGTTGCAAGAGGTAAGACGCAAATTGTTTGCTGCGGCGGGGTCCTTGCGCAGGCTGAGAAATTTCCTACCTGTTTCAACTAAAGTTGCGCTTGTACAATAGCTTCTTTTCCCCATACTTGATTATGCAGACGTCAGTTATCTAGATCTTAATGAGGACCAATTCAATAAACTTGAGAGACTCCAAAACTTCTGTATTAGATTTATATTTGGACTACGCAAATATGATCATGTTTCTGAATTTCGAAAAAGACTCAAGTGATTACCTATTCGCCTTCGCCGGAATATACATATCCCCTCCCTATTATATAGCGCACTTTTTAACCCTCATACTCCTTCTTATCTGAAAACCCGTTTTGACTTTCAGAGCGATTAACATAATAAATTCCTGAGATCGTCGGAAAACTTGAGATTGAGGATGCCCGGACATTCCACTAACTATTTAGACAAATCTTTCTCTGTCCAAGCGGTTCGGTTGTGGAATGCACTGCCAGTACCTATTAGACGTGCATAAAGTCTAGCCACATTCAAAAGACTTGTAAAAGACCACTACTTGAGGGACATTGGTTATACCTAGTTTTTTGTGCCACCGAATAGTCAATTATAATATTTATTGTAATATTTGTTATATCATAGGTATTTATGTATGTATTTTGTATGTATATATATATATATATATATATGTATTTATATGATTATTATATGGATTTGTATGTATGTATGTAGGTGTATGACATGTATGTGTGTACGGTATATTGTGTAAATAAGATATTTTAATGAAATGTTACATTTCAATGTAACACCATTCTGCCCCAAATTCAGTTCTTGTAACAGGTCTCCATTCAAAAAGGTTGCCTGTAAGAGATTGCCTTTGTGCGATAAGGCCGCCAATTGTAAAACCAATTGTTATCACATTATCTTCATGTTTAAATGTAATTTGGTGTTACAATAAAGAATATATCAATCAATCAAATTCTACGCGGAAAAATTGACAATTGTGGACACTTGCTGTATACTATTTTCTAAAACTAGTGCATTGATCTTGTTTTTTTATGTGCGGGTGTGGTGGTTTCTTGGTCATAAAAGTTGTGTTAACGTGCTATAGAGAAAGACAATGATATATGTATATGCAGTGAAATGCTATTATATATCTTGCAGCGTAAAATTCACTGAAAGCCTCAGTATAACAACTACTGACTAAGACTAGACTTGACTAAGACGTAGAGGAAGGGGACATTTTAGATAGATAGAATAAGAAAGAAGATTCAATAAATATGAATTAAGATATGGCTAAAAGGTCTGGGTAACCCCCTGGACATAAAATATTTTAAAAAAAAATCTCCTCATCTTATTGTATTCCCATTACCTTAAAGCCTTGAATTTGAAGCTAGTGGTCCACTTTGATATGGCTGTTATGAGAAGCTATTACTTTGGCTTTTATTTAGAGGCATTGTTGGAAGCGATTGTCGTATGACCTCCTAACCTCGTATGGTGCCATCGTAAGGGCCTTCTGCATCAGTAGAATCGAAATCAGACATTTTCTTAAACTATAACTATATGTATAGGTATAGGTGCTTTACTTTTCACAAGGGTGCCAACCTAGGACGATTGTGCCAACCCTTTAATAATCTTCCCAAGCATTTAATGCAGCTCTAACTTTGTCCTGCTGCATGTAGAAAAATATTTGCACCGGTTACTATTTTTAAAACTGCTATTTAATATTTTACATCTTTCATCTCTAAAGGGGTATCTTCCAAAATCCTAAAAATGATAACTTGTACTATTTTTGTACAAATCGAAATAACATCTGTGTTATTGAATCGTTCAATGTGACCATGTTTTACTTACCGGTATCATTTTTGGAGGACATGTGTATTTATCCTCTGTTTAACCGTCACACCTGAAACAAGGAAATTTTTTTTATTATTACAAGCAGTCGAAACGTAGCGATTTATCTTAGTGTTAAAGTCAGGATTACATAGGTAGCTATAACGTTTTCTTCCCAAAACTCGCTGCTTATAAAAAAAACTAATCAAACATCATCGTTCATAAAAATAAAATTAAAGTATCTATTTATTAGATGCTCATTTATGCGTATGAAAGATTACAGTGTCATTACACTGTAACACGCCAATCTCCGCGCACAAACTAAAATTTTAACCTATAGACGGTTTGAGTTTTTAACCATGTGGATAATCCTTATGGACTTCTCCTCGCTTTTGGCGGGTGGGTATATCGGACTCTTACCGACTAAAACCTCACGGCACTCCTATGCCTTATTGCGGCGCCCGAAGGCGTTATAAGAAGACGGGTACTTAGTAGACTGTACTCAATAAACAGGTACTTAGTATTTTTTTGTACTTATTAGACGGTATACTTATAAAACGGGAACTTAGTAGACGGTACTTAATTAACGGACTTTGTAGACGTTATAATAAATAACCTAGGCTACTTTTCAAACCACTAGAGTGATTTGATTTTATATGTGAAAGAAACAATTAAGCAAAAACAATAAATTGTCTACAGGACGGTGTAAAAGTTAATCACTCTTGTTAAATATCAGTGGAAGAAAGCGGAATATAAGCTTAAGTGCAAGTTAGTCAGGATGCGCGACCGGTTTTACAGTCATGGCCTGATCTTGATCTACGAGTATAATGATCGGAAGCTGGGCCGCTGGGTGGCTACCTTTGGACTACTTTCTTTCGTCGGACATACCTACTTTATGATAACTAGTACTTACTGATACTAAGCATTATTAGCAATGTGTTCCGCTTAGGAAATTATATATTGGTACCGTAAACTGTATTTCAATTTCAAATATAATATTGGTATTTATTTAAATTTAATTTAATTTATTGACTTACAATTTTTATAAAAAAATTGCATTGCTTATATAAAAAATTACATTAAAATTGTTGAAAACTTTGAAAATATTTGTGTGACCAATACTAATATTATAAACGCAAAAGTTTGTAAGCATGGATGGATTTTAATGAAACTTTACAATAATATAGCTTATACATCAAAATAACACATAGGCTACATTTTATCCCGGGAAAAAGTTCATTTACGCGGGGGAAGCCGCAGGCTAAGCCGCGGGTGTCAACTAGTACATAATATTATAGTAAGTAGTGACCGACTAGCTTTTCATTAGTGCAATGTAGATTCTATTATGCATGTATTATACAATACATATAAACCTTCCCTAGCATATATCTTGAATCACTCTGTCTATTGCTGGAAACTGCATTATTTATTATTTTAAATCTGTTAAGTAATATAAAATCTGTTTTCTTTTAAACGGCTGGACCGATTTGAATGATTTTATTATGCTTTTGGGTGGCGCCCTCGATGGTTTAAGTTGGTATACTGCAGGACAACGTCTGTCGGGTCCGCTAGTAGTATGTAAGATTTTTATACATTGAACTAAATTTTTTGGGTATACTAAATTAGGAAATTTAAAAAAAGATACTTGAACCATGTCATATATATAAATGAAAGGGCGTATTAAAGTCTTAATTGTACTACGATTATTATTTCTAAGTCAACAATTTTAAAGTTTTCTAAGCAAACAGACAATTCAAGCTGTTTTTATTTTTACGTGTAGAGAGAAATCCGTTCTCAAGTTATACTTATACTTACCTGTATAAAAATTCTAAATGGCAAGAGTTTTTCTACAGGATTTATTGTTTACTTATAGTAAGATAAAGGTGATTCATCAAAATATTTGCTGCAAAGTTAAGCCCCAACGAATAATTACAAAATAATATTAATATTTGTAAAGGTACAATGCATTGTTACATCTCGCGAATAATATTTGCTCAGTTCCAAGAGAGGCGTGGGCCGGAGAGCCATTGTTTGTCCCCGACCTAGCCCCTGTATAACAACTATTTAGAATGTTAACTACTTCATCGTGCATTCCTTCACAGGCCTCGCCTTCTTCACGTCATGTTCTCGCATGTGATGTAAAGTTTGTTATTCGTTTAATAACCCCAACTTCGAATAAAGACGACGAACTAAATATAAAAGGCTAAAGTTACAGTATTCCCTTGGTGAGAAAATTCTACTTTGGTACTGCAATACAAGTAAAACTTACAAATGTCTGATCTACAAATACAAAAACCCAAAATCCAAACGAGGTGAGGCCTAGATTTCGTTTTAAATATTGGGATTGGATACCTTTTTTATTGTTTCTAAATAAATTATTTAAACTTACAAACGTGGACCGTTATACATTGACAGTAAAACATTGGAAAAAAGCATTCGATGTTTGAATAATTGTAAATTTGTCACGAACGGAGAGGAACGAAAAGTTATTTTTTCATCTATACTAATATTATAAAGAAGGGGTGGCAAAGGCATATTATATGCCCACTTTTCACCATGTGTAATCCTGTCCCACGTAATAGGTGTGTTTAAATAGAGAGACGCAGGATTTGACATTTTTCAAGCCGCCCATAAGGCCTTCAAGTTGACTTAACTACCGCCATTTTACTGGCAACCGGAACCAACGGTGTAACGTGCTGACTTATGGACAAAGTCAAGGCCAAGAGGAAGGATTGTACATTCCTTACAGGAGGGGCTAAATAGGACTTGAAAGAAAGACCGCCCTAATAAGAACTGGTGCTCGTTTAACCTTATTGTAAACTAGTTGATGCCCGCGGCTCCACACGCGTTATGAAGTTTTCCCGTTCCCATTTCCAACAGGAACTTGTTCCCGGGATAGAAGTAGCCTATGTGTCATTCTGATGTGTAAGCTGTATTATGGTAAAGTTTCATCAAAATCCATTTAGTGGATTTTGATGAAAGAGTAACAAACATCCATCCATACTTTCGCGTTTCTAATATTAGTAGGATGTATCTGATTATTTGATCAAAAACTCAAAGCATTGACGCCTACAATCGAAGCTGCATGACATGTTATGCCTACTTAAAGAAAGCACACATGCTAATTATTCAAACATCCAAACCGCAAACGCGACAATCACACGTGTAGGATGACACAACATGCATTAAGATTTCAACTGTAATGACAAGTCGGAACAATAAGGAAATAGTCGAAAGTAGAGTGGTTCTACGTAGGCGTGGTGAAAACACAAATAGTTACCACATTGAAAGTAGTGTATTAGCAGGAAGAGTATGCCATATGGTTAGAACCGCCTTTGCTATGGAAATGTCTTTGAGGTACTAACTTACACAACAATGAGATTATTACATTATTTGGTAGCATATAAAGGTCAGACCATGGCTTTGTATAGGATGACATTTCTCGCATTACTAGAGATAAATTGTAAGAAAGCTAAGCACAATTATATAGACATATTATTGTCATATATTGTCACGCCTTTATTCCCGAAGGGGTAAGCAGAGGCCTACTATACGCCCACATTTCACCGTATGTACTTTTACTCCACGTAACAGGTGGTGAGCCCATTGCCGTGCTAAAGAATATTCATATTTTGGAGGCAACTGAGTTATTGTGTTTCTTTATTATTACACGCTCAACTGGCTGGACCAATTTGGATAAAATTTGGTGTGAGGCAGCTGAAACCAGGGATTAACCCATAGGCTACTGTTATCCCGGGAACAAGCTCCTGTGGAAAATGGGTACGGGAAAACTTCATCACATCATTGTTTAATGCCTGTTGCTATCATAATTCTTAAAGTAAATATACTCTCGTTCGTTAGAAATATTTTAAAATAAATTAAATATATTAGCAGACATATTTTGAATGCCAAGTCTCCATTCATGACCAATGGAGACTAAGTAGTAAATAGAAGCAAACAATACGAAACGTTGAATGATCAGTCAAAATAATAGGGGTTCAAGTATGAAATTGCCGTTTTATTGTAATAGTTTTTTTGAATTGATATAGAATCTTCATAGTTTGAGGTTTTCGAATAAAACTTTTTTCAATGGTTTCTATGATGTTCTTTTTTTTAAAATGTGAAACATTTGAATATCGACTTTCAATTGTTTTTGTTATTCAACTTAGACAAGAAAGATGGATACTGCGAAAATTTGAGTGATTTTTGAATACGAGTTCCGACGCGGAAGTAACGCGGCAGAAACAGCCCGCAATATCAATGTTGCGTTTGGTGAGGGGTCAGCTGAGTCTGCTAATGAACGCACCGTGCGATTTTGGTTTAAACGCTTTCGTGATGGAAACTTCGACTTGAAGAACGAGCCACGAGGAAGACCAGACCGCCCACACAGGTGAGTAACGATGAATTAAGAGAGATGGTGGAAGCCGATCCTAGTCAAACTACCCAGGAATTAGTGTTGCCTTGTTGAATCGGTACAGAAATGAAGGAATATTGGATCGAATTGTGGCATGTGATGAAAAGTGGATTCTTTATGATAACCGTAAAAAAAATGCAATGGCTGACCCCAGGTCAAACGCCACAACAGTGTCCTAAAGCAAAACTTACCAATAAAAAGGCAATGGTAACTGTTTGGTGGTCTCAGCATGGTGTTATTCACTATAGTTTTCTCCGATCTGGTCAAGCAATAATGGCAGATGTCTATTGTGCCGAACTCCGAACAATATTGGGAAAACTAGCAGTAAAGCAGCCCCGACTCATGAATCGATCTTCACCATTATTGCTCCATGACAACGCGAGACCTCATACAGCACGAGAAACCGTTTTGACCCTTCAGGAAATGCTGTTAGAAACCATTCGTCATCCTACGTATTCGCCAGACCTTGTTCCAACGGACTACCATTTTTTTCGTGATTTGGACAGTTATCTACGTGACAAGAAGTTTTCTTCCCAGGAGGCAGTACAAAATGCTTTCACACAGTTTGTGCAGTCTAGATCCTCAGAGTTCTATCGCAAAGGCATAAATGACCTTCCTATTAGATGACAGCAATGTATAGATATTTTTTTTTTTATGAAGTAACTGTTTGGTTACCTCATATCAATTACAATCTAGCCTTGAGGCTAATAAGTAATTTAAATTTAACTTAACTTGCTAAAAAAACTTACTGAGTAAAGAATGTGTCCATTGGCACTTTTCTTATGGTCTCTATTATAATGTACACATTTGTTCATGACATGTGTTCTTCAGGGGTAGCACTTCACTGCACTCCGTAACACTATTTTCACTAAACTAACTCAAAAGGCTTAGTCCTTTTTAGTCTTCTTACAGTGTCCGTGGTGTCAAGGAGCTGGATAGCCTCGACATTCACATGTTGAAGAAGTCTTTTTTCTTGAGCTTCTTCGTATTTTTTCATAACCTTAATAACAAGGCCCACTCCTAAGTCCCGGTGGATGTCGTCATTTCCAGTGTACCAGGGAGCGTTTACTATACTCCGAAGTACTTTACTTTGGAACCTTTGTATAATTTAAACATTAGTGCGTTTTGTACAACCCCAAAACTGAATACCGTATGTCCATACAGGCATAAGTAATTGTTTGTATAAAATAAATTTGTTGTTCACTAATAATGTATATGATAATAATGGTAACTATTTTGATTAAATAAATTTGTTATAAACTAAAAAATAAACAATTTAGATTTTCAGTAAAAAACGGTAATTTAATACTTTAACCCCTTATAATATATTAATTGTTATGAGGTGTTGAATACATGTTGAAATGGGTTTGAGTTAGATGAATACTTCGTGAAGACCTTTAACACAGCATCGGCACTGAAACGCGGTGAAATGATGACTCAACGTATTACATTTTTGAATCGCAATGACGCTTGGTTATTTTTGACAACCAATTTGTCTTCACTCTACAGAATCATCTATGTAACATAATAGAGCTTTAGTTATGTACCTACGTATAAAGCTCATTGTTGCAATACCTCTTCCTCTGGTTTCTTTCGAATTTATATTTCGAATTACTCGAGTACTTCTTTCTGGAATCTGTCTAACTGAACACGTTCGAATTTTCCAAAAAGTAAATTGGAAGAGATACTTATAAATACTTATGTTAATTTTCCTTGGAGATCTAGAGACTTGAGCAGTTTGTATCGTACCGTACCATGTCGTGAGGGAAGCACAGTTCAAATATTAGTCTTACATGATATTCATTTCTGTAATTAATAAAGACAACTAGTTAGAAATCTCTGTAGAGTTCCAAAGGAGCCATATTTCAACATCACAACCCATAGTTGGGTGTGCAGATAGATAAAATTAATTAGATCTCTCCAATATTCAGTAGGACACCGAGATTCAATCCCTTATAAAGGAAATCTATTTCCACAGAACCGGTCGTGCTAGCCGGCATGATACGGCAGAGCATTATTAACGCGGTGCCTACGGGAATAACAAAATCAGTGGCTCGGAAGGGACAAATTGATGGTCGCGTGGTTTCTGGAATGCTTATGAACCATTTGATAGTTGGGAGGTCGTCGCGTAATTTGGGCATCCCACGCGTCGTTCGCAGACCGCCCGTCAGCGTGAAATATTTGGTAGCGGACGGGCGCGGTGGAGCGATTTGCATACAATGAAATACATCGACAGTCCACACAATCGAGGGTGGGTCCCCGGTTGGAAAGTTTAACCTTCTTACAATCGTTTAGGAAGTGCCGTTATAGTGACATCCGATAGTTTCGTATGGTTTTAGGTCGTGATTTACTAAAATTGTCAAATAATGCATTGTTCAAATTTAATATTATACAATGTTAATTATTTATTTTTTACAAATGAAGTTTACACGATATACAACCCGATTGAAAGATTGTTTTATCTATTTTTCACGTCAGAAAAGTATTATTTTTTATTTTATAACTTAGTCTAAGACACCTTAAAGGGATATAACAAGAAACGCATAAAATATCTATACTAATATTATAAAGCTGAAGAGTTTGTTTGTTTGATGGAACGCGCTAATCTCTGGGACTACAGGTTCGATTTGCATAATACTTTTTGTGTTGAATAGTCCATTTATCGAGGAAGGCTATAGGCAATAAAGCATCACGCTACGACCAATAGCTGCGGAACATCAATGATAAATGTGGCAAAATCGGGGACAAAATATTCCTTTTGACAGCTTCCGTTGCGAACGCTGCGTAAACGTTTAAAGTTACGCAAAAACTATGTATTACATAATTATTCCCCTTTAAAAGTTCTAAAATAAAATCCGCGACAGCATATGCCTATCTTTTAAGGTTAACCTATTATAATCATTTTATTGTGAAAAAAATTGGTCTTAAAATGACAAGTGAAAAGTATGGCCGATGATTTGCGATTTAGGCATGCGCGACGTCGCGACTAGCCAAAAGCGAGCGAGCTCTGCGAAGTCAGCGCGTCTCCTTGGTAACTATTCTAATAATAATCTGACTGCCTCTGTGGCGCGGTGGGAGTGCATCCGACTGCTACGCAAGAGGTCGTGGGTTCGATTCCCACCCAGGATAAAACTTTGTGTGATGAGCACGATGGTTTATTCTGTGTCTGGGTGTTATTTATCTTATGTATGTATTTAGAAATATATAAGTATGTTTATCAGTTATTTTGGTTACCATAGTACAAGCTCTGCTTATTGTGGAATCAGATGGCGTTGTGGGACAACCCAACAATATAAAAAAATAATAATAATAAGTTAACTATACTAATGTGTGTTGGATAGCGCATTTATCGTGGAAGTCTATAGGCTATATCATCACGCTACTACCCTGAAGAGCAGGGCAGTTATCAACAAATCTGACAAATATTCATACATTATTGTAAAAGTAATAAAAGACGGGATTGAATGGGCGCGACGGGAATAAAGGATGGGCGCGACGGGAATAAAGGCGTGACAGATAAAAGACTATATCATCTCGCTACTATCCCGAAGAGCGGAGCAGTAATCAACAAATCGGGCAAATATACATACATTATTGTAAAAGTAATAAATGACGGGATTGAATGGGAGTGATGGGAATAAAGGCATGACAGATTAACTAACGGGAGTTCGAAGTTTGTTACGGGCGAAGCCGCGCGGGTCAGCTAGTTAGTTTATAAAGTTATACTTTTGTCCGAGCGTGAAAATGAAAATGGTGTTATAGCTGTATAGCTACTTTAGCTGACTCGGCAAACCTTGTACTAACACATGAAATATCAAATAAATCAAAATAATGTACGATGTATTCTCAAACCGCAATAATACATAAAAATATTCATACACTAAATTGGTCAAGCCGAGACATGTCGTAGGAAACTCCCACGGCCACAAACACCGTGACAATTTATTATCTATCTATACATATATTATAAAGAGGAAAGATTTGTAAGTTTGTTTGTAATGAGTAGGCTCAGACTCTACTGCGCCGATTTTAACAATTCTTTCAACATTTGAAAGCTACATTCATCGTAAGTAACATAGGCTATATTGCATTTTCAAATAGATTAGGGTTCCGTATCTACGAAATCTCGAATAGGAAAACTTAACCACTTAGGCCAAGCTGCGGGCATCTGCTGGTCTTTTATAAAAATCTTCTTCGTTTCTGTCTTTTTATTATTATTCCATCTTTCGAAGAATTAAGTAAGCACTGAGAATTTTGTAATAGAAATTGTCCAAATAAAATATTCTTAAACAATATAGCGCGAGTTATGGAACCACCCTGTAAAAAAGACATCTGTTGGCTGACTGTTCAAAGGGCCTTTATAGTTCTAGACAAGGCATACCAGCTTTATATTTAAGCTCACTATAGCGTAGGTCCATTTCACAATCAATAAGTAGTAATATTCTATAAGTTTAGTTATTTGCTGCATCATCAGTTAATCAATGAATGAAGCTATTACACAACCATCCCTAAATAGGGTTGGAAGATCAGATACAATTTATTTGTTTTAAACGGTCAGTGTTGTGTGCCGTGTGTTTACAAAAGTTTACAATTCCGAGGGTACATCAACAACTTTAGGTGTATAGAGGTCGCTCCAGCCTACGTGCATCAGTCACCTCGGGACCACGACTTTCATGAAACGAATTTTCATGAAAGTTGACAAATTTTGCTTATAAAAAGCACAAATCGCTAAGAATGACACTTACCGCTAAGAGAAAGGTGAATACTAGACGTTTACACTATTTCAAGAGCTAGATGTAACTTTTCGGCTCTTGATCATTGCTCCTGTATTCCAGGATCTACCTGGATTACAGAAGTCACATTAATGGGATTCCGGGTGAGATTTGTTCCTATTAAAACTATTTTTGTGTGTTAAAAAATAAATGAATAAATAACCATCACGCCTTATCCCCGAAGGGGTGCAGAGGCATATTATATGCCCGCTTTTCACCGTGTGGATTCCTGTCCCACGTAATAGGTGGTGAGCCCATTGCCGTGTTGAATTAGACAGACGCAGGTTGTGGCTACCTGCTGTTGAAATTTTTCAAGCCATCCATAAGGCCTTCAACCTGGCTTAACGACTACCATTTTACTGGCAACCGGGACCAACGGCTTAACGTGCCTTCCGAAGCACGGAAACGCTCGCAAATGTAAATGCCACAAAGTGGTCACCCATCCGAGGACCGGCCATAGTGAAAGTTGCGTAACTCAGTGATCGTTTACAGAACACTGAGACCGCGGGGCCACGAGCACTTCGAAATAATGATATTATAATTAATTAATGTTATTATTAATGTAATTATCATTACTTCCTTTTCCCTTTCAGAATGAAATCATTCCACCTACCACACTGTACATGGCGAACTTGATTGCACCCAAAAACTACTGTTCGCTTCGTGATATACTAAATACATACTTCTTAAAATTTTAAATGAAGCAGAGCTTTTGTTTCTTTTATAAAAAAGAAAACAGAAACTAACTTTTTGATATTAGTTTCAGTCGCCATTGCTTCTGAACATCTTCCATTACATTAGTTTAAAAATAATTTCAGCACAAAATGATATCCTACTAATATGATAAATGCGAAAGTTTGTAAGAATGGATGTTTGTTACTATTTCATGCAAAATCTACGGAATGGATTTTGATGCAACTTTACAATAATATAGCTTACACATCAGAATAACACATTGACTTACTATACTATACTTTTTATCCCGGGAAATACTAAATACATACACACAAGTCCTGTGGGAAACGGAAACGGGAAAACTGAAGTTTTCCCGTTTCCGTTTCGCAGGACTTGTGACCACGCGGGCGGAGCGGCGGGCGTCAACTAGTATACCTATATATTTTAGCCTTGCCATGCCACGATTGACTTATTAACCACTCCTAAACTATACATATACTAATAACATTACTTGAACAATGTCTGGTCTGCTATTCATCACAGCATCTTCTCGTAACAGTGGAGCGCTCTAAGACACGAACTAGATTCGCATCATCCGGTTGGAACTAACTCTTCAATCTTGATAGCCGACTTTATTTCTTAGCCCTACAGTTCATGGCCATTGGTTGTTCAGAGTAAGTTCGTGAGCAAACGCCAAATGTAATTGGTGAAAACAGCATTTAGCATGTGCAGTGGAAGCGAGGGTTTCCGATACTTACACCCAATCATTCTGTCAATCCGTATGTCGATACGACTCGTGAGAACACCGTCGATGGAGGATAATACAATTTTAAATGCTTTAGAGCTATCCCAATGTATTGTCAATTCTTAAAAAATGGTTGTTTTATAGAAACAATGGACCTTATTATTATTTGGGATCTGTAAGTTACCTTCATTATTAAAAAAACTGAGTAACTGAATCATGAACTCAACCCAGCGAAAAACTTAGAAACTATGAAAATATTTTTTTAAAAGTTCCACCCCTATGGCAGTGAAATAGGGAATTGAAGCACAACGTGTGGTGTTCAAAGTACATCACCTGACTCACTCACCTACCTATCAATCCCTTTTTTGTCTGGGAATCCTAGAATGATGATATTTTTAGGGCAAGCTGCCCTTACATTGTTTGCGCTCAATGAGAATGAATTTTGATAATTCTTCCCTTAAGGGGCTGAACTAGGATAACTAATTTTACACAGGCTTCCACTAGTTTTATGTAAATATGTATAGAACTAGTGGAATATAATAATATAGTTTTATGTAAATGTCGACCCTTACCTGTGCGCAATCCAGACGCAGTCTAATAAACAACTGGGCAGCCATTTTCAACACGTCCTTGAAAGCGTAGCCTTACTGCTGAAATGTCATTTATCTCATATTTAGAAACGGCAAAACGTGATTGAGTAACAAAAGTACTAACGCTCCGATATCATCACTTTTGAGCCGTATAAGCGATTTTGTCATACGCACTTACCTTGTCAGGTAAGTGCCTACCTTATCGTTTGAGCGCTACAGACGAGTATCGGAATAAATATTAAATTTTCTTTTGTACCCACGTAGGTAAATATGGCAATCAAAAGCGACGACATAGACCTGAAAGTTATTTTCTGTTATTATACAATGAAAAATAAAAATATTTATTTGACTCAATATTTTTACATTAGGCGTAAAGTTTTAACACTAAGTTTTAGGATGGTTCACAAAACGTGTTGAAACTGTATTTCATACTAGGCTAAAGCCTGTATCATGGAAGACAGTATTCAATCATGGAAACAATGATGTCATAGATATGGACATAGATGGCGTGAACCCGCATTTACACCGGAGCGTAGTGGATCGAGGAATGCACTAATGTGTTGTGTGTGTGGTGTGAGGTGTGTGGTGTGTAGTTATAGTAGGAACCTTCTAAACATTCTATCGTTGCTGGTAACGAATGTCTAAACAGGAGTGATTTTAAAATACCAAATCTACATCAAACAAATTCATGTTAATTGCCTACTCAATTTATAACTCGAGAACGGGTAGGCCGATGATTTTTCTTTATTTGTTGGATTTGTCCTTTCACCGAATAGCAGAGTAAATAAAAAAAATTACCAAAAAAAATTCAAAAAAAAATATTATGAAATGCAACATTTTCTATGGAACTTATTCAAAGAGGGCGGCGCTAACTTCGCCGGAGCCTATTTTGCAGATAAGAGTAGGCCATATAGAGATAGGCCCGATAGACAGTAGTCTAGTACAAAAAATATCCTCGAATATAAAATCGCCAAAGTTTTAGGTTATCAGTTTACCGAATTTTCCATCGAGAACTCATTTCACCAATGGTTATTTATGCTACCGCTGCGCTGCCTGGTACTGTGGCATTTGTGATGGACTCGTTACCGATTTACTATCAGAATTCTTCTTCACATCCACATAATACGCTATTTCGTATGAGTACAATTGCCTATCTGTACATAGACGTAGGCAGCAATATTAATGGAAATTTATCTAAAGTTTATCTAGTGTACTTGTATGACAAGCTTATATCCTATTAATATAATTAAAGCGTGTGTTTGTAAGAATGTAAGGACGGGGATTGAACCCGTGACCTTTGCCTAACGGGCAATGTTCTAGCCACTGAAGTACCCTAATATTACCGAAACAAATTAAAAATTCGTCACTAAATTTTAATCGTCGTTTATGAGTATGGCGAGAGTTTTGGTACGGTTCGGGTAGTTCAGTGGCTAGAAGATTGTCCTTGGTTTGTTACTCTTTTACGTAAAACTGCTGAATGGATTTTGGTGAATAACATAGCTTACACATCAGAATAACACATAGGCTACTTTTTATTACGGGAATAAGTTTCTGTGGACATCGGGAAAGGAAAAGCTTCACCACGCGGGCGGAGCCGCGGCTTTAACTCGTTCTTAGATATTTGAATGTAACGTATTGCTTTTAGTTCCATTATAACTTGTCACATCATGTAGAAATGTTACTTATTTCATTTAATATGAATAACATTGTAATTAACTTTAGTGTCATTATAGCTCATGAGTATTTTTACAAACGTTAGCTATAGTTACATCTGGTTAAGCAGACATTGTTTTAGAAACTAAGAAGTACCTTATTATGACAGTAATTATAATTATTTTCTTTTACAAATTAACCTCAAACTGTAATCCTACTTATATTATAAACGCGAAAGTTTGTAAGTATGGATGGATGTTTGTTACTCTTTCACGCAAAATCTACTAAATTAATTTTGATGAAAGTTAACGATAATATAGCTTACACATCAGAATAACACATAGGCAACTTTTTATCCCGGGAACAAGTTTCTGTGGAAAACGGAAACAGGAAAACTTCACCACGCGTGCGGAGCCACGGATGTCAACTAGTTTAAAAATAAATCTAGAGAACATCTGTCTCACTTGCCCTCAATTCTCTCATTAGAATATTATTTATAAGCTTGCAAACCAGTAATGTAGATAGCACTAATGCCACATGTATAAAAAAAATATAAGTACTAGGTACTAAAAACCAATAATGACAACTTTGTGTAGAGAATAGAACTTTGATTTGTGAGCTTACGTAACTGGGGCTGAAGGTACGATCGTAAACCGTACCGAACTACACTACAAGCTATAAGGCAATTACCTAACAAGAAAACCCAATTACACCTTTGGGCTGTAAGGGAAAAGTTGTCAAGGTCAGGGAAATAACACGTATATGCTCTCTCTCTTATTACGGGAATGACTCGTATCTCCAAATGGCCTCTCAACAACTATATATTACGAGTAACTCAACAATTATATAGATATTGTAGACTTCAAATCTATAGAATAGAGCACTCGTAATTACAACATTTGTTTTTTTTTACACACCGTCTAGCCCAATGTAAGATAACGTAAGCATGTGTTAAGGGATCCAGACGACTGATAAACATACTTAAATATTCCTAAATACATACATATTATATATAGGAAACACTGTGGGTGTTCTCCGAAACAAACATTTGTGGATCACACAAATATTTTTTCCGACCCGGGAATCGAACCCGGGACCTCAGTCGCGGCAGTCCCATACACTACTACTGCGCCACCGAAACAGTTTTTTTTTATTTTTAATATGAATCAAGAAACCACCGATAATGTAACCAAGGGATTTTTTAAAAATACGTTCCCGTACATGATTATAAAAAAATTGTCTAAATTGAGTCTTCAAACATTATCTGCAATTTGTATCAGTCGTCATTTTTAATTACACGTAACCCGTATAATTGTTCCAAATGTTGAACAACCTTCCAGTTCACACGATAACATTAAGTCATTTACGAATTCAATAGACATAAAAATGGAACCGTATTACCTATAGCCTTGACATAGCATAAAATAGCCTTGAAAATAATAAAAGATGTTGGTATATTTTTAAGATAATTTTAATAATATGATATTTTGATAAGGCTAATTTTCGATTTCTCGAACCTTAGTCTTCGCTTTCGGATTTGGTCAGCATTTTTTCCTTGTCCACATACAATTACCTCATTTAATAATTGAAACATTGTCAAGAATTTGTTGATTTATGGTTCCGTACCGCGAAAAAAAAAAAACGGAACCCCTTGTGTCCGTCTAACCCTTTTCTCCAGAACTCGTGAAATTTATATCAAATACTCAAATCTACTGTCTCTTGGAGCTGTAAAAAAATTAAACTTATAAAATAAATAAATAAGCCAAGGCAATCAAAAGATACAGCCGTTTATGCCGCAAATTTACGCAAATTTTCAACACTCGCTAGGAAATCAAAAGCTACAGGGTACTTCCTGTGAACTTAGAATCTTGAAATTTGGTACGAAGTAACGTTTTATAGCACAGACAAGGGAGAAATTCGAAAATATAAAAAAAAAGAAAATCAAGTGGTACATACATATAGTACCAATTAACATAGACCTCTGAGTTGTATGGACGCTCATACAATTTGGAGGTCTAGCTTAATTGGATATTTCTCAAATAAGGTACTAATTGATTACGGAACCCTCGGCGCACGAGTTCGAGTCGTGCTTGACCGGATTTATAAAATAGTACCATCGCTCTATTTCAGTTGGCGGTGCAGCGTTCCCACGTGTACCAACAGACGGATTGACAGTATGATTGGGCGTAAGTATCGGAAACCCTCACTTCCATTGCACATGCTAAATGCTGTTTTCACCAATTACTTTGCCCTTCGCTCACAAACTCACCCCGTACAATCAAAAGCGTAAACTTTAGGGCAAAAAATATACCTGATTTTGGTTCTATGGATGCGGAAGGCGAAGGTTGTAAGGGACCAGGCGACCTGGATTTCTGGGTTCCAGGCGACGTCACCTAAAAATTATCAAACAATAATTGCTCCTAGCAGCTATATTAAAGTGGGCCCCAGACTCAAAATACAGATAAATTTTGAAAGCAACTGAGAATACGCTAAAATAAAAAAGAAGTTGTTGCCGAAAACGCAAGCAGCAATGAGTTGTATCTAATCATGGAATAATAATTATATAGACATCATCATTTTCACTAATGCAATACCAATTACTTTTATAGTAGTACTCCGTGTGAATTGCTTTATGAAGACATCGATGACTATGTATGATAACGTGACTTAAGTGAAAACTGGTAATAATAATGAATGAGCAATCAGATTTAAACTAATTTAATTTTTTTTAAATTCAGACACGGGGCTATGATGATGGTTATACATATTTACAGAGCTAACGGCCTAACTGATAGACAATAGTCACAGTACCCTATGGACGTTAGGACGAGAGGTGTTACGCCCAAGCTGCTGACACTATTGTAAATAATAATATAAATATCCATCACGCCTTATCCCCGAAGTGGTGGCAGAGGCATATTATATGCCCACTTTTCACCGTGTGGATTCCTGTCCCACGTAATATGTGGTGAGCCCATTGCCGTGTTGAAATAGACAGACGCAGGTTGTGGTGCCCCAGGTGTGTGTGCCCATAAGGCCTTCTATTAGGCTTGACGACTGTCATTTTAGTGGCAACCGGGAACAACGGCTTAACGTGCCTTCCGAAGCACGGAAACGCTCGCAAATGTAAATGCCACAAAGTGGTCACCCATCCGACGATCAGCCATAGTGAAAGTTGCGTAACTCAGTGATCGTTTACCGAACACTGAGACCGCGGGGCCACGAGCGCTTCTATTATATTATGCAAATGCCACAAAAAAAACCACAGAAAACCGTAAAATGCTTAACTTAGTGATCATTTACAGAACACTGAGCTAGCAGAGCTACGAGGGCTTTAAGATCATAAATTTCATGTTCATGGACTTTATAAATTGATCTTGTTCAGTATAAGTAAAAGTTTTTATCAGAGCTTTGCTAAGGAAATATACTTTGTACGAGTAGTGTACAAACCAACCATGGAAACTAACGCAGTAAATAAATTAAACAAATACATTGTAAATAGGCACATAAATTGTATATAAAAACAGGGTACCTTGTATGGCTAATTGAGGAAATATTAAAAGAATTGCCCAAGGCCAAACCATCGACAAATGAGTGCAAAAACTAGGAGTTCAAGGTACTCTGCATGACTAAGAGTTTGAACTAAAAACAAGAACAAAGAATGGTGTTTAAGAATCAGAGTCCCACATCAATCAGTGAAACAGAATACACACTATGTTGAGAGATTTTATCTTTAATATGAATAGTAATGCCACGAAGCAATTCTTCAAGTTGTATTCATGAAACGAATTCGCTCTGGGGCCGAGTCTACTATTTTCCAATAGAAAGCCGTTCTATTCTATAGCGGTTCTATTGCGATTAGTCCAAAACTAGGTAGTCTACAAAAACTATGAAACATTTTACAATCACACTTCTCGAGCTGCAGAATAGAGACAAAATAGCTGTTTTTAGCTATCAAAATATTAATATAGACTACCAAAAATGCTAATTAAGAACTACTTACAGGCGCTACACGTGTTAATAACATTCTATCGGCCGGCCGATAGAATTCTATTGGAGGGCAAATGTAATAGTAGTCTACGAAAACTGTCAATTCTTTCTGTCGTTGTTCTTTTTCTCTATCGAGCGAAACTAACAAACGGTGACACATCAGTCACACTTAATACTACAAAGCGATGATTGTTCAGTGTTCTAAAATAAAACACAAAAACATTATAAATTTTATTGTAAGAAATCGAAAAAGATGACGACTTGAAGACAAGATCATACACACCGTATCCACCAATAATAGACCTCTAATTAAAGGTAATAGAACGCATTAATAACTAGACACTAAACTTAATTTTTAATGTAAGGTTTTTGGTTTATATTTATTTTAATTAGTTTAGAATTAATTTATTATCATATTAGACGGGGGTGTACTTCCGAAAAGCGCATACCGCCGATCGACCTAACATTTGGTATACTAACGTATTCGACCTCCTGATCACGAATATCATAACGAAAATTGGCGCAAACACCATTTTGAATAAGAAAAACGGAGGAGAAACTTTTCGTCGATAGTCGCTTGCTGTGTATTTATCACGAATATCATAACGAAAATGCGAAATTTTTCGTGATGATATTCGTGATAGTAGGTCAAAATACGTCATTACACAAATTTTCAGATTGATGTAAAAGTGTAACAAATGTGTAAAAATGGATTTGTTAGTACAATAATTATAATAAAATTTTAATAGTATGCATAACATTTAGAAACAGATATACAAAAGAATTATTTTTTATTCAATTTTTTTAGGGGTTTGTATTCTAAACAGAAAATGTCTACAAAAGAAGTTAAGAAAGGTCAAAGTAAATTGGTGGCGCTACTCGAACTTCACTCTCCCAAACCCATTGTAGAAACCGGTTACGAAATATTCGCCTTGAGTCATTTAGCCACGTGTAAACATTTTTAATGGATAGCGATAAGACAAAAAGTGTTGATAGCGATCAGCGTTTTGATACTGGCCTATGTTTATCTGAAGTTAATATGGCTATATTTTTGTAAACAATTTTTTTTTTCTACAAATATCGAAGCGCTCGTGGCCCCGCGGTCTCAGTGTTCTGTAAACGATCACTGAGTTACGCAACTTTCACTATGGCTGGTCCTCGGATGGGTGACCACTTTGTGGCATTTACATTTGCGAGCGTTTCCGTGCTTCGGAAGGCACGTTAAGCCGGTTGCCAGTAAAATGGCAGTCGTTAAGCCTGGTTGAAGGTCTTATGGGTGGCTTGAAAATTTCAACGGCAGGTAGTCACAACCTGCGTCTGTCTATTTCAACACGGCAATGGGCTCACCACCTATTACGTGGGACAGGAATCCAAAGGTGAAAAGTGGGCATATAATATGCCTCTGCCACGCCTTCGGGGATAAGCTGTGATGGATATTTATTTTATTCTACAAATAAAGTTGCACCACTACACTACTCAGAACAAACAAATATGATTGGATTCCTAATAGAGACGAAAAGTTTTATGATATCGCGTTGAGATTATAAATTGACACAGACGAGAATTTTAACCTCCGAACTGGATTGTTGACTTCTCCCATAGACACCCCCCCCCCCCCCTTTCCATAATAACATTTCAATAACGTTTTCAAAAAATAATCTCAAAAATTAAAGATTTAAGTAATAAGTATTATTCTGAAGCCGATACGGTAACTTCTGGTTTTGCAAAGTCTATCAAAGTCTAAGGTAATCATCTCGATAAGATGGGCTGGTTATCCGTATGGTTGTCTGCTACCGCAGTAGTATAACAGCCGGTAATAAAATGAAATTGTTGACATTTTTTGTTGAAGGAAAAAGAGTGTAACAGGTGAAAGATTTTGTGTATTTGGGTTCAAAATTTGCGAGAGTTGGAAAGTGTGACTATGACATTGTGAGAAGAGTTTAGGCAAGAAATCAAGTGAATGAAGCAGTATGAGCAGTCAAAACGTGTCTTGTCTAAGAAAGCAAGACTGACTGTGCATAGAGGAGTGCTTTTCCCTTTTTTTTTTTTTTTTTTTTATTCGAGGAGAGATCCGCTTACAGACTACCCACTGCTGGCTAGCAATGGGCTTGTGTGGGGGTCGCCCAGCACCTGATCGTGGTGGTGCTGGGAATACCCACTAAAACTCCTAGGCTACCTTTCTGCCCTAATGGAGGTGTTTTGGGACCTGTTAAACTCACCAAAACAAAGGAGTGCTTTTCCCTACGTTAATGTATGGCAGTGAAAGCTGGGTATGGCAGAAGAAGCATAGAAGTAAACAGAGAATGAGTTGATGGATAAAAAAAGAAACAGCGTGATAAGGCAACATTGCGGAATGACGGGAGATGTAGTGACAAAGATAGAAAAAGGAATAGTTAGATGGTTAGGACACGTGCGAGAGAATGGATGAAAAGAGACTGACTGACTGAGAATGAATGGGCTAATTGGTAGGAGTCAACCTCGCCATACGTATGTCTATCAAATTGATGATATATTGGAAAACGGCCAGGTCAAGAGTACCCTTAACCGGCGAGCGTGTATGAAAACAATTATATAAGTAGGAAAATCAAAAGTTGTATGCCAAGATAGTAGTAAGTGGAAATCCATTGTTTTTGCCTACCCCAAAGTGAAACCGGCGAGAAGTATGTGTATATTAGCAATTCTAACACGTTTCGCGTAAAAATAGAAGTTCCGATAGAAAATATAATTTTTTCGATAATATAGATTATTCAGAGCAAATTACGTGGTATCAAAGTAATTTTCTGATAAAAGTACCAATTTATTATACAACAATCTTGTAGATTTCTTACGAAAGAGAATAAAATTATAGTTGAACAAATTCCTAACAAATAAGCAGAAGCAGGGCATTATGAACAGTAAGTTGTTACAACTGTATTCGTAAATAACTATGTCCAATATAAAAAGCCATCATAAATTTGATTTGATATTGAAGCGATTAATGAATCTACAGGAAGCGAAAGAAGTATGCATGGATCGCGATGCCTGGCGATCTGTCCTGTCTGACTACCCCGTCAGGGATACAGCGTGAAGATAGTTAAGTTAAGTTAAGTTCAATATAAAAAGCAATGCCCATCCATTAATTTGCAACAATCGGAAACCACAGCCTCGGCAGTCGACACTCATGTGGTTTTCATCTTTGAATTATTATAAGCATTGTTTCATCATAATACGTTTTATAACTCCATCACACCGGTTTTATACTCGTAGCTATATTGTGTCTTATTTGAGCTATGTCAATATTTAAAATTATTTGCGCATTACTTTACAATTAGATTGATTTCCCGAAGGATGCTGATAGTTGGTAAAATATTTAACTCGTACATCATAATATTTCCAAGGCCTAAGTTTCCAATTTCTAGTGCTTTTAATTTTCTCTTGTTATTAGGTTGTCAAATGATGTATTTCCCTTTATAATTTAACCATCAAAGCCATTTTAAATAGGTATTGCATTATTTATTGTTCTTTATATAAATGAAGGTGTGATCAAAACAAGTTAAAGCTAAAAATAACGAAAAAGACTTTATAAATAAAATATTAATCCTTATGTTGCGTTCTGAGGATTTAAAAGTCAAGGCTAACCAAAATAGGTAGGTGATGAGTTGTATTAGTACTCCGCAATCAAACCACCGACCACAGTCACCGGTGGCCAACCACAAATACCTAGCTGACATGGTTTTACGTAAGCATCTACAAGTACATTTTGTACTAAGTAGCCGCAGACGTGTGACCACTTGTTACAGTGTTATATTAAAAAGTGATGACGTTAAGTAAACACAATCTTTGGTATCCCAAGAAGTTTATTTTCGTGCATTTAAACAATTCATTTATACTTTCTATTCGTTCAGACTGTTGGAATCACTCATATAGTTAATGAATAATACAATCACTGACATTCTCCTTTTCTATAGAATACACCTAGTTGCCTTTGTGGTCTCCCACTATGCAAAAGAAGGAAGTGGTTACTATTTCCAACTCCCATAATTTACATTTGAAGATACCGATCTCCTGGAACTTTATCGAGTTTAAACTTAGTATAACTTTTATGGACTTGGACATTGCTGTGATCCTGGTTTACAGGACTCACAGCAATAGGAGTACTGGTCCTAATAACCAACTAAATCTAGGACAAATTTAGCATTTTTATTACTCCTGTATAGCCAATCGCAGTAAATAAAGGATAAAGTTCAAGAGCTACATACATTCATACAACAGTTGAATTTAGGTAAGATATAAATCTCTGTGTTACATTATTCATATAAAGCTCTGTTCCTTTCATGGCCATAACAAGATTAACGAGCTTAGTATGTGTTTATTAAGGATAATCCGATTAACTATAGGGCAAATAAAAGGAAAAAGCGTATTAGCAGCTGCACACGGATTTGCCACAAAATTCCTACTTCGATGCGAGAACTATGCTTCAAATATGTTTCCGTTATACAACCTTCAGATTCCTTATTCTGTAATGAAGCTTTTAGATGCTAACTAGACAGGTTTCCTTACTCGTATAGTGAAGACAAGGATAATAATAACTGCAATAGACTATGGTATCTATCTTTTTCTCGCCTTATCCCATTATTTTATTGGATATAAGACGTTCATAATGTTTTTTAATTTTTTCTTTTATCTCTACTGTAAGATCTTGCTTTTGCCAAATTTCATGATTCAGGTCAACGTTAAGTTTTCGATCCAAAACCTCTTTGAATTGACAATTTTGGTTGAGAGCAAGGTCTTATAGCACAAGTAAAAGGAAGGTTTCACGAAAATCTACGCCAATATCTTTTTATGGTGTTGTCAGGACCTTGATTTTTATTATAAAACTTAACTTAACTAAAGTTAAGTTTTATAATAAAAATTAAGGTCCTGACACAACACCATAAAAAGATATTAGCGTAGATTTTCGTTTCGTTATTTTCGATTTTTATTATAGGTATTATCTAACTAATATATACCTAAATAATATACTAATATGAACTATAGACCTCAGTATCGGGTATAAATTTCAACTTGCTAAGTTTAACTCGTTAACACGGACAGACAGACAGACATGAACGTGATCTTATAAGGGTGCCGAATTTTTTCCTTTTAAGGTACGAAGCCCTAATTATCCCGAAGTTGCAGAGTTCCATTATTGTGAGGTTAATTTTTGTGTTGTGTGTATTTAAACATATAGTCAGACATTACGATATATATGTCATAGTCAAAGGTCGATATGCAGTCTGTTCGCGGAATGACTGGTTTATCCTAGGTTTGACCAAAGCCTTCAAGCATCGAAACTACTCGACCGCGGTACAGCGGCCGGCGAGTGCTATAACTTATTTTAATTTGTAAAATAGTAATTTACTATGCAAACAGTATTCTTGGTTGGATGGACTAGTTAAACCTAGGAGCGCCGGAGTTCCGAGGATTAACTATAAGATATATACAAAACTGGTCTGAATCGTTCAATTGAAGTATTCTACTAGCATGGACAAGGTACTCTTTAAATGTCATCTTTGATTAGATTTCCATTGATGTCATAATAATGTTATTCAATAAACTTAAGGATAGCAGACATTCTACTCTATTAATGTCACGATGACTCAAATAGTGATAGGCAATCGATATCTATCGGTAAATTATTTCAACAGAAAGGCAAGTACGATCGTTGGATATTTCAGTGAGGCACGCCTCGTACCGTAATAAGTGTCTAGCGACGATTGACGACTTTGAGGCAATATCGATTTTCTTTGTCTGTAGGTACCACAATATGGAGTACTTGCTTCGTTTGTCTGTAGAAAAGTAAATTGATTATTTATAACAGTCTATCTATCTATTTATCTTTACGCTGTATCCCTGACGGGCTAGTCAGAGACGACAGATCGCCAGGCTTCGCGATCCATGCATACTTCTTTCGCTTCTTCAAAATGCATCAATCGCTTCATACACGCACGTCTGGGTATCCGAGTACTTTTGACTTAACCATTTTTGAGCAATCTGCTCACGTGGTCTTCTTATGTAAGTCGCGGCCTACCCTGACTCCTTCTACCTACTCTCTACTTTCACACAATATATATTCTTGGTCAATCGTTCCTCACTCATTCTTTGGACGTGTCCAAACCAACGTAGCACATCCTTTTCCAGCTTAACGCTGACACTTTCATTCAAATCTGCCATATTGCGTATCACTTTGTTACGTATTCTGTCGGCCAAAGTTACGCCTCATAATTTTCGAAGTGATCGCATCTCCACAGCATTTAATTAACTTTCATGCATCTGCTGACATACCCAGGTTTCGCTACCGTAAAGCAACGTTGGCACTAGCACTGCGTTATGAATCGCCTGTCGTGCTTCTTTTACGATGCTTTGTCGTTTTACTAATTGGGACAAAGCACCTTTAACTTTGTTTCTGTGTAGAATTATAACTGTGATAGAATTTAATAATAGTGTTTAATTTCAAAGTTTGTGAGTGTGTATGTTTGTGACTTCAACGTTCTGAAACAGCTGTACCGGTTTGGATAAAATTTAGTATGGGTGTACTTAACTACGATCTTTAACTTACGAATCTTAACTCGATTTTTTTTTTCGATTCCTCTAGGAAACGGATATGGGTGCGTCTTATCGGGCATAGTAGGAATTTGCAGCGGGGTCTCCTTGAATTTTCAAATAAAATTTATGGGCAGTATACAAATAAAATTACTTTACCTATTCCTCGGTGGTGCAGGGTAGTGTATGCGACTGAGGTCCAGGGTTCGATTAACCGGGTCGTTAAAAATATTTGTGTGATCCCCAATATTTTTTTCATATTCATAACAGGTTTGTTTCGGAATTTGGGTGTTACCTATGTATAATATGTATGTATTTAGAAATATATCAGTCTTCTAGATACACAAGCTTATATATTAGATTACAATGGGCTGGACGGCGCTGTGTAAAAAACGTCCCACAATATTTATTTATTCATTCATTTTTATTTATATGTCATGGCGGTAAAGAACCTACTTATAATGAGAGCAACTTCATTCATATTACACACCCGAACACACACAATTACCTTACCATTTTTTTCAACAGCAAACAATGAACTTTAACCGATGACGTCATGTGTTGATGTGCTAAACAAATTTTCTAAAACTTGACGTTTTGACATTTAACAAAAAGGAGTTAATTTGACTTGATAATAATCTAGAAGCACACTAGAAGATTGAGATTATAAAAGATGAACTAAGTGTATTGTGTACAATAAGAAGTTCTCACCGTCTGGTTGGGTCACGTTTCTCATAAAATGTGAAGCTCATCTAGTAACTTTATTAGTGCGACATTGACCGCATTCGATACGTTCGACTCGCGGTTGAAATATAGTGCTTGTAAATCTGTCAACATCCAAATCACAGCTACGTGAGGGTTTCACAAAGAGACCTCATGAAGTCGTGTGTACGTCTAACAACTTTTCGTGATGGAGGCAATCAAATTACGTAGCGAAGAATCCACATACTACTACCAATATTGTCGACATAGGTACTTATATGTTGAACTCATAATTGTGACAAAATAGTTTTCCTAATAATATGTCAGTCTGTAAACGATCACTGAGTTACGCAAGATTCACTATAGCTGGTCCTCGGATGGGTGACCAATTTGCGGCCTTCCGAAGCACGGAAACGCCTTTCCGTGCTTCGGAAGGCACGATAAGCCGTTGGTCCCGGTTGCCAGTAACACGATAGTCGTTAAGTCAAGTTGAAGTTAAAAAAATTCAAAAGCTGGTAGCCACAACCTGCGTCTATCAATTTCAACACGGCAATGGGCTCACCACCAATTACGTGGGATAGGAATACACATGGTGAACATTGGGCATAAAATTTAGATGACCTCTGCCTTCGGGAATAAGGCGTGATAAATAAATATAAATTAAAGAAAATGGAATGTAACTTTTTTGTTGTTGTTTATTAAGAGTTGAAGAAAAGCGTTTACTTGCCTATTGTAGTAAGTAGGTATGTTATAAATTAGTTTATTTAACAATACAGCATTATTGTCTTTATGTTCTATTTCGTTTAAAAAATTATAATTATATTTATTTTTACTTATTTTATACAGTTATTTTATTATTTAGTATCATTAATTTTCGTTACCACAGCAGCCTATTCGAGTCTTCATGCAACACAGGCTGATTAGCCCAGTGGTTCTCGATTTCGAACATCAAGTTCTTGCGACGCAAGATTTTTCCACCATTCACAAATGTTCCGTATTATCAAATTGTTTAGTTTTCTGCAAAATTTCGGCACATTGGTGCACACCCGAACACATAAATGTGATTGTGTGTGACAGTCGAAAGAATTGCAACGCTCAAGTGGTAGTGGGCGTATTGTGCATACACCTTAACTTTAAATTTCTCCACAGAACCCCAGCTTCGATTATCTCACTGCGATGTTACTAGGACTCCTTTCTGGTAGATATTAAAGTTAGATATTCTAAATTTATCCTATACAGTGCCTTCTAGCGTGTTAGGTAATATAACAAGGGATAATTTTAAAAATCAAGTCAATTTGAAGGCCTTATGACGGCTTTAAAAATTTTAACAGCAGGTAGCCACAACCTGCGTCTGTCTATTTTAACACGGCTATGGGCTCACGTGGGACAGAAATACACATAGTGAAAAGTGGGCATATAATATGCCTCTGCCACCCCTTCGGAGATAAGGCGTCATAGACAAAAAAAAAAAATTCCTACATAGTCACAATGAATAAATTGAACAATCTGTCACGTAAATTTTTCTTCCAGGTATTTCGAAAAATTCTAATGGTTTCACGTGGTCCAGAGGCTCAATTCTGCTATTTTAGGTTAACGTTAGTCGCTATAATTCTACCCACACTAAAAAATGGTTATAAGTATAAATATGTTACTTTTAAAAAATGCCATTCACTTTGGGAATTTATCAGATTTCCTTTAAATTGCCATAGTAAATGGTATTTTTTTAAAGTGACAGTAACATCAAACACCACTTTTAATGGCAATTATTTAGTGTGTCATCCCATTTGCTTGAGAAACTCAGAACATCCAGTTATTATGAGGTATATTGATACCAAAACATTTACGATGTACAAGGTATGTTTTTAATATATCACTTGCCTGGGGAACAATGGCAGGCAGATTTCTCAGCTTATCCGTGTCACACATTTTGTTTCCATTAATCTCGAGAAATGCCGTTACGAATGTCTAGTAATCAATTAATCATCAGTATTAATATTTAGTTACATTAATATTTACATATTAATATTTAATAACATTAATATTTAAAATTAAACTTCGTAGAGGGGTGAGACAGGGTGACGTGCCATGAATACGTGCATAAGTGGACAGACTGAGCCGTTTTGTAAGTTTATAAATACAGAGAGTAAAACCGTTTCGGACTTTCAGGATTTCCATGTGCCTATACCGCAATGCCTGAAGAGGAAATTCTACAACCAATGCGTTCTACCAGTTATGACCTACAGTACCGAGACATGAACACTCATGGTGGGTCTAGTCCATGCCCTCAAAGTTTCGCAACGAGGTATGGAGCTAGCTTGAGAACCAGATAGTTGACATAACTCGCAAAGTAAGCAGAACGACACCCTGCCCAATGGGCCGGGAGGGAATGCAGAAGGCGCAGGACCATGTTTTGTGGAATGGAATTAGAATTAATCATACGCCAAAACACCTTAAATCATTTTGCATAAGAACTGATACTCTAGGCTTACTTCTGGATCGATATTAACCAAACATAGCTAAAAACCACTTCAATGAAAGCTGGATTTCAAAAGAAAAAACCACATCGAAATCGCTCCTTCCGTTTGAGAGTTACGATGCCACAGACAAACACACACGCACAACAACATGGACGTCAAACTTATAACACCCCTCGTTTCGCACCGGGGGTTAAAAATGTAGCTAGAGAGTATATCGTGATGTAAAAAATCTTTCTGCAACACTTCTTCGATGTATTAAAAAAACCCACAAACCCTTTGCTAGTAGTAGGCCTCAAGGGTCAAAGACAACATACATTCATACATATTGTCACGCCTTTATCCCCGAAGGGGTAGGCAGAGTTCCACCGTATGATTTTTTGTAACAAATTTATAAGTTCAGAGAGTCTATAAGTAACTAAAGTAAATGCATATGCTTTAAGACAGGATGACAGCAATTGCTCTTTGATTAGCTTTCCGCTGTGAGAAATAACAGCGTTTGGGTCACCAGACGATTTAACTAGACGCTGCAGTTAAATTTGTAGTTAAATCATTAAAAAATGTACCTACATAATCCTTACTGGCTACGACTTGTTTTACTTCTATTCGCAATAGGTAGGTACTGGTATGAATATTTTCTGCAGTCAACCAACACAAATGACACCTTTGTTAGGGAGTTAAACTTCTGAATGTAGTAGTATTACTTATTGTGTGCCCACGGTAAGAATTGGAGGAGACATTTGTACCCTATCCCATCTCATATTATAACAATATAATTTAACGTACTGTATTTTAAGCCGTTGGTGCTGGTTGCCAGTAATATGGCAGTCGCTAAGCCAAGTTAAAGGCCTTTTGGACGGCTTGAAAATTTTCAACAGCAGGTCACCACAACCTGCTCCTGTCCATTTTCAACACGGCAATGGGCTGTTACGTGGGACAAAAAAATGCATACCGTGAAATGTGGGCGCATAGTATACCTCCTCTGCCTACCCCATCGGGGATAAAGGCGTGACACACATGTATGTATGTATTTTAGTAACTTAAAGAAACAACCTGGTGGCCTTCAGTCAAAGCTATTCATGATTTGTGAATTTTAACAAAAAAAATAAGGAAAATTTGTGCGCAGTTTTTATTTGAAGGCCACTGATCGATCATCATGCTCGGTGTGGTTTACAGCCAAACCCAGTGAATATCAGATTACTACTGGTTGCGGTCTACAGCACTGCAAAACAGCTTAAAACTATATAGTTTTAACTTAAGCAGTAATTGTATATATATATATATATATATATATATACACAATTACTGCTTAAGTATTTCCATCACGGCCAACTGCTCGGTATTTCGCAAGCCGGCCATAAAAATATCATCGTGAGACACCACCAAACAAGAATTGCCAAACAATAGACCATTAACTTGAAAATTGCCTCCACATATTCTGATATTTTTTTCCAATATTAACGCAATTATCCGAACCAGTGTTTCAATTTTAAATACTAATGAAAAACTTATTATGCTAGAATTGTTTTGTTCTTTGATAAAGTTATGTATTTATAGCTCAAATACTACTATTTTATAGTTCAAGGGCATGCATGCCACAATCGAGTCGGTGAGACCTGTAATGTAGGAAATCGTTTGGCTAAAGAGCTGCTATGAAAACCTCTCCTTCATTTTCTGTACTTCTCCTTTGCTTCTGTGGAGACTGATTCTAATACGCTCAAACAATGCCAGCTCGCTACACCGTGATCTTGGTTTGACGGGTGATTGAGTCTCCGTTGGCAGCCATGTTGAGCAGCGAAAGTGTGTCTAATCCCACCGACTTGTTAAGTGAACAACTGAGCACATCATGTGCTCAAAAGAGGTGATAAAAACAATAACTAGAAAATCTTCTAGGACGACGAAATATGATAGAATATATATATAATAGATGAAAAAGGGGGTTAGTGAGCCCCCAAAAGTTTGACCAAGCTTCTTCTACTTCATCTGTAAACATGTTTCATCGTGTGAGTTAATTTGGTCATAACTAACGTATACGTCCCGTTTTGAGCGGGACCGTCCCTTTTTCTGGGTCGCCGTCCCGGTGTCCCCGGAACAATCCTCGGGACGCTAAACTGTCCCGTTTTCCCAAGCTGAGTGAAATTGGCTTGAACAAAGTTATAAAACCCGATGATTGCACTTACGAGCGATTGACGTAGTCAATCACTACCAATAAATAATCGACAAAGCAAATTCCCGTCCGCTTTTGGTTATTAAAAATCACAATTAGTACAATAAGTAAAAAACCAAGATCTTTTGGAAATCGGGAATTCCGATTGCTTACCAAAGCTACCATTAAAAAATTCTGTCACTCTGGTTTGCCACCCCTACATAAACCCGATGGTAGTTCGGAGAAAGCTTTTGGATTCCTCTGTGCTTTTAACTTGAGCATGAAAAATGGGGGCGCTTTGCCGCCTGGTATCCTATGGTGTGGAAAGTCCATGACGGAAATTTATTTCTCTCAGCCAGAGGTACGCCGAGAACTTTAGACCCTTGACGTTTATAAGTCGAGAGGGCCATTCGGAATACTTGCGGTAGTACTGAAGCAGTATGGTCCTGAGTTGTGTCCGATACTTCCACGTCTTTTCCGGCGTTCATATTCCATGAAACAAGTCCCGACTTTATGGAAGACCGCACACGATTATTCTGTATCCAAAAAGTGTGAAGGGCGGATCGTGTTCAATTACAGGCATATATTCGTCACCTCTGTGCTATTGTAGGCAATGGATTTTCAATCAAGGCATAGCCCATGAGGTACCTTTACGAATACGACCAGCTCTAGTAATACGACCTCCGGCAGTAAGACTCGATATTTCTAAGTCCTTTGACGGGGTCTGTCATCGTCATCTTCTATCTAAATTACCTTCGAAGGACTGCCCGAGGAGTTTTGGGGATTGGTATCCAGCTTTCTGTCCAATAAAAGCATTAGGGCTGTCGTCTACGGCGGCTGCTCAGACTAAATGGCCATAAATGCTGGAGTCCCACAAGGCACATTGTTGTACCTCACCCTGCTGTTGCTGCATATCAATTATATTAATTTGTCACTTTATTTCAAAATACAGGTTCATAGGTAACTCTCGCAAGTGTGTCCGATTGGGGTAGACTAAATCTTGTCCAAATTAACCCTACGAAGACTGTGTATTTACCGCTAAGAAAGTCCTTCAGTCCACAATTGCAGGGTTTATCTCTAAATATCCAATAGTATCGCGATCCTTGGTATTGACACCTCCAGTGACATCCAGTTCCGTAGTGTAATTGAATACGAAACGTACGATAAAGCCAAGCTCGCTTATTGTGCAATTTTTTTGTTGTCATGATTATTTTATCTTAATGTTTATAATGGAAAGTCCTGACTCATCTTGGTAATCCCCAACGCCCAGCCGTACCCTTTGGACCTAGAAACTTGAAAAGTTTGCACAAAGATTTTTTTTATGATGGGATTATCGGATTTTTTTAAATTCCGCCCCTAAAGGGATAAAATAGGGCCTTTAAGTATGGAAATCAGTCATTATTAAAAAAATTATGAGTGGGCTTTCGCTGGTTTGAGATTAAGTTATACGTGTTTCAGGATTTCACAACAACATTTAATTCCCACCGGAAACACTTTTTGTGCAATAACCAAATTACACGCGAGTGGAGTCGCGGGTATCAGGTATTATAATTAAAAGAATCAAATTAATGTCCCGTTTTGGGTACGGAAAAAAATGGTCAGGTTAGTCATAACCACCTCACTAAAGTGTCGAGTTTGTGTTTTCGCGGTCAGAGTTCGATCGCCGGCAATCACGCTAGCGGCGTGAACTATTTTTTTTTTTTTGGAATGATCTCAACTAGAAAGCACGGGAATATTAGGAATTCAGTATTCGTCTAACAGATTTCGTAAACTGCTGGTTAAACACAGTCATGTATTCTCGTCTATTGAAGTTTTAGCGTTCGTGGTTCAAATAAATCGTAAAACGCTGTGTCGACGAATATTGGATATTTGTTAACAACTAGACCAGTACAACATAACAAGGCTGCTATTGTAACCATCGATGCACAGTAAATTAGAACCGTATGACAAGTGACACTAAGTCTAAAATAGCAAAAACTTAATCTTGCTGTTGAGTTTTTATTACTTGATCTATTCAATGCTAGTGCCAGCCACATATTAGTTGTACGAATTGCACCTACTTTAGGAATTTTCACACCTGTTTGATATCATATTTACTTCGTATTAAATATACTAAACTACTTTGCGAGGGGTATTTCGATATCTTCCAAAAAATATTGAACTTTCAAGATTTTACCTGTTTTTTTTTGTAATCCTCTAATATTTTATAATCGAACATTAAAAATTGTTACTTTGGAATTAGTCAAGATAATATTCATACTTTAAGAATTTAAATGTGCTCATGGGCTCACCACCTGTTACATGGGACAAAAATGCATACGGTGAAATGTGGGCGTTTAATATGCCTCTGCCTTCGGGGATAAAGGCGTGGCAATACGTTGTTGTTGTTGAGAATTAAAATTTGCATATTTGGTTTTATTTATGTCAAATAGTTTAAGAAAAGTTAATATTTATTTACATATAGGTAGGTATGTTATACTAAATCCTATATTTAATTGTAGATTTGTAAATAATATTCTGCTATGCGAAGCGACTTTCGTTGCTGATGTCACATAATAGCAAAGATAATAATGACAGTACTTTGTAGCAAATTTAACATATATCTGTAATGTACAAATTAAATGAAAATAAATGATACGGCTTTGGATATTTTATAGACAATATTTCAAATAAAATTGTCATATTTTTCACAAGAAATGTATTTGTCAAATTATGTATGACAATGCATCTATACTAATATTATAATATCAATTCAATTCAATTTATTTATTTACTCATTTGATTAAAATCAATACATAATAATATACAGTGACCCCACACTAGGCAAGCCTGTCCTGTGGGTGTCAGCTACGAAAAACATTTATAAGTTTAAAATCCTTCCTTAACAATTCTTAATAAAAAAAATACATAATATTGAGACCAAAAAAAAGTAATGACAAAATTTTTAAAAATATTTTTAAAAATTTTGTCAATACTTTAAAAGAAATAAATACTTTTAAAATTAAACTCATACTCATTAGCAAAAACATGTCGATACATAATAACCTATATAAAAACTAATCCTTATGTCAAAGAAAATTAAGTTACAAAATTAACACATCCATACGAGTATACATCATAAAATTAAGATACATTTACAAAAAAATCCTCGGTATATTCATAGGTTAGAGTAGTAAACCATTTTGTGACTATTAGCTTTGCTTACTTTATTGTGGGGCGCTTTGCATTACACGTCTCAACAACTATCTTGTTATAAACATAAAAATCTTTATATGGACTGAAGCGTCTAGCAAAGAAGGTATTGATGGAGGGTAGTGCAATTTTATAAATTCTGCGTTCGAGAAGTGATTGGTAATCAGAGGAATTTATAATACTTTTATGAGACATTAGAACTGTTTTAAGGACAAACAACTGCCTTACATTTAACATCTTACAGCCTCTATACAGCGAAAGATATAAAGATTTGTAAGTTTGTTTGTATTGAATAGGCTCTGAAACAACTAGGCCGATTATCAATTATAGGCCGGTCATGAGACCTAATAAGTATAATAATGATTATACTGTACTTAAATTTACTGTGGTCAGTATCACTGTCATATCACAATATAAATGTATCATGTAACTAAAGCCTAACGTAATACGAAACTTTATGTTTTGCGTATCAGCACCACATCGACGCATCACCTCGACCTGCGGTTTTGTCATTCGACACATGCGACATGACATGCTATTCAAGATTTAAAAAAGAACTATAGTATTTAGTGTCTATGGTACTAGCCTTTTGTCACGGCACGTTTTGTCTATGTGCATATCCTGAACAGTCTCAGGCCGTTGACCTCCAATGAAAAGCCGATTTCTAACAGCTCTTTTGTGCGAGATGTGAACGTCCGATGGAGCTATTTAACGTGCGGTTAGCAATTATACATTGGCCGTGATATGTTTGAAGAAGAACTCAAATAATGTTTTTGTTTGTTTGTAAAATCTATAGGTGTAATGCCGGTGGTAATATATCTATAGGTACAATGCCAGTGACATTAAACTAATTTTACTAGACATAGACATATTGTCACGCCTTTATCCTCGAAGGGATAGGCAGAGGCATACTATACGCCCACATTTCACCGTATGCACTTTTGTCCCACGTAACAGGTAGTGAGAAATATATCAATACGAACCAGTCGTTTCTGAGTTTAGCGCGTTCAACATTCGTACTTCTTTCAATTTTAACTACTCTTGGTTATATCCGACTGTGTATAAATATTTGCATGGTACATTTCATCGTGGCATAGGAAAATAAACAACACCTACTTCATAGAATGCGTACTCATTTCTCTTCTGTGACGTAATGTATTAAATAAAAACATTAATTTTAATCATTATTTCCTATCACATACCTAAGCATTTACATCGAAAAATTCAATAACGCAACTCCTAAAAAAGCACGCGGTAAACACTGTCCAAAGTGAATGTGCCCGATTTAATGTAGAGGCTGGTCATAGATTAATAGAATACTCAGTCATCGTTCATAATAAGATGAAGTAGTTTTTATACTCACCAAAAATGCCAATCTGTGGTCCATCAAGAACCAGGCCAAAATATAAAAAATATATAACAGCTACTCTGGTTCCTGTCGTATTACATTACAAGTTACTGTGTTATGACTTAAATGACAAAATATTCATTATAGACCATAGCCACCACGTTTTTGAAATGGCATGTTGTGGTAATGGTGAACAATTATGTTTTGAATACAGAAAGAACAGTTATGAACTCAGAAATGAATGACTCACTGCTGTTGACAGACGAATGAGGATCTGGCGTAACTTTTTGGGGGATTGGGAGTCAGCAGCTGGAAGCTTACTGGAAGTTGATAACTTGTGATGATACTTATCCCCAATTTTTATTTATTCGCAAAGGGATACACAAAGGCATACTGTCTCCATGCCCATATTTCTATCTATCTTCAACTCAAAAATATGCTCGTAAATGCAACTACCACAAACCGATCACCTATCTGAGGACAAGTCATAGCCAAAGACGCTTAATGCAGTGATCCTTTACAGAACACTGAGTTAGCGAGACTTCAAGCAGTTAAGATGATGACTTCAAGAAATGTGTAATAATTTTGATTAACGTTAGCGTATATAGGTACTTGACAACGCACGTATAATCATTTAGATGGGTATTAAAGTGGCTCTCACTTTAACGAATACTACTTACAAAGTCGATAATAGTAAATTGATTTGAGATGAATCGAGAGTCTCCATTTCCAGAACACAAACTTTTCTTTTATGTTTGTAAGTAAAAATAAAGTAAAGTAAAATAAAAGTACTCAGGAAAGACTCATTGCCACTTACACCACATCGCATATCAATTTTGTCAGCTTTAAAATAATGAAAACTATTTTAAAATTGTTTAACCCGTTGAATGTAGAGTTAAACGTATTACACACATTTATTTGCATCGAGAGTGACTATGAGTCGGGTTATTGTGGTGTGACTACACACTAGTGTGGTTACGGATAAATAAAATGAACCATAGTCACACCAGTATGGCAGTTTGGTGTGACTACGGATCGGTTGCCCTTTTTTTGCACAAACAAATCTGTGCTGAAATAACTAAACTGATTTTTTTAGTAGAATACGTAATACACAAAGCCGTGCTATAATGCCGTTAACCTGCAAAATATATTGCAAAGTAAACTTAAAGAAACGAAAGGTTGCGTGACTTTTAACAATAGAGACACAAATATTGCCATCAAAATACAAGACCAAGAAACCACTTAGGCTATTCAAAACTAACCCAAAATACCGTTGGTCTTGATTTAATGGGATAACAACATGTCAATTTTTTTATTTTGTACTATTAAAAACTCTAACCAAAAAAATTGTAAAGAAAACTGCGTTGGTTTATAGGTATGGAACGAGATTTTCGGGGCCAAATCAATCTTCTGTAGCGCAATTCACAAATATCGGATCCAAATCCTCTACCGCGCATGTTCGGATTCTCTGAATATAGATGACAATTGCGCGGTAGAGGATTTGGATCCGAGATTTGTGAATTGCGCTACTTATGACCGTTGAAAGTGGTTATGGTAGGAAAACTCGGAACTACTTTTACCAACCTGTCAAGCCAGCGTGATACAGTAAAACCAATCACTTCATCAAATGGACTAGGGAGATGTCAACAAATGAATTGAAAAAAATACGGGTTGCACTCCGGGAGTGCTGACATAAGTGAAAACAAAATTTATTTATCTAGACGCGTTCGCGGTCTGCTGTATGTACATGCACACACTATAGCTGCGTCTCGTAACGGTGTCGCGAGTTCAGAGATTTTATCTCATCTAAAAATATACGTACCGCGCTAAAACATGTTTTCACTTAAAAAACTGATTTGATTGATATTAAGTATATGTTATATAAAGTTAAGGTTTAGTTATATATAAATATTATATTAAGTTTAAGTAATGCTACTTTCGGGCTTAGGTCTCGGGTTCGAATCCCGGAACGGAATAGTGGTATTTTCTATAAAATAATACTAGGTGACCACCACGGTTTCGCCCGTGACATACTCGAATTCCCGTCGCACCCATTTAATCCCGTCGCTTATAAATTCTACTTTATACTTATATGGAAATATGTTTCGCGTCGTATCAGGGACACTTTCGAGAGAAGTACAGGCCATTTTGATAGACGCAGCACCACTATTGTAAACAATGCTCCAGGAACGTTTAGCGAGGAACAAAATAAGCAGCCTTGTTGCAAATGGTTTACAAGAAATTGTACTTCTTTTGAAGACGATAGTGGTACCAAAAGTAAGAAATGGAGCTTTGGACATCTCAACAAAGGTTGGCTAGATGCCATGACATGGAGTGATGCATTGGTACTGGGATGGTATACTAGTCAGCTCATTCATTAAAAATTTAAAAATTACGTCGGTTAATTACCAGTTATGGAATGAATATGGTGAATAAATAACCAAATCGTCGTGGATGTACTTACGATTTATTTCAAAGTCCAGTACAGTACACATTTAATTTGACACACACCATTAGATCACAATAGTCCATAGATAAGAAGGAGAAGTAAGAGTTCACAGTAAATAGAAACATTCTCCTTTTGTTTTCGATCTATTTACTGCTAGTGATGTTAAGAAGAGCATTATGGCAATTACATCCAAATCTGTTGGTAGCCACTGTGTGGGCCGAAATATGATCCTCCCTATCCTTGATGAAATTCTACCCATAATTTGCTACATTCTCAATTATTCCATAACAAGTGGTCTTTTTCCGTCGTCATGGAAAGAGGCCATAATCATTCCTTTACCGAAAAAATCTAATCCCCAGTTGTTAACAGACTATCGTCCGATATCCATCCTTCCATTCCTCTCTAAGGTAATTGAACGTCTTGTTCACATACAATTAAGTTCATTCATTCGCAAAAATAATCTCTTAAATCCTTTCCAGTCAGAATTTCGACTAGGCCACAGTACTGCTACAGCTTTGGTAAATAGAACTGAAGATATTAGATCTGGTATGGAAAATATAATAAATATATAACAATTCTTTGTTTGTTGGATTTCAGTAACGCCTTAAATCAAAATATCGATTTTGATATTTTACTTTCGATATTTGTTTTAAACTAACACGCGTTGAACACATAATTTTGTATTGAACGGGATTTCGCGCGGCACTATATTACAACTAAAAGGTTGGCCCCGAGGCAACTCACTGAGTTGCCTCGGGACGACGACAGGTGCAACCCTGTCGAAACGTCGAGGAATAAAAAGGTATACTAACCTTTTAGTTGTAATATAGTGCCGCGCGAAATCCCGTACAATACAAAATTACTTTCGATACTTTGCTCTCTTAACATATCTCCTACGGTAATAGAATGGTTTCGTAGTTACCTGTGTGGCCGCCGTCAACGCATAAGTATTGAGGATACTGTTTCTAGTTGGCGCAATACCAGCGTCGGTGTGCCCCAGGGTGGCGTTCTCTCTCCCCTCCTCTTTGCAATTTTTATAAATTCCATTTCAAATGAATTAAATTCTTCATACCACCTTTACGCAGACGATCTTCAAATCTACACACAGGTACCGCTGGATCAGAGGATATCGTCATGGAGTAAATCATATGGACTACAAGTAGTTCCATCTAAAACGCAGATTATCATTATTGGCAGCCCTAAAACTACAGCAAAAATAAATTGGTCTCAAGTTCCACCGTTTGTTTTTGATGGGACAACTATTCCTATTAGTAAAGAAGTCAAGAACTTGGGTATAATTTTGGATTCTAATTTGACATGGGGTCCGCAACTCCAAGAGTTAAGCAGGAAGGTTATTGCTTCTGCAGGATCAATTAGGAGACTGCAGCGTTTCCTTACCACAGCCACAAAAATTGCACTTGCAAACTCCTTACTTCTCCCAATCCTTGATTATGCAGATGTCAGTTACTTAGATCTTGCCGAGAACCAATTTGAGAAACTTGAGCGTCTCCAAAACGTTTGCATACGATTTATATTTGGCTTGCGCAAGTATGATCACGTTTCACAGTTTCGAACACAGCTCAAGTGGTTACCTATACGACTTCGCAGGAATACTCATATTCTATCCTTTTTATATAATATATTGTTTAACCCATCTACACCTTCTTATTTAAAAAAACGTTTTAAGTTTCTTCATGATACGCATGACAGGTGTTTGAGATCATTGGAAAACTTAGAATTAAAATTGCCACAACATTCCACAAATTTTTTTGACCGTTCCTTTAGTGTGACAGCAGTTCGCTTGTGGAATAATTTACAAATGGAGTTACGGCGCGCTGAAACTTTACAAACGTTTAAATCCTTTGTTAAAAAATATTATTTGGCAGGTAATTGAACAAATAAAATCCTCCCAGAATTTATAGTATTGGACACATAATTTTTATATTTAATTGTGTATGTATTATTTGATTGTATATTTATATATCAATTATTTTGTAAAATTTGTATTTTCGTTTTTTCTTTTTAGATTTTAAATATTTATGTACTTAGTATATATGTTGGTATATATTTTGATAAGACCCCAGCAACTACCAGTTTATTCCTACTAATTTACCTTTCCATCCAAAGGTTGCCTGGCAGAAATTGCTTTAAGCGATAAGGCCGCCCATTGTACTGCTATTTTGTATCATTTATTTTAAATTGTTATAGTATCTCGGCGTACAACAAATTATATAATAAATAAATAAATAGATAACAAAACGTGAAGAAAACTAAAACATTACATCAATCAGTTATTATTTGCTTCAGACTGCCTTTAGAACGTAGGATAGGTATCGTCGTGCTAAAGTAAAGATGTGGGTAAACATAAAATAATTTTAAATAGTATGTTCCACTGCACGACACGATATTGCATACGCTTCATAAGAGATAATATTATAATTATGAAGTGGATATAAATAAATAGTGATGTATTTTATATTTATATGTATGTGTGTAGTATATATGTAAAAGAGTACGCACGTATGTATTAAATTGTTTATAATTTTATTTTCGATTAAATATGATTAAATATAAATAATGTACATAACTAAACTTATAAATATGAAAGTGTAATGAGTAGGCCACACTACAATAATGCATAAAAAATTGCTCTAGGGTAGTAGCGTGATGATATTTAGCCTATAGCCTTCCTCGGTAAATAGGCTCTCAAGCGCGTTCAACCAAAGAAACAAACTATTCAGTTTTATATATTAGTAATAGATATAGATGTATGTATATAGATAAAATAAAAATTGTTAAATCAGGAATTTTACAATTAGGTATACAAACTTTTTAACTATCGCACTGCATACTTTAAGTACAGACCACGGCCGGTGCCACCTGGTCGAAACGTCCGGCAACAAAGGATTTGAAAAATAACTGCGTTAAGTCCCGGTAATAAGTAAAAATTAATATTTTAAGTATGTTTAACAGTTGTCTAGATTGAACTAGATGAGTCTATATAAAAAAAATCCCATGTTTTTATTGACTTATTTTATTTTATTCTGTGATATTACCTTCATGTACTTAGTAAGAACCCGTTTCAGCCTTTGAATGGAATTTTATAAATAAGTACGTAGGAAATGCAAGATAGGCGCGGAAACGCCTCCGTGTGCCCTCAATTTCACTTTGATCCATTCAAATGCGACATCCTATACTACCGTGACTCAATCCAACCAAGACATATCATTGTGAGATGCGGAAGATAATGTTATACAAGTGCTTTTTGTGTTTCAAGTTATTGTTCTAGCTGGGCAATCAACGTTAACTACAGTTTAGTACATTCAACGTTTAATAAAGAACGAAATAACTAATATCTATGCTAAGAAGAAAGGTTTTTTGTGTGAATTGGAATGTTGGAAGAATGTTGAAAATTGGAAGCAACGGCTATCAACAGGTTGATTTGATATACCTTTAGAGAATCTTATAAATGAATAAATATCGTTGGGACAAACTCACACGACGCCTTCTGATTCCAAACTAAGCAGAGCTTGTACTATGGTAACCAGATAACTGATAAACTTACTTAAATATTTCTAAATACATTGATAGTGTAGATAAATAACACCCAGACACAGAATAAACCATCGTGCTCATCACATAAAGTTTTATTCTAGGTGGGAATCGAACCCACTACCTCTTGCGTAGCAGTCGGATACACTCCCACCGCGCCACAGAGGCAGTCATCTTATAATCTTATCTTAATATCCTTCAATTTTAAATATTGTAAGCGGATGTTTCCAAAAATTCTTTCTAAGTTAATGCCTATGTTAGATCTAAGTCTTTTTTTTTACAATTTGATCCAAAACCATTCTACAGGTCGAGATCAGCGTTGATATATTAGTCAATCACAGCTGTCTTTTAAGAGTTCTGTACCCGAAGTAAAACCAGATCCTTCCAAGACCAAGACACCGCCGTCCGTCTATCTGTCACCAGGCTGTTTCTAATGAAACCTTGTAGTTTTGACAGTTGAAAGTCGGCAACGAAAATACATCATCTGTGTGATGTATTTCCGTTGCCGGTATAACAACAAATATTAAAAACAGAATTAAATAGATATTTGAGTGGGGCTTACAACAAACGTGATATCTTGCGATGGTCCGAAACCCATCGTGTTCGAGACTTATTCGCACTTGACCGTTTATATAGTACAGTTAGATAAAACTTATATAAATGTATAGACGAAACGAGAAGTAAAATAGCTTAGAAATTTAAATAAAAAGATAGGTACTTTTCAAATAAAATCTCGTAAAATAACTACCCCTAGAGGTGATCTAGTTAGATAAGTTTAATACGAAATTCAGTGATGTTATCAGAAAAAATCAGTGAGCAAAAAAATTCTGCTGTGTTTGAATACTATTCGAACATTTGAATAGTATTCAAATACGCTTAATGATTTTAAAGGCTTACGAAAATGGTTATATATCTACTACACCGAATCTTTTTTTTATACCACTGTGGTGGCAGGCAAGCATACGGACCACGCATGGGAGTGGTCACCATAGCCTATAGACAGTTGCAACACCATACCGACGCTCAAATCCTTAAAAAATCATACTTTATTTAAAAATAACTGTCACATATTCGAAATGTATTTTTTTAAATAAAAATATAAAACCCAACACGGACTCCTTATAAATATAAACACAAGTTAAAAAGGTAAAACTAAAAATAATATTAATTCAGAAAACTTCATCAAAATGTTAACGTAAGAACTTTGACTTCAAGAGCGAGGTTCCGCCAGAAAGTTCTTATTAGCGTAGTAGAGCCACAGGTTAGCTTAGTAGAAGAATCTCAGAAAACTGTACCTATAATTATTATCTTAAGTCTTTTTTAAAATAAAGTACTGTTATTATTATTTATTTTCCAAAAGCCTTACAATACTCCTTATCGCCATCATTATTGCCACCCTTATTGCCATCACTTAATCAATTATGACGGTGTAATTATTTTGGAAATTATCTGACATTTGATATATTACTGCTGTAGACGCCTGAAGGTATGGTCGTACGATACTGAAGGTCTTGTTAAACCTTTAAGATGGTGATGAACCACAATATTAATCTAGTCTGTGTATTTGTAATTGTATTAAAATAACATAATTCATGTTACCTACATACAATATCTATTATTTATACATAGCAAAGCCTGAAAATAGTTTAAGAATATGGGTGTACTAATTTAAAAAAGACTTCCTCCATTTCCCAGATTTTATAACAAACTTATTCGGTTTTCAGCACTTCCAAACTTATATTCTTCAATTTAGAAAACGGATTGTGTATCCGTGATTACTTTTATTTGGTTTCGTGAATATAGATAAGATAGCGATCGTTTCTACTGACTCAACATTAAATACAAGAGACTATTAAAAAATGATGGATTTCTTGGGAACTTTATTTTCTATATTGGTGTTACCAGAAAAGAATATATCTAACTAACTAACTACCATCACGCTGTATCCCTGACAGGGTAGTCAAAGAGGACAGATCGCCAGGCTTCACGACCCATGCATACTTCTTTCTATTCCTGTAGATTCATTAATCGCTTCATACACGCACGTCTGGGTATTCGAGTACTTTAGACTTTTCCGTTTTTGAGCAATCTCCTCACGTGGTCTTCATATTATGTAAGTCTCGGCATACCCTGACTCCTTCTACCCTCTACTAATATATATTCTTCGTCAATCGTTCCACATTCATTCGTTAGACGTGTCCACACCAACGGAGCACGCCCTTTTCCAGCTTAACGCTGGCTCTTATATTCAAACCTGTCGTATTGCGTTACGGCGCAAAATTTTTGAACATATCCACAGATTTCAACTTATTTTCCTGCATCTTTCGACATACCCAGACTATATCGATTCTCAAAATCAAAATTTTGCAACTATAACTTGTTAACTGAATCTGCCGTCATTCAGTTTTAAAATTTGAGGAAAATCAGTAGGCACACTTGAAAATATAATAGATAGCTAACAGATAACGATAACAGTACCGACTATTAGATACATTCTAATATATAAAACTGAAAAGTTTGTTTCTTTGTTTGTATGTATGTTTGTTTGTTTGGTTAAACGCGCTAATGTCAGGAATTACTGGAAAAATACTCTTTGGGTTGGATAGTCCAATTATCAAAGAATGCTTTAGGCTATGCACGCTACTCCCCAGGAGAGCGGAGCAGTAATCATAAATGTCAACAAATCGGGCCAATTCTCGTACATTTCGGTAAAAGTAAAAGCGACGGGATCAAATGAATGTAACGGGGGTTCAAAATTACCTAGCAGCTAGTCAATATATAAATGGTCATGTTAGAATCATGGTTGTTCTCATTCGACTATTTTATTAACAACGACAACAGTAAATAGTCGCGTGCTGCAAAATTGATAGTGCGTGCTCTCACGTACCTGACAAATTGCTTTTACAATGCCTCTTTACTCTATGCTTACTCTATACGAAAACGATGATTACTCGTGGTCTATGGATAAACTTAGCTGTCATAATTTATGGCCAGTCAAACAGCGCATGAGTATTCGTGAACTATAAGAATGGTCATAAAATAAATTACAAAGCAGGGTAAAAGGTTAAATGTGCTGGATTGGTAACTTGCTGTTTCAAAAGTTAACATTATACTATAAATTCTTCTTTGACGTCTTTCATAATTTTTTAGTGCAGTTTAGTATATTTATTTTTAGTTTTCTTTGCCATTTTCTTGTGCAAAGGATACTGAGTCCATACAACCTTTTCATTTGTATTTAAATTTGCTTAAAAGTCATGTCAGTCTACATCAAGTCCAGTCCTAAGTCCTGTATACCTGTCCCAATAAAGTAACATACATACTTTCACACCTTTATCCCCGAAGGGGTAGGCAGAGGCGTACTATACGCCCACGTTTCACCGTATGCTTTGCTTTTTGTCTCACGTAACAGATGGTGAGCCCATTGCCGTGTTGAAATGGACAGGTGCAGGTTGTGGCGACCTGCTGTTGAAATTTGTCAAGCCGCCCATAAGGCATTCAACTGGCTTAACGACTGCCATGTTACTGGCAACCGGGACCAACGGCTTAACGTGCCTTCCGAAGCACGGGAACGCTCCAATAAAATCGCAATATAGTTGTAGAAACTATACTGAAGTTCTCTATGGAGATTTGGGAGTTGGGACTAATCCCACCCGCATTCCCTGTAAACCAGGATCTACAGCAATGACCAAAACACCAGAAAAGTTACACCGAGCTCGATCTCGGTGAAGTCCCAGGAGAAGTTAGCATGTCTTGGAACCCGCATCGAAATTAATCAGAAGATAATGTGAGGAAGTAGGAAAAGAACTTAATGCCCCTTCGCTCCTTTGAAAAGCGGGAGACCTGGAAAGCAACGAGGTGTAAATCCTATAGAAATAGGGAAGCACCACGGTAATAGTAGATATAGTATGGGTCCCATGTGAGTTATGTTTGATTCCAGTAATATGTATAGCAGAAACGTTTAAAAGCACGAAAATTCACCCTCGATGCCACGAGATCCGCATAGTAAACTACTCCCGATGTTACTTGTAAACAATTAAGCATATTATATCGCTCGTTTTGCCAAATGCTACACTCCCAAAGTATATGATGGGTGGTCTGATCATATTTGTCATCAGCAGTTGAACACTGACAGAACGGTGACTCCACTAGCTTAAACGAATGTAATTTGTTCCTAAAGTTACCATGTCCTGTAAGAAATTGAGCAACACAGTGATCAACCTCCAGCCAGGATATTCTCAATCGTTCACGAACGTCTGGGAAAAACTGGTAGAGGTGGCGCCCTTTGATGGAAGTGTTCCAACGCAGCTGCCATTCGTCTAAAAGTTCTTCACGCACATTATCTCGATACAGCCTGGCAATTCTATGGCGATCTCTTGCTAACAAAAACCTATCATCCATGACATCTTTAGCCGAATAGTATAAAGCCGCGCGTCTCTGAATTTCGAGGTCTACCGGGAGGACACCTGCCATTACCGGCAGAGCCTCCGTGCTAACCGTCCTATAGGCCTTGCATAAAAATATCAAGGCAAGGCGTTGACTTTGCAGTAACTTTAACCGTACAGCCCCAATAATAGCCTTATCGGCCCATACCGACGCCCCGTAACACATACAACCTAGATAAGTGGCCCCGTAAACGACCTTCAGTGTTTTGAACTAAAGTCCCCATGTAGCAGTAGATATTCTCGACAACGCGTAAAAGCTATTTTTAGCCTTTTCACCTACAGTTTTTATGTGCTCAACGAATGCAAAATTTCTCTCTAAAATCAATCCTAAATAGCAAACCGAAGTTTTATTTTTAATGTAAACGTTATTGAATTTTATGCGCGGTGGTACTTTCAAAATTCCTTTTAAAAGCAGCTGAAATGTTTTGTTGGGAGCAAAAAATAACCTGTTTCGTACGCCCTACTCCGCAACGACAAGCAAGCACGTGTGGGCCAAGCTCTCGAGTCCCGCACGAGTATTTGACTGAACGAGTAACATACCGTCATCGGCGTATCCGGTCATTGAACAGCCCTCCGGTAATGGTAAACTAAAAAAGTCATCAAATCCTAAATTCCACAAGTGTGGACCTAGCACAGATCCCTGAGGACAGCCTATGGTTAACATTTTGGTAGCAATATAATGTCCTAATTTTAAAGTTGTTGAAAAATATGAATAAATAAGAGAGTAAATATTTTTATAACAACCGCGAGACTTTAATTTCATTAATAACATTGGCCACCAAGCATTATCGAAAGCCCTGGAAATATCTAGGAAGATGGCCAACACATATTGACAAACTGCGTCAATAGTAGATTTTCCTACTGAAAATCCACATTGAATTTCGTGAAATTTACCAGGAGCCTACTATGTACTATGTAGGTACTATGAGACGCTCTAAAAGCTTTCCCAAGGAGGGCAATAATGTGATCGGTCGGTACGACTTAGGATCATCTTGCGGCTTGTCGCCTTTTTTAGGAATAATCCGAATATAGCCACATCTCCAAATACGGGGGAACACTCCCTCGTTAAAACAACGGTTAAAAAAAAAACAAAAATATAAATAAATATAAATAATAATATTACTTCACCCGACAGCTTGCAAGCCTCCTTTATCATTTTGTTAAATATTTTATCATCACCCGACGCCTTACCTATGGACAACGACCTAACAATTTCGAGAATTTCATCAGAAGTTGGTAGGTCTGACTGAGGTGAAAATGGTGGCTCAAGAGCCCACTGTCTGATCTGTCTGTGATAATCACTATCGTTCTCCGAGCAGTCGTCCGGTATAAGAGAATCCAAGAGATAATCCGCGGTTTCCTTCAGGCCTATTGTATGCGAGTTATTAATTTTGATATTTCGTACATAGGCAAGATCAACAGAACGCTTGGCCCTAAACTCATGGTATATAGGCAACCACGGACCCACAGCTTCCAGCCCATGCACTAGTTTACGTAGCAAATTACCTTTTGATTTTTCAAAAGCTGCCCTGTAACATTGAGTTAATATTGTACTATGTACATGGAGCAGACATCGCGAACAAAATCTGTGTGTCACGCGCGGTGGTGCGGGGTTTGGGGGAGGAGGCGCCCGAGCAGGCCCGAGCCATACGACTTACGCGCTCAAGAGCGAGAAAGCAACAGTGAACTGTGGCTCATGCACCACAGTTGAACGGAGCACTGGCGATATAGGGCGGTGGCTTCTCTAGTACTTAGTACAATATTAACTCAATGCCCTGTAATGGAACCTGGCAACTCTAAGAGCAAGTAAAGCGCTAATGTATTCCAATGGACATCTAGGAGTAACACCATTTCCTATTATCTTGCAAATGTTAGAACTCTTTAAATTTTATGGCTAAGGATATAATATCATGGGCTTTTTTTACACAACGAACGCAGTCAAGCCCGGAGTAAGCTAATATAAGCTTTTGATCCCATATCTGGATCTTGACAACTGACAACATGCTTATATATTTCTAAATCTATAATATATAAAGCTGAAGAGTTTGTTGTTTGTGCTTATCTCAGGCACTACTTGTCGGATTGGAAAAAATATTTTTGTGTTGGATAGCCCATTTATCGAGGAAGGCTATAGGATATATTTTTACGCTACTGGGCTGAAGAGCGGAGCAGTAGTCATAAATGTTGACAAATCGGGCAAATTTTTATATGTGCGATGGGAGTTCGAAGTATGTCACAGGCGAAGCCGTGGGGGTCGGTCGGTCACCTTATAGGTAAATAATTGTTAAACATAGGAAACACCCAAACTCCGAAACAAACCTTTGCAGATCACACAAAAGTTTGTTCCGACCCGTGAATCGAACCTAAGAACTCAACGCCGTTCAGATTACGAATTTTCCGAACCAGTTTAAATTTCTCAAGAAATACTTATAACCAATCTAACATTTAATACATTGAGCTAGCACAGCAAAATACAAAAACCATACCATACCATGTACTCTGAATAAGCCGGTGCTACAATGAACAACTGCTAATAAAAAGAATGCTTACTTTTTCTTTAAGAAAAATTCACTATTAACGAATCAACCTTCTACAAAGAGATCTTACACAAAGAGACAATTTTCTTTCGTCTTGCGTCTACGCTAAAGACACATTACCTCATTTCCTTTTTTTTGATGCCTTAGGCGTATACCTATAATAATACCACAGTTATATTATCTATACAGTAATGAGTCTTATCACAAAAATACATGTTGTGTTTTGTGATTCAAGTAAGTGGATGAAATTTTATTACTATAGCCGTAGTATCCGCCATATTGGAATTATAGCAAAGTAATTTTATATTGCCAGAAATTCAGCAACCCAGTTCATTTGATACCCGTGCTATAGCAGTACATTAAAAATAACTAGTCCCTCGGGCGTATATCTTGTTAGATTTAGAATGACGTCACATGGCTAACAATGCACTGTCATCCAAACTAAACGTGTCCAAATTATCAGCTCAATCGGTTGAAGATATCTGCTTCAAAATTGAGTGGCAAGAGTTTTCATCCTGACAAACATACATTGCAAGTTAATAACACTTTAAATATATTTATTTTATATTATTAGTCCTAGCCTAGAAATAAATACCTACAGCCGCACGTCTAAGCTGTTAGTTGGCACTCAAGATACGGCCTTCAAAGTGTTATTAACTTGCAATATATTTATATGTTTGTTAGGATGAACTCTTGCAAATCAATTTTAAAATAAGTATCTTCAACTGATTGAGCTTATAATTTGTACACGTTTAGTTTGGATGACAGTGCATTGTTAGCCATGTGACGTCATTCAAAATCTAACATGATGGACGCCCGACGAACTAGTCATTTTAATGTACTACTACAATACGGGTATCAAATGAACGGGCTTGCTGATAATTACTGGCAATATAAAATGACTTTGCTATAATTCCAATATGGCGGATACTAAATATGTAGGTTTGAGGCTTAAACCTTCCTACAAAGGTTTCAAGTTAAAGAACTTGATGTAAAAAATAACGCATTAGAAAATTTGGTTTTTAATAAAGGTTTTTAACTTTTACTTTATTTTTCCGTTTAGTCCATGGTGATTTTAAGGATTATCATATACACTTTATAAAACACCGTAGCTAAGTAAGTACACCGTACCTACATACAAATATTTTAGAAAATGTAATCTCAAATGCAATAAATATCTCACAAATTGCGCGGTTTAATGAGAACACACAAATGTAAAAATAATGACGCCTACTAGTGTCAGATACAACATAAAATTACCGACCGAATCGAAATATTCCAAAGTGATTTTGTACTTTTATGATATTGCGAGCACTCAGTGAGTGTAAAAGCAATATAAATGTATCTTTATTAGTCACTTACTTTGTATTTATCTTGACTAATGTAATAAACGGCCATATTTACAGATTGTTTAGTGACAATACATTAAAAGGAATGTTGTGGTAATTTACATACGTTTAAATAGAAATGCTGATATGCAAATGGATTTATAACAAATAAAAAGTTTTTAATAAAAAAAAAAGATGTGGTGTCGTGGGACACCAGGTAGGAACGAAGTTCGAACTTTCGAAAAAACTAATTTAAAAAAAAAAATATAAAAAAATATTCGGCTTAATTTTATATAAAACAAAAAAAAACACCCTCTCCCTCACCCCCACCCCCACCCTAACCCTCACCCTCACTCTCACCCTCACCCTCACCCTCGCCCTCACCATCACCCTCACCCTCACCCTCACCCTCACCCTCACCCTCACCCTCACCCTCACCCTCACCCTCACCCTCACCCTCACCCTCACCCTCACCCTCACCCTCACCCTCACCCTCACCCTCACCCTCACCCTCACCCTCACCCTCACCCTCACCCTCACCCTCACCCTCACCCTCACCCTCACCCTCACCCTCACCCTCACCCTCACCCTCACCCTCACCCTCACCCTCACCCTCACCCTCACCCTCACCCTCACCCTCACCCTCACCCTCACCCTCACCCTCACCCTCACCCTCACCCTCACCCTCACCCTCACCCTCACCCTCACCCTCACCCTCACCCTCACCCTCACCCTCACCCTCACCCTCACCCTCACCCTCACCCTCACCCTCACCCTCACCCTCACCCTCACCTTCACCCCCACCCTCACCCTCACCCTCATCCTCACCCTCACCCTCACCCTCACCCTCACCCTCACCCTCACCCTCACCCTCACACTCACCCTCACTGAAAGAGGAAGAAAGAGAAAGGTATTATACCTACACTACTCGCTTGTGTATACGACTTTCACGCCTGCGCACGTCTCATTTAACGGTTTTATTCCACCTAATTTTTCTTACGGTTTTACTATCACATTTTTTTCAGTTCGGTCGCGCAGCAAAATGCCGTAAGGAACTTCGTTACAACTATTTATATTTTTGGAACGAAGTTCCTTACGGCAGCTTGGAGGTGATAGGGATTTTGCTGCGCGACCGAACTGAAAAAAATGTGATAGATAACCGTAAGAAAAATTGGGTGGAATAAAAGCGTTAAATGAGACGTGCGCAGGCGCGACAGTCGTATGCTTTGCAAATTGTGTCGATTTTCAAACTGTCTATTTACCTCAGTAATGTGACCACTAATTTGTAAATTGCAGTAATGTAGCTGTGTAGTTTGCGTGGTATGCTGCTCGGCTGAGACGCAAGAGGCCCGAGTACGAATCCTATTACAAACGGTGACTTTTTGTATGATTAATTAAATCGGGTTTGTTAACGTCGTTCCTACCTGGTGTCCCACGACACCACATAATTTTTTTAGTCTTATGTGTGTTTTATATATTTGTAAAAATGAATTCGGCTGCACTAAATTGGGTGATTCGTGTTTTGTTCGTCGGAGAGAGGATTGATAAAACCAGCTAAATGTTAGAAATGAAATCCGTACGACAATGTAATGTGTCAGGATTATGAGAAGGCATTCACCAAAACAGCTGACATAAAAAGAAAATGCAACTGATCTATTAAAATAGGTATTATTCAAACCAAATTTGGTTTAAATTTGGTATGTACTCGCACCTAAGTAAATAGTTATAATTACTATACATAGGTATTATACTTAGTACTATACTTAGAAACAATTTCGGAAAACTCCTACTTTCAAGGAGTATGAGAGGCTCAAAGCCTGTGTTTAGTGAATCCATAGTGGTTGAACTATCTCTCTCTCATCTATATTATGAAAATAAAAACTAAGAAACTTATTTGGCCAGATTTTAAAAATAGATTAAGCTAAAATTGCGAAAATAACTACAATTTGATAGTACAAGAAATGGAGCAAACCGTCCATAAAATGCCAAGATTATAGACAATTCTATAAAATATGATGGAACACTGCCTTGGTCATGCTTTGCCTTCTCCGAGCGTATTTCGTAAACATGTTCAACCATTTACAAACAAACAATGAAGTATTTCCAACAAATACTATTAGCAAAGATACTACAAGTACTAGTGTGAAGCCTTATGGGAAGCACCTTTACATTAGTATAATCTGTCTGAGGCAGCTGACTCCTTCGCTTCCATTAACGTGAATGTAACGAATATGATTTACCTGTAAAAAATAACGAATAAATATATTTAGTGATATATTTACACAGCGCAATTAAGATAAATCTTGTAAGTCAAATAAATTACAGATTTCTTTTTGTTCGTTCGTACCTTTTTTATTGATGGGTTTTAGTCAAATAACATTAATTTAATGAATAAATTCATATAAATATCTACACGTTAAACATAAAAATATTTGATCCGACGAACGAATCTAACCCGAGACTTTAGTAACTTCAGTCGGACTTCTCACTAATAAACCAGCTCCAAAGCTTCCAGCCCTCAACAAAGGCGAAATACAGGTTCAAATCCAGATAGACCACAACATATTACTATTTGTTCTGAGGTTCAAAGCAATTAGAAAATAATTTAAGACGTATAACGAGAAAACATCCCTTCCCCTTAGCGGTTCACTTTCCTGAAACGTAAATCCTGATCAAATTGTGTACCTTTCTACATGTAGTATCATATATTTCTGAATTATTTAACAAAGCAATAACAATGAATTGTATTGTCGTGACACATTTGCGATTAGTCAAACGCACTCACATCAACATCTGTCGTTGATCGACGATACCCAGGATTAATTTGAATAGCAAACAGCTTTGCATAAATCCCAACGATTGGCTGCAAGGCACCTAAATTGTACACAGACAACAGAATACAGAGGCTGTGAATATACTATATACCATTATGCATATTGATATTAAAGAGGGAATATGTGTTTCTTGTTTGTCCTTTTGTGACGTCGCAACAATCAATGGATTGGCGTGAGTTTATTTATTAGGATAATTTTTGATTTGGGGAGTGACCTTGGCCAAAAATAAAACGAAAGCAATAATTGGTTCCTTTTTATTCTGGAGAAACGTACTTATTATTTTTAGATATTTATTTTTGAGAACAATACACAAACTTTACTTCACACAGCAAATTTATGTTTGTCTAACAATCATAAGTATTATAGAGTTCATTTTGCTCGCCTGCCATTAGAGAATCATACTGGTCTATACTAAACTATGCAATTCACAAATCTCGGATCCAAATCCACTACGGCGCAAATGTCATCGATATTCATAGAATTCCCAGTTCCATCCAAACTTCTTAACCATGAAATAAGTCGTTCACTGTAATCAGCTGCTAGGCGCAACCGTTGTTTAGCTTTTCCTTCAGCAAATCCTTATTCGTCAGTTCGCGTGTGCACCACTTACAGCGAAGTTCATTATGGCTCCATATGTCTAGGAGTGGCCCCTTTACATCCAAATAGTGGTTATCGCGTAGTCACAATAATAATAGATTTAACATACATATTATCACGCCTTTATCCCCGAAGGGATAGGTAGAGGCATATTAAACTCCCACATTTCAGTGGTGAGCCCATTGCCGTGTAGATTTAACGTCTTCGTAATATTTATGAACAGAATCCTACTAATATTATAAACGCGAAGGTTTGTAAGAATGGATATTTGTTACTCTTTCACGCAAAATCTACTGAATGGATTTTGATGAAACTTTACAATAATATAGCTTATATATCAGAATCACATATAGGCTGCAGTTCCTGTGGGAAACGGAGACGGGAAAAGTTCACCACGCGTGCGGAGCCGCGGGCCTCAACTAGTAAGAATATTTTGTTATATTGTTATTATATATATAATATTTTGTTATATATATATCGAATATATATATATATATATATTGTTTTTATTTTCATTACTTTATCCTCAACAATGTCAGTGTTATGATAACTATAAATATTTGGTAACGTCCAATAAAGTCAACAGCCATTTAATAAATTACTAGTTCATGCCCGCAACTTAGTATGTGTGAAGTATGTCTTACTTGGGATAGTTGATCAAAATAGAGCAGTAGCGCAATTCACAAATCTCGGATCCAAATCCTCTATCGCGCAAATGTCATCGATATTCATAGAACTCGAACATCAATGACATATGCGCGGTAGAGGATTTGGATCCGAGATTTGTGAATGGACTACCTGTATTTTGATTGTGAAAGTTATCTTAATTTATTAATACGTTAATCTTTTGTCGCTCCTAACAGCCAAATAAAAGTAGACTTCAGGTTCCAAATCCATGTAGAGCTTGAAAGCAACTGGAAATACATTCAGATTAAGAGAAGAAGATATTCATCTCATTACAGTTTGATTATACGTATGGATTATAACAAAATAAGTGAATCTTTGGATGTAAACGTCAATAAACCAAGTCATTATTATAAGACTTATAGAGTTTTTTGTAGATTTCAATTATAATTGCCTTACCACTTTTAGTGTAGGTTTAAGTTACTCATCAATGGATGTATTTACGATGTCAGCTAATATATTATAGTCTCTCAGACAATTTACAGCACTACCAGCGCCTAAGTTAAATGCCTCTCGGCTAAGTTTCATTGTGAAGTTGTATATTTTAATGTAATTTATGCCGACACTAACAATGTTTCTCTACAATCTGCATAATGTTTATACAATAAATATGAATTCACATATAACTTATGCTTGCTATATTCCGATTAACATAACGTTAAATAAATCCAAATTTAAGAAGTAAAATTATGTACGCAATTATTTTTGACATATTTTCCGTTCATTTTGAATCCCAAGCATATATAGGTCAGTTTATTATAATACTCATGAAAATAATAACATGGCAGGATGCTCGTGGACAACCTCTCCAGGGTGCCCTGAAAGCAGTTTAAGTGGGGTGTACGAAAGGGTCCTGAGTATGAGTAGGTTAAAACTTACTAGTTAAGAGCATGAATATTAGGTACAAGAAATTGATAAGTACTGGTTTTATACGAGAATTCACAAAAACATTTTACGGCTACTACTATTAACAATGGAATATTTGTTTTCTCCACAATTTCTGGTGTAGGTACTCTTTTGCGCACTGTAAGTGTCTAAGTTCCATTGATCATACATATATACCTTTCCCTTTTAAGATGTGTCCATATCAGACGAATGAATCTTGCCCAAAATTATCTAATTATTTTGCTCTCTTCTTCCGATTCCTTCTTTACCAAGGGTACGCCCTCGGATCTCCCGCTGGCGTACCCGTTGAAGTTCCCTGTACCCGTTTCCCTAAGAAACCTGATTATAGAATAGAACGTAAGCTATGTGTCAGTCATATCAGCTACCTCCACAAACAAATTGAAAATAACACGAAAAAAACACGTCCCATACTCTTTTTCTAACCCCTTATAGAGGGGTAGAATTTTCGAAAATCCTTTCTTATTGCACCACCAACGCTTAAGTAATATTTGTGCAAAATATCATGGTTCTAAGTCCAGCTATGCGTTGTTCGATCAGCCAGTTTCTGGGTTAATATATATAGACTAGGTGACCCTCACGGATTCGCCTGTGACATACTTTGAACTCCCGTCGCACCTATTTAATCCCGTCTCTTATAAATTCTATAATAATTCACAAAAACTTGCCCGATTTGTCGACATTTATGATTACTGCTCCGCTCCGTAGGGTAGTAGCGTTATGATATATAGCCTATAGCCTTCCTCGATATATGGGCTATCCAAGAGAAAAAGATTTTTTCAATTCCGTCCAGTCCAGTATTACTAATAGTTTATTACTGAGATTAGCGCGTTTAACCAAACATACAAACAAACTCTTCAGCTTTATAATATTAGTATAGATGATAGGTTGGGTCAAACCACTCAAACTGGACTCACAACAAGTTAACATTTTTAATTTACGATCTGGAAAATACTATACCTATTTAAACGTCGTATCGTAAAGTAAAAACTTTTATGGCAGTGAAAATTTCACGTCAATCTGATAAATAGACATTACCATAACAGAAACACCTACATAAATAGGTACTTAAATAAAAGCCGTACTACCTACACGAGTAATAAAAATGCTTTGTAGTAGTCATACTTCAAAATTGATAAACGTTTCTTTTATTCACCTTTCCGATAAAAACAATTGTTATTTTGTCATCTGACCGTTGATATACGAAGCTTCAAAAGTTCCTGCTTTTACTTTTCTATATAATCTTGTCTTAGTGGTTGATGGGGTAAGATAATGGCACTCTACCTTGGTATTCGGGGCCTAAACCAGCGCCGCATGGTTGACGGAATACCAGCTAATGAACCAGGTCATAGCGACGAGAAGGAAAACGCGAATAATTTTTAAGGTGGACTGTAATTTAACGATAAACTCAAAAGAATCAATATTATTTTCCGCTGTGAACTGGTCTAACAGATTAAAGAAGGTTTACTATTGCGGAAAATTGGCCAACAACCCATCGCTTACCAACTGTTAATTTATTAGACCAGTCAATAGGCGTAGTACGGGATACCTCGTCTGACCAGCGTAGTATAGTACAGCTAATGACTCTAGAAACAATTTTGAAAAGCAATTAGTGCGCAAACTTTTCCTAAATTAAATTTATTAATTTTTTTTTCAGTCGCGAGCTGTGCGCCAACCAGCATTTTTTAATACCACTGATATATGTCTTGAATACGTCTTCTGGTTTAACGCACCAGACGCGTTACTAACTACACCACCGAGACCAACTCGAAACTCAGGAATTAATCCACTTCTTTACGTCTTTAGGCGACGTAAGGCGCCACACTTACCCGAAATTTTCAATTGAGATGGAAGGACTGGAAATAATACCTGCAACAAAACAAACCCATATAATTCCACATATACAGTCTAAGTAATTCAATGACTCTCTCTATCTAGGTGGTAAGAGAGAGTTGAAGATTTCAAAATGTTGAGAAACGGTGTTTGATGTTTCACCTACACAAAGGGAGCGTAATAGTTGTTCTCTTATACATGTAGTTGGACTTCACTAAATTGCTCTCATTGAGATAATGAGGATGACTTCAGCTGTCGTTCCCGATCTCGATACCAAAAACTCCCTCAGGTGTTTTAAGTAGAGTTCCCCTCTCCTATTACCCTATAAAACGCCTTCGCACATATACCAGGGAGTGTTACAATAAAATATTATAATTAATATTCTTTTTGTAACACTCGCTTGTAAAAAGTACCTAACCTAATAAATTTATTAGCCTAACCATGCGTCCATAATTCTTTAGTTACGTGTACTTTCATACAATTACAATTTCACTCATTTATCATCGTATGCAATCTTCATGCCTTATTGCCTCACTTCCTTTATTAATAAAATTACTATGCTACTATAATAAACCGATGAATGACTGCCATTCTTTGGACAAGTACGAAAGTTTGCTCGTGAATGATCGGAAGACAGTGTTTCAAATCCCTCCCGCCTACGTTACGCGAGTTCTTTGACGCGAGGTTATTGTTCTGTTTCTACGACTATATCTAGTCTCTTAGCATAGTAATGTTAACGCGTACGTAAGGCCTCGATTAAGGTCAGGCGAATTTTTTATAACTTGTTTGGAAGAGTTTGTTATTGTATCTGCGTGTCCTTGTTTAAATCTGAATGGTAGAAACTTGGTTTTATGATAATGGGTATCTTTTGTTTACGCGAATATTATTGTTAGTTTTATTGAGCTAGAAAATATCTTTTAAGGCCTTGTCTTGCCAATATGATTAATTTTTAGACTGGCTATAATATATAAAGTTTTCGATCTATTATTTATAAAAATTAGCTATTATATAATGAAACCAGTTATGGTTTCTAGAACTGATGTCAATTCTACTATCTTACAGATTTTAGACACTCTTTTATTCCATGTAGAGTGTAGAGATAGGCAGAGGCACATTATGATTCTTTTGCTGTGTAGAAATGGACAAGGGTATTTGAAATTCTTTAAGCTACCCATAACGAATGCTTCTTTAAGAACAGAAGCACTCGTTAATGCAATTCTCCAATCGGCCCCATCCCATGAGTAAACCAGTTGAGGTTATCATATTTACGATTCTGAGAAAAGGTGGTATAGGTGCCAATGTGAATAAACCAGAACACAACCCATTGATTCAAATTATAGTATTTCATAACAACAGTTTTATCAGTTGCATACAATGTCCTCACTTTAGGGCTCTGGATCAGCTCTTTTGCTCTTAAATACGTATCCATTTCGTCTAGTCTTTAACATCACTCACAATAAGATCATTAGCATACATGTCATTCTCATGAAACCCTTGTTCATATTGAAGAAATGCACGCATGGTAAGTACGAGGACATTCAAAGGTTGAGGGTCACTTTTACCTACAAAAAAGTTATGGACATTGGCCCTCAAGATATACCTTTTTACGCCTTTCATTATTAGAAGAACCTGGTGTTGGATTACAGAAACATGTAATGGTAATGGGTTCGAATGGGTACGGCAGACAAAATAATTTTTGAATCGTTTGGTTTGGGATAAAATGAAAAATACCTTTACCAATACAACATGACTACGGAGTCTAGACTAAGTCTAAATGCTAATAGTACTGATCCCAATATTTACTACTTTTCTTTTTCCACAAGAAATTATTACCATGACTAAAAATAATCTATAACCTAGTTCTGGTTATAAAATATAAGTATATATATATAATACCCCTTCCAATAATCCATTAAAAGATTGCAAATTAAGTTTTTTAGAACGCTTCAACAATATTAATGCCTTTAACTAAAGTCTTCATTATGTATTCATCTTCGTGGCTGAAACTTTCACGAACTCATTTAAGATCTGCTTTGAAACAGTATATTTCTACTTCTCGTATTATATAGTTTCGACAGTACATGAACGTCTCTTGTACGAGTTACCTGCAGTAGATCTTCTCATAATATATTTAAACTCGATAATTTTGCTTGAGTCGTGTACTCATGTTTTATATACTACTCAAGACTTCACGCGAAACAAAATTCTACTTACATTCACCGACATTCAGTCCAGCCGCGACCACGGACGCTGCAACGCGTTCGAAACGTCGGTGAATGTAAGTAGAATTTTGTTTTGCGTGAAGTCCCGAGTAGTATAAAACATGAGTATACATCTCGAAAGTTTAAAAAAGTCGTGTACTCGGAATACTATTTAAATATCGGACGAAATTGATCCGTCTCTTTATAGCAAGCTGATCCCGGTCTCCAAAGTGAGAACTATTCTCACTGAATCGGCTTTAGATGTAACTAAATAAAGTCATAACCGTGTAAGCGAATCCTAAAAAAGTATTTTACAAGACTTATTATTTGGTCAACGTGACAAAAATGTAGGTTATTTCATTTTCTATATGTTTGTCTAAGCCTATTCATTCGTCACCTGTGAATCGATTTTGATGGTTCAATCTATACGATAAATTATGCTCCATATTTAACCAAAATTTCAAGTCTATTCTAAAGAGCAAAACAAGGATTAGATTTTATCATATCCGAGCCATGAACACACGTTGGTGGTATAGGGAAGCACTTAGTTACCATTGTACCTTTACGGAAAGATTATGCTTAGCTCATTAATCAACCCCACGCACCTTGAGACAATAGAATGACCAGTATTGTTTTATGTGTACATGTCGTTTTGACTTCAGCTGTTAAGTAAACTGACCTCGTGCTGCTCAGCGAACTATAACTATAAGGTCACTGCCTATTGCATTTTGTGATTTACGTAAGTGGATACTAATCTTCCTCATCATAATAAGAAACATAAGTAACACAATCGTTTGGGTAGCTGTCCAGTGTACAGCGATTTAAGTACATATACCTACAGGACCACCCTATAGCCAAGGCAGGCTTATGGTTACTTTCGGCTAATTGTTAAAATGTCTAACTGTCATTATGTAAAAAAGTCAAACGCTGTAATATTAAATTGCCGTTTTGTATAAAAAATATTTAAACGATTTTTTTCATGTATTTTTTATTTGTATTAATCGAAGTAATCAACCATGCAATCAATGCATCTTTGCCAACGCAGTGGCAGTTTATTGATGCCCTTCTTAAAGAAATCAGTTGGACGGGAGGCAACAAATTCTTCAAAGGCATTTTGTACTGCCTCTCGGGTATTGATTTTGTTTCCCGCCGAGAAGTTATCCAAATTCTAGAAAAAGTAGTAGACTACAGGCGCAAGATCTGGTGAGTAGGGCGGATGACGGAGAGCTTCCAACCCTAGTTCTTGCAACTTGGAGACAGTCTGCTGTGCAGTATGAGGTGTGTTCAGTTCTTCACAGTACACATCTGCAGTAATGCTCGTCCCGTTAGGTAACAAGCTGTGATGAATCACACCGGCGCTAGACCACCAAACAGTGACCATCACTTTTCTAGTTTAGGGCATTGTTTAGGTGCTGAACCAAGCTCCAACCAACTTGCTGAGCGCTTGCGGTTATCAAACAGAATCCATTTTTCATCGCAGGTAACAATGCGGTTCAAAATTCTATCATTTGTGTGTCTGTTGAGCACTGCAAGGTACGTCTCGACACGTACTTCGCGCTAGCGATCATTGAGTTCGTGGGGCACCCATTTGTCAAGCTTTTTTACCTTGCCAATTTGACGCAAATTGACCGATATTGTTTGGACGCTAACGTCGTAAGCTGCTGCTAATTCAGCCGTAGATTGTGTATCATCAGCTTCCACAATCGCCTTTAATTCGTCATTCAGGTCGAAATTTCTATAATGGAAGGGAGCAAACCAATAACAGCCGGTGCGTTGGTTTGTACTCGTAATGTTAGCTCCGTAAACGTCGTTGATGTTGCGTGCCGCTTGTGCCGCGTTGCTGCCACGACGGTACTCATATTCCATAATTACTCGAATTTTTAACGTATCCATGATGACGAAAAATATTGAAATGCGATGAAAATGTAACAGTAACCAATTAACAAATGACTACTTTTGGAAAAAGAATTCTATGTTTTTAAAATAAAATTAATTTGAAATTAGAATTCTTAGCCAAACAAAAAATATTTTTTAATACAGTTGCTCAAAAAGTGGCACATTGCAGGGACGTATAGCGTTCGGGATGTGGGCTATAACACACGCGTGTTTTTTCTTTGCCATTCCCGAACTAGTGTTTTTTCTTTCCCAACTGTCATAATAATGACTATTAAAAAGAAAAAAACCAACCACGAAGTTATTCCTCGAAAAAAATCATAGAAGTTTTCATGATTCATGCAAATATTTCTATAAAAAGCTACTAATTTATTTCAATATCCGATTTAAAAGTAATATTAGGTACAAATTTAAACATTAATTTAATATTAGTACATATATGTACAGGCCAAATTAAATTTATAAAATAAAAAATTTGGCTGTATGACGTGCACTGCCATAGCCTCTGCTTATATTCTTTTACTGTCGGCGCCATTTTCCATAAATTTTCTTCTCGCGTTAAGATTGCACAAAATGAGTAATTTTGACGACAAATTATTTGAATGAACGCCACCGGAACTCAGTTTAATTGCAAAAAATGCTTCGGAGAACATTTTACCTAAAAAGTCTAAAAGTCGCTACATATCTACATATCACGAATTCATTGTGTGGAGAGAAGAGAAAAAGGCAAATAGTTTTTCAGAAAATGTTATTTTGGCATACTTCTCTGAACTTTCAACAAAATTAAAACCACCTACCTTATGGTCGATATATTCAATGTTAAAAAGTGTGCTAAAAATCAGGAATAATGTGGATATCAGTGAATACCCCAAACTAAATGCTTTCCTAAAACGACAATCAGACGGCTTTACAACTAAAAAGTCGAAAATATTAACATCGAATGAAGTGGAAAGGCTTTTGAACGAAGCTCCCGATGATCGTTATTTAAGCACAAAGGTAATTTATTAATAAGTACTTCTATTTTTCTTTGGTATTCAGTATACGAAATCGCAAAATACACTCAATATAAAAAAATATTAATCAAAACCCTTTTTTTTTGTAGGTTGCGCTGATTTTTGGCGTTGCTGGTGCTTGCCGCAGAGAGGAGTTAGCTAATATGACTTTAAAAGATATTGAAATCCATGGAAAAATGCTACTAATCAATATTCCGAATACAAAAAATAAGATACCGAGAAGCTTTATTGTTGAAGGAGATTTTCTTAAAATAGTGCAAAAATATATGAATCAGCGGTCCCAAAAAGCAAAAACCGACCGATTTTTCCAAAATTATCAAAAAGGGAAGTGTACAGCTCAAGCAATCGGGATAAACGAATTTGGTAAAATGCCAAAAGAAATGGCTACGTTTCTTGGTCTGCCGGATGCTGAGTATTATACTGGGCACAGCTTCAGGAGGACCTCTGCTACATTATTGGCAGATTCAGGAGCCAATTTGACGTCCTTAAAGCGACTAGGAGGCTGGAAGTCAGACACAGTTGCAGAAGGCTATATTGCTGATTCATTAAACAACAAACTAGAAACTGGGAAAAAAATCACACAAACCATTAATTTAAAGTCTAGTCCATCTCCTTCACATGACAATACTGAAGAGAACGTTCGTCCGCCTACCTTCGTTGATAATTATAATTCATCAGATCCAATTCCATCAACTAGCAAACGCCCTTGTATGACACCATTGACAAATATACATGAACAATCATATGAAATTAATAATAGTTTGTCTCAAACAGTAAATATGCAACCGAAAACTTCCCCAGTTAATATAAAAAACTGTACTAATTTCAATGTATATGTGAACTATAACATTTACAAGAAATAAATGATTAGTTACTTGAGTTTATTGTGTTTTTATTATTTTATTAAATTGCTCCCTTTTTTCGCAACTGTATTAAAAATGGTCGTTCAATACACTTGCAGAACCGTCATTGCAACTTGTTCCGACTGTCAACCCTCACCTTCGGCTGCGCCTCGGCTCGGGTCGACATGCATTCCGCACTTGTATCGAAATATACTATTGATTTGAAATGGCCAGTACTGCAGAACTGCAATTTCATAGGTAAAGACCTATTATAAAGATAAAGTGCTAAAATGTCCAATTGGCATAAAGTGAAAATGTTTTTATATCTAGAAGTTAAATTGTTCAACGGTCGTTATGTAAAGTCTGTGTATTCACATTCACATAGACAGTACGTATAACATAATTGAACAAATTTAATCACGTAACCTTTTTGTCACAATCGCATTTTCTATAATGTACAATATGGCTTTTGTACATTTTGACACTTTAATTTTAACCAAATAAAAATACAACCTTGGGACATAATAACCGTTGGACGTTTTAACAATTAGACGAAAGTTACCCTAACCGAGAAGTTACCTTAAGCCGTAATTATGTTTCTCAATAACTAGCTAAATGTGAAATGGTCGTAAACCTATTAAAAATATCCAAAAAAAATATAGATATTTATTGTATTTCCTTCATTAATAACATCATTTCACCGTCTGCCATAATTACTTCAGACAGGTGACTCGGTGACTCCTTTCTATTATTTTATGGTGAAGTATCTCTCATGGTCTTACAATTGTAATAAAAAAACCTAATTTGCCTAGTTGTCGTTCCTGATCAGCAGCTTTAAGTATCAAAATGTTAACAGCTCAAACTTCTAATGAGCAGTCTAATAAGCATAATGACCATATTACTCTATTTGGACTATACTCGTACCTTCTAAGGGTTACGTTCTTTTGCCAACTTCCTAAAATTATCTTCTGATTAATTCCGTTGCGGGTTCCAAGACATACTAACTTCTCCAGGGAATTAGATCGAGCTCAGTGTAATTTTTGTAGTCTTAGTCATTGCTGTAGATCCTAGTTTATACGGGAGTCACAGTAATGGGAATGTGGGTGGAATTAGTCCCAGTTATACCTTCTAAGGGTATAAGAGGTGCACCTGTTGATCAACGGACAAGGTGACGACGATGGCTGAAATTTAATTCAGTACTACCAAACAAACAAGTCAGAGGTTGGAGTCGACATTGGCCTGGTTTACTATTGTAAGGGTTTACCCTAAAGAAAGTAACACAAGGTTTAGAAATATGACGTCATGAGAATGTATAAGCAACGTGAGTCAATGACAGCTAAATAGCTGTTCTAATAAAAAAATTGTATAAATACGGCTTTAGTTTATGCTACTCACATATTCTATAGATGGAAATTAGTAACAGAAACATCTCAGTCTCTAAAAGAATTTGGAGGTCACGAAGTCGCCCATCTTTTCATTGTCTCCCCACTAAGGTCTACGCACCTCATAGATTGAACGGAATACTGGGTAATGTCACTTCGAAAGCTTACTTACGCTTACTGCGTAAAAAATATATAGGTATATGTGTTCTTCTGTTACGTCTGACATGTTTTCTCTCCGCCACGGTGGCGCCCATTGGTCAAATCAAATAGCGCACGCTTCCTCGGTGTTCGTTACATATTTCCATCCCTTTTCTAAAATCTCTCCTGTTCCATCACTAGTTACGGTTGCTTGTCAATGATTCACATCTCTAGAGTTCTCTTACTTACTGTCAATGGCGCGAGCCTGATGAGCTTCGTCTGAATAGACTAATAATACTGTGATTGTACAAAAAATAAATGGAATCTACTGAAGACTGACTATCATTTACCAACACACAACAACTCCCACCAAATCATATCCAGCAACCGAAAGGAAATATCAACAAGTATAACGTACAACATTAGTCAGAATATACATCAAAACTAGATCAGTTCGTAACAATTATGATCAATCTTACTTGTACATAGTTTAGATTAAATTGATTCTGTCAATAAATCTGAATAAATAAAGGTAGTACTGAGTTGTTGGTCCATTCAGTGCATAAATGGATGAAATAGTAAAGCGTTTCCCACAGCTGGCACTATAAACACCCGATACGATCTCCGTTCCCTTTCATTGAGATCGAGATGAGTATAAATCGTTCACATAATTATGCATGGTTCTGTGACCTACTTTATGGAACAAACTTTCTCTGTTATGATCCCAAAAGTCTCTATCTGTTACAAAATAAACATGAATCGGATAGAAAATAAGGAAATCTACCTATGTATATTTATAACACAGGAAAATGTAAGTCTGATTTATATGATCCTTGATTTTTAGGATTTATCTCTACCCCAAATAGCAGAATAAGTAAAAAAAGCAGAAAACACTACAAAATAAATTTCATAATAAAACAGGGAGCAAAGCTCGATGAAGTCACTTGTATTACGAAAATAGAAAAAAATATGAATATGGTAAATGTACGAACAATAAAGTTTTATCAAATCATTGATGACTCTAGTAGGTGATGATGTATTTCAGGCACTTTCCGTTAAGATTTACCCAAATCTTATGAATGACCCTATTTATTTAATACCCAATATAATAATAGAGGGACAAGTGCTAAAACTGATTCCTCCAGTACTTCTATGAACGATTATTATATTTTTTTACACTAGCGGTGGGCTGTTATATGCCATTTATAAAATTTTATAGCTTGTCGTGATTTTACACCTCTAGAATCGTTATTAGGTGTGTCGTTTCATGTTATCCTATTTTAAGATTGTATACCTAGGTTTACCTAAAATTACTTGACGTGTCGTAAAAATAGGTGGGAATGCCGAGAACCGTGAGAGAAACACTATGGGAGGCCAAAAAACGAACTTCGGGTTTAAAAACGACGCTAGACTGAAGATCTTTTTTTTTAAACGTCTACCATTACATACCATATTAGCAATTACAGGCCAATAACAATCAAGGAGTTTCGAAAATACATGAAAAATTAAGTTCGAAATCCGCATGAAATTTAAAGCGACGTCTAACAATGAAGTAGGTAACAAGTTTTGCCTCAACATGTAATAGTTAAATTGCAAATTCAATTGGTTACACATAAAAATGTAATCGCCACATACAAAAGGAGATGCCATTGACCTCTAAACTACTCGAGTTACAGTTAATAATTAATAAAACAACGGTATACAGTACAGCTATTGAACTGAGAGCACGCGATGTCTGGACAAAAATAAAATGAGAATACTCCAAAACCAAGCTCTGGTTGATTTGTTGCTCTTACTCAATTTAATACAAATAGTTGCTCCTAGACTATTCTGATGGTAACAACAATGATATTTTTGAATGAACTCCTAACTAAATTTTCCAGGTAGGTTAAGGTATAAGACCACCTACTAGGTAATACTAAAGTACTGGCGAGTGATTTAAAATCGTCTACTACTTGTGGATGTGGAGTTTGACAGTAGTTACGCCTAAGGCGAAAGTAATAAGTGCAAGTCCAAAAACAGACCTTATGGTTTTTGAGCTCTTTTTCATGTTTTTTATACGTCAAGAGGTGAGCAAAGTCTAAAATATTACTTAGTTTTAAAAAAAGACCAGAAAACCATAAATTGAGTGAGTTTAAAGGTGATCCTTTTTTAGGGATTTTTAACTTATCTTAACTTAACTATCTTCACGCTGTATCCCTGACGGGGTAGTCAGAGAGGACAGATCGCCAGGCTTCGCGATCCATGCATACTTCTTTCGCTTCTTCGAGATTCATCAATCGCTTCATACACGCACGTCTGGGTATCCGAGTACTTTTGACCTTTCCGTTTTTGAGCAATCTGCTCACGTGGTCTTCATATGTAAGTCTCGGCCTACCCTGACCTCTTCTACCTTCTGCTTTCGCACAATATATATTCTTCGTCAATCGTTCCTCACTCATTCGTTGGACGTGTCCAAACCAACGGAGCACGCCCTTTTCCAGCTTAACACTTTCATTCAAACCTGCCATATTGCGTATCACTTCGTTACGTATTCGGTCAGCCAAGGTAACGCCGCACAATTTTCGAAGTGATCGCATCTCCACAGCATTCAATTTACTTTCATGCATCTGCTGACATACCCAGATTTCGCTACCGTAAAGCAAAGTTGGCACTAGCCCTGCGTTATGAATCGCCAGTCGTGCTTCTTTTACGATGCTTTGGCGCTAGGGTTTTTTATTTTTTTCAAATAGCTGAAATTAATAGAATGCAAATCTACTCGTAACACAAGGAATCAAATATGAAAAGGAAGTAGAATGCTAACTTCGTTTTTATTTTTTTTTGTTTTATTTAATATTTTTGCAACTTTGAGGTTTATTAAATATCCGAAAGGTAACAAAATATCGAATTATACAAATCGTGCGAGTTTAAAAGAGATCCTTACCTTGGTTTTGCATTATATTACTTTCATTGTTTTAGGCTCAACTATCTACCCATCCCTTTCATGTTTTGTATTTCTTGTATCGACAAAAGCACAGATGTTTTAAAATCTACCGCGTTGGTGAGTATTTGGGTACATCGGTACTAAGAAGAACAATTAAACACCAATGACCAGTAGCCAGTGAGCACAAATCGCTGAGATAATAATAGTAATGATGAATGATGACAACTGTTGTATACATGTTGATACATTCAAAGACTAAAAATATGATAAAACGCGGAAGTAATTTGTGTCGGGAAATTGTCTAAAACTTAAAGATACGTGAAGTGGGTATACGATGTTTTCATGCACATATAAATTTTATATTACAGTCGTCATGTGCATGCGTCTATTGGCGGTCAGTGCAGCAAAAATAGTTTTTTTATGAAGGAAGTATCAAACGTCCGCGTTGCCTAGATATTCATGAACATGAACTACGAGTATGAATAAAGATGGCTGACTATCTGATAAATAACTGTTGAACGCAAGACATCTATGAACAAATCTTACATAAACTGTGAAAAGTGTTACAACATTTATTTAAGACCTTACCTGGATTTGGACCCTCCCGATCAGAAGGTATAAGCAGCAAAACATCCAACAGCAACAGCGCAAAACGTCTAATGAGCAGTAAACCAAATTAGGAAAAAGTCCTTACAGCAAACCGTCCAAATCTCAGATAGTCTGTATAGCTAAACGTCTATTTCGCAAATTGACTATTTTAAAATGTGTACACTAGATTTAAGATTCATGATAGAAAATAAAAAAAAGTCATATGTAAAGTTTCTTAAACTTTATTTCTTAGAAATACGTGTTAAAAAGCACTGGCCCCATGTATAGGGTCCAAATAAATATTATGGCGCCTTCGATCCACTTTTATTCGACTGCTTGCCTTTGTGCACCGCACCTATCGTTTGGCTTCGGTTTTTCGGTATTGTTGTAAACGACTGCCGCCTGACCTCCCAACCCTTTAGCGCCTTAGTTGTTTCGTTGGTTAGTCTGCAGGTGCTAGCAGGTGAAGTCGCTTGGACTCCGAAAATCTTGTTGGAACCATTTACACCCATCATTCATACATATAACATATAGAAGATAGGTACCACTCATTTTCCCCGAAACGGTAAGCAGAAATATGCCATTTTACCAGTTGTGGTGAGTTTATTGACGTGTTAAATGGAACATGGGTAGGTTGTGGCCTGCTGTTAATTTTTTTGATGCGCCCATTCGCTTTATTTTATTTATTTTTAGTTATACTTTATTGCACGTAACATAAATATAGTACAAATATAATGCTATAACATCAAATAGCGACAAAGGCGAGCTTAACTCAGAATTGTGTTCTCTTCCAGCAAACATTGAGGTGAATGGGATAAAGAGCAACGAAGGGACTAAAAAGTGCACAATTATTATAAGGAAGAGAAAGTATTATATAATACATTGAATCTTAAAATAATACATATATTACACAAATAGATATAAACATACATATACACAGACATATATTTATATATATATACATATGAGTAAAACTTTGTACAGATATTTTTAAATAGATAATCAGAACTTAAGCAATTTGAGATAGGTATAGATAGATCTTTAACTTTCCTATTGAATTCATTCAAAGAGGAGCTAAAGCGTACAATGTGAGGTAGTGAATTTCATACCGCACTGCACTCTTCAACTTCATCTTGGATTAAAAAAAAGTCTTAATGTGATTTCCGAAACACAGAAACGTTTTAATGAAAATATCACAAATTGTCACCCATCTCAGGCTTAACCGTTACAAAAGATGCTGAACGGTGAGCATTACAAAACACTGAGTAAATAAGGGTCAAATACTTTTTAAACAAATAAATGTAAATCTTTTGTTAAAATTTACAAATAGTTTTAAGATACTTACAGGAAATAAGACGGCAAGGTTACCCAACAATTTTTTTGGAGATCAAAACCAGTCATTCTTGCAAGTAAGCGATTAGCGAAAAAAAACTTTGTTGCTATTCTAATAACCCTCGCAGGATTGTATGGTTAGATATCGGAAGGTCATTTATTTCCTTTTTAGTGAAAATTATCAAATTATTCAATAAGATAAGTAAATAACTTTCGTTAGTGTTGTTCATTATTACCATCTAAACGGTTACACTCACTTGAAACTAAGGAACTAACGCAAGCTTGATGCTCCTCTTGAAAAAGGACCTCCGTTAGGTCCGTAGCTAGTCGGGCTATCCCGAAATAAACACGTGAGTAGGTATAACCTTTTAGTTTGTAATAAAGATAAGTAAATTAAAAAAAAAACACAACTGTCGTTAAAAAAAATAATGCAAACAGTACAGGTATCCCATGTTGCCCTGATACAACCTAAAAGGACATTACACTCTTTTTATTAGACTGTCGACCAAAAAGCTGACGGAAAGGCTTTTATTGCATTTTGAATAAACTATATAGAAATCGAATGTGCATTTAAAAATTATAAATTATTGTGACGGATTGTCATGCATTCTTGTTCCGTACTAGTACCTTTATCACAAAAAATATGTGTGTGTACCAGAGTTAATTGTTGAGATATTGAGATATATATGATAAGTGTTGAGAGTGTAATTTTCGGGGTTCCCCATACTTAGAACTAAAGCTCAAATTTTGTTTTTCATCAAACCCATACGTGTGTGGATAGGGGTATCTATGGGTAGGTTTTCAAAAATGATATTGAGCGGTTTCTAATTATTTTTTTCTAAAATGAATAGTTTGCGCGAGAGTCACATCTAAAGTAGTAAAATGTGTGTAACATTTAAACAAGAGAATGATAAAATTAAAAATAATATATGATGCTGATCCACCGAAAATTGGTTTGAACGAGATCTAGTTAGTATTTATTTAATACGTTTTAAATCGTAAACCGCAATTTACCTTTCATTCAATACTTGCTGTTACGGAACCCTTCATGGACGAGTCCGACTCGCACTTGACCGCTTTTTTTTCTACTGTTTACAACTTCACGAAATTTCTCTCATGCATCTATAAAAAAGTTTCACTTCAAACCCACTCTTTTAGCCTCATGTGCATTACAAATTTCAGGTGTAAACTTGGTTGAAACGGTCGTAGCCGCGCTAACTCAGTGTTTTGTAAAAGATCACTGCCACAAACATATTTCGCTATGTCTGGTGCCCAGAATAATGCTTGGTAGTATTTCCATTTACGAGCATGTTCGTGCTTCGAAACCGCTTCAAAACCGTATGTCCCAGTTGCCTAGACAGCAGCATGGTTGACATAGCAGTCGTTAAGTCTTATGGGCGAGTCAATAATTTCAACAGCGGACTGCTTCGGAAATAAAGCGTGTCTATAATTATGTATGTATGCTTAACTTCCAAGTACCAAAACGTAATGGTACAACAAGTGACTCAAAAAACATGAATAGAACCGCCTTTAAAACTACAACACTATCGAAGCTGCCTGGGGTCATCGAGGCAAGTAATTAGTCAGTCAAGCAAGTCAAAGTGCAACAATGGGTGTTTCGTGTCAAGCCGCTAGGTGTCGCGATGCTCGTTAGATCGAGCGTGAGGACATTAATGAGACTAGATGGTATCACATCCAGTCGTGTCGGCACTTTCACTTCTAAAGGCAAGCATAGACTGCATTATATGAGAACGTAACGATGACCGCAAGCTTGAAGCGTACCATAAAAAAACTAATCGACAAATGGATATTGAAACTTTTTCCTGAACAATGCTTGAAATAAATTCATAATTTAGTGCCACCATTCTCTTGGCAAGATGTCTGATATACAGTTACGGCATAGACTGAATGCAATGGTATAAAATAACTAACATAGAAATACGTACATTAAAATGGACATCACAACACAGTGACTGAATGCCATCTACAGCGAAAAGTTTACGTTGACGCGTGTTCATGTTAACACCGAAAAGTAATTGTACAGGTACAGTAATTGTGCGTACACGTCATATTCATTAAATAAAGTGAATAAATGTATAAAATTCTCTAATAGTTTTTCTAACCTTTCCTTGAATCCTTGAATCTGCATATATATGTTGTATTTTTTTTTTACATTATTTTTATTACATTTTCCAGTATAAATAATTTGAAACGCCAGGCAACTAAAGGTATAACTGCGTTTAGTCCCGGTAATAACTAATATACATAATGTAATTTGACTTTGTTATTGTGTGAGCACTATGTAGACTTATTTATAATTTTGAAATTGCCATGATAGTTGCTGTGTAGTTTTTGGGTATGTCATGCTCGCCTAAGTGTCCTGGCAGTGGTGGCGTATGTATCGGGTCGCCTTGTTCCCTACAATACGGTTGAATAGGGCGATGGCTGATATATGCGTCATACCCGTGAACGGGTGCCGTCTGTTGGGACTGGTCAGCTCATAGCTGTTATAGCAATTGTTACAAATAATATTATTTAATTTTAAGGCAAACTAAGTTTAGTCGACTGTTCTCACATAAATTCAAAGGAACTATGTAAGTGTAATTTTAATGAACACAACATTTATTTGTTTTTTTTTGTATAAAATCTTTACTGTATAATTGGTCAATTATCATGTTAATCAAACTGTGTCAAATGGCGGTTAGAAAAGAGTGGCCATGAGTTTTATTGCCAGGTTCTTCCTCTGGCTCTACCTATTGCTTTGCGAATCTGGCAGTAAATGTAAATGTAGAAGCAGTAATCTTGACGTTCATAAGTGTTACTTTGTGACCTACATGAATAAAGATTTTTGATTTTGATTTGATTTTGATTTTGATTTTCCCTTGACTAAAATCATATATTTTTCCACATAAAATATTTCAAATTTCTAATTCCTACATAGATTCAATCATAGCAGTCAAAGTCCCCACCGATAAACATTACAGATTGTACGACAGACAACTTCCGTCTATTTAATTAAAAAGCAATCTTTATTGATTCATAATAGCTACAAATAAAAAATAAAATAGCTTATTAAAATTTAGTCATAGCGTGGTACTTAGTTTCCGTTTATATCATAGAACCAGTTTATAAAGCACACGTACTTAATATTGAAATAAGATCACATCTGAGGCTGTTACGTGAATAAAATATAATTGGAAAAGTAAAGATCATCTGAAGAACAAAGTCTCGTTCATTTTACAATTCGGAGTCGTTTAAGGAGGACATTGTTTAAGCAGTCCGAGACTACCAGGACTTTATTTGGTCGTGCTAATTAGTGTCTAGCACATAAGACCTTTTAGCCTTTTTGGTACCACCTCACTAAAAAGGCAACGGGTTCAAAATTTCTTCCGAATTTAACATCTAAAATAGACACATTTTATTAAATTTATTCGGCCTTTTAGACCCACCCCAGTTCCGTGCTTCGGAAGGCACGTTAAGCCGTTGGTCCCGGTTGCCAATAAAATGGCAGTCGTTAAGCCAAGTTGGAGGCCTTATGGGCGGCTTAAAAAATTTCAACAGCAGGTCGATGCAGCCGGCGCCTGTCCATTTCAACACGGCAAAGGGCTCACCACCTGTTACGTGGGATAGAAATGTATACGGTGAAACGTGGGCGTTAAATATGCCTCTGCCTACCCCTTCGTGGATAAAGGCGTGACAATATGTATGTATGTATGTTAAGGAGGACAACGTTACCAAAAAATAAGTATTGATACTGTTATTGGCAGACAAGTATAATACCCAATTGATGGAAAGTGGACAGTTATGGGCGTTTACAATACTAAAAGCTTCACACTCTGTAGTACGATAATTTTAACAAAATCCGCATCGTTACATGATATTAAGTCACATGTTGCTAGACCACTGACTCCTAGCAGGAAAGGAAGACCTAAAAAAAATGTTATGGATAAAAAAATACTAAATCCCGTGTACTTAATGTTATATTAGTCAAACGTTTGTTGAGACGTGGATATCGGAAGTTCGGTCGTCTCACTTTTCTGCTACACAATACGTGAAACACAATTTTAGGTAACTAGGTAAAAGGTGAGTGTTCTCACACAACGGGCTGTACCATGCCTCGTATTTACACTTTCCCAGCGTAATTATAAACGCTATGAAATTACGTTCTCAGTAGATTGTTCATTTGTAGCTAAAATAAAGAGTTTACGGCGGAGATTATCGCAATGTACTTAGATAAACATTCTTTGTACTTAGGTATATGCTAGTTGTTAGTTTTCTAAATCACTAAATATTATAAAACTAAGTCACTTTTCGCTGTCTGTCCCTATGTATGCTTAGATCTTTAAAACTACTCAACAAACTACGATGCCGTTTTTTTAATAGCTAGAGTGATTCCTAAGGAAGGTTTTATGTATAATTTGTTAAGTTTTTGTTTATATTGGCTAAATCATAACGATATTTGTTGGGGATGTCAGAAAAATTAGCCGTCTGGGAGCTTTCAACGAAAACGCTACCTAAACCCTGTGAGATATAAAAAAATAATATATGGTGCAATTGTGTATCTAATGTAGATCTACAAAAATAATCGCGACGGTATATCTATCTATTATTATTTATATTTTAACAATAACATACTATATCCATTTAAATACATTCAAAAACCATGAATTATAAAGCGGTAATTTATTGGATAAATTTTTAAAGCAATTATTTTGCAATACTACTCATAAATTTTTAATAAAGTGGAAAAGACAACTTTATTATAAAGTAAAGATTACTTTATTCCACTTTATTAAAAAAATACGATAATTTATTTACACAAATATGCACTAATTCTTATCTTCTTGTTTACTACGTTAGTTGGCTTCAGCATTTCATGAAGATTATTTTGTTTCTTTACACCTTTCAAATTAAAGACGACGAAAGGACGAATTTGGAAAATGTTCATACATAATTGATTGCTACGATAGTGTTTTCTATGTAAGTATAAAATGTATGTAGCAGTCAGTACTAATATTATAATGGTAATAGTTATTCTCTAAGTCTTCTTAACGCTTAGACGGCTCGACCATTTAGGATATATTGGCAGAAGTTCTTCTTCTACTGTCTACTTGACGCTGTGTGCCAGTCCCACAATATTTACTTTCTTTTTTTTATAGAGAATAACGAACACAAGAAGCCTCGTTAGATAGTTTTAACAGAGTATCACACTTATAAATAAATTAAATATAAATATTGTTTGACACTTTTCACACAGCGCCATCTAGCCCAAAGTGAGCTAATATTAGCTTGTGTTATGGGATCTAGATAACTGATAAACATACTTATTTATTTCTAAATACATACATATCATACATAGGAAACACCCAAACTCCGAAACACACATTTGTGGATCACACAAATATTTATTCCGACCCGGGAATCGAACCCGGGACCTCTTGCGTAGCAGTCGGATACACTCCCACCGCGCCACAGAGGCATTCAACTTATGACCGTACTTAATGAGATTACATATAGTGGGTGACTGCCCACTAATAATGCTGGTTCCTATAATTATTTATCACTGATGGGAACACACTCAATCGGCTTGCAGTTTGCGTAGCTGCCCATATCAACCCTTTAGAATAATTTCACGGTAAGCGATTCGCCGGCGATTACATCCAATTATATACGATATCTACCATGGCAACACTGTTTTGATGTAATAAATGTACACTGCAGTTATTGCCAGTACGTGTTTTATGTATATATTAATTCAGATGGACGTGTATGATAATAATTTACATCACATCTAAAGTTTATTACTACAAGTTATTTTAGATAAAAGTAAAGATTGTAAAGTATTTATAGTCTCTCTTCATCTTATTGTAGTCCCAGTAGCGCCCACAGACATATATGAGTAGATACATTAATGCACTTGTGCACAAAATTCGATTTTGTGCAGTTCATATTCTGCACAATTATGCACTTTCAGAGCATGAGAAGTGAAAATTGATTGTAATACGTCTCTTGCCTTTCGGCCGGGCGCCTCGGGACATCTTCCGAGGTTACCAAGTTACCCGGCGCGCTCGCCAATAAACAGATTGGCAGGGACCGTGTGGTTTTAGTCGTTTGGAGTCCGATATAATGTCCGATGGGATAACCACACGTAAAAAAAGCTTATTGGCGAGGAATGTACCTGTATAACAATAAACTGCCAAGGATTATGTACTTACTTGGCAGAAATCTTGCTTCTTGACGTGATTACTATGTTCAGCCTCTACGCATATCCCTTACAGTAAATTTATTAGCTGCAATTACCGAACGAAAACGAGTGTATAGAGAAACCCCTACATTTACCAATTTTTGTTCGAGTTATCAAGTCAAATATATCAGTAGAAATATTGAAATCCGTTAAAAAGTATCAGATAAAAGAAAACGACTTTATTAGGTACTTCATAGCACCTTCAATATGAAGCTAAAATTTGCATGTACTATGAGATCTGGACGACTGATAAACATACTTGTGTATTTCTAGATACATAAGTACAAACTATACATAAATTACATCATACCCAGAATATATCAAAATGCTCATCATTTAAAGGAGATTTGTTCAAGGTGGGAATTAATCCCTCTGTTTTGTGATCAGATTTTCTAACCAGTCAACCAAAAGTCTAGTCAGAACTCAGAAGTATCCTCTCTTTAGGTCAGTCCCTTTAAAATGAGCAGAAGAGGAACAAACGCCCGTTCATATGCTTATTACCGGTCATGACAGTCTATGGACACTTTACAACTGTAATCTGAAATGACGAAACACGAAACAAAGTGTATACGTATTTGTCACTTGAAATATAAAAATTACCGAAGTGGTAATATTTTAATGTACTTAAGACCATTCTGCCCTAATTTAGTTCTCATAATTGCCTCCAACCAAAGGTAAGATATTGCCTTTGTGCGATAATGCTGTCAATAAAACATGATACCCCTCATAATCGCAACAAACTCATTGAAAACAAAATCTGTGACGGAGATCTCAAAGGTGCCGCTCGCCTTTTGTTCTCCAACGACGTGCTATCACCAGACACTCTTGACACCCTTCAGGCCTTACGGACAAAACATCCTCCAGCTCCAGTAAACCCATATTTTCTCGACCCACCAACAGCAGGGCATGCATGCCTTCAAATTCAAAACAAAGATGTTACGAATGCCTTTTTATCTTTTAAACCAGGTTCGGCTGCAGGTTTGGATGGAATCTCACCCCAACATTTGAAAGACTTAACATCGCATTCTGTGGGTGATGCAGGCGAGCAACTTGTAAATTCGATCACTAAATTAATAAACTTTATGTATTCCGGTAATGTCAATCCAGAAATTGTTCCCATTCTTTTCGGCGCGAACCTCATTGCCCTAACCAAAAAGGACGGAGGGGTGAGACCAATTGCTGTTGGATCAACACTACGACGTCTGGCCTCCAAAATTGCTGTTCGACATATTTTACCAAAATTAATTTCGGAATTTGAACCCGTACAGTTAGGCTTCGGTGTAAAAGGAGGGTGCGAGGCAGCCGTCCATGCCTTACGCTCGTTTCTAACTTACGGACAGCCTGACGTTTTGCTCAAAATTGATGTCAAAAATGCATTCAATTCGGTAAATAGGGATACCCTGCTAACGGAAATAAAACAACATATACCGGAAATTTACAATTATCTTCTTCTCAGTTACGCTGACCCAACTAAATTGTTATATCGTTCTAATGAACTGTCTTCGGAAGTAGGTTGTCAACAGGGTGATCCCCTTGGGCCTGCAATTTTTAGTTTGGCTATAAATCCGATAATCAAAAATTTAAATTCTAAATTCAACGTTTGGTATCTGGATGACGGAACCCTAGGAGGTGATGTGGATACTGTATTTTCGGACCTTTTTTTAATCAAAAATAAATTTGAAGCCATTGGTTTGGAGCTTAATTTTAGCAAATGCGAACTTTTTATAAATAACTGCGACTTAAATTTTAATGACATTGAACAAAAATTTAATATTTTGGCTCCAAATATTAAAATAGTTAATAGTAATTCCCTTTACCTTTTAGGTTCTCCGATTTTTGATGGATCTATTTCTGAATATATTAATAATTCAATAACTAAATTTCAAAATACTGCTGATCGTCTCCTTGAAATTAGTCCACATTATGCACTCTGCATCTTAAAATTCTGTCTTTTCGTCCCAAAATTTACATATGTGCTCCGTTGCTGCTCTTTTTGGAATCACCCAGATCTTTTGACACAAGTAGACGACATAATCAAAATTAGCTTAGAATCGATTCTCAATATGCAGCTAAACGAGCTTTCTTGGACCCAAGCATCCCTACCTATCCGTTATGGTGGTTTAGGGATTCGCAAAATTTCCAGTGTCGCTTTACCAGCCTTCCTATCTTCTGTCCATAGTTCAGCAAATCTCATAAGTAAAATTTTAAGGGCATCCCCTTCAAACTTTGAGATTGCTGGCTTGGAAGAAGCTAGAAACGCTTTCTTAATTGCATGCCCAGGTCAAAATTTTCCAGATTCTCCAAATTTACAGAGGAGCTGGGACGACATACATTGTAAATTGATTTATAACAATCTTTTGAGCTGTAGTACAGGTTCGGCGCGTGCTAGGCTTTTGGCTGTGGGTGCGCATGAGGCCGGCTACTGGCTTCACGCGTACCCTTCGTCAAATACAGGAACATTTCTTGAGCCTGACACGCTTCGAATCGCAACCTGTCTACGGCTTGGGGTTCCGGTCTGCGTTCCTCATAAATGTCCCTGTGGCAGTGATGGTCGACAAGCTTGGACATCACGGACTGTCATGCCAAAAAAGTGCAGGCCGCTTCTCGAGACATGCCGCACTAAACGATATCATTCGCCGGTCTCTTGCCACTGTCAACGTGCCAAGTCTACTTGAGCCGACTGGTATTGCAAGAGACGATGGCAAGAGACCGGACGGTATGAGTTTGATTCCATGGAAGATGGGCCGGGTGCTGGTATGGGATGCAACCTGTTCAGACACGCTGGCCCCTTCCCATCTACATGGAACCAACAACAGAGCTGGTGCGGCTTGTGAAGCGGCTGAAAAAGCTAAAGCATGCAAATACAGGAGTCTAGGCTCCGAATATGATTTTGTCCCATTCGGTGTCGAGACCCTTGGTCCGTGGGGTCCTAGGGCTACAAGGCTTTTTAAAGAAATAGCAAAAAGGTTAGTCGACATCACAGGAGACCGAAGAGCTGGCAGCTACCTCGGCCAAAGAATTAGTTTAGCTATTCAAAGGGGGAACGCTGCCAGTATCTTCGGAACCTTGCCTAAAGGGACTCCTTATATTAATATATTTTAAATTTTCATATTTTAAGGTTATTTAATAATTTGTTGTAAATAAAGGTACTGAGTTGTACTATGACGTAGTCAACTTTTTATAATAAGTACCTTTATTTTCATTTTTCCCAGGATTTACTTTATTATTCCGTACTCGCAGACGCCCGCGGTTTTACCCGTGAGAATGCGGGTATAAAATGTACTGTAAGTTACTTCTAATAACGCTATCTGCCAACAAAACTTCTATTAAAATCGGTCCAGGCGTTTTAGAGATATGCTGTCAATTGTAAAACCAATTTAGTATCCATTATAAATATGTATAAAATGTATTTTTGGTGTAACAATAAAGAATAACTAATGCGCTCGTGGCCTCGCGGTCTCAGTGTTCTGTAAACGATCACTGAGTTACGCAACTTTCACTATGGCTGGTCCTCGGATGGGTGACCACTTTGTGGCATTTACATTTGCGAGCGTTTCCGTGCTTCGGAAGGCACGTTAAGCCGTTGGGCCCGGTTGCCAGTAAAATGGCAGTCGTTAAGCCTGGTTGAAGGCCTTATGGGCGGCTTGAATATTTCAACAGCAGGTAGCCACAACCTGCGTCTGTCTATTTCAACACGGCAATGGGCTCACCACCTATTACGTGGGACAGGAATCCACACGGTGAAAAGTGGGCATATAATATGCCTCTGCCACCCCTTCGGGGATAAGGCGTGATGGATATTTATTTATTTATTTATTTATTTTAATAACTAATTATCGAAGTTAAAAAATAAGATGTAGAAATAACAGCACAAAATGTAGTCGGTCTTTCATGCACGAGCATATTGTGTTATTGATGATGAGGATAGTGTTATTGGATAGATTAATTTTAAAGGCATCCAAAGAACAAATTTCTGTAAAAGAAATTAAGTAAACTGTAAATATTAACTACTTAGGAGGGCGAGTGCTTAAATACTTTTAACTTTTATAAGTCCGTCGGGAGTAAAGGGGTAATAGAAGGGAGTCTTGTTGGGAAGAACCCGTCAGTTGACACTGAAGTGTGTCTCAAAAATTGCCCTCTTTTCCACCTACACCTGAGCCTCTATTAAGAAACTTTTCTAATAAATATTTGACGTTGCCGTTAGTCACAAAATTTCTTAATGGCGCCCAACAAATTTTTGGATGTTTCACAAACGCAAGATTAGATCCATTTTCTAGATGGGATCGTATACACATTATGGACATTTCAAACTAATGCAAAATTTAATTTCTGCTATAAATGGCTTTTTTGGTTTATACATTTTTGTTCAATTTGCTTGATTTCGCTTATCATCAGAGCAGCAACTACATAGAGTACACGCTACATACTTCAGTACTATTAATGACACAAGCATCATGCAGTCTATGTAAGTGAATAGAAAAGCGGTTCTACAGTAAAACTATGTCATTACAAGTCGTAAAACCTACATATTGTTCAAACAATTCTGAACTGGATGCCGGTGAAGGCGCTAACGCCCGATTTGGCGCTTTCGTGTAGGTACGACATAGACTAACATAATGTGTACACAAATATGGAACTGTACTCATCATCTATCTATAACCACGTATGATCGTTATAGCTTAGTGACTTTCACCATAACCCTAGCCGTATAGGTCTGGTTTTCTTCCTACTCACTATCCATCTTAGTGTTCCTTACAGAGCAAGAATTGACTGTGGAGAAATACTATTGTAAAATTTACGCTGAGATTGAATTTAGCAGAAAATAATAACAATTAATAGATACACATGACAGCCTCCACTACGTCAGACCAGGACTTCTTTACATTACGATAGAGGTAGTTTGGCCAAACACTAACTTATTTCTACAAAGCCTTGTGGTTTTCTCAAAACATGGCATTCAATTTCCATAACCGTTGGAGTAACGAGATTCCAATTTATTCTTTGTTTTATGAGAGATATTTTTCTATACTTAAATACACTGAACTTTACAAGTCATATTGAGAACTGCTAAATATTATGTAGAATAAGGTACACAACAAGAGTTTGCAGAGTAATTTATGTGCATACTAAATCACATTGAAGACGTTTATTTCACGTTTAGAGTCTGTCAGTTTGCTAATTCGAAGTCATTCTCAAGAACTTCTAGTTTTATAGGATTTTTAACGTTTTGAATGTTGTCAACGAATATTACCAGTCAAGCAACACACGTCAAAGCATAAATGTACTACGAATTTTTAATCAAATCCCGACCTATAGCAATCATGAAATTAACATACCTACTCATTGTAAGTTCGAGACGCACATCTCCCCAATTTTTTTGTTTTGTTTGTTCCACGAACAGGACCAGGCTTTATATTTGCTTAGTCCTTGCCAAGTCCAGTCCAATTTGAGGACACGGGAGACAACTGACCATAGATAGTTGTTGTTGTTGTTAGTTGTTTTCGCCCATCTTGGGCAGGCAAAGGAAACTTATTATTTTCTTGTTATTTAGTTTTAGTCATGTGTAGTCGTTTGTCGATGTCTAGTCGTCAGTCCCAGGTCCCAGGTCCTGGTCCTTGCCCCAATAAGGCAGTGGATCCCTTATTAGAGCTCTCTATGGAAATTTGGCACTAACACAAACAACACCGCTATTCATTGCAATATATCACTTTCCTTCACTAATGCACTTTTCCGAACTCTTTATGTATAATATTCCACCATTATTAAACACAAAATCACGAATTTTACACTAGTTTTGGAAAATTATATACGACAAACGTGCGTTATTGCTAATGTTCGCGCCAAAAGTCTGACCATAGATATCTAAAGATATATATGTATATTTATGTGTAAAAATGATGGTGTTTTGAACATAAAAGCTTCGACAATGTGCACAAGTGTTGTGAAATTGGATAACTTAGTGGAACGCGGTATTTTCTGTTGCCTTCCAAAATCCACATATAACTGCAGTAAAATTGACCATCATTTTACTGCAGTAGAATTTTAAATAAAACTATACATGAATACGCTGCTATCAATAAGAATAATTAATTACTTTTGAATGAAGAAGATTATTTTTTTATTTCTTGAATGAAATAAATGAATTTTCTTTATATATCGCGTTTGCGTATTTCCGCAAACGGTGTGTGATTTGGACATACAAGCAGCGTGTGTGTCTTTTTGGGACAAAGACGCACCGGGGATGCACATCATCAGTGATAATAACATAAACTTAAACATTTTTTATTAGATAACAATATAAAGCTTTGTTTGTTGTAACAAACATGTGACAATACAATAGGGCGGCACCTTTTAAAAAAAATCTACCTGATTTGTAACAAAGACATACGATCTTTTCAAGAAAAAAAATTGTAATAAAATAGTGGCCGCCAAAATATCTATTGTTCTAAAGAAAAGGGTTTTAAAGTTGTAAATTTTTTTTATATCAAAAAGGCCCGATACCAGCCATGTCGGCGCCGTGCCGTGGAGTGACGTGGTGGCCACATGTTCATATCAATTTTAGGATAAGGAAAATTATAAATATTTTTAAATCGATTTTATTTATTGAAATACTAATGTTATATAAAAAAAAACAATTGAGTCACAGATATACTTCTTACTAATATTATGAATGCGAAACTTTGAAAGAATGTTTAGATTTAGGTTTGTTACTCTTTCTCATTTAGAATAAATTAATATAAATATTGTGGGACACTTTTCGCACAGCGCCATCCAGCCCAAAGTAAGCTAATATTAGCTTGTGTTATGGGATCTAAATAACTGATAAACATACTTATATATTATTTTTAAACTTTCGCGTTTTATACTCATATTTTATATACTACTCGGGACTTCACGCGAAACAATTTTGTACTTAAATTCAATAAAATATACTTATATATTTCTAAATACATACATATTATACATGAAACACACAAACTCCGAAACACATTTGTGGATCACACAAATATTGGCTCCGACCCGGAATAATATAGCTTATGCATCAGAATAACGCATGTTTTATCTTGGGAACAAGTTCCTGTGGAAAACGGGAAAGCTTCTCCACGCGAGTGGAGCTGCGGGCGTCAACTAGTAAATATATATGTAGGTATATCGGTAAACTTCGACTCATGTAATAAAGTAAAAAAGTAAATACTTTTGGACTAAAATGACTAAATAGTAAAAATGGGTAAATATAAGTCGAGGTTTTTGAATTGCAAATAGTAGAGACACCCTACTATGACTACTAATATCCACTCACAATCTACAGTTTCAGTTCCTACGGGTATTAATAAATACCCGTAGGGACTGAAATCACTCCTGGTGTGCGATGTTAGCATAGCTATTGATTCGCAAAAATGTTCGGCAGCAGCCAAAGTGTATATAAGTCGTGGCTAAGTCCAAGCCGGACATCGCCGAAACAAAATAATTCTGTACTATCTATGGAAATTTGGGAGAACCTACCTATAAAAAATATCGCGTTTCACTGCAACAAATATGATAGGTAATCCTCGTTTTCGAATTATTCACGTTTAAGAATTCAGCATTTTTAAATATGAATTACTAGTTGAAGCCCGCGGCTCTTCAGCGTGGTGAAGTTTTGTGGTACCTGTTTCTCATAGGATCTTGTTTTCAGGATTAATAAAGTCTATGTGTGAATGCAGAGTGTTCACCGTCTGTAATTTACTAATTTTATGCCAAATTAGTTCAAAGGTTACAAACATCCAAACTTACTTTTATATTTATAATATTAGTAGGATTCACAAATTTTGGAAAATATACAACCACCATGCCCTTCTTTAAGGACTCTCTCAAAGGTCACACATGTGTCTATCTTATGTCAATTGCTACATATAATTTGTAAGTTAACTACAACGTTGACGGCAGGCACTAATCTAATACTATAATAACACGCTATGTTTAACATTAACATGATTGCGCAGAGTTCATAGTTCGCCATCCAAAGACCAAAATCTTTAATATTTTTAAACTGCCAAAAGTTGAGCAGCACTTACAGTAATAATATTATATAGAGATTAGTTTAAATTGAGTTTAAAATTCGAATTCTACTGGTCTATATTTCGTTTATTTCAATGCAGCTTGTGGAGGAACGGGTGAACGATGAACAGGGAACGAAATGTTCCTTCGTTACAAAGAGAGTGTCCTCCAACCAGGAAAACACCCTAGGATAACACTATAAAAGTAACTAAAATAAGCTATTGGTTTTTTTTTTAAATAGCTTAAAATCTACAACCCTACTTAGGATATTATAATTGGCAATGTTTTCAATATAAGAGCTCCACTGAAGTTTGACTTTCATATGACTTTAATTGGTTTACTAGACGATTCCACAAAGTTCAACACTTGTGCATTAAGTTGAACAATGGCTGCTTGCTACCGGTTTACATTTCGCTGAGTAAATTAGTAAGTATATTAAGAGAGTTGGGTACCTAATCTTATGAGATGCAGAGCGCGGAAGTTCGTACTGTTTTGTTATTTTAGATTGATAGTTATATGACTGCTTAGGTTTAAAATTCACATACGAGGTAAGTGAATAACTAATATTATAAACGCGAAAGTTTGTAAGTATGGATGTTTGTTACACTTTTGCGCAAAATTTACTCATTGCATTTTGATGAAACTTTACAATAATATACCTTACACATCAGAATAAGACATAGGCTTCTTTTTATCCCGGGAATAAGTTCTTGTGGGAAACGGGAACAGGAAAACTTCACCACGCGTGCCGCGTAAGCCGCGGGCGTCAACTAGACAACTAGTATATCATGATTACTCACAAACTATCTTCACGCTGCATCCATGACGGGATAGTCAGAGAGGACAGATCGCCAGGCATGCTCGTGATCCATGCATATCTTTCGCTTCCTGCAGATTCCTTAATCGCTTCATACATGCACGTCTGTATCATAATTAGGTTACAACTAACTTTCTTATCCTCCCGAAGGGCTTACCCGGGACTCCTGGCCATAGACAAATGGAAGTGCACCGTGTGGTTTTAGTCGGTAAGAGTCGATATAGCATCGAGCATAGCATCCATGAGGATTTCGACACGATAAAAAAAAATACATCTAACTTTCTTAATAGGTAAGACGGACGAGAAATGTAGAATTAAGTTGCGTTATGGAATACGGAAATATTGGCGTTTCAGCAACTTCCGAACTTCGACATTTCGACTATATTATATTACTAGATGAGCAGCTTCGCCCATGAAAAATATTGACCTCCCGTCGCACCTATTTTATCACGTCGCTTATAAATTCTACAATTATGCATTAAAAATTGCCCGATTTGCCGACATTTATGACTACTGCTCTGCTTCCCAGTGTAGTAGTGTAATGATATATAGCTTATAGTCTTCCTCGATAAATGGGCTATCTAATGCAAAAATATTTTTTTCAAATCTGACCAGTAGTTCCTCAGATTAGCGCGTTTAACTGAACAAACAAACAAACTCTTCAGCTTTATAATATTAGTATAGATTCAGAAAAGTCCTTATGGAATTGCAGTTAGCACTGACAGGCTCTCTAAAAATGTAGCTCTCAGTGAGAGCTACAAATACTAGGTATACCTACCTATCAACTTTTAGTCCTTTTTAGTCACTCATTTGACAGATAGTACATTCATAGACATAGACCTATGAAACATTGATGTTCACATACCCATGACAATTTTAAAGGCAACCACGACAAATGTATGTCTTATTTTTGCGAAACGATTCGTCAAGTCGCTCACAAACACAGTCACTATAAGCAAGCATTGTCAATATTTATTCAACTCTTAAGTACCCTGTGGCACACACTCAATAGTTTGCCGAAGAACCCACCTGAAAGGTGCCTCTAACCAGTCATTCAACGCCCACTATGCTTAGACTATACTAGCAACCTTATACTGAACTAGGTATGTCAAAAATATTTAAAAAATCCTGTATATATAATGTTCATCATAAATTATCATATTTGTAAAGTAACTTACCAAAAGAATGTCAGAACAAAGAAACAAATTCGTCAGCTTTATGATATTAGTATAGCTAAACTCGTAAATCTATACTAGGTAATATCATAAAGCTAAAGAGTTTGTTTGTTTGTTTCGTTCAACTGCTAATCTCAAGAACTCGGATTCGAATTGAAAAAATGTTTCTGTGTTGGGGCTGTTTATTTATAGAGAAAGTCTATATGTAGGTATGTCATTACGCCACTAACCAGGAAAGCGGAGTAGTAATTATAAATGTCAACAAATTGGACAAATTTTTTATTCGTTATTGTTAAATGGGTTCCACAGTATGTCAAGGGCGACTTTAAAAGCTGTGGTTTATGTTTTGGCTTAACGTAACAGAGGATGACGTGCGCATAGTTGATCTCAATCTAACAGTACAAGGTAAAAGTTGCAGAAGATCGTGCAAAGCGAAGGGAGAAGAGTTAGAATGCAGAACCTGGACTTCAAAGGTATATAATAGGTCCCGGCTTCGATTGTCGACTTCCCAGGTCGGAAAAAATATTTGTGTGTTTCACAAATTATGGTTTCGGAGTTTGGGTGTTTCCTATGTATAATAATGTGTAGATCCGAAAGGGTATTTAGAAAGATAATAGTATGTATATCAGTCGTCTAGATACCCATAACACAGGCTTATGTTAGCTTACTTTGCGCTAGACGGCGCTTTGTAAAAAAAGATACTTACAATATTTATATAAGTATTTAAAAAAATAAATAAGCGTAGTCTCGGAGGCAACCGGGGTCTGGCTTGAGATGATGATAAGGATAGTAATTTATTAAAATATAATGCACTGTTACTCACCTAAATGGTGAACAGAGTCATAAATTAGAATACGTGATTTGAAGTCTTTTCAGCTGCCTGTTATGAACATAGCTATGCCGCCGCACATAAATTTTTTATCATCATAGATGAAATTAACCTTTCTGAGGTTTATGAGGTTATTGTGTCAATTGTCTATTTGTTGACAAAACAGTGAAATGAAGGTGATATAGTCAGAAACCGCACTGAAAATGGACGGCGTAACATATGCACCTACCTATTAAAAACCAGGGGACCGAGTCTACTATTGACAAGCCGTGAAATAGAACCAGAATCGCTGTTTTTAGCCGTCAAAATGTTAGTAGACTATCAAAAATGTAACTGACTAGCGGCCACTGGCGCGGTACGTGTTAGTAGAGTTCGGCCGACCGATAGAAGTATAATAGAGGGCGATTGAAATAGTATATTGACTATGAAAAACTGCCAATCAAAATTGGCTTCCGGTCGCTTACAATTGAGCGACGATTTCGAATCTATTTCAACACGATTGAAATAGCAGACTCGGCCCCCAGATTCGTCAGTGTCGGTGACTGATCAGAGTCCAAGGTATTCCGTTTGAGATACAATTACAGCCAAGAAGGATCACTGTATATTTTTGACCAGTTTGAATCATCAAGATCATCTCATCGTTAGCTCCCGGTAGGGTGCGATAATCCACACTTATAAAGAACGGAGTGCAAATGATAAAAAGTTTGTATGATGATGATATTCACAATCTATCCAAGATTTTGACGAAGTCATAGACAGAGCAAGTCATATCGGTTCATCGCACTCTATACATTATGAGTATAAAGGATACTAGGTACGAGTATGTGCGCAAGAGTATTTACACTACACCTATAAAACTAACTTAAAAGTTCGTTGATCGAGTCGAATGTTTTTTGTAAACTCTAGCATTTACGCACGAAGTTTAGATAATTTCTTAGGACAATATCTATTTATTAAAAAATTAACAAGTATGTTTTGTATTTGTTTAAATCACATATCACAAGCATAGGTTACTTTGTCTAATTTGGGATAGATGGTTGTGTAAGAAGGTCCAAAAATATCAATTTAAGTAATATGCATTTTCTATCGTGTATAACTAACACACATATATACATATTGTCACGCCTTTATCCCGGGTAGGCACATACTATACGCCTACATTTCACCGTATGCATTTTGTCCTACGTAACAGGTGGTGAGGCCGTTGCCGTGTTGAAATGGACAGGCGCAGGTCGTGGCGACCTGTTGTTGAAAATTTTCAAGCCGCCCATAAGGCCTTTAACTTGACTTAACTGTATGTTAAACTGTACCTACTGTGTAACTTAGCAGTATGTTACTGGCAACCGGGACCAACGGCTTAACGTGCCTTCCGAAGCACGGAAACGGTCGCAAATGTTAATGCCACAAAGTGGTCACCCATCCGAGGACCCAGCCATAGTGAAAGTTGCTTAACGCAGTGATCGTTAACAGAACACTGAGTCAGCGGGGCTATGCACGACCGCTTCGAGAGTAGTGTATACTAAATATGTCATTTATTGTAAATTTCTGTTTTTATTTCGAAACACAGAACACGTTTATTATTATGTGTTATGTGCTTCTAAAATATATACCTTACTTGTACAAGTAGTGCATGCAAAACATTATGTAAACGCTGGCGACAGTGTATTGTGAACATTTAAAATGGATATAGGTACTTACCACAATTGTTGCATTAATAGATGTGCAGGACCCTATCGAGACCTTTGGGGCTCAAGCCAGCCACACGTGAAAATGGATGCACCTGCTCACTAATATACGAGGTAAAGGTGAAGGTAGAAACTCAAAACAAACCCCGTACCGACCCACTTGGTCAGCGTGGTAATTAATTATGAAAACGGCCCTAAGAATAATTGTCTGTTAATAATCCCTCTTTCCAACTTGAATAAACAAACAGTAAAGAATACTTACTCGACCTACGCTCCTTCAATTTATGGAGCCCAACACATCAATCGAATTTCAAATTACAGAGCTGTTTCTGTAATGCCTCAAACATCAAAGTAAGTACCTATATAAGCAATGAAGCAAAAAAACATCGTAGCAAAAAGCAAGCAAAACAACTTTGACGTTGAAGGCCATGATAGATTCCAGTCACTACAACAATAAAAGCGCATGCTATCCGCTGCTGTATGCAATATTGTATAAAAAGTATGGACTACGGAACAAGTCGGTTCCTATTAGAGAAATGACGGACAGCCAAACTAGTTTTACAGTTACCATTAACCATGAGACGTTTCGATTTTGCAGCGATGCGTAGTCAAAGGTCACGAGATCTCGGGCGGGACAAATTCCAAATTCGTTCTACAACTTGCCGACGACTGTTGGACGTCCCGCAGACAAGGCTACTGAATTATACTACAAATCGTGATACCGACGTATTTTAACAGATTAAAAGTTACCTTTAACACGGTGTAACTTCAATGAGAGATCATTCAGCATGGGCAGAATAAGTAATTCGGTCACTGCAGAACTTGTTGTTAATGATTTTTTTATGCCACTGAGGTGGCAGACAAGTATACTGTCCACCTAATGGAAAGTGGTCACCGTAGCCTATGGACGTTTGCGACACCAGAGACCCTTTATAAACCTTCTAAGACCCCTTTTAAAGAAACCCATACTGTAAACGTACGGGAAAACACAGGCAGGGAGTTCGTTCCACAATCTAAACGTTCGCGGAATAAAGCCACATGATGATGTTCAACAGCAAGACTGCGTGGTTCTCCACTTCTTTGTTTTACAAGAGATTGAGGTGAAGCGAAGAAGCAAGTGCACACTACACTGTCGTGTCGCAGAGGATGCACTGGGTCTCTAAGATCACTGATTTAAGTTCTATCTTCCATGAGAGCTGGGCTGGAGCGATAGTGCGGTCCATCTGTCACCCTAGTGTTAGAAAGAAAACGGCGCACGGTGAAGAAAATGTGCGCCTATTAATTCTGGAAGAAAGAACTGATCCTGCGCTGTATGAAATTCATAGAACTCGAATATCGATGACATTTGCGCAGTAGAGGATTTGGATCCGAGATTTGTGAATTGCGTTACTGAACTGATCTTTATCCTTTTTTTATGACATATATTTCCGTCATATTTTTATCTTACACGAAAATAATGTATCTTTCGGTTTTTACAGCGCACGCGAGAATAGCTCGTATATATGCAAGATGTTTTCCAATTTACTTAAGTAACTGTCAAGTTGGTAATATTAAATAAATAAATAAATATCCATCACGCCTTATCCCCGAAGGGGTGGCAGAGGCATATTATATGCCCACTTTTCACCGTGTGGATTTCTGTCCCACGTAATAGGTGGTGAGCCCATTGCCGTGTTGAAATAGACAGACGCAGGTTGTGGCTACCTGCTGTTGAAATTTTTTATGCCGCCCATTAGGCATTCAACCAGGCTTAACGACTGCCATTTTACTGGCAACCGGGACCAACGGCTTAACGTGCCTTCCGAAGCACGGAAACGCTCGCAAATGTAAATGCCACAAAGTGGTCACCCATCCGAGGACCAGCCATAGTGAAAGTTGCGTAACTCAGTGATCGTTTACAGAACACTGAGACCGCGGGGCCACGAGCGCTTCAATCGGTAATATTTTAGCAGAATTATAAAAAAAGTAACATGAGCATATTTTATCGTATCGTAAATATATTACTTATTCATTCTGAATTTTCAAACATTCCACTATTTCGTATACAATACCAAACAATCCATTCATTAAAATCCAGATATTTCTTATACGGGACGTTGTTTTCTCTAGCTAGTATAAATATATATATTTGGTAACGCCGCAGCATTTTATATTCACAGACGATTAAGAAACTGATATCCATTTGTTTAAATCTGTTTAATAGTTACATCCTGCAGAACGTACATAAATAGAAATAGGTATATATACTGCTATGTTCATTACCCTTTTTGTTAGTAATTTCACAGTCAAGTAAAAAAAAACAACTCGCCACAGATTTGACGTAACCAACTCTTCCAATCAGTAGGTGTAATACAATTTTTGTAACGCACCATTCTTACTATGAACTTTATAATCAACATGAATTGCGACAGTGATACAATACTATAAAGAAGAACATACCTATATACAGTACGAATGATTTTAATTATTCCATTTTCGTATGTTATGACAGGCATAACTCACAAAGTTAAACGATTTAAATAACACGCATCACGCACTAACAAGAAAAATTACTTTAATTCATATCCATAAACAGTTACTTTGAGTTCTCACGGTATATTGTTCTCACTTACTTCTCAAATATGGTTTATTGTGTTCAAAATATCATTGGTTTAAAGAGTTTATTCAATTTTAATTAATCTTTTCTCTTAGAAGGTTCCTACTTAATTAAATTGTATGTTTTATATGCCCAAACACACTGGAGTGGTTATAGGTAGTTGGAATGACAACACCTGTATTTAGTTTTTGTTTATTAAAATTATAAAATCTTTAAAGAATTGACATGTTGTTGAATTAAAATCGAGGTATTATTTTTTAGTAAGGAATAATGGCAGATATGCCTGTAGCCTGTTGCTAGTAAGCCGGTTTTTGAAATGAAATGAATAATCTTTATTCATATACCTACTAGGTCACAAAGTACCTAACACTTATTTAAACGTAGAGATTATTGCTTCTACCTACATTTACATTTACTGCCAGATACGCAAAGAAGTATGTAGAGCCTGAGGAAGATCCTGGCCATAAATCTCATGGCCACTCTTTTTTAACCTTTGATGACCTTGATGCCTATGCCCAGCAATGGACTGCAATAGGCGATGAACAAAAAATAGAAAGAGTAAAATCTGAGTCTAGTTATTGTCCTTATTCATTCAAACGAACTACAAACTATTTTAAAGTAATTATATAAGTAAGTATACATATAAATTAAAGTAAAATAATGTCCTGTACTGTTGGTGGCTCCAGAGACAGAAATCTCTTCTGCATTAGGCCCTCTGATCCGAAATGATAGCGACTGCACATTTGTTCAAATCAAATTTCATCCTAATAAAATCACTGACCGTATTTTGCCAATTTCAGTGAGTCCACCAGTAGCAAGTTATAACAGACACAATTTGTTTATATCAGTGTCAAAATGATTTTGTAATGAAAACGCTTTCGATGACAAATGGGATGGATAACTATGTAACATCTTATTCCCTTAGACGAAGTACCAACTCATTCTAATGAAACTTCAACTCAAGTACCTGTTCCTTTTTTTAAATTCTCTAAAATCATGATCATTACTATCACTGCAGAAAACTGTCGCAAATAGTTTTTCTTTTTTAAACGCGATATAGTCATCATAAGTTGTTTTGTTTACTGCATATTTGATTAAAATATAAGTACCTATGCCTGTTTGCAAAAATTTCGGTACCGTAAACTCACCTTGGTCGGATAGAACACGTTTATCACCCAAACACTTCCGTTTTTCTGCACAACACCTTTGACACAGATTCTATAATTTTATTTTAATTAGTACTTTCGATAACACACACGCGTAAATCCGCTAACTGGCACGTTGACGCGAAATCATTTTTTAACACATATCATTTGACAATAACACATATAGACACTACACAAAGTATGACCAACTGCATCCAAAGAATATCACATAAACTAAAACTCGCGTAACTATTCGATTTTTTTTATTATAAATTAAAATATAAAGTCGATCGATATTCGTAGCGCGCGAAAAGTGCTGCGATCGCAAGGCAGCGTGCGCGCGCGACGCACGTGCTTTGCCCGCATATGCCGACAGCTGACTGAAAATGAATCTCAATACAAAACAACGCTCCATGCAAAGCTTCCAAATTTTTCCTTTATCAAAAGCCTGTGGACTATAAAAACAAAGGTAATTATGACTGCCTCTGTGGCATGGTGGGAGTGTATCCAACTGCTTCGTAAGAGGTCGTGGGTTTTTATCTATAATATGTGTGTATTTAGAAATATATAAGTATGTTTATCAGGTATCTGGTTACCATAGTAGATACAAGCACTGCTTAGTTTGGAATCACAATGGCATGGTGTGAGTTGTCCCAACGATATTTATTTATTTATTATGTCGGGGCTGTCTAAGATCTTCACCAACATGGTGATAGATCTTCAACAAAAACATAAACATCTTATAATGCGACTACATTTACTTAATCCGTGCTGTTGATGGTGATCTACATTATATTTGTATAAGGCTTCAATATATTCATTTAAAAACTGATTAGACAAGTGGCTTAATAGAAACTAACTACCTAACTATCATCACGCTGTATCGATGACCGGGTAGTCAGAGAGGACAGATCGCCAGGCTTCACGATCCATGCGTAGCAATACGGTACTTTATTGTATTCGAGTACTTTTGACTATTCCGTTTTTTTTTCGACTGTTTCCGTATCGGAATAGTCAAATTGATAAGACAAAATAAATGTTAAAATCCAAAAAGGATCTCAGTATCACTTTTGGATAGAAGCCTTCAACATTCTCTGAAATAAACTCTTTAGAAGAAAAGCTGCCGGTTTACAAATATATAAATAACAGTTAGATAAGAAAAAGTGGACTTATATTCTTCTAAGTCTTCCAAGTGTTTCTCGCATTCTGCAGATCTGCTTTAATTGACTAGGTAGATTCTGTTGTGTGCATCGTTTTTTATCAGCATAGTCGGATACGACTGTCCCCTGTTCGTTACGGGCGACGACTACACTATTGCCTAAATCCATAAAGTATGCAGGTAGGTTCACCACTTGCAAGTATGGCCTGGATGCGATAGTATTTTACTAAAGTCACTTAACTTAAATCACACACATATTTCAGTTAGTTAAAAAAAATTAACTCATTTAATTTTATTCATATTTTTTTAATTATTAACTAATTATGATTAATTTAAATTGAGGTGTAAAAATATATTTATCTATCAAGTCTTATCCCCGAAGGGGTGGCAGAAGCATACATATTGTATGTCCACTTTTCACCATGTGTATTCCTGTTCCACGTAATAGGTGGTGGATGAGCCCATTGCCGTGTTGAAATAGAAAGGCGCAAGTTGTGGCTATCTAGATTCCACATCCGTCCGCATAGGCGGTGATTTGGTCGAGCGCACGGACCAGGTTATATACCTGGGATCTGTTTTTCACACGTCCAGTGACATTGATTGCGATGTCAAGTCACGCATTGCTGCCGCGTGGGCCAAATGGAGGGAGATGACCGGTGTCATTTGTGACCCTAAAATGCCGATCCGGTTGAAGGGACAGGTCTACAAAACCATCATTACCTGTCCTTTTACATGGCAGTGAGACGTGGCCAATATTGGAGCGACACTAGCAGGAGCTGCGTGTCACAGAAATGAAGATGCTGCGGTGGATGTGTAGTCATGCGGATGGACCGCGTGCGGAACTCTCGCATTCGCGGCAGCCTTCACGTCCGTTACATTGCAGATAAGTTGCAAGAGTGTCGCCTTCGTTGGTATGGTCACGTCTTTCGGTTCTTTCTTACATGCGTGCCAATGGTCTCACTACAGAGGATGCCGACGACCGTGCGAAGTGGAGGAGAAAATGTACGAAAGCGGACCCCGGGCGTCGCGAGACGCAACTGGGACAGACGCTCGGATGATGATGATGAAGTTGTGGCTATCTGAGGTATAAAAATGATGTCAAATATATTATTGCTTACAGCTGTTTATTTAATTTTAATTTCAAAATATTTTTTATATGCCTTTAATTGCACTTACCTAATGCTAAACAAATTATTTGGGTGTTAAGGGTGCCCGTGCCCACCAAGTCATCTTTTAAATAGGTATGGAGTTAAATAGGCACCTACCTACGTTGAGCATAATGTTCTACATACTTTTTTTTTATACCACTGGGTTGGCAGTCAAGCATAAGACCCACCTAATGGAAAGTGGTCACCGTAGCCTATGGATGTTTGCAACACCAGAGGTTCAGCACTCGCGCTGCCGACCCTTTAAAAACCTTCTAAGACCCCTTTTGAAGAACCCCATACTGTAGACGTTCGGGAAAACCCAGGCAGGGAGCTCATTCCACAACCTAAGCGTAAGCGAAATAAAGCCTCTATCGGATCTAACCGTATGTGAGCGCTCCGGACGCAAATTGTGAGGGTGAACAACCTGTCTATGGCGAGCGGTGCGATGATAGATGGTAGCCGTGGGTATCATGTCAAACAATTCCTCAGAGCACAGACCATTGTACAGGCGATAGAACACACATAAGGAGGCGAAGTCTCTCCTATCACGAAGGAGCTCAACACCGCCTGCTAGTAGAGGATCGTTGGCAATTCTCATACGCATACGCCCTTCTACAGAGTCAAAAGGTCGAAGCTGGTATTCAGTAATATTATATACTTTAGTAGTAATATAATATTACTTCAATACTACAACACAAAATTTGAGAAAACAAAACCTTGGCTAAATTAGGCTCTTTTAAATAATAGGTACCTGTCACATTCAGAGCAGCACGCAAGGTACTCGTTGAAATGCATTTCGGGATAAACCGTAAGATGCTATACTTACGGTTTTAAGATTATTGGACATTGAGGTAGCCCCACGAGCGATTCAAAGGAAGGTACTTATGTAAATTTCCAATTAAATTGAAGGCAAGGGACTTTCACCCCTTTACAAACAGACACTCAGACAGTTGCAACTATAATATAATTGCTTTAATATACACCTACCTAATTATTAATAATAAAACCAAATTTCTACATACCAAATAAACTTTACCACACCAATACAGAATATTTACTATTAATTATTCTATGGTAAGGTTAACGGTTCCAGATATCGTCACCTGCATGCCGGATGCACCTGCTGACCGACGAAAGTTTGGGAGGTCAGTCACTTGAGGCAATACTATCTCTAGAAGGACAAAGAAATAACGTATACACATACATATAGACGTTTTTCTTGAAGGGTTAGGCAGACAGAGGCGTATTAACATTAGGTATACTCGGTAGCATAAGTCGTAGCGGCTGAGGTCCCGGGTTAAAATAACATAACATAACAAAACATACTTTCACGCCTTTATCCCCGAAGGGGTAGGTAGAGGCGTACTTTACGCCCTCGTTTCACCGTATGCTTTTGCTTTTTTTGTTCCATGTAACAGGTGGTGAGCCCATTGCCGTGTTGAAATGGACAGGTGCAGGTTGTGGCGACCTGCTGTTGAATTTAACTGGCATTCAACTGGCTTAACGACTGCCATGTTACTGCCAACCGGGACCAACGGATTAACGTGCCTTCCGAAGCACGGAAACACTCGCAAATATAAATGCCACAAAGTGGTCACCCTTCCGAGGACCAGCCATAGTGAAAGTTGCTTAACGCAGTGATCGTTTACAGAACACTACGTCCGCGGGGCCACGAGCGCTTCAAGTAGAAGTAAAAAATATCAAAAAGAATATATATAATATAAAAATATTATACAGTCGGGGACCCCCGTCAGAGAGAGAGAGAGATAGTTGTGCACCAGGCTGCGCACTCACTTGCTCATGTGCTCATTTGTAGGTTCGATACACACACGCATAGGTACACACATGAGTTATGTCATTTCATTAATACGACGATTTCTACTAAACGGCACCATCCGTGAGCCGCTTTCAAAATCGTTCCAAAAATCTAAATGTTAGGTTTTGCCCCTTTTCACACATCTCCAATTTAAACAGAGCATCTAATATCTACCTACCTAATACTAAGAGATTGAAAAAATCTTTATTCAACAAAATACTATGTTAATTAAAAAAATATGGTTGGTGCTGTTACTTACCCGTGGAAAGAAAAGCTGCTACCGTTATAAGTAATTTTTGCACCTTGTCACACAACATGAATTAACCATATTTCATGAAAATCTAACAGGTTAAATATGAAAATTTACACAATTGAAAATCGAAGCACGAGCATACAATGACCTTATAACGCTACATCTTTAAAACAATCGATACGTAAGTATATACCTACCTACTATTATGAGATTGTAAAAATATTTGATCAATAAAATGTATGGTGAATACCCTACACTTTAAGCAAGATGGCGGGTCCAGGCGGATCTTGCATTTAGTATTACCAAACTCAAACATTCAAGTACTACTCTTACTAAGTATTAATGAGTATTTTTTTAATACTATGAAGTTCTTATTAATAATTATAGGAAATATTTAGATAAGTTCCAAAGTTTATAAATAATTAATTTTTAGTAAAATTAATTATTTATTTATTTTTATTTACAATCGATACGTAAGTATATACCTACCTACTATTATGAGATTGTAAAAATATTTGATCAATAAAATGTATGGTGAATACCCTACACTTTAAGCAAGATGGCGGGTCCAGGCGGATCTTGCATTTAGTATTACCAAACTCAAACATTCAAGTACTACTCTTACTAAGTATTAATGAGTATTTTTTTAATACTATGAAGTTCTTATTAATAATTATAGGAAATATTTAGATAAGTTCCAAAGTTTATAAATAATTAATTTTACTAAACCATAAAAAAAAGAAATAAATAAGATTTTCTACCATTTTTATCAATCACCTCAGTCAGCTCCTCAGAGGGCATGGCGTATTCGCCAAGTACCTGTGGGAGGTGGCGAGGGTGGAGTCGGACCCCGTGTGTCGTCACTGTCCAGGTGGCGTCGTGGACACGGCGGAGCACACACTCGCCGTGTGCCCGGCGTGGGATGGGCCGCGTACCGCCCTCACGGGCCTCATTGGTATTGATTTGTCGCTGCCGGCGGTGGTGCGAGCCATGGTCGGCAGCCAACAGTGTTGGGCCGCCGTCGCCTCGTTTGCTAGCGAGGTGATGGCGGCTAAACGAGAGGTATTGCGGGTGCGGGAGCGTACGGGACAGACGCTCCCGCCACGCCGTCGTGTTCGGGGGCGACAACGTGCTGAATACATGCGCACCCCCGAATAGTATTTGGCCATGGGCGGATGGTCGGGAGACCCCGACGGGGACCTAATTATTAATTTTACTACATAAAAAGAATATAAAATTTTCTACCATTTCTACCAAATCCCTCTACCAGTTCTACCAGGACCGTTTTTAGCTAGCTACTGCTTATAAGGAAATAGCTACCCTAGATTATGAAAATAGATGTCATTTTAGCTTACGAATTTTTTTGAAGATTAGTCTAGTTATAATTATAAGGTCTTTGGGTAAACTAGGAACGTCTAGAGCAAGTGAATGAAATTGTGTATTTAGGGAGTATGTTAAGCGCGGACGGAAGATGTGATTCGGATGTAGAACGGCGAGTAGCTGCCGGAAATAAAGTGAACTGTGTTTTGTCCCAATTAGTAAAGCGACAAAAGATCGTAAAAGTGCTTCTTTTACGACTCGCGATTCATAACGCAGTGCTAGTTCCACCGTTGCTTTACGGTAGCGAAACCTGAATATGTCAGAAAATGCATGAAAGTAGAATGCATTTTTTTTCTTTTCTTTTTTTTTAATGCTGTGGAGATGCGATCACTTCGAAAATTATGCGGCGTAACCTTGACCGACCGAATACGTAACGAAGTGATACGTAATATGTTTGAATTAAAGTGTCAGCGTTAAACTGGAAAAGTGCGAGCTCCGTTGGTTTGGACACGTCCAACGAATGAGTGAGAAACAATTGACGAAGAATATATATTGTGCGAATGTAAAGGCTAGTAGGAGTAGAACGAGACTTACATAATGAAGATCACGTGAGCAGATTGCTCAAAAACGGAAGTCAAAATTACTCGGATAACACAGACATAGACGTGCATATATGAAGCGATTATGCATGGATCGCGAATCCTGGCGATCTTTTTTTTTTTTTTTTTTATATCTAGCTCGCCAAAATGACGCCGTCCGCCTGATGGAAAGCCATGACGACATCTAGCGAATTGAGGGGCACTCTCTTAGTCTACATGACTACTGACAGCGTCCCTCAAGTTGGCGGCCCAATGATGTGCCTCTTCATGCTCCGCTTGAAGAACCCGGGATTGTAAGAGGAAGGAAACACGTGCGCTGGCAGAGCGTTCCAGGTAACTATAGTTCGACAGAGAAACGATCTTTTAAATCGTTCCGTTCTGGCGAAAATTCTTTCCACTGTATGGGAGTGGCACTTCTGCCCAACACGCGTTGTTCGGGAACGAAAAGGAGAGGGTGGGATTAGGTTGAAGAGCTCTTCAGAACACTCGCCATGGTACATGCGGTAAAATGCAGCCAAGGACGCTATGGTTCTACGCTGCGCCAGCGGCTCAAGGCTTCCTGTCACCTCAGGACAATCTATAATGCGAATAGCACGTCTCTGCATAGCGTCGAGCGCGTCCAGCAAGTACCTCGCGGAATCATCCCAAAGGTGAGAACAGTATTCGACGCAGGGACGAATCTGTGTTTTGTACAACATACATCTCTGCTGCGGCGTGAAAAAACGTCTCACCTTATTCAGGACTCCTAACTTCCGCGAGGCTAGCCCAATACAGCTCTCTATATAAGATTTGTTACTGAGCTCACGACGAACGTCTATGCCGAGGATGTCTAGATTGTCCTTCATTGGTATTGTAGTGTTCTGAAGAGATGGTAGAGGTAAGAAAGGGGATTTTTTAGCTGTGAACGCACACGCCTGTGTTTTTCGGGCATTGAAATCGACCAGGTTTTCAGAGCCCCATCCGGAAATGCGATTCAGAACCAGGTCGACATCAGTCACAAGTTGCCGTCTTTTTTCCTCAATGTCGGCCCTTCCCACTGCTGGACGGGCAGAATAACTCCCGTGCAACGTGCTATCATCTGCATAGCAATGAATGTTCCCGAGGGGCAGCATGTCATTGATATGCAGAAGAAAGAGAGTTGGCGACAATACAGACCCCTGTGGTACCCCGGCATTAACCCGCAAAAAGCAAGAAGCCTGGCCATCACAGAGGACCCGCATACGACGCCCTTGTAAGAAGCTGGCCATCCAGCAGCACAATTGAGGCGGTAGACCATATGCCGGTAGCTTGGAAAGAAGTGACGTATGCCAAACTCCATCGAAGGCTTTGGCAATGTCCAGACTTATAGCCAAGGATTCACCGTGCCTTTCCATAGCCTCACCCCAAACATGTGTTACGTACGCTAGAAGATCACCCTATCTATCCTATCTTACTACCCCGTCAGGGATACACCGTGAAGATAGTTAAGTTTATTTCTTATTTTTAAAATAAGTACTATCTGCAATCCGGAGCCGAGGAGACGCTAGAAGCCTATAAGTTTCCGGCTGAGGTTCTTACTTACCTTAAAGCGGTTGCCTGTCTAATTTGGTTTACTCGCGACCCTGAGTAGTATTTTGGCCCTGTCAGATATTATATTTGTAAAAGTACCTAGCCGTTTATTAATCTCGCGCAGGGTCCTGTAGAACCTAAAGATTAAAACAGCATTACTAACGGCCGAATACTGAAAGGTCACTCAAATATTTAACGGCATCTTAAATGTTTGCGCAGCTCCTAAATACTAAATTCGTATTCTCAAACATCAAATTTAAGCATGTGATAAATTTAAGATGAACTCAGGTTAGTTGCGCTCAGACGCCACTCAATGTAAAATTCGTATACTGGAATGCCACTTAATTTAATTTAGCTGTCAAATGACCTGTCAAACTGATTTGAACGTCCCCTAAATGTAAGAGTGGTTGAGAGGTCTCCGAAATCTAGAATTGAATATATTGAAGCGTTAAAATAATGTGTTTATCTTCGCTATCATTACTCTCTGACCATGAAAGACTGACCGTATGTCGACGAAACCTAGAGAACCTAAATACATTCGAAAAATGCAACGATGCGGAGTTTCCTGCTCGGTTCCGTATCTCCAATGAGACAGTTCTATATTTGGATAATTTATTCCATGGGCGTACCCAGGGGAGGGCAGAAGGGGAGCTGTCTCCTTCCGGACATGGTTTACGACTCCTACTTTTGTCTATAAAATTAAGCCTGGTAGAAATCGCTTTATGTGATAAGGCCGCCCATTGTACTTTTTCCACAGCTTTCATTCTCAATGTACAAATACGTAATATTATTGCCTGGTGCATATTACGTATTGCGTACGTGAAATTCTCACGTAAAGCCGTCATCTTAAGCCTGTATCTGTAAGGAAAGCGGGTAACCCATCTACCGTACTTTTAAAATAGCTAATACTAGGTGAGCCCCACGGCTTCGCCCTTGACATACTTCGAATTTCCGTCTCACCTATTTAATCCCGACGCTTATATATTCTACAATAATGCATAATTTGCCCGATTTGTCGACATTTATGATTACTGCTCCGCTCTTTGGGGCAGTAGCGTGATGATACATAGTGAAAGAAAGAAAAAGTTCCTGTGGGAAACGGGAACGGGAAAACTTCACCACGCGTGCGGAGCCGCGGGCGTCAACTTGTATAAAGATATTAGTATAAAATAAAAAATCTTGTTTGGGACTAAAGAGACAGACATTTAATAGAACACTTGTAAAAGTTATTTATTATATAACAGACCAAAAAACATCAAAGATGAAAAATATATACCGACTAAACTGTGTTCCTCACACCACAGAAGAAAGATAAATGTCTTATGCTAATATCCCTTCTCATCTTTCCTTTTCTACATTAAGTTTTAGTAGAAGTCTTGAAACGCTTTGTAAAAACAAGTGGAGAATAAACAGTAACTATCAACGCAATTTGATGATAGTGATTTTGTCAATATGGTAATTCTTGGAGATAGCGGCTATTCATGTCAGCCTATTTGCTGTGCTGACTCCATTGCTACATACAGACGGCTGCGGAAGAAGTACATTCCAATGTTTTTCTTCCATATCGCAATTTATTTTTGAAAAATGTTTACAAGTCACGCTAATGTCACTGGTTTCAATCAAATTGAACGTTTCGTTCTACGACAATTGGGTCAGCAAATGTTTACGTTCAATTTCGAAATAGTTTTTAAGTTATTTATTCTTATACATAACTTACAAACCTATCTTTCAGAACATTATAGAAATTACATTGTGTACCAAATAAAATTATTATTATTTTCTATTATTTTAACTAAATTTAGTAGCATTGTAAATATTGTTAAGTCCAAAACTGTTGCGTAAAATGAGGCATCGTGAATGTTGCCATGACGCAAATTATTTGGCGGCTGCTTAGCTGATTATGCCTGCAAATCGTTTGAGCAGCCTTTGTGTATACCACTTAAATTTTGAGAGATACTGAAATCTGAGAGCCCTTCCACTGCGCGTTGTATTTAAGTGACGTTTCAGTATTCGGCCGTAAGGGCCTTATTTTAGAAAGTTATTCAATACACAAGAAACACTTGAGAGTATAAGGCAAAACTAACCTCAAGCGTTCCTTGAGTATTGAGTATCTAACGTTCTAAAATACAGCCCTAAAATTTCTAAATTTGTTAACTATTTTTAGGTCACTTGGTATGAGATTGAGATTAGGTTTTTCGTGAATATTAAATAACAAAATAAACGTTCACATGTTATTGACATTTATTTAGATAGATTCTCATCTCAATGTGTTATTAACGCAATTTTTTTCTTCGACGTCGAATCATACGGAATATAATATATTATTATGATTTTGAGTTTGGAAATTGCATCAACAATTTGGTTGCATCTATAATTTGCCAACCTGTATTAACTCGTCTGGCCAGCAGGGTACCTACATTAATATAAATCAACCTCCCAAAATTAAATTGGGAGAGGTTTGCGTCCAGCGCTGTGATAGGCTGATTTGATTGGTTGATTATATAATGTCTAATGCAAAATGTTTACAAGTGAATTTTAAAGAGCAACTGCAAAACTATCAGGAATAGCGAAAACTAAGTACTTAAACCAGATCCGTATATTCGAAAAACTAAATAACATTATATTTTAATTTAACTTAATTTTTTTTTCTTTATTATAATCGGTCTCTAAAACTCTTTTGAGTATTTTTCGTTATGCCTAATAGTTTCAGCATTTTCCAAGAACGCCCACTTAAAATTAATATACACTTTACCTAATAAAGTAATATACTTATATCGATTCTAAGATTAAAAAGTTACGTATAATGTATATAAAAATACTCTACGTTATATAAAGAATAAAATAATAAATAAATATCAGGAACATATAACACAAAAAAAATATAAAGAACTAAATTACATTATAATAAAAGCATAGAGCAACAAGGCAAAGGAGTCACCTTTGCGCTGTCAACGACCCAGTATTGCTTGACAGATTTTTGTTGTATGGTAGACAGTGGTGGATGGCATTATCCACACACACATTAAAAAAATTACATATGTTTTACAACTTCGTGTTCTTATTCACCACGTTCGATTGTTGCCAAAGAGGTAAATGCACGGTAAACACCTGTAAGGTGGCATACATCGTATCGATGACTCCTTTTAGCGACAAAATATAAACCAGTAACAGAGCGAAATTGACGAGAAACCAGTGTCCGAGTCTGCTATTCCAATCGTGTCGAAATAGAACAGAAATCGTCGCTCAATAGAAAGCCACCGGTACAATTTTGACAGCTTTTTGTAGTTTACTATTACAATCGTACTCCAATAGACTTCTATCGGTCGGCCGATATAATTCTACTAAGTAACACCGCTAATTCTAGTAAGTACCGCGCCACTGGCCGCATTTTTGATAGTCTACTAATATTTTGATGGCTAAAAACAGCATTCCTGGTTCTATTTTACGGCTTGTCAATAGTAGACTCGGCCCCCAGCAACTACCGACGGCATCTGTGTCAGTTATACTTGATACGGTATAACTCAGCGGTTACTTCAGTCTTAATATCTATAATGGAATATCTATCATGTTCTTTCTTTCCAGATTTTGGTCCCAATAAGATTGGTGGATGCCAATTGCTAATATCAAAAATAAATAATATATTAGAAGCGCTCGTGGCCCCGCAGTCTGAGTGTTCGGTAAACGATCACTGAGGTACGCAACTTTCACTATGGCTGGTCGTCGGATGGGTGACCACTTTGTGGCATTTACATTTGCGAGCGTTTCCGTGCTTCGGAAGGCACGTTAAGCCGTTGGTCCCGGTTGCCAGTAAAATGGCAGTCGTTAAGCCTAGTTGAAGGCCTTATAGGCGGCTTAAAAAATTTCAACAGCAGGTAGCCACAGCCTGCGTCTGTCTATTTCAACACGGCAATGGGCTCACCACCTATTACGTGGGACAGGAATCCACACGGTGAAAAGTGGGCATATAATATGCCTCTGCCACCCCTTCGGGGATAAGGCGTGATGGATATTTATTTTATTTTTTAATAATATATTAAATCAACTTTAATAAGAACTACGCTCGTAAGACACTTGAGCGACATATTATGAAGCCTACGACGAAGCTTGACGCTCCTCTTGAAAAAGGACCTCCGTTAGGTCCGAAACTAGTCGGGCTATCCCGAAATTCACACGTAAGTACAACCGTTTAGTCTGTAATAATGCACATATATAAAGCGTTCGATCCGCTGGCGCCTTTACGACATTATCGTTCAACGGCAATGCTCTGAGAAAACCAGAAATGACAATATGGACGCTTATGTGTTTACATACACTTTAATAACGTTGACATTGCAGAAATATAACACCAATTATGAAACAAAAGAAACATATTTTGATGTAGGTACGAGTATATAATAAAAATAACGTAACGTTTAAAACTGTCACTGCAATTTATGCATTTTGCACTGTTTCCTTGTGTTTTCGTAAATATTAAGATAGTATTATAGGCGAAAGTTGCCATGGTACCGTTTTCCAATTCTGGGACATAAGGTATTTAATACGTAAAAGACCGGTCCTAAGACATTGCCTGCGGTATTCCAGCTTTAGTTTTCTTAAGTTCTGAACAAGCATTATCATATTCTCTCTAAATATTTTGGTAGAGATTAAGACTGTAATTATTACAAACTGTAAAAGCAGCGTCGTAAAGCTTAACATTTATATTAGTTCTTTATGCAATACTTTATCAAATGCTTGCGAGATGTCTAGGACAGCACCGTAAAGAATATATCTTTCAATTTTGATCCATAGTCTATGATTTTCATATTGATCTATGGTTAATTGTCTCTCCCTAAAACTAAATTGGCTAAGCATGATCTAATTGGTTATAATATATGCGGTTCCTATCTTTTGGAGTACACTTTTTCAATAGTTTAGAAATGATAAGCAATAGAAAGATCGCCCTATAAGTCGGTTCTACTTTTGTAAGCACAGGAACACGTTATAAAAGGCAACAACAAAACGTTCTTTAATTTCACCAAACATATCGTAAGCTGTAATAAGATCGGAAGCGTCCCTGGCACTTTTTATTATTTCAGATGCAACTTCTTTATAAAACATATATTTTTCATCAACTTTTTTCAGTTCATTCTTGTTGGCTCTCATGGTATGATCAAATTTCATGAATTATTCTGATATCTCGACATTCGGTCGAAATGTGACGTTAAACCTTTTTGCTTATCTTTATCACTTCCCACGCTTATAAAATAGTTTCTACACCTACCCTGTATTTTAATTCGGTCAAATTCTATCCACTGATTAAAATATAGAGTAGGTGTAGAAACTAAATCTACAGCCTAGCGACAATGTTTAAACACATAAATCATATTTTTGCAAACTGGTAACATAATAGTGGTGCCATATAGAGTCACCCCCATTATTTTCAACTCTTTTTCGCAAGTTGTACTTGAGTGATTTGTTCGGATAGATCTCATGCAGAAGGCTGCCGCACGCTGGCCGAATTGCACGTTACGTACAACGTTCAGTACACAGGCGCGCTCAATGCGTCGTTCTTTCTGTATTATATTACTTAGTATTTTATTAACTAAAATTTAAGTATTTAGCTGCTTAAAATCACAACAACGATCTCCAATATTTTATTCTAACGTAACTAATATCGTAAATTCTACGATAATTATTTACGTTAGAATAAAATATTTATATAATATAGGAGGGGAGGAGGATTCCTTTTACCTATCCTACATTCCTTTCCTTCGTAGTTCGGTTCGTCATTCCTTCGTTACAATAAGTAGAGGCTATCCTTGACCGTTGTGCGTTAGGATTGACGAATCGAGGGTGTGTGGTGGGATCCTCCTCCCCTCCTTTATTATCCTTAACGTAGTCCGAATAGATAAGAGCTCTATAGAAAGAGAGGGAACTTGTATAGGAATGTGATTAGCCTTGTATATTGGATTTTATTCTGTTAAAACACTATTTAAATCTGAAATCACCTTCTATACCTGTATACTATTAATATTTTTGTGAGGAGGTCTGAAACTAGTCGGGCTACCCGAAATACATGTGGTGAAGATACAACCTTACAATTAGATCTTAGATTCTTTAATTACAAAAGATTTATCTACCCAATTTTAGTACTACTTAGCCGCACGGACTAAAGACTAGTATTACAAATGACTACTTAGGCATACCCTTACCAATTAAAGTAAAAAAAACAAATTGAGTGCCTCGGTGGCGCAGTGGTAGTGTATGCGACTGCCGCGACTGAGGTCTCGGGTTCGATTCCAGGGTCGGAACAAATATTTGTGTGATTCATAAATGATTGTTTCGGAGTTTTGGGTTGGTTGGGTGTTTCCTATGTATAATATGTATGTTTTAGAAATATATAAGTATGTTAATCAGTCGTCTAGATCCCATAACACAGCTATAAGCTTACTTTGGGCTAGACGGCGGTGTGTAAAAAATACATTTACGAAATAATTTCAATGGTTACGTTATCATTGACATAAACATAATTATTAGTTACCTACATCATTATTGTTCTTTTACGTAGTATGCTGACCGTACCGACTCAGTGAGTCACCATTTATAATCCTATTCTTTATCCGCGGGTAGAAAATATATTCTGAAGTTGAGGGTAATTTGTTTAGCCGTTCTAGTTTGTCATAAATGATTCAGATCAAAATCTAATTGAGATTTTCTACTTAGAAATACACTACAAACTTTTTTCAATATCACACACAGAGTATACTATCCACTTATTAATCCTACTCCGACTAAAAGTAGCCTATAAGGATTTCCACTTGTTATCACATTTCGTAAAGGTTTAGTCGCGAAAAAGTTATAGATAGGATAGATGAAATATTTACTATATGATTTATTTGAAGTATTTTTGAGTCCGTAACTTGATTTCGAGAGTCGAGTGTTCGATTAACGATAAGAAGACAGAACAATTGTTCGAATGGATTTTAATAACCGTTTGAATCTTATCGCTGTTTCGAGTGAACGATTTTTCGAATATATTAATTGATAGACTGCTCTTTTGAACGAATAATCATGACTAATAAATACTTATTAGTCATGATTTTTATGTGTTCGGATTAGAAGTCATGTTTAATCATCATACATACAAGTTCAATAAAGTTCGGTTCAGTAGGATAGAATAAAATTTTCAAAGAAAAACTCGTTTGAAAGAGCAATCTGTCGTTCAGTCGAAATAGCATTTGGCTACAAAAGGTTGTTTCGCAATAAATACATTTCATTCGAACAATCGTTCAGTAGATTTAGCGTTAATATCTCTCGAAATTAAGTTACAAATCCAAATTCTTATATTAATAATATAAATACCGCGTTCTAAGTTTACGTCAAACTATAGGCGAAAATCGTATACGCGGCCTATCAGTTGCCTACCATTCGTCTTCTGTAAATAGTGTAATAAAAAAACTAAAATATCTTCACGCTGTATCCCTGACGGTGTAGTCAGAGAGGACAGATCGCCAGGCTTCGCGATCCATGCATACTTTTTTCGCTTCTTCAAGATTCATCCAAGTACTTTTGACTTTTCCGTTATTGAGCAATCTGCTCACGTGGTCTTCCTATGTAAGTCTCTGCCTACCCTGAATCCTACCCTCTGCTTTCGCACAATATATATAGTTCCTCACTCATTCGTTGGACGTGTCCAAACCAACGGAGTACGTCAATTTTAATTAGTGTAATCGTATGAAAAAAGGGTGACGCCCTCTCACATACTTGGTTGTATGAAATAATATAGTGTAAGGTTTCCCTAGTAGGGCGCGTGTGAGTGACATTGATCCCTTGCTTTATGGCTGTGATATTCTTTACAATACATTTTAAAATGCTCATTTTGTAAATAAAACCTTGGTTATCTAAATACGAATAACATAACCTACTTCATGCACATAATCTATACATAAAAATATTTAAACAAAATTAAATAAAAAAATATAACAGAATAATTTTAATCTAAATTATTGAATTAAAAAGATAACGCTAGTATATGATTCATTTGATAGGCTATAATATTGACGCTTTAATCACGATATATACATAGGTATGTACCTAATAATCTGGGTCTGAACCTAATAATCTGGGTATTTAAACGAGAACGCACGTTTTTCATAATGAGTTTAGTTGTGTACTATCGTTTATCGTAATTAGGTGATTTGATGAGACATATTTGAATAAGTTACCCAAAAGCAATTACAAGGCAATAAATAGATAGATAACTATTAATCTTTATTATATTTTGAATACTGTATCTCAACTTGGTGAAGTGAACATACTCAACTCATAATGCTAAGACAATCTGTAACAGGGAATACTTTTTGGTTATCGTCTCCGAGAATGTATAGAAAAGCAGACTACAGACCAGAACCTTGTTTAAGTCACCATGATCAACTAAAATACCACTATCCAATATTCGGACACATGGAGAGAATGGATGAAAAGAGACTGACTAATCAGATTTACGTAGCGAGAAGGAATGGGCAAACGGGTAGGGGTCGACCTTGCCGTATGTCAATCAAATCGATGACCTTTTGAAAATAGGCCAGGTCAAAAGTAGCGGCGAGCGTGAATGAAAACACTTATGAAATTAGGAGAAGCGAAAGTTGTATGCCATCTAATATCACTTATTGAATAGCTAAGCTATTCACCTCTTACTAAGCAGGGATGGTCGATTAATATTTTTTTTTCTTTATTTAAGGAGTTTTAGCCCTTTTAGGCTACGTTACTCCATTAGGTCAACCCCTATATATACAATTTATACAAAATACCTTAATGTAGTATAGTATCTAGGATTTTTTATTGTAAATATTGAAATTAATATAGAATAGTGTACCCCGGCCCACGAAAGATCAAACTACAGAGCTGGCTACAAACACTGTGACCTGCGTTTCATTCCGACAATTACTACTCTAAATAATGCTTTTGCTATTTCTGATAGAGGAAAAGCCAAAATTTCATTGCATCTCCCAAGCTCTTTTAAATCTTTATAGATAAATGACATTTCATTTCTTACATTTTCATTCCGAATGCACTCTATCATTATGTGCAACGCATCTTCTATTATGCCACGCCACACTCAGAGCACAAGGGCGGTCGATGAGTACTTGATGTTCATAATCAAATTAGAACAATGTTGCAAACGATGTAATATTTTAAAACAAGAAACTAATGATAGAGACCAATTAACTGCAATCATCATATACTTTGCGTTATCTATTCAATACAATACCAATATTATATATTCATACATCTCAACTAGCGGTTACTTAACAATAAAGATACAATATCATATAAATATTTAACACTATCAGTTGATATTCATTCCGGTTACACCATACTTATTTGGGTCGAGTCCAACGTTTATTAAACCATTCACTTTGAGACTGCTATCTCCATTCATATACACTTTATCAGATTTCTGACTCACTTCTTCATCTATAGTGTCTAAGAAATGTTCAAAGAAGTTGGGAAAACTGTCATATCCCGGATAAACATTGATATCTATTACAGCATGACCTCCAGTTACATTGTCTATGACTACATCGAAACCCGCCAAAAGCAGGCCGATTCTTTTTCTCAATACTCTTATTATAGTTTTAATCTTGTCTTCGTTTAGAGACATTGTTATATCAACTTTGTCGTGTGGATCGAGTATTGACAATGTGGATTGGCTGTCAGCTTTGCATACCTCGCCTGTGCTGTAGTATATTGGTTCCAAGTCTTCTGACGCGTAGAAGTTTTTGAGACTAGGTCGTACACTAATATGGTACCTGGAATTGGAGAACATTAACATGAAAACCTAATTATAAATTAATTACTTCTTAATAGCGATATATTCGTAAATTGGGAACAATCTATGAACCAATTACGATAGCTGATAAATCGGATACAACTTAACTTAAACTAACTAACTATCTTCACGCTGTATCCCTAAAATGGTAGTAAGAGAGGACAGGTCGCTAGGCTTCATGATCCATGCATACTTCTTTCGCTTCTTGCAGATTTATCAGTCGCTTCATACATGCAGGTCTGGGTATCTGAGTACTTTAGACTTTTCCGTTTTTGAGCAATCTGCTCACGTGGTCTTCATATGTAAGTCTCGGCCTACCCTGACTCCTTCTACCCTCTACTTTCGCACAATATATATTCTTCGTTAATCGTTCCTCACTCATTCGTTGGGCGTGTCCAAACCAACGGAGCACGCACTTTTTCAGCTTAACGCTGACATTTTCATTAAAACCTGACATATAGCGTATAACTTCGTTACGTATTCGGTCGGCCAAAGTTACGCCGCACAATTTTCGAAGTGACCGCATCTCCACAGCATTCAATTTACTCTCATGCATCTGCTGACATACCCAGGTTTCACTACCGTAAAGCAACGCACTAGCAGGATAAACGACGCAAAAATCTGCTAGACGCGAATTTACTACACTTGTAATTATTGCTATCTTTATTAGATTAATACAAATAGATGTGTGAGTGTTAGTACGTGCAAATAAATAAATATCTGCATACAAGATCAATACCATTACAACTTTACACCAGTTAGCCTTGTGTTTAGACATGAATCAGTTGTATACGTGCTACAAATAGCAATTGGTTTTTCTGCTAAGTTTTATACAATCACTAGGTGACCCCCACGACTTCGCCCGTGACATACTTCGAACTCCCGTCGCATCTATTTAATCCCGTCGTTTATAAATTCTACAAAAATATATTAAATTTGTCCGATTTGTCGACATTTATGATTATTGCTCCGCTCTCCAGGGTAGTAACGTGATTATATTCTATACCATACGGCACTGAGTAAATAAAATTATATTTTTTTATAACCGATAATTTAACCGACTACCCCGTCAGGGATACAGCGTGAAGATAGTTAGTTAGTTTTAGTAATTTTGTTTGGTTGGTTGAACGCGCTAATCTCAGGACATCTCCCACTTAGAATGAAAAAATATTTTCTGGTGGATAGCATTTATCGAGAAGGCTATAGCTATATACTATCACGCTACTACTCAGGAGAGCGGAGCAGTAATCATAATTGTCAACAAATCGGGAAAAATATTCAATGTAAAATGAAACAACGACGGGTTTAAATGGGTGTCACGGGATCGCGTAAGGTCACGGGCGAAGCCGCGGCGGTTAAATAGTAAATAATATATTAATCTAGGCATTGATAAGTGGTTGTGCCTATGTTATTCAACAAAGCACGTTTCAAGACGGACCGAGTATTAGTACCGAGAGGTAGTAATTTAAGCAATTTTAACATCAACTTAGCTACTAGTCAAGCCCTTTCATTCTCTGAGTAATGGGAAATGTGCTATAATATTTATGTATTTATTCATATAATGATATGTGACGTGGCCACTCCTGTTAGGTCAAGGGTGCGAATCCTGGGTCAAAATAAGTATTTGTGTGAACTGTAAATATTAGTTTTGATGTTTGGATCTTTTACATGTACATATAATATGTATTTATTTAGAAATATAATATATAAATGTGTTTATCGGTTGACAAGTTATCTAAACAAAAGTCAGACAGACGTGACCTTAATTTGGGTTAGATAGCGCTACGAAACTTAATAAATATTTACACTTAAGTTATATCTACTATAATTAAAGTATTACGAAGAATAATGTATGAAAACTTGTTATTCAAGATATATGAAATATTCTCGTCTCAATACTAATACAAAACTAGCCAATTAGGTGCCTACATGCATAATACGAGATTTGAAAAACGAACATAAATATTCAACATTTGAAACCAAGGCAAGGTAGAGGAACTCGATGTTGTATCTGAGTAAACGTGATTAATTTTAATAATCTGGGCCTTCTAGTTTTAAGAATATATTATTGATCAATATCGAATGACTAATCATTCCATTGAAGTATAGATTAGCCAATATTAACATTGAGGATAAATTCATTACTTAAGCAATAGCATTGATAGATCAACTTGGTTCTTGTCAAGTACCAAATAGAATCCATGAAGAGGATTGATCAAAACCAAACTCTCACACTCAAGCAAAAAAAATAAAGGGGAAATGATTACATTTCTCATTGAATTTAAATTAAGAAATTAATTTTACATATCATCATCAAAGCTGTCTCCCAGCGGGAAAGGCAGAAATTATGGCGTTCCTCTTACTACGATGCTGGCATACAACTTTCGCTTCTTCTTTTTTTTATTTTCTACTTTCTTACTTTGTGTTTTTATACTATATTTATTGAAGCGCTCGTGGCCCCGCAGTCTCAGTGTTCGGTAAACGATCACTGAGGTACGCAACTTTCACTATGGCTGGTCGTCGGATGGGTGACCACTTTGTGGCATTTACATTTGCGAGCGTTTCCGTGCTTCGGAAGGCACGTTAAGCCGTTGGTCCCGGTTGCCAGTAAAATGGCGGTCGTTAAGCCTGGTTGAAGGCCTTATAGGCGGCTTAAAAAAATTCAACAGCAGGTAGCCACAACCTGCGTCTGTCTATTTCAACACGGCAATGGGCTCACCAACTATTACGTGGGACAGGAATCCACACGGTGAAAAGTGGGCATATAATATGCCTCTGCCACCCCTTCGGGGATAAGGCGTGATGGATATTTATTTATTTTATTTTATTTTTATACACGCTCGCCGGTTACGCTCTTGACATAGCCTTTTTCCAAAGGTCGTATATGTAATAGTGTAAAATATGACAGTACATTAGCCTGAAATACATATTATCCTATCATATAAGCTACTTAATACTTATCGTGCGATGTTAGTCTGCAAATGGTCCATTTGCTGACTAAAGAACGAAGAAACAAAAAACCAAACAAACCGACCAACCCATCTGACCAGCATAGTACAGAAAGTTTAATCACGCTACTAAAATGAAATTTGGAGATGTCTATGTCCAAGCGGTAAGCTGATTTGATGAATACCAAGACACTAACTAATGCCGAGCGGCTTAAAGTACGACAAAATCGTTTCTTAGTATCCAATAAGAAAGATTTTATCGCGGAAAAAGCGTTCTTGAGGTGCACTTTATATTAACTATCTATTATGCCTAATTAGTTAAATCCACTCAACGGGTATAGAAAATGAAAATCTAAAAATGAGGTATAGATAGAACTATCAATAACTCATTTTTAGAAGGCATTTGAAGTAGGAAAATTACACTCACATTCTAGAATATTATTATCTATATTAAGTCATCCGTCCCATCTAAAGCCTCGTTTTCATTCCAAACTTGGAGCTCAGATTATGCATTAATTTCATCTAGCTTTACTTTCTACCAGTAACGGGATTCCAAAAATACATTGATTGGCGTACCTGTCTCCTATTAAGAAGACTTTGTGTAATACGGCATCATGGTTGACAAAAGTCTGGACGATACAAGGTGGCTTGCAGACGTGTAGGCCCTTCTCATTAAATATCACAATCATATCGTGGGCGGATTTAGATCCATGAGCAATTGTCGGCTTGCATATTACTGGAAAATTTACACCTCTTTGCCTCATAATTTCTATATTCATTTCAATATTGCTTGTGGTGAATTCTGCGAATGACGGTGTGAATATCCTATGCTTGCGAAATATTGGCTCATCTTGTAAAATTGAATAGTAGGAGTATCTGAAATTGATGGTAAAAGTTGTGTTTATTTACCTACTCGGAATTACATTTTGTATAATCATATAGTACAAGTACAATAACAATAAAATTCTATTGACATAGATATCGTTGGAATGAAGGAATGGCTAACTGTTTACATAATTTTTCTTCATTCCAACCCCCACACACTGTGATTATTTATGAGACGGTACTTGAATGGGACGTTATTATAATGTCATTATTATGGTGTATTCCCAATTGGTACGTGTTCACAATTTGACAATGGAACACTTTGGAAATTTTATGTCATCTATCCCAGAATTCGGAATCGGGGACAAGTGGGAATAAAAGGCGTCATACCCAAAATCAGAATAGTTACAGGTATATAATCATATTTTGAGGTAACTATTGTGCTGCGCAGTCAGTATTTTTTATTTAAATTTGGAATTATTACTGATAGCGTCTGTTCTATTAATAAAATAGAACAGACGCTATCAGTAATAATTCCAAATTTAGGGGATGTTAAAGACCGGCAATAAAGATATATACGTTATTGTTTGTGACAATACCTATCAGTCTATAACCTGGGGTCTGACCAAGATCTTCGTTCCCTAATCCACTGCTGACTAATGAGACAGACGTCCTTACGCGATTGGAAGATCAGACGGCAATCGTTCAAAACAATGTTAATGTCAGAAAGATCAAACAAGAAAAAAGAAAAATATACAGTAGATCAATAATTATTATAAAAAGCTTCAAAGACAGATGTTTGAATAAAATTTATCTGTTTATATAAATTGTCAAGTGCGTAGATTCATTGATGGATCGACAAGGATTTCCACATTCTTAAAATGCAAATCATTAGTTTGATTTGTCAAACAAACAAACTTTTTTTAACGTCAGTTGTTTTAACAAAATCTCGTCATCGCCCTTTTTATGGATTGGTCTAACTGAGGAATTGTTATAATATTTTCTAAATGATCGTATCTAAACAACATTCGAGATTTAAATAGTCTTAGGTCCGTATTCCAGAACGTCTCTCAATACTCAATCGACACTTGAGAGTAGATTTTATAAGACAAAAACTAGCCTCAAGCATAGATTGAGTATTGAAAAAAGTTCTGGAATACGGCCCCTTTAGTCTCTATCGCTCATCCCTTTAGCCACGTCAAAGCAAAAGATTGAAAAAATAATAGTTTGAGAGCTTTCCTTCAGGAACATGTTTTTATATTTCCCAAATATGTGGTTATTTGCAGACACTCCTCACGGGCTTCACTCCGCGGCGCTGGATCTAAATGGCAGTATGTTGGATTCGAACCTGGGCCGCAATTCTCATGCCTTCGAAACAGTCTCGATTTCGAGATAAATTTCGAATTCGAACTTTATTCGAGTTTTATTGACGTTTAGCTATTCTGCAAATCTCGAACTCGACTTTTCTAGAAGGGAAGCCACTCGAGTTGCTTCGAATGGTTGGTGGCAGTCGAGACGCAGATTTCGAAGTCGAATCACTATAATCTTTGGACATTTCTTAAGTGACCGACCCAAAATTAGCATTATATTACATTTTACTTTTAATAAATATAAAATGATTGATAAATTAATATGTGCAAAACATATTGCAACTCGCTTCAATTTCAAACACGTCGTCGCCGATGTTTCAGCAATGTGGAAAAATCAGCAATTTGATTTGTGATTACAAATAACACAGTCTTCAATAATATAGACAACACATAGTGACAGTGACGCATTCAGATATTTTTCATTTTACGGTATAAGCAATTTTTTTAATATACATTAGGTAACATTTATTATTAGTCCAGTCATTACGTCGGAAAAATCGGGTTAGAAATGCAAATGAACCGAGAAAGCCAAATTTTGGATATTACGTGGGGGGAGGCTAGAAAAGCTTAAGTTCAAATTGTCGACCCAAATAACCTGATGAGTTTTCCGCCATCTTGAAAAAAGTTATATTCTGTTTTTTCATTATAACTCGGTTCCCCGTTGAGAAACGAATTTTTTTTTTTTTTTTAATTTTTACAATTTTATTATTTTTTTTTTTACTTTTTTCAAGATGGCGGAAAGCCCATCAGGTTATTTTGGTCGACAATTTGAACTTAAGCTTTTCTAGCCCCCCCCCCCCCCCCCCACGTTATATCCAAGATTTGGCTTTCTCGGTTCATTTGCATATCCAAATGTATATATAATGGACTATATGCAGTTTACAATATTTTTTCCTTTAATTATTACTATAAAATACGTAATTATTGCTTATAACGTGTAAAATAAGCTTAAAAAACTTTTAGAACATTTTGTAACAGAAGTCTTGTTGTAACCGTTTTCAAACCGGATGAAAAGTGTCGAATGGAACGCATCGTAATGTGACATGCTTCTTAAATGGCAACATTTCACACAATAATCTCGAACGTTCGTTCGAATAGTGGTGAGAATAAGACATTCGAAAAAACCATCTCGATTTACGAGATTTTATGGTCGAAAAAGGATTCGAAGAGTGAACTCGAATTCGAGATTATTTCGAAGAAAACGAGAATTGCCTCCCTGGGCCGCAATTCTCATGCCTTCGAAACAGTCTCGATTTCGAGATAAATCTCGAATTCAAACTTTATTCGAGTTTTATTGACGTTTAGCTATTCTGCAAATGTCGAACTCGACTTTTCTCGAAGGGAAGCCACTCGAGTTGCTTCGAATGGTTGATAGCAGTCGAGACGCAGATTTCGAAGTCGAATTACTATAATCTTTGGACATTACTTCAGTGACCGACCCTAAATTAGCATTCTATTACATTTTACATTTAATAAATATCAAAATGAGTGATTAATTAATAGTGAAATACGTGCAAAACATATTGCAACTCGCTTCAATTTCAAACACGTCGTCGCCGATGTTTCAGCAATGTGGAAATTTCAGCAATTTGTGATTAGAAATAACACAGTCTTCAATAATATAGACAACACACAGTGACAGTGACAGAGACACATTCAGATATTTTTCATTTTACGGGACGGTATAAGCAATTTTTAAAATATACATTAAGTAACATATATTATGCAGTTTACAATATTTCTTTCCTATAAAAATTACTATAAAATACGTAATTATTGTTTATAACGTGTAAAATAAGCTTAAAAAACTTTTAGAACATTTTGTAAGAGTAGTCTTGTTGTAACCGTTTTAAAACCGGATGAAACGTGTCGAACGGAACGCATCGTAACGTGACATGGTTCTTAAATGGCAACATTTCACACAGCAATCTCGAACTTTAGTTCGAATAGTGGTGAGAATAAGACATTCGTAAAAACCATCTCGATTTACGAGATTTTATGGTCGAAAAAGGATTCGAAGAATGAACTCGAATTCGAATTCGAGTTAAATCAAATTCAATTCAATCAAATTCAAATAATCTCGAGATTATTTCGAAGAAAACGAGAATTGCCTTCCTGGAGATACCTTACAAGGCTTCATCCCATCTGCCTTGGATAATTTACCCCACCACATACACTATTGCGACATGTTTCTTTTGGGACATTTAGGCCGACTTATTGTCCCCAGCATATGATACCGCTATTTAAGGCAGAAACGAGCCTACTTTCTGTAATTTTACAGAGTTTGTCTCGCTCATACCGACAAAGATTCATTTTCACATTATTCCTTGTAAGTTAGTTTATAAATTGCATGCGGTGGTACTTACCTGTTTAAAAGTATCCTAACATTATTCAATGGATCAATTACTGTTATCTTTGGATGGTTCGACAGGTACTGCTCCACGCGATTTATGATTGCTGACGCCTGGTATGAAAAGAATAATAATTATGTTAATTGCTGTAATTAGTGTACAAGTATCAAAGAGATAGATTGTAGAACGATACAATAAGATTTATTTTAATTTTTTGTAAGTGCATCAAGTAGACTTAAAACCAATTACCGTATCATGTCACAAGGACAAGTTACAACTAATGGATATAAATATTTATCAATAGATCTTACGATTTGAATCGTCTCATAATAGTTAACATTTTACTTAATAATCATGATCTGAGCAATAATTTTGTTAATTAGTTCTCCCGTGACCCTTACCAATCACCTTTATTAAAAAGTACATTAAAATGTACTTTTTATGTACACTCAACATTTATCCACCCTCACACACACACACTCTTTCGCATCTATCTACTATATCAAGTAGGGTCCATTAGAATCAGAATAGTTTATTTGAAAGAAACATACATTTATATAAAACAGGTAAATTATCAGCTCATTAGACAAGGTTTATAGTAATTGAATCTACGAGAAGCACAAAATATGACGAATGACATGCGTCCTCATGGTGGTCTCATAATCGAAAATACTAAATATCAAATCAAATAAACTAAATATCAATAGCAAGAACGTGGACCTCAAGACTCCGTGGTTCAGATCTAACCGGGAATATGGTGAAGATGATAATGAGGCGTAAAGTCAACCTCTAACTTCAGTGTCAGTGTCACTAACCATTACAGTAATCGAACCGTGCAGTCAAATTTTTATCTTTTACCTTGTACACTCACAAAACTTGAATCGTACATAAGTGTGGACCGACTTACTAAATCCACACTGAGTTATTGGCGGAGCAATAGTATCGCCACAAGAACAAAAAGTAAAAAAAACCGTGCAGTCCAATTCAGTTTAACCTTGGATTTTGTAATGACAAAACAGTGAATTGTGATTAATATGCATCTAACTGTAACTGATAATCCAATAATATGGCTATGTTTATATTATTAGGTATCTAATAGTGAGGATTATGTAAATTATACTTATCAATTTCGTGCTGCAGAAAATTTTGCGGGTAATTCAACACTTCCACTTACGCAGAGGATAGATATAGACTACGAGATAGTGATAACCGAAGGTCCGCATGAAACTGGTCGGTACGGACGATACAGTTCTTCTCCTGTTTACGACAAAATGATATTGATGACCTATTTAGATTTCAATAGGTAAGAAGTAGGTAATTCGAAACCTCTCAGTTTTCAGGCCATAGAGAGCCGTATTGTGTTATGTGAGACATCTTTGGAAGAGTTGGATAAGTACTTGGAATGCGAAACACTGTCCTTCAGAAACAGCTTCAGTCGACGTGATAGCCAGCACTGTATATCGTTTATGGAGGCCGAACATCGGTGGCGCCGGCGATATCTTCTACGGGCAGTGGGGTATTTAAAGAACAGTCGTCTTCGTTCCACTGCAGCATCCTTTGCGCCTATCCCTATTTCGAAATACGGCGGTGGCCTTTAATGCTGTGTTCCTTAGCGATACATTCAAAGTTGTTAGAGAATATACCTCCCTGTGCAGGTATCCTACTAGTTCAAACAATTTTTACAAAGAAGTCCATGGGATACAGGGGTACCTTGAGTTTCTATTCGCCTTTACCGCAGTTACTGAACTATATAACATCACGCTTCTACCTAGAAGAGCAGAGCAGTAATCATTGATGTCAACAAATCGGGCAAACCTACATTTTTGTAAAAGTAATAAGCGATGGGATTATTTTTTATTTTATTTGTTTATTTATTTAATAAATTAAATGGATGTGACTAGTATTCCAAGTATGTCACGGGCGAAGCTGCGGGCGTTTGCTAGTTAGACATACATTTAAAATGTAATAACTAATAGTTTATTAATCACGCCTTATCCTCTTTGGGGTGGCAGATGCATATTATACGCCCACTTTTTACCGTATGTATTGCTGTCTCACCCACGTAATAGGTGGTGACCACGTAAAATGCTTTATTTCAAGCACTTATAATAAAGACAAACTAGTTATGCAGGAACTTATGCAGATAAAAGAAAGGCAGGAAATAAAGAAGTAAAAAGAGATTGATGCACGACACTCGTTCTGTAAACATCGACCCCGCTCAGCTGAGACACATAGGAAACTGGACTCAACTGCTAAGTCCAACAGTACCTTGAAAGATCATATTTGCCCACGACCTATAGACGGTGCCACGGTGGCCATACAGGTTAGTACAAGTACAGGGTTTTCTTTGGAATTTCCCTTCTTTTCGCCATGATCTCATCCGTTAGTCTCAAGGTACAAAGGCTTGGGTTTCGTAGGTCTCGAAGGTTTCAAAGTTCTCGGTAACCATCGCACCACTCTTAGTTATCATTATTGACTAAAGTTAAATAGTTGCAAACAATGAGAAATGTCTAATTTTGTATATTAAATGTTATCTTAACAACAACTATCGATTACCTACTCTTTCAGTAGGATATTTACCCCGTGGCCTGGTGATATTATGTTTGCGGGGCCACGGGGTCATCGTGCGGCTATACCGCGCAGTCCGCGCGCGTATCGTTATCTCCGCTAAGCTCAAGAAAGGCTATAAGTGTAACAAAGGAAAGTACAGATAGAATAACTGTCATGAAGTCAAGAAGGAAGTTCTTTAGTTGTCGACGCCGCCGAAGCAATCCGCACGATACAGTGAACCGCAAATTATAATCGATTTTTTTCTTTTCCAGATTTTTTAGTTTTCCACCTATTTTTAATTATTTGACGCTCGCGGCTTCGCCCGCATTGTGGTTTCCCCGTTTCCATTTCGCAAAGGAACTTGATCCCAGGATAAAAAGTAGCCTATGTGTTATTCTGATGTCTATTTTATTGTAATGTTCTATTCTACTGAATGAATGGAAAATTACTTTTTGCGTGAAAGAGTATCAAACCTACATGCATACTTTATTACAAACTTTCACGTTTATAATATTAGTAGAATAAAAAAATAAATTCAACCTCACTGTGGATTAGAACTTTAAACATGAATACGCATCTAAAAGAATGTACCTTTGAAAAAGAACCTAGGCCTAAAAAATATTTGATTAAAATTGCTTAAATCAGGCAAAACCCTCAAACAGAGAAAGCTCAAGTAAAAAAAGCGTTACATATCTAACGATTTATTTAAAAGTCGCCAGACGACCGTGGACAAATCATGATGATTGTGGCTATGTTTGTGGTCAACAAGAAACGGAATTTATTATTATTTTAGGTTGATAGAAATTAGTAGGTAGGACGGTACATTGCATTAAACGTAGTACAATATTAACTCAATGGGACGGTAGGAGAAATTACTCTACGCGTAATATTCATAAAATGAAGAAAGGTTGGGTTGATCAATGATCGATTTGAATATCGATATTAATCTACCATGTACCATTTCCATTTTAATTTACATTGTAAATTAAAATGTTTAATTTACATTGTAAATTAAAATGGATATTTGCACGGAGCTCTGAGATATTCTAGCTAAAAACATGGGGATGATAGCTGGTGCCGCATTTCGCAGCCTGAACTGAAGGTTAAAATTCAATGATAATTCAGCGCCTTCGTTTACAACTTCGGCACTTACAAGTTCACAATAATATGCGCGACTGCGGTGCACCTATGTTAAGGGCCATCTTTAATTATAACTGCTGTGCCCAAACACCTGTACAAAGCCTGGACTTAATACATATAATACCATCAGCTTTTTCAACAATTGTTAATAAGTAGAAGACGGGAAAACCCCATTCAATGAATTTGCCAGGGCTCGGATGGTATAGCTAAACGCCACTGAAGTCTAGACTAGATTCATCAAAAGACGGAGGTTGCCCAGCCCACTAAGGTCCAGTAGAAAAGCATACTAACAAATACTATTACCAGAAAATCTCGATTTTCTTTGTGTGTGTGTGTGTGTTTGAGAAACAAAGGTCAAACAGGAAAAAAGAAACAATATTAATGCAAAGTAAATGTAAAGCCCAGGTTTTCAATGTCATGTGAATAAAGAGGAATAATAATATTAAGTTAAGCGCTTGTGGCCCCGCTGACTTAGGCGCGGGACAAATACAAGAGGCGTCGGGCGGAGGTGAGGCGCGGGCGCAGCACCACTTCTGCGACATTTTATACAAAATGTACAGAAGAGGCGCGGCGTGAGACATACTGGAACAGCGAGGCGAGAGTGCGGCGCGGGCGGCATGCGGGCGCCGCATCGTCGCCTTGGCAAACCTGCAGTTAGCAGTGGCATGCCCGACCACTTGCAGATTGTCTTCATCTGACGAAGAAGACGTCATGTGGTCGTAATAAATCCAAACACTACAATGAAAAATGCATCCCTGTGTTCGCCATGCGCCTAACCTTTATGACGCACCTGTTATGCGCTGCACTGTCGCCGCGCCTGCACCTCGCCTTAACTCCGCAACTTGTATTTGTCCCGCGCCTTATTAGTGTTCAACAATCACTGTGTTAAGCAACTTTAGCTACGGCTGGTGCTCGGATGGGTGACCACTTTGTGATATTTCCATTTATGAGCGTTTCCATGCTTCGGAAGTCACGTTAAGTGATAGGTCCCAGTTGCCTAGTAGTTGTTAAGCCAAGTTAAAAGAAGCTTAAAATTTCAACAGCATGTAGCGTATTTTAACACAGCAATGGGCTCACCTCCTATTATGCGGGGCAAAAATTCTAACTGTGAAATGTGGGCATATAATATGCCTCTGCCACTCCTTCGGGGATAAGATGTGTTTGATATAAATAATAATAAGTCATAAAAATTGTTAATTGCATTTTCCAGTTATAGTAGTGCCTACATCTAAATTACAAACCAAATGTCACTGTATGCTGACATTAGTCTATGTTAACATCTTATAATACATCCCGGTAAGAAGCGAAGACAAGAAGTGTTGGCTGGGCATCGTAAGGTAAGTACGAGTTTAATAAAAAGTGAACCGATAAAATAGACCTCTTAGTTTTCTAGAACTGCACAGTGTGAAGAAACTTTCGAAGTATTTTATAAATAAGTAGTGATCAGGTAAGCAATGTATACATTTGTGTAGGATGATGATGTAATTACATGAATAATAACGTAGTTAGATATGTTTGGTACATGTATGACTCATGCCTAGTAAAAGTTATACCAATGACAGTTCTCATTGATCATTACTACTTGTAACAACTCCTTTTAAATCTGTAAGATGTAAATTTTACCTTACTATCGCCTTGATCAGCTGCAGCAATGATGTCTGTTAATTTATGAAGAAATACATCTATCTGTCCTTGTTCCTCTAAAGGTTTATCCAAATCCAACTAAAATATAGAAATATTTGGTTTAATTTCAAATCACTCATAAATGTATTATTCAGGTACAGAGCACAATAAATTATTTGCAATACTCACTTTTATGAGATTGTATCCACGAGACGAACAAGCGTTTATTAACTCTTTCCAATTTATTTTGTGACTCTTTTTGTCTGACATCCATAGTCCGATTGTTTTACTATAACGGGCACAACTTTCCATTGTAAAGAAAAAGTTTATTAAAATTATGTTGGCCTTTTGAAGAATTAATAACTAGTTACTTACAATGAACTAAACTAGAGTCTAAACTACAGTAGCATGTAACATTCGTGTTTTATAAATTAGTTCGCGACCTTGTAAGAGTATTGAGAACTAGCATGTTTAATGATTAGGAGTAGGAGGAAATTCACAAGTCAAAATATAAAAAATAAAAACAATAACACGCGACTGAGTTCGAGCGAGCATTGGGTAGTTTGGGTACGACCGTATGACAGCACAGTTGTTATCAAATGTCAAACTGTCAATAATTTATCACACCAGCAAATATTTGTATTTTTTTTATTTCTTATTTTATGGCCTGGTTAAAAAACCTTTTAGCCAAATCTAATTTTTTATATCATATTTCTTCAAACTTATCTTCTAATTAGTCATGTCCAGTCTTTGTCGATGTCGTGTCCTAAGTCCTAGGTCCTGGTCCTTGCCCTCAGTATAATGGTGATTCTTATACTGAGGTTTTCAGTAGACTTTTCGCGGCAAGAGAGAAAATAGCATTTCACTGCATGTATAACATTTATTTATTTATTTCATTAACAATGTCAAATTGTGTTGAAATTTGTACATAACTTAGTCCTAGTATTAGTCACAATTTTTTTAATATATTATACATACACACATCAACACGGTCTAGGGATATTTCATGCTCAATTAAATAACTCGAAAAGTGCGGGCCGCATTGGGATCTTTTATACACCGATTTGTTTGTAATTTATCTCAGACTAATTCCAAATTCAAATTTTTGAAAATTCTTTTGTTTCGGTGGCATAAAAATGTCTTGATGTGTAGGAGAGGGAATTTTCATTTGTGCGAAATTTAGAAAACAATACGAATTACGTTTAGTTACAGTTTTTTTTTTCATTTTTAAACGAAAGATAAAGTTAAAATTGAGGTATTGTAGCCATGCAACGCCAACATTTGACGAGGGCGGAGATGTTACGAGCTGTGGGAATGCTGGAAGCTGGGTCTGTTCAGCGTAATGTTGCTGAGGCCATCGAGACCCACCAAAATGTAATTTCAAGATTGTGGACACGCTATCGTGCCACAGGTGAAGTAGCGGAGAGGCACCGGGGGCCAAGTCGCATCACTACCCCCAGACAAGACCGATTTTTGCAAATTACTGCGCGAGCTCAACCAAATGCAACGGCGACTCAATTGGTCCAAAGGCTGCGAGTGGAACACCAAGTGTTTGTGAGTGACCAAACTGTAAGAAGGCGACTGCATGAAAGCAATCTACGCTCTCGTAGACCACTCCGGGTCCCACCTTTACGGAGAGGCAATCGTGGACGACTGAATGGGTTCGGAACCACGTGGACTGGGGCCGTGAGCAATGGTCCAATGTGCTGTTCACGGATGAATCCAGGTTCGGCTTCCATCCAGATTCACGAAGGACGCGTGTTTGGCGAGTTCCTGGACGATGGAGCCGTCTTCAGAACCCTCAGGAAGTTCACCCATACCAAGGAGGAACAATTATGGTTTGGGCAGGAATTCGTCTTGGAGGACGGACGGATCTCGTTTGGGTGCGGGGCAATATGACGGCAGAACGATACGTCCAACAGGTGCTGGGGTCCGTAATCTTGCCCCACAGAACACAAATGGGGCAAGATTTCCTGCTCATGCACGACAATGCCCGGGCACACACGGCGAGAACGGTAGCAGCTTGGTTACATACACACAATGTTAGGGCCTTAGACTGGCCTGCTCAATCGCCAGATCTAAATCCCATTGAGCATGCGTGGGATATGCTGCAAAGAAGAGCTCTGAAGGAAGTTCTTGAAAATCTGGCTACAGAAGGTCAACTTTTTGCGCACCTCAGAAGGACATGGGACAATATTCCGCAGCAAGACATTGACAACCTTGTTCTGAGCATGCCGAATCGTTGCCGATGTGTTATGAACATCATGGGCGCTTTCTCAGACTACTAACTTCAAGTTTATAAACACTAATTAAATGATTTTTCTATTTTTTTCAGTTTTTACTCATAAATTAAAAGTTAATTCATGTACGGTTTCTGTCTATGCTTCATTTTTTTCCATAAAATCCTGAAATTTTAATCGAAGTACCTTAACCATTATTAAAAAGTGGTAGAATAATAAATAACGTATCTTTTAAATATATACATGTCATATAAATAATTAACACATTGATAGTAATTCGCTTTTTTAAAAATATCCCTAGACCGTGTTGATGTGTGTATATTTAATTTAACAACAACAATAAAAGAAAACAGAAATAAAAAAAAAAATAAGTGAACATAATTATGTCAATCGCATCCCAGCTGTATATCATACACTTACATAACTACAATAAATTTTTAATTTTTAAAATCATCAGGGAATAAAAACATGCATCCACTAGATAAGCCCTAAGTTTCGTTTTAAAATCCATTTTGTATAATGACTCTTTTATATCCATAGGAAGATTATTGAAATAACTGATTGATCCATACAATGAGCCGTGTTTAACCACATCCAGAGTAGGTGCTATTTTGGACAACATATCTTTTCGTCGTGTACTTTCACGTAAAATTCTTTTCTCACTATTTTCATAGTTGTGAATTACTTTGAAAAAATGAGTGAGCAACACCATTGTCTTTCACTATAGCACGTTAACACAACTTTTATGTCCAAGAAACCACCACTCCGGCACATAAAACAAGATAAATGCACTAGTTTTAGAAAATAATATACAGCAAACGTCCGCACTTGACACTCTTCCCACCAAAAGTCCACACCAGCAAAAAAAAAAGCTTATACATCATAGTAGAAAAATAATGCATGGAATGGAATTTGCCTACAATTAATATAGTACATTATTGCAAAGGCCGGGAAATCCGCAATTGCAGGTAGAGTTTAACTTTGAAGGCCGAGCCGTAGGCGAGGACTTCACCAATACGAGTCAGGCAGTGCTTTTCTCAAAAGACTGCAGGGAAATAAAACATACTCTTTAAATTAACTTTATATTTTTGATTTCGCCTAAGTGAATTATACGCAGCAAGATGGAAAAGAAAAAATAGTGTATGTGACCGCCGTGCTGAGCTCCAGGGTTCCATTCCCCGATCAGAACATTTATTTTTGTGATCCATAAATGTTTGTTTTGGAGTTTGGATGTTTCCAATGTTTGATGTTTGTAGTTTTTAATTAGTTGTCTAGATAGTTGATAGATAGATAGCACAAGTTTAGTTTCAGCTAGATAGTGCTGTGTAAAAAAGTATCCCAGAATATTTATTTATTATTTATAGCACGTTGACACAGTTGATATGTCCCAGAATCCAACACATAAAACAAGATAAATGCACATATTTTAGAAAATAATATACTTAAAATCCAATCAAAAAGTATCTAAAAACCCCAGTGCACCGTATCATACAACATTGCTGGAGCATTGTAATGTTTCAAATTCAAAAAACGCTCCAACAATGAATTTCATTTTCTCTGTCCGTAAATGCTTCGCGTATTCTTTTTTCGGAAAAACGCAGTATTTTCATGCGTGATTGATAAACAATTACTTTTTGTCACATAACACCGGTCTATTAAAGTTATTCGCTAACAGTGATTCACTCTTAGATTATGATTTCCTTGTGTTAAGTTACTTGTAAAGTTTATTTTATATATTTTGTAGTTTTATATGTTTAATTTGTTTTAATATATATGTATTGCAAGTTACAGCTTGTAATTAAAGTTATTAGATATGATTCAAAGTGCAACTACAGTTTATGCATTATATAAAATGAGATTATATGGTGTAAAATTCGTAAGAAACACCGGTGATATAAGGTTGCTAATGCAATGTTTCCATTAGAAACGATTACTACCAACCAAATCCTAACTAACCATTATCTAATAACTACAAATATCCTTATTATATTACAGTATTTAAACTTTGTAATAATATAATTGAACTTATCCACTAAAACACTAAACAAAGTGTTAAATAAAAAGGATGTTTCACTTTGGCATTCAAACGTCGGCGTCATATTCAAGTTTTGATTAGTTATTATAGCTATTTCTAAGACTTCGTGCAGGCGTTAAAATATAACGTCACATCGTAACGCCTGCACGGCAATGGTTGATTGTTAACTCAGCTTACAAAGGGACGCACGAGAGCGGTGGAGGTCTGGGCTAGATTCTTCAGCTAGGGGTGTGGGGTTGGGAACCTCCGCGTGGTGCACCCCGGTAACGAAAGAGGCAATGCCTCTTCTCAATGCGGGGAGACGTTGCCACTTACGGCCAATACCCGGCCAGAGGAGTGTTTTTCCTCGTATCCTCTGAATAGCAGAGAGTACATGGATAAACGCATTGAAGAATGGACGGGTTTACTAAGCTGGACTAGCCCAGGACTGATAAACCTGTCCTAGTGCGGGTTGGTCTACTGCTAACGCAGAGACTAAATAGCAAGTTCCACTGCAAGTGAGAGAGGATTAGCCAACCTCTCGCGTTCCGTAACCAATAGGTGATCGACAAAAACCCGACTGATGGCTTCAGGAGGGTACGCCGTGAACTTTTTGGTCGGAGGGCTTGCCTTAATTGGCCGGCTCGCGACAAGGAAAAGTCTTTAAAACCCGACAGAGAGTCGTAAAAACTTATGGATACCTGCCGACCTCCATAGTATATAGGCTTGTCCGAGCGCAGGGGGCACCGCTCGGATCGACTTCCTTTCCCCCATTCTCGTGGGACTTCATATGAATAGAAACCAAGTTATACAAAAGGAGAGATCAAACGACGACAATAGCCTGAATAACACAGGAACAGATAAAGACGCAAGGGAATTTGGAAAAGTGGGGCAGCGGCATCGATCGCGATCGGTTAGAGCTACGTTCTTAAGACCAGCTACTCCTCTTTCAAGAGATGGAGGTGAACCAACTGAGGACAGCGATAGCTCACAGGTGTCAATGACATCGTACGTAGTTTGAAACGTGAAAATGTGTGAAACGTTGTAACGTGAAAAATGTACATAGACAGCTCAATCGACAAGTTAGTCGGCATGTATTTACATTCGATTGTCTATGTGCATATTTCACGTCTTGTTCAATTTTATCATATAAAATGAATTTTAGCGATATCAGATACAAATAAGGTGCTATTTATGATATTACCAACTTTAGTTCGAATTAATAACAGAATAGCATTGGGCAATCTCTTCATAAAAATAACATTTTAGAGAAATTTACTTTAATGGTCTCTAGAACAGAATTGAAAAATGCATCCGCCAATCCGCCGTGGCTATCGTTGTGTAAATTAAGCTGTCCTATAATTAGATTTTTCATGTTCCAAGATTTTTTCATTTTTATGAAATGAAACTACTACAGGTAGTTTGTGCTCAAAATGAGCTGCTGCAGCCTATGCTTATAGGTATGACACTCCCGAGAGCCGCAAAGTGTAGGGTCGTGATAACTCTTTTCGATGTCTGTTCTGGCGTTAAAAAGGGGGGGGGGGGGGCGCTAAAAGTGCGACCACCACGGTAGCTGAAGAATCTTTTTTTTTTTTTTTTTACGCGGGGAAGCTTTACGCACCGTACCCTCTGTTCTAAAATAGAGAGCGTGTGTGGGACTCCCGATGTTTTGGTATACCCACTAAACCCCGCTGCCTACCTCGACAGGAAGGAGGAACACCAGGAACGCATCAGCGGCTTCTAGAGTCCTCCCTGCCATGCCCCATGCTTGAGGCACGTCACAGGGTGATTATACCCCGGCCGGGACACAGTGCCGCCTCACACTAATCATTACGTGATAGTGTGTTAGGCGGAAGCTGCATCCCTCCTAGACTACACCAGCGCTTATGGCGGGGTATAACCTGACTCGGGTCACTTGTAGCGACCCCAGAATGGCGGCTGAGAAGTTAGCGGACGCCGCGCCCTCCTCTACGCCGTCGTCTCCTTCGAGCGGGATCGGCTCTCTCACGACCCCGCTCGGCGGCCTCCTTCTGGAGCAAAACGGTCTCACAGAAGGAGTCCACAGCCCTCTATCCCTCGTCACTTACCAGCATTGCCGCGATCAATGCTGGTGGAGACAAATCTCCTCCGATTTGTCCAACCAGGGCCTGTCGTTCGAACTCCCATGCGGGGCAGTCCTCCAGCGTGTGCTGGGCCAAATCTTCATCAGTACCAGAGTGGTGACAATGTGTCGTATCCTCCCGCCCGATTCGACACAAATACTCCCCGAAGCAGCCATGCCCGGTGAGTACCTGGGTCAAACGGTGACGCTGCCTGACCTCCGTAACCACGCTTCAAAACTCGGCAGAACGGCTCCAACGGCACGTTACCGAGCACAACCCCGTGTTTCAAGCCGCGCCCGCCACGCCTGCAGAGCATGCTGATGTGCGTTCCGCCGTAGCACTCCGAGCTCAATGTCAGGCGCTGTCACCTCGTCATTCCGTTGGACAGAGCGAAATTGGTCATAAAACATTGCGTAAATATCGGCCAGAATGTCGAAAGGTGTTGATCGCGCCAAAACTGTCGCTGCCTCATAAGAAATCGTCCGGTAACCCCGTACGATCCGTATGGCCATCAACCGCTGCAGGCTTCTAAGTAGAGCCTGACAGCGGGAAGAACGCGCCAGGTCTTGAGACCATACGGGTGCTCCATACCGCGCCATAGAGCGTACGACACTCGAGTAGAGGCAGCGAACTTCTTCCTTTGGTCCCCCGAGATTAGGGAGCAAGCGTTGTAATGCACCCGCTACCCCTCGGATCCGGGGAACTAAGCGCCCGTAATGTTCTTCGAAGCTCCACCGACTGTCCAGGATAAGACCTAAGTATTTCATGTACAGGCCTACCTGGACTACAGCGTCGCCCACTTTGAGTCTCGAGCTGGGTGGTTCTTGGCCCCTACGTAGGGCATGGAACCATATGGCTTCAGTTTTCTGAGGTGCTACCCTCAAACCCAGCTCCTGAATCTTCCTTACGACACTTGCCACCCCCTGTTCGGCGAACTGAAGCACCTCTTCGAATCCTGACCCTCTGGCCAATATTAGAGTATCGTCAGCATAGCAAACGATACTAAGACCAGGGGGCAGACTAGTGCGAAGAACCGCATCATACGCAAGGTTCCACAGCAATGGGCCCAGAACAGAGCCTCGTGGAACACCACAGTATACTTCCCTCCGATTCTCTACTCCGTTCCGACCAATAAATCTCACGGTTCTATCACGTAGATATGCCCCAATAACAGTCCGTAGGTAGGGAGGCACCTCGTGGTAAACGAGGGCCGTCCTTATTGTCTGCCATGGGAGGGTACCGAAACCCACCCGCGACAGATGCCGTACGATTCTGTCTGAGATAATCCTTTCAAGGAGTTTCCCAGACTCCTTCACCAAACATATCGGTCGAAACGCAGAAGGAGAGTCCGCGCATCTTCCGTCTTTCTTTATCAGAACCAGTCTCGCTTCTTTCCAGCCGAGGGGGAAGATACCGAGGTGGAGACAATTCGTAAATACCCACCTCAGCTTATCTCCCAGTACTGATAGAACTACCACTAGTGCCCGACCTAGAATACCGTCAGGGCCAGGCGCGGTATTCCGAGAAGCCGGCAGCTCGGTCTAATTCACTATATGTCATTTCATACCCTTTGGACCAGGATTGATGGTTTGTCTGTGATAGCGGAGTCGGGAGACTATCTTGGACCCATGGGAAGAGTGTGTCTACCACTCTTCCCAAAAACTCCGGTTCCAAGGTTTCTGTTAGAGGAGGGATCCAGTGGGACGTCCGTACAAAATAGTACTGGGAAAGCCCCAGTTCCATTTTGTACGGACGTCCCCATGGATCCCTATCCAGTCCCCTAATAAGTTCCTGCCAGGATTGAGCCTTAGCCTCAGTAATAGCGCTACTGAGGGCTTTAACGGATCCTCCATATTCCCGCCGTAATCTGTCAATTTCCTCGGCTGTGGTTCCGTGTCTCCTTCGGGCACAGAGGTATGGTCGGCGTAATCTCGCAACTGTAGAGCGCAGGTGCGAGATTTTCTCGCTCCACCAGTACGCTGATTTTTTTCTAGACGGCCTAACTCGAGGCATTGAGACATCACAAATTGACTCCAAAATGTTCCCGAACCAGGTTGCCTGCGCTTCCGGATCGGATGAAACTGTCTGTTCTCCCCAGTCCACGATATGGGATGCGGCTATGGCCAAGTCTCGGTCAAACCGCTTGAGAGACCATCGTCGCGGACGGACATGATCCCGGCTAGAACAGTTAGGGCGACGAAGGCATAGCTCGAATACGATGTACCTGTGGTCAGATAGATTAACCACTTCGTTTGCGACTCGCTTCCTGACACCATGTGAACGACAGCAGGAGACGCCCACGACAGGTCGACGATCGACTCCCCCTGCCATCCCACAAAGTTGCTGACTGAACCCCGATTAAGAAGTCAAAGGTCCAGTCCGGCCGCCCACTCCAAAATGGTATCTCCCCTCGCGTCATCCCTACTATCACCCCATTCCGTTGAGTGGGCATTGAAATCACCCAGCACCAATACCTGACGAGACGATAAACCACGAATATAATTAGCAAGACCGTCTAGGTATGCCTCATATTCTGCGAGGCTTCGGTTGGGAGAATAGTAACATCCCACAACTAGTACTGCCCCCCACTCAACAACAGGTGGTCTAGGTAGAAGTACTTTTTTGTTGTTGGCTCCAGCAGTAGTAGGAGTCAGCATTCCATGCTTAGTACCAGCATTTTTTTTCACCTTTCTCCCTACTACCTGAGCCCAGGTGTCGTTTCCCGGAGCTTTCATGGGTTTTGACGACTGGGCTGCAGTAGTCTTAGTGGGTTCAACCTCTACTTGCCTAATCGTATGTAGCCACCCCTTCGGGGATAAGGCGTGATGGATATTTATTAAAAAGAAGAAGAGTAAGGGGCTGGTCTCGCCACATACGATTAGCCAAGTAGAGGTTGAACCCACTAAGACTACTGCAGCCCAGTCGTCAAAACCTATGAAAGCTTCGGGAAACGACACCTGGGCTCAGGTAGTAGGGAGAAAGGTGAAAAAAAATGCTGGTACTAAGCATGGAATGCTGACTCCTACTACTGCTGGAGCCAACAACAAAAAAGTACTTCTACCTAGACCACCTGTTAATGCAGCTGTGGTAGTTTCGGTGCCTCCAGGCTCCACTACTTCCATTGCTGCAGTGATGCAAGCCGCAAAAGAACGAATAAAGTTGGCAGAGTTGGGTATCACGAGTGGGCTCCGCCAGAGAAAGGCTCTCACCGGGATCTCGATTTAGAGGGCCGGATAGCACAGTCAAGGCCGATGTACTGGCTGAGCGATTGCGTACCGTATTGGGAGACACGGACGCAAGATTTATCCGACCATGTAAAATGGCGGAACTGCGGGTGATGGATTTGGACGATTCGATCACCCCTACAGAGGTGGCGGAGGCAATAGCTTTGGCGGGTGGCTGCTCTTCGTCTCTAATCAAGGTCGGGGACTTTCGTAAAAGCAGCCATCGATTGGCAACAGTATGGGTCCAAGGTCCTCTTACGGCTATACGAAAAGTCACAGCCAGTCCACGAGTTCAAGTGGGCTGGGTGTCAGTCCGCGTCGAAGCTCTGGTAGCACGGCCACTTCAGTGCTATCATTGCCTCGAAATGGGACACGTCCGCGTTAGGTGCCGGGGCAATAAAGATAGAAGTGCATGCTGCTTCCATTGCGGAGGAATAGACCATAAAGTTCGAGACTGCACAGAAAGGACGCCAAAATGTCCCATTTGCCAGGATCAGGGTCGGCCCGCCAACCACCGTATGGGTAGTAATAAATGCTGACCAACGATGAGAAGAGTAGAGCTTTGCCTTGGCTTATCTCAATCGAGACCAACCCAGTCGGGAAGCTGCCCGACAGAGGAGGTAATGGTGGCTTAAAATTCTCGCACAAAATCAAAATTCTTCAGGGCAACCTCAACCATTGCCGTGCAGCGCAGGACCTTCTATTCCAAACGCTCGCGGAGGAGTCGGTTGCTCTGGCGGTGATTGCGGATCCTTATACCGTTCCGGACCATCCGCGTTGGTTCGGGGCGGATGATGACTCTGCAGCTATATATTGGACGGGAGGAGATGGCCTCCATTGCTCTCTTATGAAAAAGGGTGCGGGTTATGTGGTGGTTGAGTGGGGGGCAGTACTAGTTGTGGGATGTTACTATTCTCCCAACCGAAGCCTCGCAGAATATGAGGCATACCTAGACGGTCTTGCTAATTATATTCGTGGTTTATCGTCTCGTCAGGTATTGGTGCTGGGTGATTTCAATGCCCACTCAACGGAATGGGGTGATAGTAGGGATGACGCGAGGGGAGATACCATTTTGGAGTGGGCGGCCGGACTGGACCTTTGACTTCTTAATCGGGGTTCAGTCAGCAACTTTGTGGGATGGCAGGGGGAGTCGATCGTCGACCTGTCGTGGGCGTCTCCTGCTGTCGTTCACATGGTGTCAGGAAGCGAGTCGCAAACGAAGTGGTTAATCTATCTGACCACAGGTACATCGTATTCGAGCTATGCCTTCGTCGCCCTAACTGTTCTAGCCGGGATCATGTCCGTCCGCGACGATGGTCTCTCAAGCGGTTTGACCGAGACTTGGCCATAGCCGCATCCCATATCGTGGACTGGGGAGAACAGACAGTTTCATCCGATCCGGAAGCGCAGGCAACCTGGTTCGGGAACATTTTGGAGTCAATTTGTGATGTCTCAATGCCTCGAGTTAGGCCGTCTAGAAAAAAATCAGCGTACTGGTGGAGCGAGAAAATCTCGCACCTGCGCTCTACAGTTGCGAGATTACGCCGACCATACCTCTGTGCCCGAAGGAGACACGGAACCACAGCCGAGGAAATTGACAGATTACGGCGGGAATATGGAGGATCCGTTAAAGCCCTCAGTAGCGCTATTACTGAGGCTAAGGCTCAATCCTGGCAGGAACTTATTAGGGGACTGGATAGGGATCCATGGGGACGTCCGTACAAAATGGAACTGGGGCTTTCCCAGTACTATTTTGTACGGACGTCCCACTGGATCCCTCCTCTAACAGAAACCTTGGAACCGGAGTTTTTGGGAAGAGTGGTAGACACACTCTTCCCATGGGTCCAAGATAGTCTCCCGACTCCGCTATCACAGACAAACCATCAATCCTGGTCCAAAGGGTATGAAATGACATATAGTGAATTAGACCGAGCTGCCGGCTTCTCGGAATACCGCGCCTGGCCCTGACGGTATTCTAGGTCGGGCACTAGTGGTAGTTCTATCAGTACTGGGAGATAAGCTGAGGTGGGTATTTACGAATTGTCTCCACCTCGGTATCTTCCCCCTCGGCTGGAAAGAAGCGAGACTGGTTCTGATAAAGAAAGACGGAAGATGCGCGGACTCTCCTTCTGCGTTTCGACCGATATGTTTGGTGAAGGAGTCTGGGAAACTCCTTGAAAGGATTATCTCAGACAGAATCGTACGGCATCTGTCGCGGGTGGGTTTCGGTACCCTCCCATGGCAGACAATAAGGACGGCCCTCGTTTACCACGAGGTGCCTCCCTACCTACGGACTGTTATTGGGGCATATCTACGTGATAGAACCGTGAGATTTATTGGTCGGAACGGAGTAGAGAATCGGAGGGAAGTATACTGTGGTGTTCCACGAGGCTCTGTTCTGGGCCCATTGCTGTGGAACCTTGCGTATGATGCGGTTCTTCGCACTAGTCTGCCCCCTGGTCTTAGTATCGTTTGCTATGCTGACGATACTCTAATATTGGCCAGAGGGTCAGGATTCGAAGAGGTGCTTCAGTTCGCCGAACAGGGGGTGGCAAGTGTCGTAAGGAAGATTCAGGAGCTGGGTTTGAGGGTAGCACCTCAGAAAACTGAAGCCATATGGTTCCATGCCCTACGTAGGGGCCAAGAACCACCCAGCTCGAGACTCAAAGTGGGCGACGCTGTAGTCCAGGTAGGCCTGTACATGAAATACTTAGGTCTTATCCTGGACAGTCGGTGGAGCTTCGAAGAACATTACGGGCGCTTAGTTCCCCGGATCCGAGGGGTAGCGGGTGCATTACAACGCTTGCTCCCTAATCTCGGGGGACCAAAGGAAGAAGTTCGCTGCCTCTACTCGAGTGTCGTACGCTCTATGGCGCGGTATGGAGCACCCGTATGGTCTCAAGACCTGGCGCGTTCTTCCCGCTGTCAGGCTCTACTTAGAAGCCTGCAGCGGTTGATGGCCATACGGATCGTACGGGGTTACCGGACGATTTCTTATGAGGCAGCGACAGTTTTGGCGCGATCAACACCTTTCGACATTCTGGCCGATATTTACGCAATGTTTTATGACCAATTTCGCTCTGTCCAACGGAATGACGAGGTGACAGCGCCTGACATTGAGCTCGGAGTGCTACGGCGGAACGCACATCAGCATGCTCTGCAGGCGTGGCGGGCGCGGCTTGAAACACGGGGTTGTGCTCGGTAACGTGCCGTTGGAGCCGTTCTGCCGAGTTTTGAAGCGTGGTTACGGAGGTCAGGCAGCGTCACCGTTTGACCCAGGTACTCACCGGGCATGGCTGCTTCGGGGAGTATTTGTGTCGAATCGGGCGGGAGGATACGACACATTGTCACCACTCTGGTACTGATGAAGATTTGGCCCAGCACACGCTGGAGGACTGCCCCGCATGGGAGTTCGAACGACAGGCCCTGGTTGGACAAATCGGAGGAGATTTGTCTCCACCAGCATTGATCGCGGCAATGCTGGTAAGTGACGAGGGATAGAGGGCTGTGGACTCCTTCTGTGAGACCGTTTTGCTCCAGAAGGAGGCCGCCGAGCGGGGTCGTGAGAGAGCCGATCCCGCTCGAAGGAGACGACGGCGTAGAGGAGGGCGCGGCGTCCGCTAACTTCTCAGCCGCCATTCTGGGGTCGCTACAAGTGACCCGAGTCAGGTTATACCCCGCCATAAGCGCTGGTGTAGTCTAGGAGGGATGCAGCTTCCGCCTAACACACTATCACGTAATGATTAGTGTGAGGCGGCACTGTGTCCCGGCCGGGGTATAATCACCCTGTGACGTGCCTCAAGCATGGGGCATGGCAGGGAGGACTCTAGAAGCCGCTGATGCGTTCCTGGTGTTCCTCCTTCCTGCCGAGGTAGGCGGCGGGGTTTAGTGGGTATACCAAAACATCGGGAGTCCCACACACGCTCTCTATTTTAGAACAGAGGGTACGCTGCGTAAAGCATTCCCCGCGTAAAAAAAAAAAAAGATTCTTCAGCTACCGTGCATCCGCCAATCCGCCGTGGCTATCGTTGTGTAAATTAAGCTGTCCTATAATTAGATTTTTCATGTTCCAAGATTTTTTTATTTTTATTAAATGAAACTACTACAGGTAGTTTGTGCTCAGAATGAGCTGCTGCAGCCATATGACACTCCCGAGAGCCGCAAAGTGTAGGGTCGTGATACCTCTTTTTGATGTCTGTTCTGGCGTTAAAAAGGGGGGGAGGGCTAAAAGAGCGACCTTTTAGCGCCCCCCCCCCCCCTGCAGCAGCTCATTCTGAGCACAAACTACCTGTAGTAGTTTCATTTAATAAAAATAAAAAATCTTGGAACATGAAAAATCTAATTATAGGACAGCTTAATTTACACAACGATAGCCACGGCGGATTGGCGGATGCATTTTTCAATTCTGTTCTAGAGACCACTAAACTAAATTTCTCTAAAATGTTCTTATTTTTATGAAGAGATTGCCCAATGCTATTCTGTTATTAAGACGAACTAAAGTTGGTAATATCATAAATAGCACCTTATTTGTATCTGATATCGCTAAAATTCATTTTATGTGATAAAATTGAACAAGACCTGAAAAATGCACATAGACAGTCGAATGTAAATACATGCCGACTAACTTGGTGATTGAGCTGTCTATGTACATTTTTCACGTTACAACGTTTCACACATTTTCACGTTTCAAACGGTTACTAAAATTAATAAACATCCCACTAAAATTAGACTTGAAAACGTCTAAATTTAGTATGACGTTAAATTTGTATCTGACATCACTAAAATTCATTTAATGTGAGAAAATTCAACAAAAGGTGAAAAATGTACATAGACAGTTTAATCACTAAGTTTGTCCGCATCTAAATACATGTTTATTATGAATTTTATCACATAAAAGGAATTTTAGTGATGACAGATACAAATTTAGTGGTTTATGATATCACCAAGTTTAGTTCGGCATAATAACAGAATAGCATTTGACAATCTCTTAATAAAAATAAGAAAATTTTAGAGAAATTTAGTTTAGTGGTTTCAACAACAGAATTAGCGCCAATGATGAATTAAAGGCGATTGTGGAAGCTGATGATACACAATCTACGGCTGAATTAGCAGCAGCTTTCGACGTTAGCGTCCAAACAATATTAGTCCATTTGCGTCAAATTGGTAAGGTAAAAATGCTTGACAAATGGGTGGCCCACGAACTCAATAAACACGCCAGCGCGAAGTACGCGTCAAGACGTGCTTTGCACTGCTCAACAGACACACAAATAAAGTAATTTTGAACCGCATTGTTATCTGCGATGAAAAATGGATTCTGTTTGATAACCGCAAGCGCTCAGCAAGTTGGTTGGATCCTGGTTCAGCATCTAAACAATGCCCTAAACGAAAACTTACAACTAGAAAAGTGATGGTCACTGTTTGGTGGTCTAGCGCCGGTGTGATTCATCACAGCTTCTTACCTAACGGGGTGAGCATTACTGCAGATGTGTACTGTTAAGGACTGAACACAATGACGGAGAAGCTGGCACATCTCCAACCAGCATTGGTCAATCGCTCGTCTCCACTGCTCCTGCACGACAACGCGCGACCTCATACTGCACAGCAGACGGTCACCAAGTTGCAAGAACTGGGGTTGGAAGCTCTCCGTCATCCGCCCTACTCACCAGACCTTGCGCCTACTACTTTTCTAGAATTTGGATAACTTCTGGGCGGAAAAAAAATACAATACCCGAGAGGCAGTCCAAAATGCCTTTAAGGAATTTGTTGCCTCCCGTCCAGCTGATTTCCTTAAAAAGGGCATTAATAAACTGCCACTGCTTTGGCAAAGATGCATTAATTGCATGGGTGATTACTTCGATTAATGCAAATAAAAAAACGTGATAAAAATACGTTTAAATATTTTCATTTTAAACTACAATTTTATAGGTAAAGAATTTATTAAGGGTTAATTGAAGTTCGGGAAAGTCCTCGATGTGGCATCTCGATCCTTACATGCATACATATTTCCATAATATCCACTCACATTGTACGAACAACACTGAGTCCTTCGGTCTATAACACTGAGTCATACTATTTGGACCAGTGAGGAAGATCTGGTGCCCGTTGCCACGGAAGGCAGCTCTTATAAGATTATAGCAAAAGATTAAAAAGGAAAGACATAATCAGTGACGACTGAGCCCATTGGAAATAAACGAGGAGATGTGCCCACTGGAGAGCACACTCACTCACCTAATTACCCTCACACAATCTGCTTATAGTAGAACTGATTGCAGATAACAGAACACAGAAAAAAAGGTAAATTTTATTTAAATCCATTCAGTAGTTTTACGTGCAAGTAACAAACATCCATACTTACAAACTTTCGCGTTTATAATATTAGTAGGAGTTTATGATGATATATTTAATAACAAATTTAGGCTTTATGTACAAGTACCAAATAAAATGTCCCGTACTCATTATACTCTTTTTTTTGAATAATATTAAAATCAAAAAATCATAATGTTATGTTCCTGTCTTCGGCAGCTAGTCACCGTTGTTCTTCAGAACATATCTTCCGTCCGCGCTAAACATTCTCCTTTAGTACACAATTTCATTCAATTGCTCTAAACGTTGCCGGTTTACCCAAATCTTGCTTTTAGTTCTTACTTTTTCTTTTTCAAATACCCGATTCTTAGTTTAACATGCAGCGAAGACCTTTACTTTTATATTAGTGACTAATGCCTGAAGGTCGGCTTTTGTTGAGACCATCACTACCGCATCATCAGCGTACAACAGACAATGTACTGAAAAATTTCCAATTTTACAACACATCATAATCTTTTAACTTTTGCAGCCACCTTTTGCACAACTATCCAGATACACTATGAAAAGCCAGCGGACCGTCGACGGCCTGTTTAACGCCCGAACAGAAGTCAAAAAGAGGCGCCAGGTGAACCTCCCCCTTGGTGGCACGCAAGCTTTACAGTCCGTATAAAGAGACTGTATCGCCAGCAGCAGCTGGCCGTCCACACCATATTCTGCCCGGATATGGTGTAGACGGCCAGCCAGGCCACACGGACGAGTACCACAGAGTTTCTCTCACAACTTTATTAAATTCTTTTTCCAGATCCACTAAAGCGCAAAAAACCTTCACTTTAAAATGTTGGGATTATTAATTGAATGAATGAATGAAAAATCTTTATTCATGTAGGTCACAATGTAACACTTATGAACGTCAAGATTATTGCTTCTACATTTACATTTACTGCCAGCTTCGCAAAGCAATAGGTAGAGGCTGAGGAAGAACCTGGCAATAAAACTCATGGCCACTCTTTTCTATCCGCCAGTAATTACATTAGTTTGAGTTACATGATGTTTGACCAATTATATAGTAATGAATTTATACAAAACCAAAAAACAAAATCAATGTTGTGTTTAAAATCATATCAAAATTAGAGCTATTCTAGTTGCCAGTTCTAAGGGCAGCCTACACTTTAAGAAGAAGAATCTAGCAAGAAAGTTAATGGATGCTCTTTTAAAATGTAGGTATGGCATACAACATTAAAATTACACTTACATTGTTCCTTTGGATTTATGTGAGAACAGTCGACTAAACTTAGTTTGCCTTAAATTTAAATGATATTATTTGTAATCAATTATTACAAATAATATAATTTATTAATTATATATTACATCTACACTACACTACATTATTATTAATTAATTAATTATTAGTTACATGAAATGTCATACATTGTTTAAGGCTACTAACATAAAGTAAAAACATATATAAAAAGCGCTCGTAGCCCTACTAACTCGGTTTCTGTAAAAGATCACTGATTTAAGAAACTCTCTCGGATTTTGGATGGATGAACGCTTTGCAGCATTTTCATATACCAGCGTTTTCGTGCTTCGAACGACACGTAAACGTTGCAATCGACACTCGTTAAGTCAAGTGAATAACTTTTGAGCGACTTAAAAATTACAACAGCGAGTCGCTACAATCTGAGCCTGTCCATTTGAACACAGGCATTGGGCTCACCACAATATGCCTCTGCCACACCTTCGGGGATAAAGTGGTGGCTAATAAATTTATAAATATACTTAAATAATTAATGCTGAAAGCATAAAACAAAGGTCTTGGATACAATTTTAATAATTTATGCGAAGCGAAGCTTCAATATAACAACTGCACTGATTACTTCAGCCAGTGGCAGTCGGTATGTTTAAGCTTCAGAATCTATTTATCAAATTTGTTTATAGGTAAACATACAGTGACCGGCCCACTAGCTCAGTTGGTTATATAACTGTCTTCTAACCTGTGGGTACCGGGTTCGATTTTATACTACTTACAGGGATAATTCTAACGCTTCTGTGACATGTAGGTACTTTATTTTATATTAAAACTCTCCTATATTTTATTTATCTATCACGCCTTATCCCCGAAAGGGTGGCAGAGGCATATTATTATATATGCCCACTTTTCACCATGTGTAATGGGTGGTGAGTCCATTGCCGTATATAACTCTCATATATATACACTATATAAAGCTAACTCCGGGCGTCGCGAAATGCAACTGGGACAGACGCTAGGGTGATGATGGAATGCTTACTGCTCTCCTAAATATACTGTGCCATTGTAAAAACCGAACACAGGTCCATCCTCAGTAAGCGCCAGCGCGCGACTGATCAGGCCTCAGCGTCGCGAATCTGATATATTATTTAAACATTTGTTCTATAAAAATCACTGTATATAGTCAAAGTAAGCCATTATGTCTATAAATATTTAGTAGCTATAGTTGTGTATAAAAAATTCATTAAAATTATCTGTGGCTTAGATTTGGTTTTGAAAAAACATTTCGAAAGGGAGCAACTTTGTGATGTTTTTCTATCAAGTGAAGTTTATTAGATTTTGTAACAGAAAGCCATTTTGGCTAGCTTAAATCCTTGTTTTAAAATTGTTTTAAAAAACTCAAAAGCGTGGCCTCGGCAGGAATACCAAGCCTTAAAGATTAGAATACGTACTGTACAATAAAGTAAACTGTGAAAAGTTCAAGGTTGAGGTTTTTGCGCCAATTGACGAGCATGACGCACGTTTGCCGTATTTTATTTTCCAATACTAGTGTTTACTACGTGTTTTTATGTTGAATAATGGTGGATTATTACTTATACATAATTCAAAAAGTGCATGTGATAGGAAAGTGAAAACTGCGGTGATCTTTATATTGGTGCTAAATCTACATAGAAATCCATAGTAAAGGTTTTATTAACAATATGGGGAAAGGACACAGGACCTAAGACTGGACTTGACTTTACATCGACAAAGGTTCAGACATGGCTAAATACTATGAAAGGAGATTGCCCATCTCCGATAAATCGATGGGCCCAAGAAATGATGAACAAGTACAGGATCCAAACTAGTGTCATTAGTTAGGGAAAAATATGAAATTCAAATTGCCTAAGTATCAGTTTTATTGACCATGTCATTCTCAAGAAATATGACCTCGAATATTTCTTAGGTTATGTTGTTCGTGATATGTTTTTACTTACAGCTGTGTAATATAAATCAATCATCATCATACACAATTAGTATGGAATCTAGGAAGTTGCAGGGGGTAACATTTTCTTTTGGTGCCACAAATCATTTACGCATGTATAATTTTATAATATTTGAGGTGAAAAGTCACACGAAAGGGGGGAATAGATATAACATATGGGGTCAATAGAAATGTTCTATGGGTTTGATAGATTTGAGAATGTGTGGATAGAAACGGGTAGACGGCAGGTACTTATAATATTATTTTTTACAATTTTTTTTGACTTTATTGTGTATTTTATTAAAAAACTGTTTTCAGGGTAATAAGGTACCTGCGTGGCGACCGTCCCATATTACCCATATTACAAAAATGATGCTGATATTCACAAAGAATTAATGTATGGTGCTAATGATTATATTTAACTTAAACTCAAGCAAGTGATTTACAAATAATTAAGGCTGATTTAATCATGTATAAGAGATAGCTATTGCAACAATCTATTGTTTTTAATGACTATAAACTGTGATTTCAACTCGTAAGTGCAATTAATAATAAAGTATTGTTATATTTAATAAAAATATTTTGTTTTGGTTCACAAGCAGAATAACTTTGTGGTGTGTAGGTACTTACTATAATTACCTGTATACCTACATACGATCAAAACAGTAGACATTTTTTTCTATGGATCGATTTGGCGTATCCATTGACCCCATATCCAGTCTAAATTGTAAATACTTATATTTTTGCATTTTGTGAACTATTTATTGTATGAAGACACTATTTTTTGTTTAGTAAATGTATATTTAGAATTAACCCATACTCCTTCATATTTATTTTAATATGAAACGTCGGAAGCATTGTGAAAATCTAAATCAAAGTCTAAAAATGTGTCTATGAATACCATTGTACGGTATGAAGTTGATAAAATACAAATATTTCTATTTTGCCATTGTAAACTAGAATTATGTTTTGTGTTTTTGTATTAACAAAAAACAACATTTTTTTCCAGTATTTGTTATCTTTGTACTTTGTGGACCCATAATTGGGTATTCTCCTTTTGTATTCATTCTAAAGATGTACATCTCCAACCTGCATTGATTTTTATTACTGAGTGATTGCTGTATGGACTAATTTTCTTTTGCCTGCCCTTGACGGGTGAAGACAAACAACACCAGAAAGATATTTTTTTATATTTTCGCCAAAATCTTGGGCAGGCACAGAAAACACCAGTAAGAATGATCGACAGGGATTTGCGCGGGATCTTGGGAAATGGCGGCGGCTTGCTGTATATTATTTTCCAAAACTATTGCATTAACCTTGTTTTATGGGTAAAAATGGTAGTGTCTTACACATTAAAGTTTTGTAATCGTGCTGTGCAGTGGAAAACAGTGATATATCGCAACGAAAAGCTATTTTACAACTTGTCGTGTAAATTTCAGTGAAAGCCTCAACAACGCTGTACCACGTTTATGGGGCAAGGAGACAGGACCTATGACTGGATTTAATATCAACAAAGGACTAGACAGGACTAAATTATAAGATTTATGAATAAATAATAAGATTTTGCTAAAAGGTCTTCATAGCCAAGAAATAATATAATTAAAAAAATGTATGTACGACAGTTGACATTGACATAATGTTTGTTTGATTAAAATTGATAATTTGATAGGTTTTGGGACTTTTGGCGCGAAGATGAGCAGTGACGCACGTTTGTCGTATATTATTTTCAAAATCTAGTGTAAATTTCGTGTTTTTGTGTTTAATAATGGTGGAATATTATACATAAAGAGTTCGGAAGTGCAGCAGTTAAAGAAAGTGATATATTGCAATGAATAGCGGTGTTGTTTGTGTTAGTGCCAAATTTCCATAGAGAGCTGCAATAAAGGATCCACTGCCTTATTGGGGCACGGACTAGGACCTAGAACTGAGGACTTGACATCGACAAACGACTAGAAAGGACTAAAACATAATAACAAGAAAATAATTAATACTGAAGATTAGGCTGTATGGATTAAGTTTCCTTTGCCTGCCCAAGGAGGGCGAAGACAACTAATAAAAAAAAATGATAGGTTTTGATTAGGGATGGCGATTCTTTACGAAAAAGATCGTTTTTTAAATCGATTCGAATCGTAGTCTAATGAATCGATTCACGAAAAAATCGAGGCCTACAAAATCGATTCTTAAAAAATCGATCTTTTTTTCAAGTTTGCGTTTACAATGTAAATTTGTATCAATTTTACTAAAAACAAGATTAATATTGCAATTAACGATATCTTATCAATAAAATCAGGGAATTCAAAAATAACAATTATTTTTATTACCGTATCAAACTATAAGATCAACTATAAAAAAAAAATAAGTATTTATATACTGAATGTTTTTATTGATTGCAAAAAAGTAAAAAATAAGGTAAGAGTTAAAAGTTTAAATATTAAGCATTGGGAATTATAACTGGGAACTATAGTTCCCAATGCTCAATATCTAAACTTTTTAAAAACAACAGTCTGTCAAGCCTTTTGGGATCCAAGCGGTTACGCTCATCACTTGCGATGTTTCCAGCAATTGAAAACAGGCGCTCACAAGGAACGGATGATCCAACGATACTCATATACATCATGGCGATTGGGTGAACGTGATGATAAATGGAGCTCTTTTGTTCTTGCCAGTAAAGTACAGGATCATACTTCAGGTGCACAACTGCCTGCGATAAATAATGTTTGAATTCTTCATTTAAGCCTTGATTTTCCTGTGCAAGTGCATTGCATAAAGAGAGTTGCTTTTTCACAAGCAACTTATGAAAATCCCATATTCCGTTTTTCATATCCTTATCAGCGCTTTCTATTGCGTCGACTTCCTCACTATTATTTTGTGGAAGTGATTGTCGTGTAATATCCAAAATTGAAGTGTTTATTTTATTTATCGCTCGAGAACAGGCTACATGGTCAGTAAAATGATTTTTTTTAAATCTAGGATCTAAAATGGTCGCAGCAGCTAACAAATGAACTTGTTCAACATTTCCAAATCTTTTCTTCAAGCCGTCCACAATTAAAGTCCTTGTTTTAACACCAATATCCGTTGAATTTTTCATTGTATTATATGTTTCAGTCAGACAAGACACGATGGGTATAATTTTACTGGCTGTAACGTAGTCTTCTCCCGATATTTCTTTAGTTATTACTTCTAATGGTCTCAATATATTTATAAGATCTTTTATAAATTCTAACTGCTGTGCAGTTAGCATTGTTGGCGCTTTAGGATACTTGAGTAATATTTGCGCAATTATTTCGGATAACTCAACAAATCGTTCCAATTGATAAAAAACAGAATTCCATCTGGTACACACAGACTGAACAAGCCCCAAAGGCTTTGTTTGATGACCCTGAGCTTTCTTTAAAGAATCAGCAGCATTTGTATTATGTTTAAAATATGTGGTAATATCTTTGACAGCTGTTAGTAAATTCTTGGCTTCTTCCAGTCCATCCTTATTGTCAAATGGTTTTGATGCTACTAGGTTTAATGTATGGGCAAAACATGGCATGTGTTTATTTTTGCCATAAACATTTGTGACAGCTTTAACGATATTAGCGCCATTGTCCGTGATAAACGCTACCACTTTGTTACTTGTGATGCCCCATTTTTCCGTCATATTGATAATAACTTGTGCTAAGTAGTCAGCATTGTGTGGTTCTGTTAGAGCAGTTACACCAAAAACTATGCTCAATAATTTACTTTCATATATACAATGACCAGTTAAGCCTAAGTAGCTTTGACTATTATGCGAGTCAGTCCAAACATCTGCAGTTAAAGATAGTGCTTCTACTTCTTGTATTTTTAGTTTCAGTTGTGTCGAAAGAATGTCATATTTATCGTCAATCATGTGGGTCATTGTTTTTCTGGCTGGAACTTTATAAAGTGGTGCCACTACTTTCATTAAATATCGAAATCCTGTTTTTTCCACAGTATTTAAAGGCAACCCATCTTTTGCGATCATGAAGACTATTGCATTGGTTATTTGACCACGCTTAATACCAGTATCTGAAAATAAATAAAATAAAGTCTTAGTGAGTCTTCTTGAGTATGCATCTCACTTTCATAAAAAATATTCAAAAGATTTTAGTTTCATGCCTTACCTCCAAATGATTTTATATTTGTTAAGCAAGATGTCAATGTTTGCTGTTTTAAGACTGATACATTGGTAGAAGAAGAAGCCACGCTTTCAGCATCCGAATTATCAACATTTTGCAAATCTGGAACTGGAACGATGCCTAAAGTCATGTCATCAACAACCTAAAACGAAAAAACATAGTTACTTCGATTTATTTAATATCGATTTTTATTTTTTTCGAACTCAGTACATTGGAAAACAAATAATGTGACATAAGAAATGGTTTCACTAACTTGATCATTTCCATTATCATTTCGTGCATTACCACATTTACCACCACCACTTTCACTCTTCTTTTTGAGACTTACGGTCTGAATTGTTGGATGACGTCTTAATAAATGATTGCGCAAGTTTGTTGTGTTTCCCTTAGTTTTTACGTCCTGGTGACAATATTTGCATGTGCCTCCGAAGTCTTTTTTAATAAAATGATTCCATAAATCACTTCTACCCGACATGCTGAAAAAATATATTTATTCCTCATTTATTATATGTATTAAACTTGATAAACAATGATATTTTAAGTAATTAGTCACTAGTTTCGAGTAATATTCAAAATCCTATTAGGATTAGTTAGCATAATTTCTTAATGAATTTAAAAGAATATTTTATATGAAAGAATAGTTTAACATTTTATAAAAAAGTAACCTTTATATAAAAATAGCACCAAATGTGAATCGATTAATTAAGATACGAATTGCTTTAACGATTGATATTTTTCGGAAAGAATCGCCATCCCTAGCCTGGCGATTACTTGATTAAAATAAAATTAGAGTAAAAGCGATAGTTTATTTTTAAAATGATAATGGGAGCTTTACTATTTTTTCTGTAAACAAGATGAATAATTTGATGCTTTGACGTTAAATAGATAATTGGACATAAAGTAATCGTGAATGAAGTATGAACACTTCCATCAATAAGAATTCCACATATTACTTATTAGTTATTTCAATGCTGATTATTCCTGTGTAAAAGTAAATTTAAATGATAATCACAACTAACAGAACAAACTGAAAATAATAGCGTCAAAGTAAAAAATAAGAAGCGCTTTACTTATTTACTTACCTACTCTCAATTAGTTATTATTTCGCAACAAACACTACATGAAAATCTGATGAAAATCAATCATGAAAATACTTATATTACGCTAATAACAGTATTCATTAAACGACAACAACAAATGAATAATGCAATATCAATCGTCACAGATTATAAATACATAAAGTCAAAGACTACAAACGTAACTTTTTTATTAAAGAGAGGCGAGTAAAGGATACTAAACATACAGCCATCTCGCGAGTTTATGAGTAGTTAACTCTTTAACCGGCAGCACTCTTATAATTCATGCACATTCAACTAAATGCAAATAATTGTATGGTTTATACCAAAACAGAAAAAATCGAATGTCGATTTTCAAGGGTGATATATCGATTCAGTGAATCGACACAGTACTTCATATCGATTTAAAAAAATCGATATTTTCTGCTCGAAAAATCGATTCTTCGATTAATCGATCTCAGATCGCCATCCCTAGTTTTGATTGATTGATATACCAATTGATACCTAATACCTTGCCTCTTGCTCTTCTCAGATAATTAAATTACATTATTTAGTGAAAATGTGTGAGGATAGTGTACTTTCTGCTAAATCCCGTATGTTAGAATTGTTTTCAGTATTGGATGAAGATGAAATATGCGTTGTTGAGCAATGGATAACCAGTCTTGCATATAAGATAGGTTATGTATCTACTGTCAGGGTTGTTTTTATTTCAAATGAAATAATATGCATTTATAAAATCCCATAAAATCATTTTACCCACAGATTTAGAATTCAAGAAGTCTCTGCAACGGTCTGATAAAACATTAATCAAAATAGGTAATTCTATAAAGAAACTCATACCTTTCGAAGCGGAAATGCCATCAGAAGTCATAACACCGCCAACAGTCGGAGACCAAGCTGATTGTAATAACGTAAACACTTGCCATGTAGATGAATTTCTTTATGATGCAGACGAAGTCGAAAATTTGGTTAAAAAAGGACTTGTAAAAACGCATTATTGTACAAAGTGTAGTTGCCGCGATGTGCAGGTACAGAATTTTTATTTTGGATAGAACAACTATGTATCACCAAGATGTGTTATGGTAATTGGGTATAGTCTTTTACTTCAATACCCAAATGTAAAACTGGTTGGATTGGAGCTGAGAGCTATTATAAAGTATTTGGTCATTGTTATCATATTTATTTTTTGGGTAGTGATGATTCGATACCATGAAAGTATCGATACCTACTCAAATGAGTAGTACTCAAATCATCTTGCGATACTACTCATAACGAGTACTGAAAAGTATCAATACTTTTTGTTTTTTTTTATGCAAACTATGAAGTATGTTATTGTATTGTATTATAAGAAGATATTTTAAGTTTACTTTTTCATACTTGACTAGAGGACGCCCGGGGCTTCATGGTTAAGTTTTCATGAATCTTTTCCCATAATTTTACGAACACAATGTATTCATCCATTCATAACCTATTTTTATTATGGAATCAAGAATAACACATTGTGTTAATCCAAATTGTTAACAGCCTCTACAACTAAGTGAAAAATTCTACAAAAACATGCCGTTTCATACAAACTTTGCAACTTTTACCCCTTATGATGGATTTTCAAGAAGCCTTTCTTAGTGCACACCTACGTCACTTATGAAATAAATCTGCACAATGTCATGGTCCTAGACCCAGCGGTTTCAGCTGTGCATTGTTCAATCAGTATGTCAGTTTCTGCTTTTATATAAATAGATTGTTTAATTTAGTTAGTTTCATTAAACTGGTTTATACATCATATTCTTTTATGTTGTATGAAATTAATATTTTATCGAAGAAAAAAGTCCTCTTTTCATAAGTTTCCCAAAGAGAGCAATTATTGTAAATATTTAGGAGACTAAACTCATTGTAGATAATATGCGACGATTCGATTCAATATGAGTACTTTCCTTTCGATACCGAGTAGGTATTGAAAAAAATGATTAGATACCAAAAGT